>CM056996.1:156645446-157845446 GCA_029891345.1 Dryococelus australis | reverse complement strand
AATCCTCTGTTGGCTGAGGAAAAAAACCACCAATTCACCCCATTTTAAATGTACAGTTTCTACATGCCACTTCAGGTATGATTTTATTTAAAGTTTCTTGTTTTATAAGCGTCGCCAAAGCTTCTGAATGTACCAGAGCTGACACCGTTCAATTTGCCATACAAGCTGGACATACAGCAGACCATTTTTATCACAAAAATTTGCGTTTGCAACAGCGCCTATTCCTCCAGGTTTTCCCCTTTTAAATTGAACATGACCAGCATTACCGCATCTGTAACAAATTATTTCTTTTACAGTTTTACGACCTTCAGGCCTATCTGCAACTTCTAACTTTACGCTTTTGTCTGACAGGCCCCAGTTTTCCTGCAATTTTTTTTTCCAGTCACATTCCATTTTCCTATAAAAACATTTTTCCATTGGGTAGTTAGTTTGAAAACAAACTTGACATTTTTGCTTTGTTTTGCCTGAACCCTTCACCTTTTTGCGACTTATAGAAGCATTAAACCGTCTGATGGTTAGTTCGAAAATAAATTTGGCATTGCCATTAAGGTGTTGAAACTTTTTGCTCTCTTTGCTTACAAATATTGATCGTTAATTCCACTTGAATTACTAATTCTAAATAATAATTCTTTTAACGTTTTTGGCTCAGAAGCAAAAGTAAAATATTTACTATTTCGGGCAACAAATTAAAAAACATTCCAACAAATCTGCTTCTGCGCACTGCAAACCTAACACTTCTATCCATCTAATGGTATCACTTACAATTTTCTGCATAGACTCGTGCAGGCTTTGAAATATTTCAAGGATTTTTATATGCTGGTGCACTATAGCTAGAGGTGAGCCTGTTTGTTGCAATATTGCTTGACTAAAATCATTAAATGGCATACGTTCACTTACCACCTGCCCTACGACACTCAGCAAAGGCCCTTGCACTTTGAATATTACGGCCGTATATAGCAAGGCAATCTCACAGATGTTCAGTAACGCGTCTCTGACTACTAGTTTAATGACTGACTTTAAATTCAAGCTATGAACAACTTCAAAATTTTCTACTAGCTGTGGCAGTAGGTACTTAGAAGACTTGAAAATGCTAATTGTGCCGGGTCAACCTCCTGTTGAGCAGCTATGTCTCCTTTCCTCATCAACCGACGTAAGATTTCAATTCCATCGTCCAACTTGAATGACACCCCGGCGTCACTTAGCGCTTTTTGAAGAGCATCTTTTGACAGGCTCTGAATCCAGGCAGTGCAGGTAATACCTCTAGAAGACATTTTGGTGATGAGTTTGATGCACCACGATTAATGTCACCCCACGAGCACTGGAGCAAAACCAAAAAATATATATTTTTTAATTTCTCAATTTTTACAATTCCTATTTTTACTACACTTTTCAATTACTCTGCATTGAGGAAGCAGAATGGCGTAGGTTTCTATTTCCTGTGTGTGACTGTTTGTGCCAACACACACAGTACGATGTCTTTGGCTTAGTGTCTCCTCAAAGAAGACGGAAATAATGAAAAGACCCAAGAAGAGCCCCCTCCTCCCCCATCCGTGCAACCATCAAATAACATCAAAAAAAGAGTTTGGGTTGGTTCCAGTAAAAGGTTGAATATAAATTTACTTTCTTTATATTGACTCAATTCATATTACCAAATACTTTTCCCTCAAGCTATAGATTAAAAAAATTAGTATAAAAAATATAACTCTGTATAAAAAAATATTCCTTCCCCACAATTTACATTTTAAATTTGATTACATGATACTTAACTTAAAATGCCAGCAAGCTCCCACTCCCTCCCCTTTAAAATATCACAGGAACAGCAGTTCCTGCCTACATTGAAACCCAGTCCTGTCTCCTTCCTGATTCTGGGTGAGACCATGTATATATATTTTATTGGAAAACATCTAGAAGGTTAAAAAGTATTTTTCGTTCATCTTCGTATGAAAGTGTGCTTTGGTGATACATAGCTGGCTGACGTCACGTAGTCAAGATGATGAGCGGGGGAGGGGGGTTGTGCAGTGTACTCTTCACCAGTGGCTACAATAGCCAGGCAGCAAACATTTACCGAGCAGCACAAGTCACGCTAAGTGGACGTGACGCATGGTGGTCCGTCAAACGTTCCCCCCCGACGCACCAAAGGTAAGCCGTACCATTTGGCCAACACTTATATAGTCCATTCACTGTAAAGTGATCACTTTTTAAGGCCCTCTCAACATGCATTAGCCCTTCGTAAATGTATTACAGTGCAGCCTCAGGCATAAACATTTGAGAGCGACGAAATGTATATGCTCTGTTTCTTTGTCTTATGACAACATTTATTTGAAAAACAGGCAGAAAGATAGAAACTGACAGAAAGGAAAAATTTAACAGGGCCTCAAAAGTGCTCACTTTACCGTGAATGACCTATAGTAATCTTCATTTTAAGGTTCTATAGGTTTTAATTTCCATCAATGTGCAGGGATAGCCTAGAACCAAATCATTATCACATACACTGCTCACTTCCTATATTTGCTTACACCTACAAACCCTGGCATAGTGTTTCAACTTGTGGCACTTGTAATGTACAGTGTTAAAAGCAAGATACTTGAACTCATGTGTTAGGCCACACTTACCACACAATGGTCTACGACTTTGTCTGTATTTCAGATCCGTACCTTGTTTCTGGAGACTGGTATTCGAGTGATGTTTATACTTACTGTGTTTACTCTATGCACACCTGACTTCATAGCACCCTTGTACAAAGTTGGGCTGGTATTTCAAGTTTTGGTGTGGAAAAACCTATCTTAAAGACTGAAACTGACTGTAACCTTTATTTTCTTGTGTGTTGCTCTGACGGTAATCCCCTCATGCTGATAATCCCACAGCATTGCCTGGTGCTGTTTCCCTACACGTTACGTTGCTCTTACTGCATAATTGTTGCACTGCATACACTGTACAGTCATTATCGATAGTTTTCAACAATTGCTGTGTTTGTTCAGATGACTTATAAATATGCACCACCTTTGCCAAAGTCAGGTTAGGTTCCTGCAACTGCCTGTCTTTTATGCATTTATCTCTAATCATCTTGCAAAGCATCGAAGCCACAATTTGTACTGAGACGTCTTAATGCTGTGACAAAAGACTCTATATTTTCACCCTGTTCTTGAATTCTGTTATTAAATTTGTGACACTCCACCCTCTCGTTTGTTTCTAACAGGTTTCTAATCAGGTTCTGTGAGCAAGACCTTTCGTTTCAGTGGATTGGCTCTAGGCAATACACCTACGCAACGCGTAACCTGTGGAGGCTGCCTACCTGTGTTAACTCCGGCCGGCATAAGTTTGAGCTAGGATAGTTAGTGGGCAGGAGCTCAAAGGTTATGTCGATTGTAGGGTTTGGTACTGAGCCAGCAGGTGACATATTGTCCTACCTGGTGTACAGTCATGTGTAGTGTCTGCCAACTGAAAATGGTATTCCTATACCAGCACACTGTGTCCAAACGCAGTGAGCACCAAGTCAGGTCTTGCTGGTTGACAGTCCCTGCACGTGGGCGAGTGTCTCATAAGGGAACAGTCTTCCCCAACTCAGAGAACACTAACTCCGGCACCATAGGTGTGGTGGAAAGAGTAGCCGCCGAGCAGGCAAGCTGGCCTCAAGAGACTAAGTACCTAGTGTCGGGGCTCTACTGTTCTGCCCATCATGGTGCATAAAAAAGTTGCCCGTCCAATGTGCTTGTGAATACTCTGATTGGTGTTTTGCATTTGAGTAAATTCCCTGGTCACCTGCAATGCCTTGGACGGCATAAGGTCCACTGGGAGAGGAATTACAACTACGGGAAAGATACCATTGAGTTGGTAAAACATCTGTTTATTCCTTTTTATGAGAATCAAATAGAGTGGTGTCGCACTATCTCCCAGCATCAACAAGAGCTTAACGGAAGCTTAACCTACGCTGAGCAATGCGAAGGTTATAAAACACAACTTAAAGTGGTACTACACCTACTAGTGATACCCAGAAGGGGCTGCAGTGTCTGGGTGTGTAGATGACGTTGGCATAAGTTGGATCTTCAGCACAGAGTGTGGTGAGGACTAAGCTGGATAGAAGGATGGCTCCGGCAACAAGTAGCGGTGGAGACCAAGATGGAGGCTCCTTCGACATGAATGTGGTGAAGGAAGGGCAGGTAGAGCTAGGAAGCAGGATGGTCAAGATCTCCGGCAGAGTATGCGGTGGAGACAATAAAGACTGGTCAAGGAGTAGGTTGCTTGGATTCTGTTGGGACCTTTGGCATGATTGCGGTGAAGGCCTGGAGCAGACTAGCATTTAAGGGCTGCGGCCCGCTATTTACACTCTGACTGGACCTTTTCCTTCAGTCATCTGGATAGGGGTGGTCAATGAAGAGAGGGAAGCTGTAGCATTGCTTCCTCAACGCGTAATGTCACAGACCAGCTTGAAGAATCAAGATGCAGCGGAATGTACTAGTAGAGCCATCTGAAGGTGTGTTGTGATACTGAGTGCCTTGGATGCATAGCCTCGGTGGCTCGGCCAGTGAACAGTATAATCTTGCGTCTCGTGATGCCTGGCAACAATAAAAACTTAGTTGAAATCAAGTGACAAGAATTGCTCACTGACCAGGCGAAGTGGTAAAATCATTATTGAAAAGACATAATTCGTCAATACTATCAAACAAGATAGTGGAGACAACCATGAAGATTGGGAAAAATGTGAGGTAAAACACATAAATTTTATGTCAATTATATGTGAATTGCATTGCTTGACAACATTAAATGCAAGAAGACTTAACCTAACTTACCCTATCTTCAGGATAGGTGATTACGGAGGAGAGTGTACCGATACGTGATATAAGGAAGTGCACGTCTGTTCAGCTACCACCTGTGATTCACCTATTGTGAAGTCAGGTTTAATTTGGTTAAGTTTTCTGCATTTTAAATGGCTATATATAAGCACTTTGATTCCTACAGTAACGTGCAATAATGTTTCATATACATCAAACACTGTCACACTAAAACAAATGTTGAAAGTAAAATTTATGTAAATTATGTGTTATTTACATTATATGTCAATATTAATTTACTAGGGGCATCACAATATTCACAGTAGATACTACCAAATGTGATAGTGGGGAAGGCTATTAATATCAGGGAATGTTGGGAGCATAACATGTAAAATGTATGTAAATTATATGTCATTTGGGTTGCTTAAACAGGTTACATTAAAGAAGATCTAACCTAACTTCATGATAGAGTGTACTGACAGATGATAGTGTTTTATAAAAAGTATAATACAGAAGCACGTATCTGTTCATCCACTCCCTGTAGTTCATCTATCATAAAATTATGTTTAATTTGGTTAGGCCTTCTGCTTCTCAGTTATCTCATAGAGTATTGTGTCTTGGTGGAAAATGTTGGAGGTTGGCAGCCATGACAGTTGGGTTATACACTGTGTTGTGTTGATGCCAAAAGGACAGTGTAGGATGTTTGTGGTAAAGTGAGTACTTTTGAGGCCCTAATTACTTTTTTATTTCAGCTATTTTTTAATCCATTAACTACCTTTTTTAAATAAATATTGCCTTTTAAGTCATAAACACAATGTGTATATTCCACCACACCTGGAAGTTAACGTATAAGGCAAAAATATATATATTTATTGACTATTATTCCAAATGAGAGAGCTTTCAAAAGTGCTCACTTTAACGTGAATAGCCTATAGGATGGCAGACTGTGCATGTTTACATCACAATGCAGTAGATGAAGCAGTTATTAATTTAAATGTAACTGTTTGTAACAACTGCTAAAATGTAACTGTATGTAACAACTGTTAAAATGTAACAGTAATGGGAAGAGGGGGTGGGGGGGGGGGGGGGGCTTTCGGCTCAAAAATTGCAAGAATGGCACAAATGCAATATCATAAAATTTGTGTGTTTGTACCCCCCCCCCCTCCCCCCATATCTCCATCCCACTCTATGCTGTGATTGGTCAAATACTTACGCCCCTTCTCCACGGGGAGGTGTGCTGTGATTGGCTGCTGGGTTAAAAATCTAAAACACAGAGTATCTATAACCTAATTTACTACCCACCATTGTTTTCATATTCCATTACACACAAAAAAAGCACTATTTACACACTCAAAAGTATATACAAAAAAAATTTGCACTAAATAAATTCTACTTTCAAAAGTCCTTTAGTATTACATAAAAAAAATTTTATATATATACAAAATTTACAAACGCGCAATAATGTATTGCATCTCATGTCACAATCAGTAATTCACTCTTTTTTTTCTATGTACACACATATAATTAATTGCATCATGTTCGGGAGATCACATTCGTAGAAGTTTCACGGAAGATTCCCCTGCCGTCCAGCTTTCACAGCTGGTGATGAGATGGTGCCAGATCTGCAAAGACTCACAGCTGGAGTGGTTTCATTCATTCCTCTAGAAAGACAGGCTGGAACATTGTTGACACAGTAAAACTGTCTTTGCTGTTAAATCAGTTGTAGCGAACCAGAATAACTGGCCTCGCAGCAGATAGATTGAAGTTTGTAGAGGATATAAGGTGATGTGAAGTAGCAAACTGCAAACCAGTAGCGCAGAGATTATAGGCGGGTGGCAAAACATCCCTCGCAGTAGCACGTAGGTAGAAATGCGGGTTCGCAGTGCGCCAGAGCCTGCTTTGAAGCCGGTGGATGACTAGATGAAGTATAACTGAAGATTCACATAGATTGATGATAGAGCCTCGTAGCAGTTTTTGTTAGCTGATGATGCAGAAACTGAAGTTTAGCAGTTGTTGGCATGCAGATATTGTTGTGGCTGATTGGCAGTTCTTGATGAATAGGGGAAATTTAGATACATATTTGGTAGTGCCTCCAAGGCAAAGTCGAGACGCCACCTGGCTCGATGAAATGTTTGTTGTCAGTGGGTTCCCAATAAACCTTGAATTTTGAAAGAGGTAGTCCAGATAATCCACATACAGGAGTGACTGCAACACAATAGATTTCACTCCCTTCGCTTTACGCACACACTGTTCATTCAAAACAATGTATGTGTAAATATTAGGACGCAAACCTACGAAATGCGTGATGACATGGCCGGCGGATTCATCCTTCATCACTCCCATTACGCCTTTGTTCACCAACAGGAATTCTTGCAGTTATTCTGGTGCATAGTTTAAAGTATCAAAACATTGAGCCAAATCAGGTGAAATAATTTTGTAGACATCATGGCAACAAATTTCATATATTAAACTATTGGTATCTGAATATAAAAGGTGCAAACCAAGCTGAGGAAATTTCTGTTTCGTGTAATTATAATGGAAATCATACAAAAAAAAAATTTTGACAAATCCAAAATGGCAACGCCAGTGTACAACAGTTTGTTGAAGGTAACAGAACTCTTTGCCAATTTGATGAGGACTAGATTTTCATTGATGCTTTGCTGTACCTTGAATGTCGGCCATCCAATAAATTCTGCTGCTCTGTAAATCATGTCATACCGCAATATGACACGTCTCTCCCTTTCCCAGCCGACATTCTGCAAGATTTTTCAATATACAGAATTAATCATCAATTTAAAAAAATCTATTTTTCGAATCTGTTTGCCACCGAAGTACTTTTCTGGTTATTGAAAGTGATGTAAGGAGACATCCACGCTCCTGCTCAAAGTACAGTACGTGATGAACAGCATCGAGTTTGGCTCCATACTTCAAGTAGTGCTGCAGTGTTTCCCAATGTATAATGTAATTCTTTAACGACACGAGTGTCAAAAGTAATTTCTCTGTTTTGCCATTTGGAGGTATGCCAGACACTGGGGCAAGTGGCCGACCTGACAGAGCATCATGGATTTCATTCAGAAAAGACAAATACACTTCAGCGAAAAAGCATGTGTCCTCTGTGTTGGAGAAATCCAAAGTACTAAACACGTCTAGCTCAACGCATTCAAAATTGCCAACAATAGACAACTGGCACTTCATCATGTGACATCACAGGCCGTTAATGTCAAAATAGCAAATATGTTTCCCAGTTACACTGGGGTCATACATATCACCCATGTAAATATTATTAGCTTCTGCGTGAATTTGGAAACCTGGGTAATACCGGCCCTAACCCTGTGTTCCACAAAAAGATACATATCTGGGTCCAACATCAATTCCAGCTGCACACCTTGACACCGGCTAACAGCCGGCGGCGCTGGGGTCCATGAAAGCGCTCACCACGGATGTGTCATGTGTCATGCACGTGCGCAAAGAGGCCAATATTTTGAACATTCACATATATACTATTTTTCAGTGTAAAATGTGTTTTGTATTTGTACTTGCAGGGTCTAATATGTCTTTAAATGTTTTGAAGTGTTTGTTGTTATTTTCAAATTGTTTGGTTATGAAATTCAAAGTGCCCACGCCACCGAGATTAAGATCACTAATATTCCGGCGTGAACGCCATCATAAAGAAACACTGAAATGATACGAAAAATTCATAATAAAATTATCAAATGTAAAATGGTATTTAATTTAAGTTGTGCCACTTTTATTTCTATAGTAAAACATTTTACTCTGCGTGTGTAGCACTTCTGCTTATGTGAACCCCGTAGGCGGCCATGAGACGCTTGTCTCTGGACAGTCTGTTAAGGAAAGCTGGCGAGGTAAGACACTGTTGCGTACACACTAAAACCTTTTGTTCACCGATGCAGATTTCAATACTCAATTTAGTTTAATGGTCAACCTTTGCTCGTGTACGTTTGCCAGACATTTTCTCCATCATTATGCTTCCGATTTACTAATTTATTTCACCCTTGTGGCATTTTTAACTTAATTGAGGAGAATGAGGAGAAAGATGTCGGACAGGTCACATGATCTGCGCAACTTGAATCAAGCACCATCCGCTTATGTTAGTGGCGTTTCATTGTAATTTCTGCTTTATTGCTACATGCAATTTTAAGGGTTTTGTTTTCATGCATGTATTTGAGGGTATTTTCCATATTAGAATATTTTATTTATTTATATATATATATATATATATATATATATATATAAAATATTGAAGGTGCAATATTTTATTCATTCAGGGTTCTATGTTCCATTTTGTGAGGATTCCGTGTAATTTTCACATAAATTTATGCTTTTTGTGTTTGACCACACTGTCACGTTCATGTTTGATTTTACCACCATAAGGCCTGCTACACTCCTGCAATCACTTAAATTGTAAAGAGAATAATTTTCTCGCTCCCAATAATATTTTGTCTGAATTTAATTTGCCATTTTCAAACTGAAATATTGCAATTACACCTGCACTACGAACTTCATCCAGTGGCATCCGCACCATCTAAACTTGTTTTCACACATGTGTGTGTCTATTGTGAATATTCATCTCGTGTCCCATTTTGTTTCACGTATCTTTTGAGGGTTTATGTAATTTTATCATTTGTGTACAGTGCAATTACTTCCGTCCTAGATGGCTCTGTGCATAGGCCGTCACCACACTACCCATGTGCTGGCAGGCCAGCCCCGACTAGTTTGCGTTAGTGATGCAGAGTAATCACACATGTTAATATGTTTCATCAAGTATTTTCATTTGTAATTCACCATGTCCTGTCTTTCTTCAGGGAAAAACCGTCAGTCCACCCTAGCGGCTGTCAGCCCTCTTCCCTTGTGAAGGCTGTGCTTACACGCACCTCGGTGAAATCATCCATCCAGGCGTGCGCTAGATTAATTGTAGGTTGGGGAGCACCCAAGCAGAATTGACTAGTCATAACCGAGATAATCATAATTTCATTGGCACGTTGATGTGTACGCATAGCAACCATAAAAACAAGTCTACAGTTAACTTACCTCTTTTATTCAGTAGTGATAGTGTTCTAGCCACATGTATTTTATTAAGTGTTTATTTCAAAGTGATGTTTAGTAAAATTTTAGTATTGACTACATGTTTGTAATTAGGCATGGGTGAGACAGATGCACAGAATGCACAGCATCCCTGAGAACCCTGAGTCTCGATTGTGCGGTGATTGGGAAGCACCGCTGGTGCTCATATTACAAGTAAATATTTGTGTCGTCGTTCGTCTTGTGTCTCACCCAATGCCGTCAATTTTCGTTCCCAAGTGGGGCCAAGTGTATTCATCCGCGTCGCATCATCCGCGTCAACCGCAAGAAAATGGCGGACACCGCACATGATTAACCATGAAAAGCCATCAAGACATCTGCGTCGGCAACCGCGACACCCGTAAACACGAGCACGAACTATTTGGACATGCCGATCGAACGATGCGTGCATTATGGAAGGGTGAGTGAAGTCAACTTGTTCAGTGAAAATCTATGGGATCAGCTGTTATGTCAATGCACATCCGATACTGTATCCATGCCATCAGAACCACGTCTGTGCGTGCGCACCAGATGTGACGTGGCAGGAACGAAGTGGGCACAGTGCAGCAGTGCAAACAGGACGTACATTTGCGATGCATAGATCCTGATGATTATGTAACCTTCCGCAATGGTATCATAAACTGTGTTCATTGCCGTAAGACGAACTGTGCTGAGATTGCGCCACCAACAACACAAGAGGTAAACCCCAGGCTGCCAGTAGTTGTTACGTACACACAACAGAGTTTGACGGGACCTAAGAGAAACTTTCTCTTACCAACTTTTGCAGGACACAACTCAGAAGACCTGGGTATTTTTCTTGCAGTTTGTGAAGAAAAATTACATAGGCATCGCTTGCATAGGGATGATTTGAATGAGGTAACTGCTAACAGGTTAAGAGGAACCGCTGCCACATGGTGGAACTTGGTGCTAGATTATCGGGTAACATGGGAAGAGTTCTGTGAAAGATTGTGGGGTCCATTCAACACCGATGGAGATGCTATCCAGGCACAAGTGCGACTGTATCATGAACAGCAGAGGGAACGCAAAGGAATCGAGGAATTTATCCAGCACAAGTTAGATTTGTATAAGCGCTTCCACCCAGGATAGGCAACTAGCAGAGTGTTAGAAATAATTGTGGCATTGTCAACACCTGACATTAGGCCGTACTTGCGAAGCAATGTGTGCAAGTGTGGAAAAGTTCACGAGAGAGGCGATCCTGTTAGAGAGGGGTGTGCGCACGAGTCAGGAATACCACTCAGTGGGGCAAAATTACTGCAGGTCAACACCCACCATGATGCCAGATGTAACAAGGCCACCGCTGCCATTCACACCAGTCAGAGGAAACCGCGGACAGGGATCAAACTTTCACAGCAATAACTGCAAAAATTATTACCAAGGCAAAAGGTCGGGAAATTAAGTAGGGAGATTGGCGAAACCCCACCTACACCAATCTCACTACCAGGTCATATCAATCCACCTAATGAAGGTGCAAAAGTATTCCAAGTTACTGACAGTACCGTAAAAGTGCTAAGAAACTGTGTAGAGCTTTAGGGAAAAAATGTCACGGCTGTTATTGACACTACCACGTCACAATTTTGTACACGAAGGACTGATACAAGCTATAACAACTAGAGTGCAACAGCTATGTTTGCAATTCTCTACCACACACCAACAGGGAGAAACGAAAAGTGTTATGCACGATAGGGATCCGAGAGCTGCGTACCAAGTACAATGTTTACATTGTGCAGGACTTGTGCGAAGAAGTGATTTTGGGACTGCCATGACTTATTGACAACCAAGCCATGATAGAATCGCACCTGAATCGTCTGCACGTAGGGACACGTGGCCGATGGATCGTTTATGCCGTGGGAGTAACACCACCAACAACAACTGCTGTGTCGCTTGCTGACTTCGAGCACGAGGTACCCTCCACACATCAGCAACATCTGTTGGACCAGTACACCAGTGTGTTCCATACTGAGGGGAAGTTGCAGGGCACCAACGTCATGGAGCATGCCATCGTCACAACGCATGAGGACCCGGTGTACTCCAAACCACGAGACCCAGGTATTTTCTTTTGCCGCGTCATCAACCAGCAGGTATGCGAGATGCTCAATGATAATGTTATTGAACCTACACAAAGTCTCTATAATTCAGGTATTACCCTTGCTCCAAAGAAAGATGGCGAATGGCGATTCTGTGTTGATTTCCACCCTTTGAATAAAATAACAGTAAACATTCTACCACCAGTCAAAAACATGAAAGACGCTTTGTCAACATTAGGACAAGCTACCGTTTTCACCTCACTTGATTTAAAGTCCGGATATTGGCAAGTGCCTATCCGCCCACAGGACAGAAATAAAACAGCTTTTACTACCCCAGATGGACGTAGACTTAATTTTGTACCCCATGCCATTTGGTTAACAGTGTGCCCCTGCAACATTTCAAAACTTAATGGTTAAGGTATTGGATGGATTCATTGGAAACTTTGCGATGGCATATTTGGATTATGTACTTGTTTGGTCTAACAGCTGGGAAGAGCACTTGCACCATTTGAGCCTTGTGTTTGAACGGCTCGAACGTAACAAACTTACGTGCATAGTGGAAAAGTGTAAGTTGGGTATGAGTATAATGGAGTTTCTAGGACACTATATAACAGCAAACAGACACGAACCAGAACAACAAACACATACAGGAAATTCAAAACAAACCCACACCCAGACCACATAAACAAGTCAGGAAATTTTTTGGCTTAATTAATTGGTTAAGGGAATTTGTCCTAAACTATTCTGTAATCACTGCACAATTAATTGCTTTGCAGTGTGAGAAACATAAATTTGTTTGGACACCTCAAGCCGATTAAGCATTTAAAGAAATCAAAATTGCATTTCAGAACTGTTGTACAAACAAATGACAGTCAAGAAGGCATTGGGGCTGTGTTGTATCAGGTGGGAAAACACGGAGAAAAGCACATAATCAGTTATCGCAGTTCGAAATTCAGGGACAGAGAACGTAAATATCATGTCAACGAACAAGAACGTTTGGCCATTGTACATGCATTGCGGAAGTACCAGCCATACTTGCTAGGAAGGCAGTTTATGCTCAAAACTGACAACCTATGTCTAGTGTGGTTAGAGGGCATGCATAACGGAAAAAGGAAACTTGCCTGCTGGTCGCTGTTACTGCAGGAATACGATTTCAAGGTAGAACACCTAGTGGAAAAAAACCAACGAGCTGGCAGACGCCTTGTCCAGGAATCCTTGTATGAATCTAACGGTAACTGACGATACGGAGTGGGAAGAAGCGCTACCACCTTGCCGTTCAATACCAACTGCAAATATACAAACTCTCATTGTGCAAAACATTGTTGCCACACCACCCGGCAAACTAGTTTCATTGCATGTATGTGACATGTTAAGAAAGGTACACACTCCACAAGAAAATTCCCCAGATGATGCGCAACGCCATAACAGTGCGCCACACGGTACACAGAACACTGGAGGGTAGTGGACAGAGAAATACAACCCAAACCACTTAGTAACTGTGCACGATGGCGGATGTATGTGCCGAAAGAGAAACGGGAACTTGTATTAAAGTATGCACACGACAGTTTGGATCATGGACACCCTGGATCCAAGCAAACACAAAGGAATGTGCAGAAATTTTTTCACTGGCCAGGGATTCAGGGAGATGTCAGGAAACATGTACAAAGTTGTATCACGTGTAACACACGGAAGCCACGGAGAGCAGATGGCGATGGTCCACAACAGCCAAGGCTGCCAACCTAGCCATTAAAAACAGTAGCCATCGACATAATTGCCCCATACCCACATACAAAAACTGTTAAAAGATTTCTTGTTGTTACCATAGATTTGTTTACTCACTGGAGAGAGGAATTCCCAGTTAGTAACGTCCATGCACACACAGTTGCCTAAGTAATGCAGAATGAGTTTTTTCCGAGGTGGAGACACCCCACGTATTTGTTGGCAGACAATGGTATACAATTCGTAGGGCGAATATGGAGAGAATACTGTACCAGGTGAGGAATAGAACATTGTAGCACCCCAGCATACCATCCCAGGGCTAACTCAACTAAGAAACGTAACCAATACCTCAAAATCCAATTATGTGTCCGGTTAGTCGAAGATCACACTAAGTGGGCTGAATTGATCCCAGAAATAATGTTTTGCCTAAGAAATAGAGTAAATGTGGCAACCGGGAAAACACCTGCCAAGATTGTACAAGATCGCGAACTCCGTGCCCCCGGAGCACCCCGTGAAAACCCGCCCAGGCCACCTGAACAAATTGTTGATCAACAGGCGCAAATACATGAGGAAGCCAGGGCAAACCAAATCAGCTATTGCAATGTGTGGGTATCGTAGAGCAAGAGGCCACCACCTGAATTTGTACCCGGAATGTATGTGTACGCCAGAAAAAAAACCCGTTATCGGCTGGGGCAAAAAAGTACTGTGCTGGATTGACACCTAGATGGACAGGGCCAGTGAGAGTGGTGGAAAAGATGGGAAATTCCACGTATCTAGTGAAGATGGGACCAATACGTGTCACAAAACGGCACCATCTCGACCTGCGTATAGCACAATCTGTATGGAAGAGAGGCAAGGAGACAACATTACGCCCAGTACCGCAGCGAGCTAGGAGAATTTTACCAGGGAGTACACAGGGAAATGTCAACATGTACACTGAGGAAAACAACAAAACTAACTTGGAAACACCCAGCCAAAGTAATGAACTGACATTTAAGGGTTTTGCACTGACAGAACACTCAACACCTAGTAGTGAGGTGATAGTAGCAAGTAGTAGTAAAACACCATTTCTGAGCTTTTCTGTTAATGCCTGTTATACCACAATAAATCAGAGTGATTTTAAGCAGTTTCCAAGTGTACACGAAGAAAGTAATAACATAAGTGCACATGTAATTGTCAACAGAACCAGTGCCAGTGAAGTAAGTTTTAAGGTGTTTCCCAGGGCACAGCTGAATTTGGTTGTAACTAAAGTGTAAATGTAAACTTTGATACCACATGTGAAGGCGACACGGCTTTCAGAGGCTTTCCAGTTCCCACAGGGGAGAGCCTAGTAGGGAAAGAGAGTTTGAAAGGGTTTGGGGAAACTAGTAGGGCAGTGAGAGTGACATCAAGCGTCAACAAATCGCAACACAGCACTTGCAAGAGGCAAAATGAGTCACCACCACATACCCACGTTGCTGTTCCCGCATGCTCAATGAAGTTGATAAACTTTTAAAAGGTTTCAATATTGATACAAGTGGTGAGGAAAGTAAAGCACATGATGAAGACTTGGGAGAAGTTCAAGATCAAGTTACTACACTACTTGTAAGATTACATAAGATTGGGACAGAAAACTGTGCTATTGTGTCACCAAATAATGAGGTTGCTAGTGAGGTTAGGTTACAGAAACTACAACTTCCAGTGTTTGATGGAAATTGACAACACTGGTTATCATTTAAAGACTTGTTTGAATCTGGAGTGCATAGTAACAAAAACCTTACAGGAGCCCAGAAACTCCAGGATCTAAAAGGATCATTATAAGGTGAAGCTGCAGCACTCCCAAAGTCTGTACCAATCACTAGGGATCCCAGAAAATGGTGAACCGTGAAATAAATTAAATACCACAAAATTGGACATAATTTCACAGTTTTCGCTAAAACTACCTATTTTTTTTTACCAAATGTGAAATTTTGCACAAAAAAGACATTAACACAAACATTTACATTCTTCAGAAACTGTACATAATTGTCTACAATTGATTAAGTGTCGACAATTGATTGTGAGCCAACAATCAACTGCATGTTGACAATTGATTGTAGTGCAACCAACACATGAACACAGCAATTTGCCACTCTTTGTAGTATTTTGTAGTAATTATTTTTGTGCTAAGATGCCGAAAATAGCAACTATTTTTATTGTGAAAGCGTAATAAAGCATGTTTCTAAGGTTTTAACATCAAGAATAAAATAATGATGTCCCAAGTTCTGTAACATGCGTGCCGACTGAGTTGTGAAAAAGTTCTTGGCGGTTCTAGTTTTTTGAGGTTGGGTGGAAACAAAGATGTGAAATGTAATGTTACGCGAATTTAATTTTCGTATCGAATTTCAGTTCGTTTGTTTCAGGAAACATACATAGTGTTGATTAGATTAAATGATTCTGCAAATAAATTATTTAATGCTAGTGATGAACAAACGTGATTTTAGTGATGTAAACTTGCAAGGATTACAATAGAAAAACATGTGTTCAAGAGTTGCACATTTTACGAACAGCAAGTTTGCGTGTTTTGTAAATAATATATTTGTAAACATTACTATTATTATTGAAATGCACGTGGCATGAAAAAATTGCACTTTGAACACGAAGTAATATGTGAATAAAATTTGTTTATTTGTATATATAGTAAATTTGAGTGTAAGGTTGACTTCGGCCAAACTGTTGCTGTGTTCGAAATCGCCAGCTAAGGGCCCTTATCTGGCTTTGTCCCCTTGAAAAGTGTGATGCCGGCTAACAGCCAGCGGCATTCAGACCATGATGGCACTCACCACTCATGTGACACGTGGGTAAGCATGTGTGCAAAGAGGGCATAACCTGGACTTTCTCGTAATGGAATTATTGTTTTGAAGTGCAAATCATGTTTTCTATTTATTTCAGGGTCAAAGTGTCCTAAAATGTTAAAATTGTATGTTCATAAAATGTTGCACCATGCTTGGTTCAAATTCAAAATGCACGTTGCGTGAAGAACAAGGACGTTATTCTTCCGGCGTAAACGCCTCAAACTGGAACAATCAATGAACACAGATAATTCACAATTTATAATTATTAAACAGAATTCTTTATGTGCCATTTCTTTTTGATAGTAAAAGTTTTACTCAGTGCATAGCACTTCCGTTTGTGTGAACCCCATAGGCAGCTATGTTAGGTCCGCGCAACCCCTGCCTCTAGGTAATCCGTCGAGGAGAGATGGTGAGGTAAGACGCTGTCACGTATGCACTTCACATTTGTGCACTGAGTTAGATTTCCATAGTTCACTTTTAGTATACCGGCTAACCTTTGCCTTGTGTACATTTTGCCAGACATTCCCCAGCATTATACTTCCGCTTAAATAAATAATTTGCAGCCCTTATGGCTTTTTAAGAATTTACACGAGGGAAGGAGGAGAAGATGTCGGAGTAGCCACACGGCCCGCACAACTTGTAAATTAGGCGCCATCCACCCACACTAAAGTCTTTTCACTGTAATTTCTGCTTAATTGCTACATGCAATATTCAGAGTGATCTTTCTATGTATGTATTTCAGGGTATTTTTCATGTTTAATTGTGTTACGGCCACATCGCCCATGGCCACGAGGTCAGATATTGCCAAGTCCGTATCTGCGCCATCCATGCGCTTTAAGAGTAGATTGTTGTAATACCATGTGCGCCATAATTAATCTCAGGGTAATATGTATTGTTTCATTCAGGGTTTCGTGTATTTTGCATAATTGATGATTTTGTATGTATGACCACACAGTTTTTTGCACATGTTGATTTTCCTGCCATCAGGCATGCTACAAGCTTTTGCATGCCTGAATCTTAAGGGGAATAATTTTCCCAATACCATTACCACTTTGTCCGGTATTAATTTGCCATCTCCACGCAGGAATATTGCAATTTCACCTGCACCATGCAATCCACTATGCACTTTATCCATCGGCATAATGATACCTTCACACATCTGCATGTTTATTGTGCCTACTCATATCATGTCCCATGTTGTATCATCATTATTTGTGTAATTTGGACAGTGACATTATTTCCATCCTAGCCAGCTATGTGTAAAGCCCGTCACCACACTCACCACGTGCTGGTAGATGCGTCCCGAGTCCGCATTAGCAACATAAAATAATCACACGTGTTAGTGTTCACTTTGTAATTCTCCATGTCCTGTCTCCCTGAAAAATCTACAGTCCAGCCTAGCGGCTCTAGACCCCTTTCCTTGTGGAAGCTGTGGTTTCAAACACCCCAGAGAAAATATCCATCTAGGAGTGCATTAGAGTAATTGCGAGCAGGTGGAATCACCCAATGGAATTAGCTATACACGTCCAAGTTTCAATCATTAATTCATCTTTCTGGCACAATATTATACTTGGCAATCCAAAAATGGTATGTTGCTCAGTGTAAAAATACATGTGTTTATCTTTAGCGTCAACTCAGCAACTCCCACTTTCATTTCAGTGATAAAATGTTTAGTAATGATCAGTGTTTTGCAAGGACGCTCGGGTGAGACAGACACACAGAACCCACAACATCCCTGAGAACCCTGAGTCTCGAAGTGCGGTGTCTGCGAAGCACCACTGGCACCCACCTATCATAAGTAAACTGTGTCATTGTTCATCTCGTGTCTCACCTGATGGCATCAAGTGCATCCCGGATGTGATGTCGTGTGTGTGTATTGCTGCATCTGTACGAATATGAACAGCAACGTATACATCGCGATTTGTTGTTTCATAGAAGTTAAAATTTGACAAGTTACAATCATTTAAATGTTATTTCTATCCTAACAATATTGTCCACTATTCCATCAAAGCAATATGCAACTCAAAAAGGCAACACACCCGCAAGAACCTCAAAACAGTGTGTCTGATGAAAGATGTTAAACTAAAGCCCTCCACTCCCTCACTGTTTCCTTCTTTCCCTCAAAACAAAATAAACAGAACCCCAACAAATTACAAAATTAAAACAGGTTGGAATGCCAACGTAGCTATAATATCATACATTAATTACGGGAAGTAAGTTAGCTAACGTCAGACTTTCAGTGCCTGCCATGACAGGGAACACGAGGAAAGAGAAAATGCAAGTGTGCATTGAACTCACGTTTGTTTACAAACATATTTTTCTTCAGTGAAAAACAGCTGTGGTGAAAGAATATATTGTGGCCATGCTACTTGTCTAGAACTGTAAAAATTTACCCCACATTTCTTATATTAACATTTTCTTCTTAAATTAATGAATTTTACTACTACTGTTTCTCGTATTTAATAATTACATTCCAATTTCTTATTCAGATACCGAACACGGGCATTCATTTCCTTTCAAAACATACTAATTTACCAAATTTTTTTAATTTTCAGACACAGAAATTTGGTTTATTTTTTTAATATTAATGCAAAGAAATTCATTATTGATTTTATTTTTAAAACAAGTTACAGAAATTTTGCATCGCCTTAATTTTAAACACCAAAATTGACACTGCTTTCATTTCTAAATACTGAAATATAATACCGTTTTAATTTTTAAATACCAAAATTTAACACCGCTTTTATGTTTAAACACTGAAATTTAACACCAATTTTGACCATTTTTTGCACCGAAACCAGGCATTCCATTTTACCATTTTCTGGAGTCCCTACCAAACACTAGTGCGGATTACCCTAAGGCTTGGGGTATACTCACTACCCGATATGAAAGCAAGCATGAATTAGTGGACACAACCTTAAAACAGCTATTCTCACAACCAGTTGTTCAGCAGGAGTCTGTAGTGATTTTGCGCAGTCTGCTAGATAGTGTTGTTGAATGTAATAGGTTATTAAAAGTTCTTGGACAGCCAGTTGAACACTGGGACTCAAAACTCGTGTTTCTTGTGTCTGTAAGGCTAGACTGTGAATAAAGGAAAGAATGGCAGTTATCATTAACTGAGGATGAATTGCCAAAGTTTGAAAAATTTGTACAATTTCTGGAACACCACACTCATGCATTAGCTGCAGCAAATGTTACCAAACCAAAGACTTCCACCACTGTCATTACCAGTAGATTTCAAGAGGTAACAGGAGCCTTTCAGCCTTGCATGGGACCACACAAGACTATGGATGCATAAAATGTGCTGGATCTCACGCATTATACAAGTACCCTGAGTTTCTGGTCTCTCTAGTGCAAGAGAGATATGCATTCATTAAAGTAAATGGCTGTGTTTTAACTGTTTGGGTGTTGATCATTTGTCTACACAATGCACCTCCTCAAAATGTAAGGTATGTCAGGGGCATCATCACACATTATTACATTGTGAAAGTGTTGCGAGTGAACGCTTTGAACCCAAACAGACCTAGAAGTTGTATCTCATTACTCAGCACAGTCTGTATCATCATGTGTGTTGCTGTCTACAGCATTAGTCAGTGTCCAGGATTGCAGAGGAACATTCACTTCAGTTCAAGCACTCCGTGACTCTGGTTCAAAGGCTAGTTTTGTGACACAGCTGTATACAAAAATTGAGGTTAAAGCAACAACGGCTGAATTTACTGTATCAGGTTTAGCATCCAACAACATAAGACAGTGCTTTAGCCTTGTTCAATTGAAACCTCAGCCTACACACTGCAGTGCTCCAGTGTTCACCATAAAGGCACTTGTGATGCCTAAGCTAACAGAGTATCTTCCAAAAGAGTCCATTGTTCCTGAGAAGTCATGGTCACACATCACAGGACTGAAACTGGCCAATCCACTGTACAATGTTCATGGCAAGGAGAACATTCTTCTTGGTGGTGATATCTACCCCTGGCTACTCAAACCAGGTTGCTGCATAGGAGTTTATGGTTCTCCAGTTGCTATTGAAACTGATCTGGGCTGGGTTCTGTCTGGTAGCATTTCCACCACATCATCAATACCAGCAGTGACGTCTCTCCATGTTCAGTGTGATGATGTTACTCAAGTCCTGTGTAAGTTTTGGGAGTTACAAGAGATCCATTCTGCCAGCATGCTCACTAAAGAAGAGACTTTATGAGAGCATCACTTTAACGTCAGCCATGAGAGAGGTGTTGATGGTAGGTACATGGTGAGGCTTCCGTTTTGAGACAACAGCTTGGAACTAGGAGAATCACATGTCAATGCAGTAGCCCGATTGCACAGGATAGAATGTCAGTTAAAGCATCAGCCTGACAAGCATCAGAAGTATGTAGACTTAATTAATGAATATATTGCATTAGGGCATATGGAGCTCATTCCACCAGAGCAACTGCAGACGCCACCCCATGAAATATGTTTCATTTCTTAACTACCAGTCTTGAAGGAGAGTAGTGCTACAATGAAACACAGGGTGGTGTTTGATGCTTCAACGAAGACTGCTTCAGGCTTATCATTAAACTATAAAATTATGGGTGCTCCAAAACTGCACGACGATATTTGGTCCCTTTTAATGCGATTTAGGAAACACACAATTCCACTGGTTGCAGATGTGGCTAAGATGTATCGTCAGATTCGGGTGAACAAATCTGACAAGGAATTTCAAAGGATTGTGTGGAGATCATACTCAACAGAACCTATCCTACACTTTTGTCTACTGACAGTAACCTATGGGGAAAGCTGTGCACCATATCTTGCAATTAGGTGTCTAAAACAACTTGCTACCAATGACGAAGCTAAATTTCCATTGGCATCTTGTATCATCATGAATGATTTTTATGTTGATGACCTTTTGTCTGGAGCAGATAGCATCCCAGGAGCTTTGAAATTGCAAGCAAAACTTATCAACTTGTTGGCATGTGGTGGTTTTCAACTGCACCAATGGTCATCAAATGCCCCAGAAATACTTGAAGCGGTGCCCTTGGACATGCAGCGTTCAACCTAACCATTGAGTTTCAGCGAAGACAGTACGATCAAGACTTCGGGACTTGAGTGGCACCCTACAGTAGACCAGTTTGCATTAACTGCATGTCACCGAGGCCTGAGGCTCCCATATCTAAGAGACAACTTATATCGGAAATTGACAAAGTGTTCAATAATTTAGGGTGGATCTCTCTTGTGACCATTCAAGCGAATATTTTACTTCAGTCAGTCTGGGAACTCTCTCTTGATTGAGACGATCCTCTTCCAGGGGATTTTTCAGCAACCTGGGACCAATTTGGCAGTGAACTCTCCTTATTGAACAATATCCGAATAGACAGATGTCTCATATTTCCAAACCCCTGTCAATGTGAGTTAGTTGGATTTTGTGATGCATCTGAAATGGCATATGCTACTGTTGCGTACCTGCGTTCTCATTATCCTGATGGTACAGTGCTGGTAAGATAAGTGTCTGGCGAAATGAAAGTAGCTCCACTTAAACAAATTTCCATTCCACGATTGGAGCTCTGTGGAGCAATGCTTCTTGCAAAAGTGTTGGTGTTTGTGCAACAGGCACTCTTTCTGGATGTGAAGCATATTCTGGCATGGACTGATTCTACATTTGTGTTAGCATGGTTGTCATGTCCATCCAGACAGTGGAAGACATTTGTTGCTAACAGAGTGTCCACAATTCAGGACCTTGTTCTTCCTCCAAGTCAGTGGCATCATGTGAATGGAGAAGACAACCCAGCAGATTGTGCATCACGTGGACGGTCTCTAAAGGAATTAGTTGATCATGCCGTGTAGTGGTATGGTCCTGTCTGGCTACACGAACCTAGGCCATTGCAAGACAGTGCTGAGACCTCGTGGAACATGAGAGGAAGATAACTGTGGCAATTGCTCATATTGAACCCGAGTCTTCCTTGCTGAGTAGATGGTCCTCCTTATGACAGCTTCAGAGAGTGACAGCATGGTGTCACAGGTTTGGCAAAAATTGTAAAACCTAGCATACTGAAAGAGTATCACATCCACTAACTGTATATGAACTTCACACAGTTCTACTCCGTTGGATGATCACTGTACAGAGGGAGAATTTCTGTGATGAAGTTCATTGTCTCCAAAATGATAAGCCTCTACCCTTAAAATGTTACATTGCAATTCTAGCTCCTCTTTAAGATAAAGATGGGATGTGCTCAGGGTGGGCGGTCACCTCCAGAAGCCTGCATTTCTGAGGAGCAGTAACATCCTGCGTTACTACCTTTACACAACCCACTCACAAAATTGATAATCCTGCACGAACATTTGACAAATCTACAAGCAACACCTCAATTGGTGCAATCAACTATCCAACAAAGATTTAGGATTCATCGGGCTACAGACACTATCCGCCACGTGTTGAGAACATATGTGACATGTTGTCATCAGCGAGCTGCCACCACCACACAGATAATGGTAGATCTTCCAGCCCATCACGTCCTTTTTTTACACTGTGAAGTAGACTATGCCAGTCCAGTCCAACTTCGAAACTGTAAGGGCCGCAGTAGAGTTACATTCAAAGGTTATGTAGTCCTGTTTGCGTGCTTCTCAACGAAGGTTGTGCTCATGAAACTAGTGAGTGAATTGTCTACAGTAGCCTCTTAATGGCAGCTCTAAAGCGCTTCCTCTCTTGGCATGGCAGGCTCCATGAAATTTTTTGTGATTGTGGTACCAATTTTGTCGGTGCTTCACGAGAACTGAAAGAACTGTTTTCTTTAGTTCAGTCCGAGAACCTGCAACAAATTGTTGGTAGTTATTTAGCTCATCAAGGCATTAATTGGTATTTTAATTCTCCTGCAGCACCTCACCAAGGGAGACTATGGGAGGCTGGAGTAAAATATCATCCGTATCATGTGGTGGGTTATGTTACTCTTAATTTTGAGGAATTCTACACAGTCTTAACAATGATCGAAGCCCGCCTCAATTATCGTCTACTTACTGCACTGTCTAGTGACCCAGGGGACCTCTCAGCACTCACCCCAGGTCACTTTCTGATGGTAGATTCTTTACTAGCAATCCTTGAAGCTGGAGAGCCTCTTGATAAACTAAACCATGTTGCAAGATGGCAGCTGGTTCAATGGGTGGTCAAACATTTTTGGCAGTGTTGGTCATCAGAGTACTTGAGACTTCAGAATCGACCAAAATGGTGGATCAAAACAGACAATCTTCACACTGGTAATATGGTGATCCTGAAGGATGAACAGTTGCCAGCTCAGCAGTGGATTCTTGGTCGTATTGTCAACACATTCCCTGGAGTTAATGGTCTGGTGCGGACTGCACCTGTAAAAACTATCTCTGGAGAGTTTAAACGACCAGTGGTCAAAATAGTGCCGTTACCATGCTAAGACTTGAAAATTGCTATCCAGTTTTGTCATCTTCCTTGAAAACAATCTACTGTAAGATATGTATAAAATGTAGATTAACCAGTGATACATATCTTGTCGTTAACCAGGGATTAACAAGGTGTGCAGAATGTTGGGAAACTTGAACAGCTTGTTGTTGTTATATAGGTTATAAACTCAAGTTTATTAAAATTTTATTTCCATTTTTTCTATGTCACAGAATAATTGTGACCATCAACTAACTGATGACCAATGCACTTGTGGCCTATTCAATGTTTACAGTTCAAGTGTAATTTCTTGTGCCTAGGTCTATGGAAGTTCTTCTCTTAAGAGAAATGTGTGTAACTGTCGATTGTTATTGTATGTATTGAATATTGTGAGTTGAACAATAAAAAGTGACCCAATGAGCGAGAGATACATCAGCATTTCTTCAGTGAAATTCACGGAACATTTACACTGCAAACCTCTTCTTTTCTTCTTAAAATATTTCGCGATAATTAATAAGTCTGCTGATATATTACATCCCAACACTTGACACACTTTACCTACATATCTAATGTAAATCCCTACCGGGCACCTGTAAGCTTGAACAAAACTAGCTAAGTTGAAAATGACACAAGCCGAAAACGGCTAATCACATGACAGCTACCTCATTTAGCAAATCAACAAACGAGTTGTCATGACACAGGCCTTCTCTCCTAAATTACACTTAAAATTACAATGCACAATAAACAGAAACAGACGAAACTAAAATTAGCATTAATTAATAGCAAAACATTAAAAACAAATTATCCTTACTACATGCAAAATTACAGTAGAATCCCGTTGTAGCAAGTACGGCAACTTCGAGAATATGGGTATAACGAGGTCTTTTTGAGGAACAGTAATAAAAAATAGAAAAATATTCCATGAAGAAATGCAATTTTATGAGTTTAAACATGTGTGGCAAGATCGTGTGAAGCAGGCTTATGGCGGGACTCGTGACCGTGTGAAGCACGCTTTTGCTATCTGTCTGCCGTAATTACACTCCCTCGCCACGCCACATCTTTTATCCTAAGCACCGTGTGCCGCTCTCACGTGTCACATTCTTCAGCCTTACCACCTAACCCTTCTCTCAACGAAACCAAGCACATTGGTCTATAAATATAATCCCACCCTTTCTACCTTGACCCCGTTTTCCTGAACCAGTTCTGCTTCTCCGTAGTCGGTCATGGTCATTGTGCTGTCAACTGTGTTTGGTTTCAAACAACTTGGCGTATATGGGTCGAATGTTATTGTCAAATAAAAACAAATATAACAGTCCAACAGATAGCTGGAATCGAATACAGTTACATATTAACAGATTTTAACCAGTTATTTCCATATTGTGGCATATCAATTAAAAATAGGGACAGAACTACTACTACATTTTATTGCTGTGCTATAACGAACTTAATTTTAATGCATTATTATAAAGTTTTCTTCAATTTTTACTGGTTTTGAGTAAGTCTTGCACCATACAGGTAATGTTAGTTGAAAACTTATAATTTTCCTATGACTACCATATTTATTGGCATAATTCTCGCACTGGCACAATTCACGCCCCCGTTTTTATGGTGCCTAATTAAGGGAAAAAAATTTCCCTTTCATATTTTACACAGCATGTTTCTCACAACGAGGCATGAAATGCTAATGAACCCGTGTGATGCATGCTTTGTTTGACTCACCAGGTCGCTGACACTTCAAAGGTCACTGGTCCCATTATCGATTTCTGGCTACCACGCCCACATTGCAAACATGTAAACCAAATCAGTCACTGAGTTTATCTGTATGCAGGTGGTTTTTTTAATGTGAAGGGAATATTTTACATTTATATTAATTTTTGTTTTGTACGAATGCATAATGGGTAAATATGCCAATCAAACTGTAGAATTTAAACTTCAGGCAATTGTGTATGCAGAGGAACACTGCAATAGAGAAGCGGGCCAAAAATTAATTCTTTCTGAGTTTAACGTGCATGTAATGTTTCCCCAATACCAGGCCGCTGTTCCGAAGTGAACAGAACCTGTAACGATGGCAGTGGCGGACAGCGGCCGCCCGTCAGAGTAATCTTGTAGCGACCGAATGACTGACAGCTGCCCCGCCCAAGGATTTAGGGCAGAGCGACATCGGCAAGTCGTCCGCCCAGCCACGCTGCAGAGCATCTAGGTGTTCGCCCAGCTACTTGCACACGGCAATGTTTTCACTGCTAACCCCAGCACATGAGTGGTTTAATTTTGAATATGTAAATTCACATCTATTATCAATAAATAAAGTGCTGCGTTTTAAAAAAACACATCCCTGCGGTTGACGAGGGATTACTTACAGTAGACCCCATTTTAATGTTTACATGCACGTGTCTTGGCGATTCCTTGCATAATTCATGCACTCTAATTTTTTGCACTAAAATCCTGTAAAATAGGTGTGAGAATTAGACCAACTCACATATAGCTTCAGCCACATATCTTTCTAAAGTTTTGCTCAGCCCGAACAAATCTTTTCTAAAAGAGGGAGTGATGTAGTGCCGCGGGCACTCCGCAAGCATTCCAGTTCAGAGAGAGAACATTTTAATGAAGTATTTTCTCAACTTATCAGGTTCTACGGTGCCTGAAACAGGATGATGTATCCGCTCTAGAATTGCCTGAGGTGATTTCAGCACCGCGTGACTACAATTGCTAACCATGTTTGACGAGAAATACGTCCTGTTTTTTACTATATTTTCATCCCATGACTCCTGGAATCACGTTCTGTATCACGTGCAATTTTCCCGTCACATGATTTCAATACCACACTTTGGGGCCGTGTGCAAAATTCCAGTTCATTGGTTGACACCCTAACCTTGTTCTCTCATTGGTGGGCGACCGATGCAGATTTGTTTCCTGTCTATGTGCACTGTTGTTCAACAAATTTACAATGGCAATACACGTAAACCGCTCGTAAACAACACTTGATAACGTCTTTTTGAATGATATACTACAGTAAATGTATATTTTTCTAGTGCTTCCACATTACATAGTACTAACCTCTCATGAATATAGATAAGGTAAATCTTCAATATAGACAAGTTGGGCCTTGAAAAATTCAATGAAATTAAATAATATTCCAACACTGCTTGATTACAGTGGTTTGTACCTGTATAACCTTAGCATGCTATAGTGTTGCAGGTTATGTAATTTTTAAGAGTTTTGATAATTAATTTTAAATTGGATTTTGGTTAAATTCCCTGTTTATTTTGTTAGTGAGTGTAATATTCTAAATTTTTCTATGGTGCCATGTGGAGCAGGAACAGCTATCAGTTTTAATTTGTGGGTGTATTTTACGTGGTTATCTGTAGTGTGTTGCCATTTGCCACTTTTGAAGTCATAGCCAGGTTGCATCAGTTTTGTAATAAGAGTTTTTTTTTTTTTCAACTTCTTTTGTAGTTTTCCAATCGTAAGCAGCATTTGTTCTAAAACCTTCTCTGCAACATACTAGAGTTTGACCAATCATAGGAGTTTGTGTAAAGTGTTTCCATATTCGGAAGAAGGAGTGGGAGTAAACACTGCATTTGGAAAGTATTTGAGCCCCGGGAATGTCTATTTTTAGATTTGAAACTGAGAGAGAGGATAGGCAGCACGTGCCGCATAAGAGGTTCTTTGTTCCAGCAACATATTCAAACCAAGACCAACCACGATGTAAGGCTGACGTACCTCGCAATTGTCTCGCTGCGAAAGTGAACTCATTACTACTGTGATGCTGTTCCAAGTACATAATTCTACTTAGTCAAACTGTTCACGTTTGTGCACCTGTGATTGGAGAATGGAAGTTTTAAATAAAACTGAATAACTTGACACCACCAGGTGAGACACAAGGCGAACGGTGACACAATAACTTACTGTAGGTGGGTGCCAGCGGTGTTTCCCAGTCACCGCACTGTTGAGACTTAGGATTCACAGGGATGTTGTGGGTTCTATGTGTCCGTCTCACCTAAGCGTACATTTACGATACACTTTGCATTACTAAACAGCATTACTAAACTTTTATAAAACAATGGCAAGAGATGGCTGTCACTACAAAGAAACACTTGATGCACTGTACTACTTGCTTTTATTATACCACTCATAAAAAAGAAAGATGCCAGGATTTTACTTCATGAATTACACTGGGACATGTCTAGCTAAATCCGTTTGTGTGCTCCCCAGCCCGAAATTAATCTGGCGCACTCCTAGATGGATGACTTCTCAGTGGTGTTGGAAAACACAATCTTCACAAGGAAAGGAGTCGAAAGCCGCTAGGGTGGACTGACGATTTTCCCTGAAGATACGGCACAGTGAATTACAAAATGAACAAAATGAACAAGCTGAACAAATATGTGTGATTATTTGGCATCACTAACGCGTCTGGGCTTGTCTTGTCGCACGTTGTCAGTGAGGTGACGGCCTATGCACATAGCAGGCTAGGATGGAAATAATATCACCGAACAAAATTACACAGAATGATACAAATACACTTGAAAGATGATGGGACACGACATGAGTGGTCACAATAACCACACAAGTGCGTTGTAACGATAACCTGGCATCGCTACACTGCCTAAGCTTATGTGGGATATAGCTGGAGGCCCCGTACAGTGGTAGCGCAACCGTGCCCTACTTGGCCCTGCTATAAAAGACACCCTGCAGGCTGTTACCCCCTCCCCCCTTTCCCTAGATGGCACCACACATTGAAGCAGTTAACTTGTGAGTGAGATTGAATGCTGAAGACGACGGAAGCAGACTACCCTAGACCCAGTGAGCTCTGAGGCCAACTAGATCTTCAGATATTTGGGGTGAGCATAATCGTGTTTGCGGTAGGGAGCCATCCCTGTTACGAGCCATCGTCTCTTCCCGTTTTGTAAGGTTAGGGAATTAGCTGCAATATATATATATATATATATATATATATATATATATATATATATATATATATATATATATATAGTGAGTCTTATAACTTCTGTTCGGTATAATTAATAATGTCACTGTAATCCCATTGTTGATCTGTAATGTAACTGTAATCTCATTGTTGTTTGAACGTTAATTGTGTTCTGTTATCTAGAGTTCGTTATAGTAAAGATATATATTTTTTTCATAAATGATACTTCATATTTAGCCACCATCTCAAGTACCGCCCCCTCCCCCCTTGTACACCCCTTACCACCTTAAAGTAATCTAGCGTTTGATGTTGGAGCAAGTATAGAGAAGTTGAATACCGGAGTGAATCAGTAGTCAGGAGGAAGGAGAGTGTTACAGCGTGAAAGCAAGATTAGATGGCGCGGATGCCGCTGGATAAAGGTTGCAGCGGAGCACTTGGTGTAGGTGCATTTTCAGTATTTTGTAAACAAGATGTTATTTCTGTTGAGAAAATTATTCTCTTGCAGATTGAATTGGTTGTGTACTTGTAACATGCTGGATCGCAAGAAAATCAGACATTTAAATGACTACGTTGTCAAACATACAACGCATCAAATACATGAAAATTACATAGAACCCTAAAACAAATTATGGCGTACATGATATTACACAAAAAACTCTCAAAGAGCATGGATGGCGCAGACTAACTTGGTGGCTCTGAAACACATGGTCACAAGTGATGTGGCTGTAAAAAATTAAATATGAAAAATACCCTCAAATACATACATAGAATTAAAACCGTTAAAATTGCATGCAGCAATAATACAGAAATTATAATGAAACGCTTTTAACAGAGGCGGATGGTACCTGATTCAAGTTGGGTGGGCCACGCGGCCTCTCCGACATCTTTCCTCCCTTCTCCTTGTTTATATTTCAAAAAGCCGCAAGGGCACAAATTATTAGGTTAAGCGGATGCATAATGCTGGGCAAAGTATCTGGCAAAACGTATGCGAGCAAAGGTTAACCAGTATACTAAGAATGAGCTATGTTAATCTACATCAATGCAAAAAGTTCGAAGTGCGTACGTGACAGTGTCTTACCTTGCCAGACCTCCTACAACTGCATGCCAAGTAAAACTTTTTACATTTGAAAATAAATGGCATAAAAGTAGTTTAAATATTGTTTTACATTTTACATTTTTCTTATTAATTTTCCGTATTATTTAAATGTCTTTTTATGATGGCATTCACGCCGGAATAGTAATGTTCTTAATCTTCACGCAGTGCACGTTTTCAATTCATACCCAAACATAGTGTAGTTATTTTAAACATACATTTTCAAACACTTAAAACATTTTAATCCTGGAAGAAACAAAAGACACATTTCACACAGCAAATTATATTCAGTTATGGGAAAGTTCAAACTGGAGCCTCTTTGCACACGTGCATGCCCACGTGTCACATGAGTCATGAATGCTGTCATTGGCTTAACGTTGCTGGCTGTTAGCCGGCGTGAAACTATTCCAAAACGGAAATTCATCTCATTTCATTTTTTCGACATGGCACCTGAATTTTATGTATCGACCAACTGAACTAGATTGGACAGTAGTGTGCCAGTTGTCACACTTGTGAATTTTCAATGTTGCACAGAGGATGACTGCAGCAGGGCTATTAACTATCCTTTGCCACACTACAGCATTGGCATAAATATACACTGTGAATCACTTTTCGTGAATTAAGGTTTGATTTGCAAAGATATCCTCACATTTAATGTGGTTCAGTCACCCAATAGAAATATATTTGACACAAGGTTTATGCTTTTTACCGCAAAAACACCCCAATCTTCACAGCCCTCCTAACTGTCACATTTCATGGTATGTACTGCAAATTACATGATCCCCCAATGAAATTTGTATCAAGTGTGATTAGTAATGTCCATAGAAACCATTTCAGGTATTATTTTGCCATTTTTTGGGAAAGCTCTTATTCTTGATAATTACCGTGAGGTTTATGTTTGTGCCATATTTGAATGTTCACGCAAGATGTTGATAAACAAAGACATATGTGGATCACATTAACTAACTAAAACTACAGAAACACATATTATCTCTTATTAACCTTAGAATGACCACAGAGAGCAATGGCTGCTGATAACTTCCTCTTCATACCCCCTGACAAGGTACAAGCTTGTGAACTCTTTTTCGGCAACAGCTCCAAAACACTGAGGTACTTCTGGATCTCTGCCTTGATTTCATCTGTTTCCATGCCTTTTAGCTGAAACAAATGTCATCTCATTAACTGCCAAACACAACTATTCACAGATAGGATATTCCAAACATTTAAAAATAGTTAAGAACTTATTTTACTGTCACTTGTTTTCAGTATTTACAATGAGGCACTGTACTATACTCAAGTAATTAATTCACTATAAAAAATTTTGAGACAAATATTTTGTTCTCTTATTCCAAAGATTAGCCACTTCAGTAAACATATTATTACACACAAGCAATAGAATTCTTTTGGTTCTTGTTGCACTAGAACATAAAAATAAATTAAAATATATGCTCGTTTTGTAAATAGTTTTCTAAAAAAAATATTACAAACACATGCTAAAAAATATGTGCTTGAAAATATACATCAGCTTTTTAACACAGTAAAACTGGTAAGTGAAGTTAAAACTCATCGGTCAATGTTTCCTTCACTCAATACAGAACAGACTTTAGCAATAACATTTACTATATTCAGAAACACAGTAGTTTAGTAAAAAAATGGACAAGAGCTTCCCTTTGCATTTCGTATCAAACAGTTCTTACATGCATAAAAGAGAAAAATTTACTTCACATTCACATGGTTGCATCTTTAGTGAAAGCTGCTACAAAATAAATAAATAAAAATGTTACAAAGCTAAAGAAGAATCCATTAATGGCAACAGTTAAGAAAAAAAGGTTCACTTTTGATACTGGTGAAAATAAATACTGTATTTAACTACTTATCTTATACCATCGTTATCTTATGCACCCTATATTTTCACTTCCAAATTCAAGGAAAATATATTTCATCACCTATCTTACACATAAGGAGTTTAAATACGCAGCTACAACAAAATGTGGTAGTGATGCATATTTGCATGTAAAGGCAGTTCGCAATAAAGTGAGCACTTTTGAATTGAACCTTAGAAAAAAGTCACTATCTCTACATGCATATATTTTAATGGGTAAACTGAGCGACATTCACCCAGTAAAGTACGTAACGATGAATGGAAAGTAGTTTCATAAACGTCAAATAAAAGCGTCAGGTAACCATTTGTGATAACTTAAATTATTTCTTTTACTTTCTGTTTATTTAATGCATCAAAGTATGTAAAATGAGTACTTATTCCAAATATTTTCTTTTGTAATAATTTCACAGTTGCACTTGACCTACGCATGAATAAAGTGACGAGCCCCATAGCAATGACAATTTTGCATTAGGCGGAAGAATACACAATAAGTATACAAGTATATCTTAAGCAGGGCTTTCAAAAGTGCTCATTTGACTATGAACAGCCTATAGCTATTATCATTCAATAAAAACTATATTTATATTTTTATTTTCTTTTACAAGCACTTTTACCAAACAGTCCTTTATATCGAATATGAGGTGCCCAACACTTCACCTCATGTTTCTGGAATTGCTCTTTCTCCACCCACAGGCTAACTGATCTCTTCCACAGACATGGTTACCAACATTCATCTTTCTCCAAGGCACCAACAGAGACAGCAACGTTTCAATTTCAAGATTTGTCGTGAATGGCAAATGGAAAAAAAGCAGTGACCCATCAATAGAAAGGGTTGAGGAGGGAGGGAGAGGGAACAGTTAAGGATTAATTTGTGGTCTAATGTACGGATAAATGATAAAGGGGGGATGGCCATGTGTGAGGACCAGGTATAAGGGAGGATGGCTGTAAGAGAAATTCTTGGCAAAATGTCCTGGTATGAAGGATTACGGAATGAATGATTAAGTTTTTTATTTCATTCAGAAGAAGAGACTATAGAAAAACTCAATGTAAAAAGGATATTTAATTTTATTTATGTGGCTCACTGTTGTTGAGAGTTATGGTTTATATATATATATATATATACACACACATGTGTGTGTGTGTGTGTGTGTGTGTGTGTGGGTGTGTGTGCGCCTTGCATTGCATAAAATGTAAAAGCTGAGCAACTGTATGGTAGATAGACAGATTTTTAATTAAAGGCAACTGTTTTTTGCTGAGAAAAATGGTAATTGTGCGGCAGGCCAACCATTTTCTAGATATTTATTTTATATTTTGGCTTTGATAAATACAGTATCTCTTAGTCATATATTTAAATTAATTTGTGTTTAAAAATGTTATTGCAGTGTGTGAAGTGCATTGAGTGCAACTGGTGTACCAGTAGTTTCGCAACTGTCCCTTGCTGACAGCTGCCCCATGACCTGCATTCTGCTAAATGTTAGATCTAAAAATAAACATAAGAGTGTAGCCTTGTGCTATTGTATCTACCTCTTGCTTGGCCTGCTTTCTTTGCCTTTGTCTCTCTTGCTCATTACCTTCCTCCTTTAGCCATCAATATAATTTTATTACAAAACAATTACAGTTATACTGTAGTGAGCATAGGGGTCCGCACATGATAAGGTTACCCTGGATGAACTATAGATTCCCCGACGGGCCCCTGTTTTACTAACAATTTCAAGCGACCTACTCCAGGGAGAGTATTCAAACATCAGGCTTGCTCCTCTCCCGCCCCCAGTGGCGGCAAGAAGTCACCCCGACTTCTTGCCACCACTGGGTGCGCCACTTGTCTCCACGTCGGTGCCGGAGCAGCACGTGTGACAGCAAACAACAAGGGTCCGGGGAGCTCTGGTCTATCTACGTCCAGCACAGATATTTAAGGGTAAGCATATTCTCGCGAGCAGTAGGGTGGCACACCCCTTTCGAGTTCCCACAATTGTTTTGTATTAACATGGCAAGGATAGGCAATTCAAAGTACAGTTGATCTCTGTATAGGCGTAACTTGTAATCATAAGAATTTATGACATAATTGTCTTAGAATTATAGTATCTTGTATCCCCTTAATGTAAAGCTTATCGAGTGTTTATTCATATTGTATTGCATCTCTAGTTATTTTGTAACACTTGTTGTAGGTCAGAAAGAGTAGAAGTTACATTAAAGTGTTTTATAGTATAAAGTCTTTTATTTGCTCTGCCATTTGGCCTACGTTACCCGTAAGTAGAAATCCCTACTGTATGGTTAATGGTAACAATCTGAGGAGCATAAGAGAAGAGCTATCAGGAAGCAGGAAAGGGTTTTACTATAATACGGTTATAATTATATATACAGAAGACCCCTGATTTTACAATGCACCACAGTTACTGTGAGTGAATTCATAAAATTGATACCCAAGTTATATTGAAACTGACCAATTCTGATCCACAAAAAATTCAATTTGATTTAAAGTGCATTTTTTTCCATTAAGTGCATTTAGTACATCTCTGGTGTAAAATCAGCATGATCTTTAAATTAAATATTAATTTAATTCAGTATCAAGACTTCTTTTGAATAAAATGATAACCGACAAGTTTATACCTGACCTCCCAACCTCTCATCATCGAAAATTTTTAAACAGCAAACTACACATTATTAAGAGGGCACATTCAATTTTCAGAGGCCTCTTGTGGGAAAATCCAAGTGTTTGTTATTTAAACATTATACTTTAAAAAGATACACATTTTCTAAATAAATTCTTATCTAGGAAGGGCATATACAAAACCTCTTTATGTCAAATAATGAATTAGCACTGAGCTTTGAGTGCCAAGTTATCCATGGGTTTTGAATAATAAATTACTGAAGGTGATAATGAAACAAATTTAAAATACCACATTCATTCACATCTGTCTTGAAAATCATACATTTTTAAAGTCAAATATTATTAATTACTTTAAAAAGCAAATGTCTGCCAAATTAAATCAGATCCTTAAAGATACAGTAGAACATCTCTGTTACGACCCCTCACGGTTCCCGAGAATAGGGTCATAATAGAGTGGGGGGGGGGGGGTCGTAATAAAAAATTTGGAAATTTTTGGGCCGATTTTGACGCACCCCTAACCCTATACCACCAAACTTGCCATTTTTTGCATGAAGTTCATATTCAATCATCTCTAGCGCATTAAAAAACCACTTTCTAAATTAAATATAAATATGAATATTTCAATAGCTGGATGTCTCCTCATTAATTAAATACCCAAGAAAGACATATTGGACCACCTTGTGTCATAAAAAAGAAGGCCTAAACACAGTATGATATGGCCATTGTAAGTGTGTGAAAAGATTAGACTATGTATTATTAAAATATAAAGTTATTATTAAAGATCTATTACACAGGTCTCGTGGGTCATACATTGCTATGAGGCACGTAGCCATTAAAAAGTTTAGGTGGCGCTGCACAATACATGCGGGCATGCCGTTCTCTCACTTTGGTCTGGCTGGATTGAGGGGAGGGGAGGAAGGCGGTTAGCTGGCTATGCCTTCCAGTCTACGTGAGCGATCAATACCGCTCAGTCGGCACTAGTGGTCATGACTGGACTTTGCATCCGTCTGACAACAGAACACACACGTCGACTGCCGTATCAATGCATTTCATTTTCTGGTGGATGACATAACATTTGACTACAGGTCCATTTAGGCCTATGTTGAAGTATACGGCAAAGATAAAAAACCTTTCTGTACGGTGATTACGTGTTGCGTTTTTATTACTGGGTAAAGTCAGCAAACACTTGTGACATTAAATGAACTTGCGTGGCAATGTTTGTATTGGCTTGAGGCGTGCGAAAAGATACACAAATGGTAACAAAAATAAAATACAAGGACTTTGAAACGTGATTACTTTACAGTACAGTATGACGCAAAATGTTTTTTTTCAAAATTCTCAAATATTGTGAAATGTTTCATTACAAATAATACTCTATGAACTATGTAGTGCTAATTAACATAAATTATACATTGCATAAATAAGTTCCGAATATTTCAAGAGTTCGTTACACAAATAGAGATAGGTACATGCAAGCATATCAGTACATATAAAAACAAACAGCATAAACAACAGTTTTAGGCACTATGACAACTCACCAGATAATAAATATCCAACAACGTGATAGATATGACAGCTGTAAACACACAGAAGCACAGTTATTATCTAGCATTGTACTAGGCACGGGCGCACCACTTGTAAACACACAAAGGTGGAGTTATTTTCTCGTGTACGTTTTTCAACAAAGTACAGAACAATTAATTGGATGAAACAGATAATCAGAACAGAATTTTTGAATAAATAAAAAAAGAATTAGACATCACAAAATTCATTAGAATCCGGTGACAAAACTATGATTATTTTTTACATTACATTACAATAAAAAAAATACAATCTCCCTTCTTCTTGAAGAAGTCTTTTACTGTGGTCTGCTTCTTTTTTACTAGAGTTTGCTCCACCAACTCTCTCAAATGCGCGAAATGCAACCACATTTCTTCGTTCGCACCATGCCACCTTAACACTGTGGTATAGACATCCCCGGCCTTGAGTATGTCTCGCATCATGGGCACTTCAGCAGGTTCTTCTGCTTCACCCTCCCCATCTTCTTCACCACTTGACTTCTGCTGCCCCTGGACATCATCGGCGTAGTCTAGGGTACCCCAAACTGCGACGTCATTGTTTGCTGTGACAAACTCCTCAAACGTGCAGTCTGGGGCCAATTGCTGCCACGTTTCCTTGTCACACGGCTGAGTGACAGACGAGCAGACAGAGGCTCTGTCAAGGGGCCAGGTTGGGGCTCTGCGTCCACAGGTGGTAGGTCGTCCGGATCTTTAGAGTTGGCGGCAGTGAGAAACACATGAACGGCAGCCTCTTCGTCGACTGGTGTGACGAAATGGGCATGACGGAAACAGTTAGCTATGGTTTTTTGCTTCACTACCCTCCAACTGGCGACTATCACTTCCATCGCCCTAAATACATCCCACTTCTTCATATCTTTCCCTATTTCCATTTTCAGCACCATACTCTGTACAAGCATTTCCTGGAACTTCAGCTTCACCTGCTGAACTATCCTCTGGTCCAGAGACTGATGCATGCTGGTGGTGTTCTTTGGGAGGAACACCAGCTCAATGTTCCTGAGGTTATCGAGCTTGGGATGTGCGGGACAATTGTCGACGAAGACAATGACTTTTCTGTTGGTAGAGCCCATTTTCGCATCAAAGCAGCGAAGCCACCTCGTAAACACTGCAGAGGTCATCCACACCTTCTTGTTAAAGTTGTAGTCACATGGAAGAATGTTTCCCCTGAAAACTAGGTTTTTTTACATTTGCAGATTATGAGGGGCTTCATTTTGTCACTTCCGTCCATGTTGCAGAACAGAAGGACAGTAAAGCGCTCCGCTTCGTACCCTTGCACACGTCTCCTTTCACGGCAAGAGTGTGATCTGGCATGAGATTATAGAACATCTCCAACTCGTCTGCACTGTACACGTTGTGAGATTGGTAGAAGCTGAGGATGTTCTGGAGCAAGGGCAACCACTCACTCACCGATTTTGGATCGACTCACACACTTTAGCCGGCGATCTTGTGACAAGATATTCCGTGGTGCACTTTGAAACAATCTAGCCACCCACTCGAACATTTCAAGTTATCAATACCTAACTTCAGGGCAAGTTTGTCAGCTTTGTTTTTGGATCATTGGGCCGCTTACAGGCAGGTTTTGCGTCTCACCTGGCTGAACCATTCTAGCAAAGCTTCTTCTAAATTTCCGTGAGTTGTGCGTCACAAATATTTCAGCTGCACAATGCAGCCTTCCTTTTGTAATGCATTTACTATCTGTTCTCTCATCTTCAGGATAGTGAAGAGAAGTAGACTTTGGGATGCCATGCTGCCGCAATCTCAGCCTTAGGAGTCTTTTGTTTGTCCACTTCCTTGGTAATTTCGTACTTCTTCATGAGCGACAAGCTGGCTCGCTTTCCACTCATTTTCTTGGAAGTCGTAAATCTGTATAAGATAAAAAAAAAACGTAGTCGTTTATCATCAAATGTCCATACAATCAAGTCAAACACGTAACCAAATCTAAATCCAAAATAATTGCATGGGTTGTCAACAATCGTTCATAAAATGAAGCCAAAAACGTAATCAAATTTAAATCCAAAATTAATGTGTTGATCGTCGAAAATCATTCATAAAATCAAGCCAAAAAGTAATCAAAACGAAATCCAAAATAAATGCATGGGTTGTCAACAAACAGTAATAAAAACCAAGAAACATCCAAAAGCTGTGCACAAATCCAATTTGTAATAAGACAAAGAGAGAGAGTACCGTATCCACAAACAAGTGAGAGATAACAATGACAAAACAGGCGGCTGGATGCGCATGGAAAACATTCCAATAGTTGAGGGAAAGGGGGTGAGCATTGGCTGGCGCTGACAGCCGAGAAGGGGAGGTATCTATTTTTAGACGTGCCTCAAGTTTTCGACTTTTTCAACCCAAAATTTTAATGGTTCCTCAGGATTGGGTTGTAATAAAGAGGGGGTCGTAATAGAGGGGTTTTACTATATGTTTACACTTTCCAAGCATGCTGTGTCCTTCACTACATGTAGATGTAAAACATCCCGCTTGGAAGAACAAGTTTCAGGTATCCTAAGGTGAACTCAGCCGGCATGACCTTGTTATCTACTTACACAGCTGACGAGGTGGGATATGTTATGCCTAGCAACCAGAATGGCATACTCATACTCTCCCTTCTTGTGACTGACTGGGTGGGGGTGAAGGAAGCCTGTAGAGGGTGTTCGCAGTGTCCTCTCCCCTTGAATACCCATGTAAGTTTCATTCCAGTGATGCTCACTCTAAATATTGAAGTCGCAGTTTTCATAAATTTTCACATAGTTATTTTTTTTCTGTTTTTATCATTTGGTGTACAAGTGATGGGCAACAACATTACATCTCCTATACTTCATTGCTAGCGATCATATTCTTAAATTTATTTCTATATCTACTTCTTAAACTTTTTATTTTTCAATTTCTGGAATTTATTATTATAATTTTTGAGAATGACCTAATAAAATTGCTAACCTCATAAAATCTATTCTCATAAAAAGTTAAGTGTCTATTGTAATACTAAAATTAATGTAAACTTTAGAGATTCCATTAAAGAGAGATGCAAAAAAAGGCAAAAATTATTACCATACGTCCACACACACACATGCACATGCACACACATGCACACACACACAAACACACACACACACACACACCAACACACCAACACACACACACACAAAACTACCTCTTTCCAACTATTTTTTTCTCTTCATTTAAAAGATGAAAAGAATATATGTAGAATATGAAAGCTTCTGCAGATGCCAAAGAAAATAAATTAATTACGTTGAAAGTTTTACATCTTCTTGGCTGGTAGATCCACTGCAAAAAATAATTGGAGTGACACAATCTAAACATGGTCTCATTTAAACTGTAGAAAAAGTTCCACACAACTGTATTCATTTCACGAAATTCCATGTAGAGACAGAAATTTTGTATTCTTCTGGTATCTATAATGGATTATGGAAATACCGTGACAGCCACATCAATAAACTATGAACTACCACAACATGGTGATAAGCATTGGAAGTCCAGTGGTGGGTGGCTGTTGAAATGGACCCTCTGCTACGATGTAATCAGTCTAAAGACCCCCCCCCCCCCTTTTCTCTTTTTCATCATCATTAAATAGAGTTCTCATCTTACACCTCCCCCAATTTGAAAATATGAGATTTAGTGTGCCACAATGCTGACATCGCCCTCACTATTCCGCTCGGGAGGCAGCCCCATGTTGCTCTGCTGTGCAACAGGCATGCACGGCCATGCTTCCCATGCATGGGTCACGTCACCATTCATGCAGGAACAAGTCTTTGAACTGGGTCACGACCCGTCAGGCCCATGTTACCAAAAGAGAACTCAGCTCAATGTAGGCATAGTGAAATTACAATGCGTGCCCCTGAAAGCAGAGTCTAGAATTCGTAAGGGAAAGTGTTATCTCCCTTTTTCTCCCCTTAAGTGAGGCCTTATTAGCCTAAGAGTGCAAAGCCACATGGATTATGTTTTGATACTAAACATGAACCTGAGATTCTCATAATTTCCAACATAATTTTCTAGTGCTTGTGCTATGTTCAATTTGTTTTAAAAGGCATGTTTTATTTTCGTAAATTGTATTAATTTATAACGTAAAAGATACTGACAGTTCCGGCATCTGCCGTGCCACTTGCCCGAAACTAAAATCTTTCACTTTAAATTAAATTACTTTAACATTTTAATAACAGAATTTTAAGTGCCTGTGTAGCTGTTAAATGCTTTATAATTTAATATAATGATTTCTACATCCTTTGCCGGCCCATTCAGGCTTGTTAATTTTATTATTATTTTCCGACACGAAATGAACATACAAACTCTGGACTGAAAGTAACAAATATTGCTCGTCGGAATTACTGCACAAATTCCTCTAGTGCTAATTGTGTCTTTTCCTGTGTTTTGTATGTACCTTTTGTCAGATGTATAATATAACTAATTTCCCTCTTGATGTTGGTGGGAGATCTCTGCCAGGTAGCCAGATGTCTTGTCCACCATCTTCAGTCTTGATCAGCGGACCAACGAGAGTACACGTGTCGCTTTGTGGGAGCCTTCAACTTCTTTTGTGCGGTCACGTAACTGCAATAGTAAGTTTTAATTATTCTGAAACCTTTATCTTGTGTTTGCTCCTCCCGCTCTCGTACTCTTATCTCGATCAGACTCGCAGCCTCAGAGATTCTGACACCGTAACTGTACCATGCGCAAAAAAGTAGTTTTTGCCACTTCGGCCTATGGTAAGCCTAAATGCCATGCCCGCTTAAGGTTAGGGTAGCTGTATTGTGTAAGTGTATCGCTCCTCTGCTCAATATAGCCATTCGTGATCCTAGTCTCTGTCTTGCTTATCTGTACGTTAGTACCTTCCGGTCCTGGCTACTCCAGGAAATCATGTGTTCAAGTATATGGACTGTGGTGTTAACATGAACTTATTTCCGCTTAAACAGGGGACAGTCATGTGGCTGTCGACCTACTGCCCTGTGAATAAGAGTCCATGTACTCATCCGTAAATAGATGAGCTGGGGCCCTACGGACATTAATAACTTATTTAATATTTTTCTGTTCAATTTCAAGCCATTTATCTGAAATCCGGCGTACTCTACCCCATGCTAGCAACCAGACCACATTACTACATAAGTTATTATGTAAAAAAATGTTTGCCTTCTTAGTGAAACTGTACTTATCATGCTTAAATTTATCTGAAACTTAATGGTATGCCCCATAACTTACTTAAAATATAAACAATATTTTTACATTGAATATCCAATCTCATGACTACTTTCATTCTGTGATTTTACCAATATTCTAAGTTATTCTCCTGGGAAATAAAATAGTACCATGGAACACACTGTTCCACTGTCAGGTTACAATTTGTCTTTTGTTTCATTAAACTAAAACACAAACTTGCAAGATAGTCATAAAGATAGTGCCCAGTATCATTTTAAAAACCTGAATGGGCTTATCAGAAGCTAGAAAGTGTGTCCGAGACATTATGTATGTGTCAGCACTGATACGAGCAATTTTAATCATCTGCCACTAAGTTCAATAACCGTTTACACATTGAAGATGTAGTGGAATTAAAAATTACCAAAACTCGTGCCACACATTTGAAATCATCTTACGGCAGCACTAGCACTCAAATATTAAAAAAAAAAAAAAAAAAAAAAAAGTTTAAAAATTTTAATTAGCTGCACTTAAAGATTTATCACTTTTTCAAAAAAGGTCCAGTATATAGTTCAGTGCCCAAAAAAAGCCTTACTTTGTCCGGTAGGTGAAAAAAGTTTATATGTTATGTTTCAACTCAAATTCAGAACAAAAGGTATTTTTATCTAACAATTCAAAACGTACATATTTTGAGTCTCTATACTGTACACAAAAGTTGATTGCCTTATGCTTTAAAGTTGACGCCATCAGGTGACACGAGACGAACAATTACACAAATACTTACTAGTAATATGGGTACCAGCTGTGTTTCCCAATCACTGCACAATTGAGACTCAGGGTTATCAGGGATGCTGTGGGTTCTGTGTGTCCGTCTCACCCGTGCGTACTTACAAACACGTTGGCAATACTAAACTTTTACTAAACATCACTTTGAAAATAATCAGCGAAGGTTGACCGGTAAACTAAATTGACTATGAAAACCTACATCAGTGAACAAAAGTTGTAGTGCACACACGTGACAGAGTGTTACCTAGCCAGCTCCCTACGACAGACTGTCCAGAGGCAAGCGTCGCATGGACCTACCATGGCCGCCTATGGGGGTCACATAAGTGGAAGTGCTATGCACTCCGAGTAAAATATATATACATGGAAAAATAAAAGTGGCACAATTTAAATTAAATATGTTTTACATTTTTATAATTTTTTTATGGATTTTTTATATTAATTCAGTGTCTCTTTATTACCAAGTTCATGCCGGAATTGCAGTGTTCTTGATCTCGGTGCCACGGGCACTTTGAATTTCATAACCAAAAATTTTCACAACTACAAACACTTTAAATATTTCAAGACATATTAAACCCTGCAAATACAAATACAAAACACGTTTTACACTGCAAAATATTATTGATGTGAGAGTTCCAAAATATTGGCCTCTTTTCTCACATATATACATGTGACACGTGCATTGTGAGCGCCGTCATGGGCTCTAGCACCGCTGGCTGTTAGCCGGAGTCAAAGTTAAACATCACAATTTTAATAGTGAAATTCATTTTCCATTTATTCACATGTGGTTATGGTATTCAGATGTTTCTCAAGTCAAAGTTAATAGGTGTTAATAGTTATCTCATACAAAGCTCAATTTTGAGCATAAGCCATTTTAAAAAGGATCTACTGTGTTATGTTCTGTTTGTAAGCTACTAGCTCTACTAAACTATTAGGCTATAATTAAAACAAATGAGTTTACACTTTTTTCTTCCAAAGACGTAAGAATATACAGAATAATCAAGGTTCGTTATTTTATATGCAGTGGAATTAAGTGAATTCTAGATGCAAACTTTGACATCATCCTCACTGTCCCGCTCAGGAGGCAGACCACTGCTGCTCCAGTAGTGCACCAGCAACGCACGAGGTGCGTTAATGCACATATCTCCAGAGACGTTCATGCATGAACGGGTCAGTGAATTGTTCCATTACCAAAATTACCCGCCTCGCCAAGAGTAAACTACCTTTCATTAACACGTGAAAGTATTATATCCTGCTTGCTTCCCTTAAGTGTTGTGTTATTTAATAAAGAGTGCCTCACCATGTGGCCTATGTATATTTACAAACCATTGATTTGTGACACTCTAAATTCCTTCTATAATTTTATAGTGTTTGTGTCACACTTGTTTTAGTTCTAAAGGGAGTAATTGCATTTTTCAGTTCTGTTAAATGTGTAAGTCAACAACCTTGGCAGTTCCAGCGACCGCGATGCCAAGCGCCCGAATTTAAATTCTTTGTCACACATTAATTATTACTTTTTTTTTTATAATGTTGATTTAAAGAGTCTTGTGTGTGTAAAATGCTTTGTATGTTTTTATTTTAGTTTCCTACTAGTGATCCGGCCCGGTTTTGCCCAGGTACAATTTAGTTTTTTCTGCCTGGCGCATGCTCGCCTAGTACACCTTCACCCCTTGCCGCCCTCTTTTCACCACATTGCCATACCCCGTGCCGCCACTCCACCCGTATATAGGTCCGTGTGCACATGTCTCAATTTCTTAAAATACTTTTTCACAAAATTGTCATAACTTTTACATTATTGGCAATAATTGTATGCTGTAAAGGACATTTCTTATCTACATTTAATTTTACACTATTCTTTCGTATATGATTTTGTTATATCTCTAAAGGTTTAGTCAGCGTATTTCATGAGAGCACACTGGTGGCAAACCTTTTTCCTGTCATGATTTACTAATGCAGTTAATGCTCAGCTCCTATTACGTGCTAGGGAAATTTTTAATACACATAAACCTTCCTCAATAAATGCAGATCATAACAGTAAAACCTGCATCCAAATCCGTTCAGTGGTTCTCGAGATTAGCGCAGTCATACAGACAGATAGACGCACGCCAGGAACTTCCTTTATAATATAAACAGATGTGTTCTGCAAACCATCCCGGATTTCCTCAGATAAACTCATTTCCCATGACACACTTAGCAACAAGGACTACAGACATTTTTAAAGGTATCTGATGTGCCGGAAATGTTTATTTAAATTCGTAGAATTTTTTACTTTGTTTAATTGGTTTTACTTGTATACTGTACAGTATATGTATTTTTGTGGTTTTTCCCTCACAGTGCTGACATCTCCGTTAGGTGACGGCCTCTCTGAGCCACCATCTTCAGTCTAGCTCAGTGGGCCAAGAAGAGTGCATGTGCTTCACGTCACAGGGGAACTTCAACTTCTTTGCCCAACCAGTGAATTTCCGGAACTTTTTTGTTAACATTTCTCCCCCGGCATTTGCACTCTCATCTCTGTAGAATCATGGCCCTGGAGGTTTTCAATACTTAATTTCTACCCGTGCTTAAAAGTGACTTTTGCTGTGGCTGCCTCTAGTAGGCTTTATATGCCAGGCCTGCTTGATTCAAGGGACATAAAGTATCTTGCTGTATGTGTGATCTCGCTCAGTTCAAATACACAGTTCAAATGTACCTCATCTTATTTTATTTATTAATGTGTAACATAATTTCGGGATCTGGCCCATTCCAGAAACTATCCAAGTGCTCAACTTTTGAACTGTAAAAGTGTGCTAAGTGACTCTTGTATAAGCTTCTCTTGTTAACGTGTGCTGCGAGGGGAAACCGCCACGTGGCTGTCGACCTGCTACTTCCCTGAGATACTGTTCAGACGTGCTCACGCATGTATTAGATGAGCTGGTGCCCTGGGAATATAAAACATCTTTACCGAACTTTATCAGCATGCATCGGGGTTTCTCTCAAATCTAGCATATTCCATCCCTCGCTAGCAGCCAAGCCACATTAACTTGAATTAGGGCACAAATAGTGCTAAGAGTTAAAGAAAAATGGTTTTTTTTTAACACTGACAATTGCTTTTTGGTCTTTCCTCAATACACCTAGCAGCCGTGAGTAATGAAAAATTAATTTCTTGGCAGTTATGCAATTCTATGGATTTGTATATTGTATTTATATTTGAATTAAACCAATAGCTTTTAGTGTTATTAACTCTACACTATTACACCATAAGCAAGCCTAATGGTTTGACATTTTACATGATTTACTTTTCATGGAATGTTTTTTTCAAAGTGTAGTACCTGCATAATTTTAAAAATTAATATAAAACTACAAGAACTGAAAAAGAGCTCATCTAATTATTGGCATATGTTCCATTCCAGAACATAAGTTACAGTTTAGTTTTAAGATTTCTGAACATAATTCACACATGTTTAGTTCTTACAATAAACGAACTGTAGGCTTCATGTTCAGCTGTAGCAACATGGACAGATGTGAAGAATTAAAATGTTTGAAATCTGGAAAACACCTCTTAAAATTTTATTTTATATACACATGAATTAATTAGGAATAAATGCACGTAAAGTATGAATGTTTGTAAAAGATAACAATTATGGCAAACTATTAATTACCTTAGTTTCCTACAGCGCGAATTGTGAATTTGATTGGGTAAAGCAAGTATGATTTAAAAATGAAAGTAACTTGTAAATTGCTATAGCAAAATATGTTTACTCTATCGCACAAGTGATTCTTTTTAGGTCTAATATTAATGGATGCTACAGTGTAAACATTTTACTAATAATTAGCAAATTACTTTAACTGAATGCAGATACAAGATTAGAGAAGAGTAATAGAAGATGATAACCAAAAGCAGACAATTAGTTGCTGCCGCTCTCCTGTAGGCCTATGGCTGAAATATTATCGAAGTTCTATACAGTGTAACAAAGAAATAATGAGTGGTAATGCTTTAAGAGGGGTATAAAATTAAATATATCCTCTTCATTTCAAATGCATTACCATCCATTTAGATCTAAAAAAAAAATTCCTCGTTTGCTACTGTTTTTCTGTTCATGTTCACAAAAATAATCAACAAATAATTGTTTCACAATTTTTAAGTAAAAAATATTTTTAGTAAAGAAAATATAATGATTCTGTCATGGTAAGAAAATATCAGAGATTTGCCCATTAAGATTTTGAAAATATTTGAGTGAATAGTTTTTGAGTAACAATGAGTTTAGCTTAAACATTTTTCAGCTGCGCGAAGCTACCATGCAGCACTATTGAGTTTCCTGCCTATGTACAGAAGCTGAGAGCCCGGAAGAGGTTCAGATAAGGGTGAGATTCCCGTGTTTCTTCGTGGCTCCGGCCAGCGCAATGGGCTGGCTGGAGGAGTAGTAGCCGTGCTCAGCTGCAGTACAGCACTGAGGCGATGGGCACGAGGCTAATAAAACTGCAAATAATTATCTCTGGCAACAAGATTGAACTCTAATCAAGTTATATCACATTGTTATAAGAAAACAGTATCAATTTTGAGTCAATAATACCTCATATTTGAAACTTTGATTGAATAAAATATATGTAAGTGAATGAAAAGTTGGTCAGTGCTAGAGCACAAGAACACAGCCTCATGCCCCGCCACTGTGGAAGTCATAGTAATACAACAAAATGAAGCAACTCACCTTCCCGAAGAAGTACATGTGCTCTACAACTGTTAACTCATTGAAGAGGACATTGTGCTGTGGACACACACCGAGGCTTTCCCGCACTTTGTCTGTTTCTATCATCACATCATAACCGTTGATGATGGCAGTTCCACTGGTGGAGGTCAACATGCCTGTCAGCATGGACATTGTAGTAGTTTTTCCTGCACCATTGTGACCCAATAGAACAGTGATGTGGCCTTCATACATGTTCAGGGTTAGGTTATTAACTGCCACCTTCTTGTTGTACACCTACCAGAATTAACAACTGGTTATACAAACAATATTAAGAAGCCGGAAGAAAGTTTCTATGAATCAAAAACTCTGCAGAACAGTTAATCTTAGCAAATTTTAAAATATCAGTACTATTCGAACTACTGCTCAAGTTGATTTTGCTGAATATATCTGTGACACAAATTCCAAAAAAGACTACAATACTCCACACACCTTGCTAAGGTTCTTGATCTCGATCCCAATGGGTAGAGCAGGTTCCAATTCCACTGAATCAGAGTTGTTCATCGTGATCCACAAATTGTCTCCCTTTACTTTTTCTCTAGCAGCTCCACCCCCACACCAGAAAGATTGCTGTTAACATAAAAAACTGAACTTGTAGTTGTGTGACTTAAACAGAGGACAGTCATTTATAAAATATCAAGTTTCATTGGATATCTTAAGTATAGTCAATTCACAGTTACTTCCAACTTTTCTGAAAACCTGCCAAAGTTTTATACCAGGGAAATTCCTATCCTCGTGCAAACATGGCTTAACTGAGTCTAGAAAATTACACCAAAGGGACAATGCACAGCATTCATGCATGCTAAGTGAAATAATAGTTTGCATAAAAAGTATTTCTTACTAGGCATTACCAACACACCTATTTTCTCCCTGTTTTTGTTCATTTTAACTATGAATTAAATATTATAATTTATAAATAAAATATAAGTCAAAGTTCTATTTAACCAAAAATACGATATCTTCATGCTCACAAAAGTATAATACATTTGTGACTCATGACATAGGTATTTAGGAAACAACCAAACATGTCATACATGGTGTGATTTTTCAAAGGTTTGATTCAAAAGTGTGAAGAAACAGTGAACAGACTAAATTTAATTACTTGGTTTAGTAATAATTTAATCTTGCCTCTAAGCTATCACCTGGTAGCAAGTGCTTCCTTTCCCCCCAATTTCTTTTCAATCTCTATTCCTTTACTAAATTGCCCGACCCCCTCCACCATCACCAACTCTTCCCATAACACATTCCACTCCCTCACTGCTCTTACCAGCATGGACTGCATTCCCCTTTCCATCTGCCTACATACCTCTTGAAACTTTCTACTGTTTATACCTCTCCCTTGTACAGCCCCTTGGCTAAATTTATACTTCCGCCACCCTCCCACTCCATTCACTAACCTATACATCCTTATTAACCTCTCCACTGTTTGCCTCTACCTTAGGGTGATCCACTGCAACTCCATCATTAAGGATGGTCTCAAATTCCTCTCTTCATCACACTCTCTCCTCTACCTTCCCCATTTACCCTTAACCCACCTTGCTGCCCTTCATTCCACCATCTCCAGCTCCCATAACCTCTCCCAGGTACTTATACTCTGAAGCTTCTCTTAACTCTAGCTCTTGTCATTTGTAAGTGCCTTCATAACTTTCTCTCTTTCTAGTGAACCTTATAATCTTCATTTTTCATAAATTTATCTTAATTTTATTCCTTTCTGACCACCTCATTATTTGTTCGCTATCCTCCTGCAACTTATTCTCCCCACCCACCTAGGCATACAACACACAAACAGCCTCACTTTGCCACCCATCACTATCCCCAGGTCATTAACCATAATGGTGAATAACAACAGGCCAGCATACTACCATGTGGAACTAGTGATACCACCCCCCCCCTCCCCAAAATTCTTCTAAGGAGACACCAATTTCACCCTGTTTCTCCCCCTCGTGAAGTCTCCTATCCAATCCACTAATCACTATCACCCAGAAGCTCATCAACTTTTTGCATCAAAATCCTGTGGGGCACCTTATTAAAGGCCTTCTCAAAGTCTATGAAGCAGGCATCCACCCACTTCCCCTGATCTACTGCCTGCACCAAATCCTCCAGCAGTCCAGCCAGTTACGTCTTATATGAGTAACGTACTTCTGCAGCCAATTATTTTCATTCATAACCCTCTACCCCATACTGTACTACAAGCCCCTGCATTCACTTTACCGGTACTCAATGTGAGACTCAGGCTTGTAATTGCCAGGATTTTCTTTTCCTTCCCTTGTTTGTAAACCGGAACTGCCAATGCCACTTTCTAACCCTAAGGCAACTTGCCTTCCTCTAAAAGATCATCTGAACAAAAATTCAAGTTATCTACACAGCCCTCCTCCACCGGTTTATGGATTCATTCCCCATAGGTACCATCTGGACTCTTCAATCCTCCTATGACTTAAGCTATCTCTTTCTCTCATATCATGAGCTTTCTGTACATCCTACTTTTCAACTCTCACCTTCCCTTTGCCAACCATCTTGCACTTCAGACATAAGTTGTGGATTTGCAGTTAATCAGCTTCTCCCTTGTTAGTTGTTGCACTCATTATTCCATTTCTTACCTATCCCTTCCTCTATCATGCTACAGAGGTATTCATTCTTTGCCGGCTTAACAAATCTTCCTAGTTCCCCTCCCACCTGTTTCATATGATCCCTAATACTATTTAATTCTGTATTCTTCCATCATGTGTGCATTTATCTACACTCTCTCCTCATCTTTTTTATATCCCGTCCATAGTACAAAGGATCACCCCCAATCTTTATTATTTTCTTTGTGACAAATTTCTCCACCATTCTCACTACAATTCCTCTCAGTTCATCCCACAAGCCATCTACACTTCCTACCTTAGCCCACTGCACCTATCTCTCAAGAAATATTTTGTCTCCTTCTTTCCTCTCCTATACTGCCATGTTACTCGAAATCGAGGATCTTCTATTCTCAGCCTTCCAATACCAATTTCCACCACCAGAATATCATAATCACTGATGCCACCGTAGACTACTGAACCAATTATGGCATTCCCAGACCTAATCAACACAACATCCTGTACTGCTCCAACAACTTCACACTTCTTGTGGGTGTTTTTACTGCCTAAACCAAACCTCTGTAGACAAATTTTGATGCCATCCTCTCCATCATGTTGCCCATCCCCTTAGCTTCCTCTAACCACTCTACACCTGGTATGTTTAGGCCTCTCGCTACTACTGCTTGTTCCTCAGTTTATTAACCCTTTCCTTACCTTCCACTGTTGCTGCCAACCTTGACGCCTCTCCATTATCACAATTTCCATCACCTCAGCCACATCACTAACCTATTTCACAGACACCTTCAAGCCCTCTATTAAGCACACCATAATTCCCCTTCCTTTTCTACCCCCATGATAAATAGTCTCCACGTACTCACCCATGTGTAGATGAGCTGGTGCCCTACGGACATTTTTAAAATTTTTTCTATATTTTTAATCATTAGCCAGGGTTTATCTGAAATCTGGCGCATTTCATCCTTCACCAGAGTCCAGACCACGTTAGTAATAATTGCAATTATCATTACCCAATTTAATTTCTAAATATATTGTTACAAAACATTTAAGTAAACAAAAGCAAATACTCTGACTGAAAATAACTGCATCACCGTGACTGTGTATGTCACTTTATTCACAATTTAAAATACGAGGTAATATAGCTTGATAACATGCATGATCGACCATCATGATAAAACCAAGCAACAGAAGCCAAGTACTGAATGTGCTTAGTGCCACATCAATATATTGTTATGAAGTTTTTGAGTAAAGATAATTTTAGAGTATACAATGTTTATTTTTTTTGTTAAGGTTGGGTTTTGAGGTGATTTAGCCCTTTTGTTGTCTATGCAAGTATTGGACCCTATTTTTTTATTCGGATGCAGATCACTTTTAGAGTATGTTTAACAGTGTAGTCAGTTTCGGGATTTTTGGATTTTTTTTTTTTAGTATTTTTTTATGAGAGTCATTTGGTTTGTTTAGCAATTTTTTTTATCTTAGGGCATTTTTTGCTTTAATTTTGGTAGTTGTGTTTTTGGTGGATCTTCATTTGTAGATTTATTCCAACTTTATTAAAAGCTCACCCAGTTTATAGCCAGTTGACTTGGATAGGAAATTTCTGGTTAGTTCGGGGCCCTTGCAATCACAGTCGTGGGTTGGGCTGGGTCTTCATTCTGCCAATCTGGTGCCAGGTGTTGATCAGGTGCGAGGCAGATGACCATGCGAGGACACTACAAGGAGACGGCGAACAATAGCATGACTCGTGAAGTCACTGAGTTGCGGACGGCTGTGCGCAACTCTAGGGTACCCGACGGGATAAAAGGAGGTAGAGGTTTCACCATGTGGGTGAAGCGAGGGGTGAGCAGCGGCGAGTTTTCACTGACGCTTGCCTAGCAACTGTTACGTAGCAGTGTGAGTGATGTGCCAGGTCGTTTGGGGATGCAGCGGCATCTAGAAGAGTCATGGCTGAACCACCAAGCAGAGCAGATGTAAGAAGTGCGTAGGAGATCAACCAGACGAAGATAGGCTGGAGGAGCCTACGGGAGATTCTCATCATGTAGTCAATAAGCTAAAAGCATTTGTTTTCTGTAGTTTGTGGTTCTAGTTAATTTTGGTTCTTGGGTTTTACAATTTTACAGCATGACACAGAGAGTAGACTATGGTAGTTAACAGCCCTTTTAGTAAGAGGTTTAAGTAAGCAGTGTAAAGGATCTTGAATTGCTGAGAGTAATTTAAAAGTAGATATATGGTGTGGAGGGTAAGAACCAGATTAATGAGGTTTAAATTTTGAGGTCATAAAAGTTTTTGTCATTGCACTTAGCTATCTCTCAGTTCTTTTTATTTTTGGTTTTGACGAGAAAGGAAATTAGTTTTTTATTGATTAGTAAACTTATTTTTTATTGCAGTAAAGGCGAAGGATGGTCTTAAAGAGGTAAAGAGGTGTGATAAGAACCCTTTTTAGCTGTTGTTAAGTTCTAGTTGTTATCTTGGCGGGATGTGTTGAACATTGTGGTTGCATTTTCCGTCACGTCGTACTGATTTGTGCCCACTGAAAAGCATATTATAGAAAGAAGTATAAGTAATTGCTGTTTCTGGTGTTTGATTAATGATCTTGAAGAAAGTAAGGCAAACTATTTTTATGGCAATTAGTTGAAGAAAATTAATGATAACTTGAAATTAAGGTTATAAGACTTAATAGCTACCCAATAGATGAAACAGCGTGTAATTGCTTGGAAGCTATAAGAAAAAAAAAAAGAAAGAAAAAAAAGTAATTTTTGAGTTGTGAAAAACCTTTGTTTTGAAAACTATAAAAAAATATGTATAAAATACTATTTTTTTTTACCAGTTCTTTGACCTTTAATTGTAAGAAAAGATAATTTTTTTCCATGATTTTCCAAAGTACTTCATGATGTATTTTGTTCAAATCCAACGAGAAGCCTTTTTGTTTTATTGTTAATAATAAAAATTGTTTGAAATCAAACTTGAGGCCAGAGTTTTTCTAAGAAATGCATTTATGTAAATTTTAAATCTAATTAAAAATGACTGAAATTTGTAATACACCATTTTTTCGAAATTTTATAATTGTTAACTGCTATCGTTTGTTGTTGCTGTTGGAAAAGATAATTTATTGAGATTTATTAAATTTCAAGATTGTTTTAATTTCTCCTCTTTCATTTGATAGATGGTAGTTTACCCCACCCTGCCCCTTTTTATCTAGAATCTGGTATTTTGGTATCTTAAGTGTTCTATAACATTTTGAATTTTGAATAACTGTGGACTATTACAGTGCAGGAACTGGTGAAACTGATATACTTATTTTTGATGTTTTCAAATATACAGAGCTTTTTTTTTTATATTTTCAACAATTTCATTTTAAAGTGATCTTTTATTTAATTAATTTTAGTTATTCTTTTGCATCAGTGGCTTGTTAAGATTACAGAGTATCCTCTTGCTTAGATCGCCGAGTGAATTCGCTCTACCTGTTCACATGTTTAGATGACTTACAGACATTTTTTAATTGAAAGTACGGAGCTTCAGGTTGCTCCTTATCTAACTTGTGGAAATCCCCCAGTTTTTTTTGAAGTTCAGACAGAGATGCAAGTTTTAGTTGCCTGAAGTCATAATGACGTTGACTTAACATTGATGATGAGTTGTGAGGAAGTCTAGACGTCGGGAAAGTGTAAGGAATTAATTTTAAAGTTAACAGCTTAAGCATCCTGCATCTGTCGATTTATTAATTTAGCAGTTGAAGATGAGTATGTTGCAGCGAGAAGTGATAAATTGGAGTGATGATCCAATTATTTGGATACAGCTATTTAACCATTAGCGACCCCCCTCCCCCAGCTGTTCTAGTCATTTCACCCTTCTCCCATTTAACATACTGTTTCAGCCCCGGGTAAATAAAACTGTTGGATTGATGGTTTGATTAATTCCTCCCCCCCCCCCCCCCCCATATTGCACATTTTAACAACATGTGGTACCCTCCTTGGACATATGTGTAATCTTGCATGTAGGCTATTATACATATGATGAATATCTTCCTGAGGTACAGTGTTCCAAGGCTCTTGCACTTGTCCTGTTTGTGCAAGGTTAGTTGCTAGCGATACAGACTCGGTGACCCATTATGCCCAAAACATGTTCAATGGGAGAGAGGTCTGGGGATTGTGCTGGCTAGAGCAGTTGTCTAACACTATAAACATCACATTGAGTTGTTGCAGCAGTATGTGGAGGAGCATTATTCTGAGGAAACAGTACACTACCTTTCTGTTAAAGGAATGGCAGCAGAACAAATTGAACAATGTGTTGAATGTAGTGGGCACTGTTTGATGGACCTTCCACAAACACCGAAGATGAATGGGAATATGGATTTTTTCATGGAAAATAAATTACACCTTTATTGATGTCATTAAAATAATTACCATATATATATTTTGAATTGTCGACATTTCAAAAACACCATGTTCGTACAGCATTTTATAATGAATTTAAACTTGTACATACATGAATATTTCATTCAAGAATTTTACTCTCATTAATGACCACTTTTTTTTAAAACTCATGTCATCCTTTAAATACTTACCTGCAAACACATTCCTCTCAATTCTCAATAAAGTCAAGCAGTTTTTAGGCTCATTTGATGAACTTTCAATTTCCATACAGACATTACTTATGTTATTTTTGTGTCCCAGTATTTTTTAACTAGTCATAAATCTAAGGTTAAGATTAAACCTCTACTGATTAAATTAGCACGATACAGGTTTAATTATTCACAAAATGTTTGGAACATAGGCCTATGCCTGTGCAATTATGGTAATAAAACAGCGCATTTACTTAACGCTGAAATGCTTCACACACAAAACATTTCTTTTGCCACAAATTGCCAAGGGTTTTACTGATCTATCTACATTAAGATACAATTTCAGCTTTTTTTTTTTTTTTCACTTAGTATATTTGCAGGTACATATGTTTTGTTGAACTTTCGCACAGTGTAACACTTGCTAGTGTTTGGTGATATAGCAATGACATTAAAATACTCCAGAACAAAAAATGTAATAAAAATTCCAAATGCACACATAACATGCTAAGGCATCTGCATGTAAACAACAGAAAACAACATGTACAGTGACATCACAGGACATACCAATATGGTGATGTAAATTTTACACATAGAAAATCACAGAAGCCTATACTTTGAAATGTGTTATTATCTAGTTATAGACACAAATAAAAAAAGGACCACAGCATGAGTCTTAAAATTGTATATACTATCACATGGCAAGCAGAAAAAAGGCAGGAAAAACCCCTATTGCAGCTTATTGCACCCTATACCATGATGCCAGGAGTTGAGCCAATATGTCAGAGGTGGATATATTTTGCAAGATAATGCTCACCAGGTCGGTGTTGCGCACGTAAACAGCTATCACTAGCATAAAGGCAGAACCTGCCCTCATTGCTATATACAACAGAGTGCCATTCCATTCTCCAGGTGATGCTTTCATGACACAACAGGAGACATGCACAGCAGTTTTATGGCAGAAGAGGAAGCCTGGCCAAAGGGACTTGTGCTCATAGTTCTGCTGCAAGTTGATAGTTCCCTCTGGTATGTATGGACACCCCTATTGCCTCATTTACTTTGATCTCTACTGTGGATGTGGTACAGTCTGCCAGTGCTGACATAACAATGAGCAGATATTGGTGTATATCTGTACTATGCAGATGTTCCAAGCTTGGTCTACAGATTTAGCCCTGTTCAACTGACACCCAATGATCACAGTGCTACACTATGATGCATCATGACCAACATGTGCAACAATCAATCAATATATCCATCCCACCTCATGAAGTCCCATGATGTACCCTTCCTCAAACTGCTATAAATGCACTACAAAGGCACATAACTGTCTTCAAAGCCTGCCGGTAGCTTGACTGTTACACATATACTAAACATTCAACCTTCCAGGCACACACGCTCCCATCTAGTGCATTACTGTACACAGCACAACAAAGTGAGTGGTAAATCTCTGTATGTTGACCAATGTCCTTGGAACATTCATAAGTTTAACTACACTCCTCCGGGATGTAAGTATTTTACCCACATTCAATTCGACAGCACTCTTTAGTTGCAACATTTTTTTTCCGCCAGTGTAGATATCAATTTCCTTCAGAATAATTTAATCTCTTTATGTATGCCAACAGAGGATAAACAACTGTTGCAATATTTAAAAAATGAATACCTAATTGCACTGTATGACTAGCTCCAATATTCTGCCCAAGGTTAGAATATTGATGACTTATATAATATTCCCTAAATACGTCTCCTTTTCCACGTTCATATTTGTCATGACTCCTGTACTATACTGAGGTTCAGTAAGGAAAGTGTCTCTAATAGGGTGTGACTTGTCACTATGTCCCATTGAACTAGTTTCTTTTACACAGGGTAGCTTGCTCTACTGCACTCTATATATTGGTTCGACTTAAGAGTAAAAAGACCACTTCTGCAATTCCTGATCCTCTATTAGGAGGAATTCAGGCTTGGACCCTGAAGTATACCAAGTATTCTTTGCTACTACACTACATGCTAGTGCCTCTGCCAGTATTGCAGGACCTCATAAAAAGAGCAAAAGTTGTGTAACAACTGAGAAAGGTAGGGCAGCTTTTGAAAAACATCACTAAATCACTCTCCAAGACCAATATAAGCCTTGATATAGGACGTCAAAGAGCTCCTCATTTTCCACTACTGCACGAGTACTCTCACAGAAACGTAGTGGGACTTTTTCCCTTAGGCCTAACTCTTACCTCAATTTCATTTGATAGTTTACAGCAGTGACATCATTGCCTGTGAGGGCAACATTTGGCAAGAAGGGAAGCAGGATGCAATAGGTACGTCAATATGCTACACACAGAGCTCTGTGCAGAACCCCACATCACTCTGTCCTTATACTGTTGTGAGCTTTTTGCAAGATCAAATTTTCTCATGGGGCACCTCACCAAGACACACGCATGACTGACTAACCTTGCCATGTTCAGCATACTGAATGCTGAGATGGAAGTTTGTTAAATATGTCAATTATTTTTTGTTTATAGTGTTGGACAGCATGACTGTGATGTTTCTGTAACTGGCTATTCATCCGACAGTTGTTTGTTACTTGCTTGGTGTATGTGTGGACTGTTTTGAGTGAAAATACATTTGTTACTTGAAGTGCCATAATTATTATTAATCTAGTGTTCTTAGAAAGGTTGTGGGCCCAGGCACTAGTGGAAACCAAACTATCGGTGTGATTGTGTGTAGTTTTGTTGTCTGTAAGGGGATCGGAGGTGTAAATATTGAGAAAAATTTAACAGGATTAGAGTATGGACTACGCAATGGCCTCATCCTTTCTTTCGTCCATTGAAAAGATAAAAGGTCGCAAAAACTACGCCACCTGGAAGTTTCACATGTGCGTCTTCTTAAATTGAGCGATGAATGGGACATCATTACAGAAGATATGAAGACAGAAGATGCCCCAGACAAGGATCGAAAAGCACTGTCTAAAATTGAGAACTGGTTCATTACTCAAAATAAGAAAGTTGTCAACGTATATAGTTACAATGATCATACCTCGCTGTGTATGTTTGAAGTAAATGCATGGATCTGCATTGGACTGCTCAAGACCCATGCCTGTGAGTGTTTGGTGAACACAACGGTTCCAGTATCTTCCACCTTGCTTCAAGCAATAAGTATGAAGAAGTGGATATTAATTATACACAAGAACATCAAACCGGGGTAGAAAGAAAACACAAAAATAAAAAACCTCTACCTATAACTCAGTCTACGGCATGTTTCATGTGTGGTAAGTGAACCATCGTACTTATCAATGTAAGTACAAGAACTACAGTTGCTGAAATTGTGGGATAAAAGGACAATTGCAAAATGTGTATAGAAGTGCTTCAAAGGCCAGTTCAAGTGCAGAAATAAATAACATAAAATTTTCAACCAATCCACAACAGGGATGAAATAGTGCCGAAGGTACAAAGTGATGTTTGTGTTTAACAAGACCAGTCAACAGTGCAGGAGGTGAGCAAGAAAGAAGATTACTTTGATTATCTGCTAAATGTGAACGGTTCTACAGAAACAACAGGGTGCACCCCACGAAATTTTTTTTTGATAATTTTGAGGTGGAAGTAAAAATTGAGGATGAACTATGTGTGTTTGAAATTGATAGTGGTCAAGTGTCACATTGTTTGCTTGCAAATAGAAGTTGGCATGTTCTGCATAAGAATCCCAACCGTATGGATTGGATACATCAAATTCCTCAATATTTCCAAGCAGCTCCAACATCTTGAAACACGATACAATGAAAACAGCCAACCTACAATTCACAAATCATCAAAAACATGCAACCATTGCAATGTTAGTCAATTACCGTGGCAATTTATCAAATCCCATCCTCGTCACCAGATTTTGTGAATGAACTATACACATTCTTATCTATCATCACGCTTGTATTTATGTTAATGTGGTGTATTTATAAGGATGTAGGGAGTTAGTGTATAGGAGGTTGGCATTAGTACGAAGTTTGTATATGGGAAGTTGGCATGAGTGTGTGGACAAGATGACGATTGTATTATTGTTGGTGTATTGAGGTGGTTGTTAAATAAATAAGATGTTACATATTTGGTGACAAGGATGGGATTCTTAGAAAATTCCTGGAAGTAAGGATATAAGATATTGAACTCAGAGTACTTATCGATGAAGTGAAGAGCTATAGACATGCAGTGGAGGCGGAATATGGGTACGGCATAATGACGTTTGGGAAGATTTCTGAATTGAATATCACGGAGCCTGACACCTGACCACAATACATGTTCAGATTTTCTTTTTTTTGCGGAAGTAAACAAGATTACCGACGTGAAGCAGTTAAGGGCAACTTTTCTGATGGTAATTGGTGAACCGGCATTGGCTTTGTTGACTTAGTTAATTACGCCAAAGGAATTGGTCAACGTCAGTTATGGAGAGTTAATACAAGTGCTGGATAGCCATTTCGATCCTATGAAGAATGAGATTGCATCATGTTTTGTTTTTGCAAAGCGCAAGTAACAGCCGACCGAGACTATAGCAGAGTTTGTGGCAAAATTGAAACAATTATCAAGAGGATGTAACTTTCAATATCTAGAGGTGGTACCTTATTTAATGTCAATCTTAGTATCAATCAGGTCCAGGGATACAAGGTGAGCCAGCAATTCAATGGGAAATCTCATGAATTTGTAGTTGATTTTGGTGCCACGTTAACTATTGTTAACCATGATGTGTTTATAAAACTCTGGCCTGATGTTAAAAATAGACCTGTGTTGCAACCTAGTAAAGTTTGTTTAGCATTGTTTGGGGGGGGGGGGGGGGGGGGGGGCAACGCGTGCGAGTGTACAGTGATGTTTCTGTTAAGGTCAATTTCAAAGGCAAATGTTCTGTTCAGAAGTTAATTGTGGCCGACACTGCTCGAAAAAGCTTGCTAGGTATAAATTGGTTCGAAGACCTATGAATATCCGTACAAGGAATCCATAGAATTGAAAATGATAGCAGCATCTTTACGGAGTATGAACCGTTGTTCCATGAAGAAGGATTGCCACCCTTGAAGGTACCACCTGTTCACATTAAGTTGAAGATGGATGCAGAGCCCAAATTTTTGAAAGCTAGATCAGTAGCAATACCGTTATGTACACTTGTGCATGAAGCTTTGGACATGCTAGTTAAGGAAGGGGTACTGGAACCCGCAACATTTTCCAGCTCTGCAACAGCTGTTGTACCAGTGTTAAAAAAAAATGGAAGTATACGTATATGTGATAATTATAGTAATACATTGAATACATGTGTGCAGCAAAATGTGTTTCCACTTCCCACCATCAAGGAACTGTTGGTTAACCTAGGATGTAGCGAAGTGTTCTCACAACTTGATGTGAAGCAAGCCTACTTTCAGTTGCCGGTAGACAATGCTACTGCTGAAATATTAACGTTAACCACATCAAAGGGACTGATGCATGTGCAGTGGTTACCACGAGGGCTGTCGGCAGCTCCCGGTATATTTCAGCATTTTATGGAGCAGCTATTGTCAGGACTTCAAGGGGTCACAGTGTTCCTGGATGACATTGTGATTGCAGGGTCAAGTGTCCAGGAACATGATGAAAGATTTAAGGCAATGTTGCAGAGGAAGACTGAAGTGGGAATGACCTTAAATTAAGGGAAGTGTAAATCCAGAGTGCCACAAGTGCGTTTTCTTGGATTTATTGTGAACAAAGCTTGAGCCGAAGAACAAAACTGAATTGATAGTATTCTTAGAGATTTTGATTTTTATGAGAGTTTCTTAAAAGGGAAAGCTCACATTGCAGAGCCCCTGCACAGACTTCTGAAGGGGAATACCACATGGAATTTTGGACCTACGAGAGGGAAGCCTTTAAGAACTGCAAGACATTGTTGCAGGTAACATCCGTGTTAGCTCATTATGATGAAAATAAACCTTTAGTACTAACGTTTGATGGAAGCCCATATGGGTTGGGTGCAGTGTTGGCAGTGAAGGAAAAGAATGGGCAGGAACAGCCACTGGCGTTTGCTTCCAGGACTTTGCTGGACACAGAACATAACTATGGTCAATTCGATAAGGAAGGTCTTGTCTTGGTGTATGGGGTGAACTAATTCCAAAAGTACCTATTGGGTCGGATATTCACGATTTTTTCGGACAACAAGCCATTGTTGGGGGTTTTTGACCAGGGCAAGCCCATATCAAGTGATTATCGCCTCATATGATATGGTGACGACTGTTTCTCTCCTCCTTCTCTTATACTCGCAAGTACAGGCCACAGTAGCAATTAGGAAATGTGGATGCGTTAAATAGGCTGCCATTACCAGACATGGTGGAAGACCCCACACATGCTGCTGATGTACTGTTCCTGGAATCAGAGGATGCTCCATAAGATGCTATTGAGATTGCTGCAGCTACAGAGGCTGATAGTAGTTTGCAGACGGTCAAGACTTGGATCAAGAATGGGAGGGTAAATCTCAAGGACTGTCAGACGTTGCCAGTGGTGGGAAAGTTCAAACCCCGGTTTAATGAACTATCCTTATCACGTGAGTGTATCTTATGGTCCAATTGAGTGGTAGTTCCTCAGCATCTACAACAGCCTATTCTTGAAGAACTTCATGCACATCACCCAGGCATTGTGGCAATGAAGGAGTTAGCAAGATGTTATTTTTGGAGGCCCTGCCTGGGTGAGGACACTGAGCGGGTTGTAAGCGAATGCAACTTGTGCCAGCAAACAAGGCACAGTAGACAAGCTGTACGAAGTTCATTTTGGACCAGACCTACCTATAAATGGCAACGGTTGCACATAGATTTTCTAGGACCGCTGCAGGGACAAAATTTCCTGATTGTGGTGGATGCCTACAATAAGTGGTTAGAAATTATTCCGACCCGACCAACGACTTCAAGGTGGTAGTATCAATCCTGCTAAATATCTTTGCTACGCATGGATTACCTGAATGTATCATTTCGGATAATAGTACCAGTTTTACTTCAGAGGAGTTTATTACATTCTTAAGGAGAAATGGCATTCAGCACGTACAAACACCTCCATACCATCCAGTAAGCAATGGCATGTTGGAAAGAGGGGTCCAAACTGCTAAGAGTGCACTGCGATGGATGTCAGGCCAGAATGTGGATTGTGAATTACCTAGATACCTGCTAATGCAAAGAAACACACCAAGGTTATCCACAGGAAAATCACAGACAGAGCTGCTTGTTGGAAGACATCTGCGGACAGTATTTGATAATATGCATCCCAACTGTCAGGCATACAAATTACAGCAAATGCCACCTTTCCCGAAGTTTCACCCAGAGCAACACATGTGGGAACAAAGACTAACATGTGATAAATGGAAGACTGCAGTAGTGTTCACTACAGAAGGACATATGTGCTACAAGATCTTACAGGAGAAAGGTGTGGTAGTAATGCGACATGTGGATCAGCTGCGTGACCGGGGTGAGGATGATGGCAAGTTAGATCCTCCTTGCAAGTTGGATCCTCCTCCACACAGGCTGCTACCACCACTACCATCAGCAGCTCACGCTAGCAATGATTGTACTCTAGCAATGGAAGAGGGAACGGGCCGAGAGGACGAGGATCAGAGTCCTTTTCTTGGGCTCCCGGAGGAACACAGTGAATACAACACATTTACGGACGAGCAGCAGAAGGGAACCACAAGGGGAGAGCTACTTGAATCAAGGTCAAAAGAGCTGCCTTTTGATGGTGCTCCGTCTCCAATCCTGCGAAGCGTCCCCAGCGGACAGGAGCAAGGACCAACAGCAGATATAATGACTTTGTATAGGTTTAGCATTAATATGTGCTTGTATTGTTCCTAGTACTAGGGGGAGGAGTTGTAATGAATTTATAACGATGTAGGAAGTTTGTATATAGGAGGTTGGCATTAATAGAAAGTTTGTGTATAGGAGGTTGGCATGAGTGTGTGGACAAGATGGCAATTGTATTATTACGACGCAAATTTTGGGTTATTAATTATCCTGGCGAATCTACCTAAAAACTATAAGCACTCATAAATAAAGTAGCTTTTAATTATATATTCATTTTTTTTGTTGTTGTGTGATTTCTGTTTATGCCCTATGGGGCAAATGGTTAAGCAAATTTTTAATCTTTCGATGCACGGATCCTACATAATTTTGGTCAAGGTATATTCATTTTGAGAATGGCTTCCTGATAGCCCTTCAACTAATTTGTTTATTTATTGTAAGGGGACAGTCTACCGCTATTATCTTTGAAGTGTACTGTCTTTTGTTATACTCACCTCTGGGTGAGATACACCAGTGAGAAGGGCATCCTGTTAGCCCTACAGTAAATTCTGTTCTTTTTTTTTGTTTTTCTCACTCCGTAATGTCATTTCTTTTTAAACTGTTTCATTGGTTCTTTTTAGTTTTTAATAGCTGGGATTTAACGTGTTTCGCTGTTAATAATTATATTTATTTGTTTTGAATAAAAATCTCTATTTTTGTTAAAGATAATTTTTCCTTTCTGTAATTTATTAAGGATAACCCCCCCCCCCCCCCCTTTCCTCGGACACTCTTTGTTTTTGTAGTTATCGCACACAACCTATAACATTAGGAGTATAGCATTTAGGCACTGGGTGCCTATCAGCTAGTAGCTTAACCTCATTTATTAGTATTTACCCAGTTGCATTGTTTAGGCGTCAGACCCACGAAACGATTACGAAACCCTCTTGCTGCCTGACCAAATAAACCCCTTCTTTCCCTTAACCTCCCCCCTCCTCTTCACCCCTTCTTTTCCATACTCCTTGTTTTCTTTGGGTTGCAATGAGACTTTTTCTGATTTTTCTGATAAGTGTTTACGGTACAGGGTATCGTGGTGACTGCTGAGTAAAAGTTACAGCATGTGGAGGCTTCACAGGATAGATAGTAGTGTTGGCTCATTTTTCTATTTTTGTAAGTCTAAATTTTATCCTTCCCTCACCTTCCCTCACCCTTCCTTCCCACCCCATAACAGTATTAGTGTTGGTGTATTGAGGTAGTTGTTAAATGAGTAAGATGTAACGGTTAGCATCACCATAACAAAGACTACACAACGTCCTGAACAAAACATCATTAGGTCTGTCTGTCTCACATGCAAACAAATTCTGCCAACCCTACACCAATCACAAACACTAGTATTACTGGCAACATCTACATACATAACAATAACAGCAACCTTATGTTCAACTGTAAATATATAACTGTTATGCAATAATGGTCAAACCTCCCTTCATATTGAAGGTTCCACCAATATCAAAGCAGAATTGACCACAAAAATGTAAACTATGCTATGAAAACCATAACCATCGTAAATGTAGTGAAAATACTTTTAAATTAAGGTTTACATCTGTAAAACTATGAAAGTAGTTTTTGGTTTTACCGATGTTAACGAAATTTAATTTTCAGTGCATTTCTCTCTATACCGCCACTAGAAAACGGGGTTGGTAGTTTAGATACAAAGTCTCTTTCATAGACAGTGAAATTGTCTTCATCAAGATATAAAAAAAAATATCCAGAATCTTTTCTTCATAACAATGTAACTTGATATTAAACTCAATACATGTCTGCATGAATTCATCCAGTATAATCAGCAATTTATGGTTTTCTATACAACTTGACAAGAACAGAGTCCCCTAACTTACACTGTACTCTTCAGGCTTGGCTTGCATAAAGACAATCTTAAATGTTTAATCATGAACCCTTGTACCCAATCATATGAGGGTTTTTTTGTTTCACCCACCAATTATGTAATTGTAACACAGTTGGATTTGGTAAACTATGAAATACAAACTTCCTTATAATTTTTGGGTTGAATCCATAATGAAGTTTGGCAGCAATTTTCAGATATTCTTCAAGTAAGTTTTCTAAGTTTCAATAAAAACTCGGCCAAAGATACAATTAGGGTAAAACATAACTTTTGTTTATTTTCACTTTCACAATATTTTTAATATAAAATTCAAGTGTCTTTCTATAAATTTTCTAGATTTGAGCCAAACAGTTAACACTGTTGTTTCCTCAAAGGGCAATCAGCACAGCAGTACCCATATGCTCAAGTAGATGCTTCATACCATTTACTCTATTTTCCTCCTGTTTCCATAAAAAAAAGACATTCTAAAACAAATAAACACTATGTAAAATTCTAATATGTGTGAACTTTACTTTTGTAAATGATAAGGTCTATAATTTAATTCCTCATTTTTAAAAAGTACTATTAAAGGGAATGTTATTTTGGTTTTATTTTCAAATTAGATAGCCCATTTTTATTAGTTATAAGAAGGAGGCCTATAACATTACCCAATCATTGATGGATAAAAAAAATTTCAGTGTTTTAACTAAGTATGGTTAATACACATGTTAACTTTCTCTTACGTCCAGTTTATACACTTGACTGAAGTTAGCTCTATCCCACCTCCCACATAACTTGAAGCGTGTGCGCCAAACAGTGTGTTTGAGCATTATCCAATAATAATGCATTTTCCCATTTTTTTTTTTAAATCAACAAATAATCATAGCAACACAAAAGTCAGATACACACATGTTTCCACAAGTGTCATCTAACATTCTATAATATTTTATAGGGTTATATAGCAGAAAAGTTGCACAGGTGCTCTTCAAGTGTGCAAATGCATACTTTTTCAACAAGTTGTGCACTGATTCTCAATTTTTTTCACCAAAAATTTTACACACATAAGAGCGCTTATATACACATCTTACAAGTATCACACATTATTTTGTTTTGTAGGGTTATATAGCAGAAATGTTGCACAGACACCTTTCAAGAGTAAAAATGCATACTTTTAAATTAGTTGTTCACCAATTCCCAATTAAAACTATCATTAGTACATAGATAACATAACTGATTGATTTAAAAAATAATAATAGGAAAATTCATTATTATTGTGAAATGTGTTGTAACTGTAGGACGTAATAATACAGAATCAAATCGGTAGAACATTGTTTACTTAACTGACTGTAGTAACATTGTAAAATAATGTAACATAAGGACAAAAGACACACACTAGCAAAAAAACATTCAGTCAGCGGTACCAATGTGACATAAAACAATGTTGTATAATGTAACTGGATTCATTTCTGCTGAACTCAAGCTTTATGTCTGCCATACCCTTCAAGTAATGCATGATCCTTTCCACAGCCACCCAGTGAGCCTTCCAGGGACTTCTTCAGAATCTGTCAGCTGCGTTTAGCGTGAATTCAATGTTCCTTGATAGACGTACATTAAACTTCCGATGGCCTCTTGATAAGTTAATGTTAAACTCGTCAGTTTCTTGTGGTTGCAAAGCCATACTCTTGGGATAGCCTTTGGTTGATGTCACTTGGGCTAGCAGCTGGGTTACACTCTTCCATGTTGAACTTGGCCAACAGCTCCTTGATGTAGCCCTCTTGATAAATACAGATCTTGCCTGCTGTACGGTCCCGTGTAACTCTCATTCCTAGGATACACTTGACCTCTCGCAAATCCTTCATCTTGAAGCAGTTCATAAATCCAGCTTTAATGACATTTTTCATTTGACTGTCATTGCAAGCTACAAGCAGGTCATCGACATAAACGGCCACGATGACGACATTTTCACTTTCCACTTTGAAATATATACATTGATCTGTCATTGAACGAGAAGGGCCAATTTCTTCCAAAGCTCTTTTTAACTTCTGGTTCCATGCTTGGCTCACTTGCTTAAAACCATATATTGTCTTTGAAAATTGGCAAACCGTATCTTCTCCTACCAATTCAAAGCCTTTTGGCTGAGTCATATATATTTCCTCAGATAAGTCTCCAGGTAGAAACGCTGTTACCGCATCCATGTGATCAACGTCTAGGTGATACTTCACAGCCAATGCTAAAATCATCCTTAATGACGCATGACGAACTACAGGAGCAAATGTCTCTTCATAGTCTATTCCCCTTTTCTGTGCACAGCCCTTTGCAACCACCCTGGCCTTATAATATTTGATTCCTCCTTCAGTGTTCCTCTTAGTTTTGAATACCCATTTGCAGTCAATGGGTCTTCTGTCAGTCAGTTAAACTTGTTATCTCCCATGCCTCATTCTATCTTAATGAATTAAGTTCTTTCTTCATGGCATGGATCCAATGTTTGCCAGAGCTTCCTCCAGAGTCTGAGGGTGAGCAGAGTCAACCTCAACCTTGTATATGATAAAATCCTCCATCTTCCTTGGTTTCTGGCCTCTGACAGAACGTCGGAGCTGCTGATCTTGTGTTCGCTCTGCACTTGATGTAGGTAATGCATGTCTAATATCATCACCGGTCATTTCCTCACCATGTTCAAAATCCTCGCCCAATTGATTCAAGTCTCCTTGAGCCTCAAAACCTTTAAATTCACTCATATTATATCTGTTTCGTGGTATGTATCATCTTCAACATAATTTATGATTGGGGTAGGGGTGTCTTCCATTATCTGGAGGGATGTGGTTAGATTAGGAGATTTACACACAACCCTTTTGGTCTCACTAGGAGTTCCTTCGTCCCCAACAAATACTACATTGCGACTCTTGATAACTCTAATAGTTCCTTATTTGAGAAGTCTATATCCTTTGGAACTCTCAAAATAGCCTACAAAAATGCACTCTTCACCTTTTTCACTAAATCATCTACGTCTTTGCCTTGGGATATGTGCAAAATCTTTGCAGCCAAAAACTCGCAGGTTCTGCAAGTCTGGCTTGCGACCACTCCAGACTTCCTCTGGTGTCTTTCCATTTAGTTCTCTGGAAGATGAACAATTGTGTAAGTAGACTGCTGTGTTCACTGCTTCAGCCCAGAAGGTGTAATCCAGCCCTACCTCGATGAAAAGACAATGTGCCTTCTCCACAAGAGTATGATTTAGTCGCTCAGCTAGCCCATTTTGCTGAGGTGTATATGGGCAAGTGGTCTGATGCCGGATTCCCTGTTCCCTCAAGGTCGTCAATAGTTCAGTGTTGATATATTCACCCCCATTGTCTGTACGCAATGTTTTGACTTGCTTATTCGTTTGTCTCTCAATCATTGATCAAAAAACCTTGAATGTGTTAGTGACCTCACCCTTAGATATAAAGAAGTAGACAAATATCATCCTGGTATAATTGTCTATGAGGGCGAAGAAATAATGTGAATCTCCGATTGACTGTTCTTCCATCAGACCACAAATATCAGAGTGCACTAACTTCAGAGGTTCATGTGCCCTTGTTCACTGATGCTTGAATGGAAGTCTTTGCTGCTTACCCATTACACATGTAGTAGGCTACAGGTGGTACTATCGATCTTGGAAAATGTCAGCCCTATCACGGAGCCGTCCCTCAACTGTGCCATAAAGCAATACCAGAGACTGACCTGGTACAATTTGCCCTTTCTTCAGGTTGATCCAACTTGTACATGTTGTTGAGTAAAGAGGCTATGGCTATTAGCTCCCGGTTAGTGTCATGAGTGCGACAACCCGTGTGGTCGTGCTTAACTATTCTACTTACAGACAGCAAATTGGTATAAAAATCAGGCACATATAGTACTTCTGCTTTAAAAGTATCTACCTTTCCAGTTACAGATGGGTCATTCTCACGAAAATGTACAATCTAAGGTCCATACTTATTATCTACAATATTATTTAATTTCTGTGTTATTAGGATTACTTATCATCAGGTGAGAAATTAATAAAATATTATCTTGTATTTAGTTTGGGGGAAAGTTACAATTTTTATTGTTTATAAATGGCAAAAGTGTACTATATGTCACCTCCGTGGCCTGTCCAGAGTAAGAGACAATGTTACATTTCTTCATAATTTTAACAAATACCTACTGCTAATTAAATGTTTAATGTGAACACACGTGCTCTATAAATTACTACTTACATATTCACTGTTCTAAACATCAATATAACAAAACTCATTAATTTGTAGTATGTTAACCATCTGCCCTATAAAAAATTATCAAAGCAATATGGTCTCCACTTTTAATTTGCTTTAAGTTGTATAGAATGCAGCAAAACATATTTATCTTTGGCAGAAAGATTCCAGCAGCCGCCATTTTATGTTGGTATCATTGGAGTGAGTTTAAGTATTGTGTAGTGTGATTTAATTACTGTGCAATGCAAGAAAGGAGAAAATGTTGCGAACATTCATCAACTCCGTGTCTGGTTAATTAAGGTAAAACATTATTACATATTTAATTCAATTTGTTATGGGTATAATTGTATATTAAGTGTTTGTTGTATTACCAAAGACAAATTTTCTAACCTAAAAATGATAGAATCTATGAACGAAAAACATAAAATTTGTCACCTCCGTGGTCACTTTATGACCACGGAGGTGATGTAGTTACCATGGAGGTCACAAATTTAACTCGTACATAGAACCAAGGGTCCATAACTTTTGAATTATGTTGTGGTGATTCTTTTATTTGTTTTACATACTAATTTCAGAATGTATAAAATAAATCTGGTGAATATTGTCTATAATAATGTTGGTTATAGTCGTGGCTAATTTAATATGGCCCACCTATTTTAACAACTGCATGGATCTATTTACAGGTACAACATAGGAAGAGTAAAAAAAAAAGTATCTGATAACAGAAAGAAAGGGGAAAGAGATAATATGAAAAAACTTCAAGAAAAAATTAAGGAAGACCCCGCATTATATGAAGAAGCTAAAAGAAAATGGGGGGGGGGGGAGAGAGAGAGAGAGAGAGATACACTTCAAGCCCAAGAATGAAGGGAAAATAAAAATGTACAACAGATGACTGAAAGAGAGAAGAGGAGTGTGAGAAAGTACTGGTAGGATAAAACTATAAGACATCACCAGTTAAAAAAGAATGCAGAAATTCTTCAAAGATCATTGGACATATCTTCATCTCCATCTACTCCTTCGAGTAACAAAGTTAGTGACAACATTCAAGATAATGTAGTTCAGCCAGGTGAAAGTGAAAAGAATATTGATACAACAATCAATTCTGATAGAGAAAAAGAAATGCAAAACTTTGGGCCACAAAAGAATAGGGAAGAGTTGAAAAGAAAATTGGCCAAAATGGAGAATACCATAGCTGAAATGAGTAAGAAAGTAGAGAAATATAGGAAAAGATTTGAGAGACTTAAGTGCAAAGATGGCACAAAAAAAAGCAATCTCCTACATGTGAGACGCCAAGGACAAAGGTACGAAAGCTATTACAAGGACAAAAAGTATCACCAGAGGTTAGGAGAAAGTTGTTTGGTGAAATACTTAAAGACAATTTAAGAGGGACATCGAAGAAACTAAATGTTAAAAACAGGAGGAAATTAATCACTTATTTATCTAGTGCTATACTGAGCCAAATGTCTAAGCCATATGCAGAAACTCACTTCACGAAGACTGAAGGCACAAAGGGTAAATAAGGCCAAGAGATTTTTTGAGGCACACAAGAAACGAAAAGCAGTAAAATCCTTTTTAGAGAAAGACGAGTCAAGTCGCATATGTGCAGGTAAGAAAGAAACTGTCACAATGAAAAAACCAAAGAAGCAACATAGACTCCTCAATGACACAATGGAAAAATTACACAAAAAGTTTACTGTAAAACAGCCAGAAATGAAACTCAGCTACAGTACCTTCTGTAAACATCGTCCTTTTTGGGTTTTGTCTCCTACAGCAGCAGACAGGAATACTTGTACTTTGCATAATTCATGAAAACATGTCTATGGTTGTTAATAAACTCAACAATCTAAAAATTGTTTGTTATTTATCCCCTGATGAATTACTGAAGGGCATGTGCTGTGAAAATCAATCAGAAAGAAGAGTGCCTTGAAAGAAACTATAAACTGTGTGAAACTGCAGAAATAAATATTAATGACTTCAATGCGGAAGAAGAAACAAGTTATGGGAAATGGATTAAAAAGAAAGTGACGATTACAGTAAAAGGTACAGAAAAAATTTGCATGAAGACAGAAAAAGGTGAAGCGAAATGTACCAAAATAGGACTTGTTACTATTATGAAATATTCAGTATCAAAATATATGAGATATGTTGCAATCATTAGGCACCAATACCAGGCATTCAACTCTGTCAAGAAAGAAATTAAAGAAAACAACTTTCTCATTCATTGTGATTTTTCAGAAAACTACAACTGTAATTATGCGGCCGAAATACAGTCGACACATTTTGGTGGCTCCAAACCTCAAGTGAGCTTTCACACTGTGGTTGTGTACCATGTGTGCCCTTAGTCTCTAGTTATAAAACCATTTTCATTCTGTACTCTCTCAGACATACTTCAGCATAACCCAGTAACTATCTGTAGTCATCTTACACCAGTTATTGAAGATGTGAGGACTGTGATGCCTGGTTTAAAAACTGTTCACTTTTTAAGTGACGGTCCCACAAATCAATACCGGAATCGTAAAATGTTTTACTTGATGGGAAGCTACTTAAGAGAAAAGTTATAAGCAGATTGTATTCAGTGGCACTACAGTGAGGCAGGACATGGCAAGGGAGCACCAGGTGGTGTGGGAGGTACCCTGAAGAGGACAGCAGATAGATTGGTGGCAACGGGCACTGACATCCCAAATTTTAATAGATTAACTGAAGAACTTGAGAAACATAGCACAGGAATAAAAATATTGGTTTTGGGCCCAACAATCATTCCCATTGTTCAAGCAAAACTTCGACACATTATTCTATCATTCAAAGGTACAATGCAAGCACATCAGGTTACGTGGTCGAAGCAGAAGCCGTATGCTCTTCAAGTTCGAAGACTTAGCTGTTCGACTTGTTTGCCTGGAGATGATTGCCACCACTATGGTTTGAGAAACATCTCACTGGAGAAACAAAGCTGTATCTTTTATTATTGCTTACTTTTGATTAAGTACATGTACATAAATAGATTTAACCTATAGTTATTGGCTTCTCTCACTTTGTCACTCTTCGATTGAGTAAGAAATTCAGCATGTTGAGCCTTCACGAATCATAACACCTGTAATGCATTTAATGTATTCTTTTGTGGTATATATATTCTTTTCACATAATACAGTTGTATTGATGGCCAAATATCTTTAACCACAATTGTTCAGATCCGCCCACATCTGATCAACAAGCCATACGAAAGCTCCGATACGCCGATGTATATTCTTCTGACAGTGATGATAATGTTGAAGTGGGTGTAAATTACACAATAGAACAATCCATCATGCCAAAAGTGAATGACTTAGTTGTGGTGAAATTCCATGGGAAAAAAACTGTAAAACATTATGTTGGTTTAGTGCTATCTTATGATAGTACAGAATTTACAGAAGAAGTCTGCTGGCAGAAAATTTGTTTTCCCCCAAGTAGATGTTGTAGCACAAGTCGATAGCAATGACATAATTCACATTTTGGAATGTCCACTGAAAAGCGAGAGGGGTTACAGTTTTGGTGAAATCATATCAAATTTTGAGAACATGTGTTGATGGCCTTGTTTCATGGCAACTTTTGAATGCCATTATTCGTTAATATTTATGATATAATGTAAGTACATTTCTTTTTCATATTCAAATTCATATTACGAAAATATTGATAAAAATCACTTCCTTTTTTAACTTTTGTTTATGTTAGCTCATAATATTGTGTAGTTTGTTACACAAAAAATAAATTTTTTTTTGTGTGTGTGTGTGTGTGTGTGTGTGTGTGTGCGTGTGCGTGCGTGTGCGTGCGTGCGTGCATGCGCGTGTGCGTGTGTGTATAGACACACACACACACACACACCCAGCTACATTTTCCAGTATTCTTGCCCCATGTTATTAGTGCCACTGTAAGAAATACTATGTGGGGGAAAACTTGGCGAGAGATGTAGTTTACATATGCCCCATGTGTGAGTAATACCCCTTGTAAGAAAACGGGTGAACCCTGCTATGGTTTGCTAGTCAAATGTAATGTATACATGCAAAACTGTATAATTAAAGTGCAACGACCTGGGAGAAATCCATAGCAATAAAATTATCATCAAACATTAGGCAACTGGCAGTTATTTTGCATACCTTAAACCAAAGTCAAGTTGCTGGTATTCCACACCAGCAGAATTTCAATTACCTAGATAGCCCTGCTCTCAATCAGGTTTTGTGCAGCCCCCTGCATAGATATACAACACTACAAACACACTGGAAGACATAGGAAACATCTATGTATTTATTTAAAGCAATGAAAGGTGTCCAATTTTTAAGCAATAATTTTAATGGAAAAATATTATAGAAATAAATTTCCTGAAAAGTTTCATTCCTTGGTAGTGTTAAAAATGCAAGGGATTTAAATGCAGCAGCTGGCCTAGGTCTATAAAGATCTCTCTCTTTATGCCTGCTACAAATGCCAATTAAGTGAATAGAGTATTTGAAAGAAAAAAAATAATTATCTAGACATCTTGAATGTTGCACACACTTAAAGTTTTGCAGAGTAGATTTAATTCAGTTCAAAACAAAAGTCACTAATGTTCTCACACTTGACTATTACACTAAATTACGTGCCTGTATACTTACCTATTTCAAATGCTCCTGGCTAGCACAGTTTATGTCTGTATAGCAATCAAATACTTATTTAAATCTCAGGCACTTTGTGACCACTGAAAAGTGTCTGGAAATGATGCTACTTACTTTAAAAGTTTATTAAACACTCTCACGTACGTGAAATGGTCACTGTACATTAAGGTGGGATCATATGAAACATTCTGTCACCATCCATTATTGGCAGCGGTTAAATATTCAAATGAATATAGAGTACATAGGGCTTAACCCAGGGTGCTTTCCAATAATGTGACAATTCAAAAAAGTGCGCCTAAATGTTGCCAACTTGCACACAATTAACAAGTTACTTTAAACCTGATAAAACAAAATAAAATTACAACAATTCACATCTGGAAAATTAACATTTCAGTTGCTGTGCATACATTAATATTACGTAGAATTAAGAAAATAAAATTATGATATAACAATATTACACGTGAAACATATGACATTCATAATGTTTGTTTACAAAATAAATGTGCGAGTACTAGTATTATAAATTTGCATGTTAACTTAAAAGGTGTTGAAATGCAAATCACACATGTAAAATAATCAGACGTTACAGGCATTTGTACAGATTTGTTAGCAGTGCCAGAACTTGATCCCACTTGTCAAAAACTCTAGTTTTTACAGTACTGTCATTTTCATCATAATGTAGGTACATACGTAAAAGCACACTGTTTAGTCGAGGCCTGATCTGTAGTTTCACCCATTATCATTAAGGAAAAAACTACCTGGAAAACAAAGTTTCCCACATACTTAGTAACACATCTTGAAACAATATCCCTTAGATTCCTTTACTACTGTCTATCTCATATACGATGGCAAGATTTTGACAGTTAAACTAAAGTTTACTTTTATTTTATGTATCCTTTTGCCATCAGCTGGAGCATCAGTTGGAGTCTACACGAAAACAAGAAAATTGGATTCTGGAAAAAAACATGGTGTGTTTAGGACAGAGGCGGACAGTTAGAGGCTCAATAGAAATTACTAGTAATCAAAGTCGCTGTACACAAAATATATGATACTTAAAAATTATGCAGAGCTCGCGGAAAAATACAACTATTGGTATCTGTTCGTAAATTTGTTATTTTACATACAAAACATATTCATTTGAGCTCTACAGCTGGTCAGGTTCGAGAAATAAGACACAGATGGCGCTCACGCACGAGATGATAAAGTGATGGTACCAACAGATAGCAGCAGGTTCGCTGCCTCTAGATCCTGCTTTTTAAAACTCAACTTTGCTCCTATTACTGTCTCGAAATGAGACGAATTTGAACTATATTTCGTCAGATTATTTGAAAAAATAATTCAATATTATCAAGCAATATTTCTGTAGGCTTTTGGAATTAATATCAAGCAAATATGGAAAGCATGAATGGGCAGCGGGAATACAACATGAAAAGATGTAAGGTTTGAAGTCACGTTTCATTTGGGTATGAATCGTCTTATAGTGCATTTAATTTTGAACACTTATACATGACTACTTTAGCACGAAGATTAGTTTGTAACACAACTGCTGTTTTGTGACCACGTAAAATAAAAAGTATTAATTAATCTAGGAACTCTTTGTTATTGCGTATTTTGCACTTGTCTGATGTGCACCACCAGAGCACTCAGAATAGCCAACTTAATATTAACTTTTGTTCTTTGGTACATCAGCTGATACACAATTTCGTAAACGGCACTTTGTTTGTTTCATGTAGGGCCTACGTCAAGTTACCACTCATTAACTCAAAATCTTGCCATTTTATATGAGATAGACTATAAAGAAGTTGCCTTAGTTTGATGAAGGGACCTTTTTTTTATTTTACAATCTTAGAATCTGGAAAAATGTCTGCACACGAAAGTGCTAGTGTGTCCATCAAAAGAAAAAGCAAACCATTTGTCGGCAGAAGCCCCACCAGTTTCAGCTTCTACTAACCAGTCTTTAAAAAGTGGGTTTGAAACCCAGAGACTAGTGTATTCAGAGTTTTTTCTTCTTTTTTTTTTTACACTGCTTTGTTTTCCCATCTCATTACGTATTTCAAATGTTTTTCTAGACTCCTGCAAAATGTCAGTTTGTTCTGTAATTTTACTAGGCCTGCATCATCACCAACAGAGATTCATCACTGTCTGTATCACCACCTGTTCATCATCTACTTTTCGCTTTTTTGCAATCCATTTATCCATCATGAAGGCTATTCACGATAAATTGAACACTTTTGAAAGCCCTTCCATTTAGAATAAAGCTCTATTTACAATAACTTGACAGTCCAACAGCCTCGACATAGACTAAAGTTTTTCATCAGCCAATCAGGAGTAAAGGTCACCCCGAGCACCGCAGCCCTGACAAAAGTAGATTCTATTTCTACTTTCGTCTGGCGTCGGAATGGTTGGCCCCGCTTGGCAAAAGAAAAAAAAATTAAACATCCTTACACAATAAAATGTCATGCTGAGTTCACTACTGTGGTAAATTTCGCATTAAACCTATGTTTTTTGTGTGTACATCCTGGTTTTCTTGCAACAGAAAGCTAATGAATCGACGAAAATAAATATTAGTGGAAAAATAACTGCTCCAAAAATCAAAAATACTTGTTTACAAAATTATAAAACAAAATAGTATACAATGATCTGTGATTTCTTCACATTCCATAGTAAGTTACAGGCCATTCTAGGATTTCGGCCGAAAGTCAGGCAACATGTCGGAAGGAAACTGCCGGGGTATTGTAAACATTGGACTAATTTTGGTAACGGAAATGATCGAGCTGTAACGTCGTGTCTGGGGAGACCTCGTCCTGGCATTGTAAATCCAGCATAACCCGACAGTCCAACAAAACAGCTCCGACACCTACGAAAATGTTTCGTTAGTCAATCAGGAGTAAGGACATCCCGACAAAATCGCCGCCCCAACAGCACGACAAAAGTAGATTCTATTCTACTTCCATCGGGTGTCGAACCAATCGCCCTCGCTTGGCAGTAAAAAAAAAAAACACCCTAAACATAACCTACAAAACAAAATGTGCAGATTTCACTACTGTGATAAATTTCAAATTGAATATTAAACATTTTATATTTACGCCTACATCCTGGTTATCTTGCAACAGAAAGATAATGAATTGAAGAAAATAGTCGTGGAAAAATAACTACTTCAAATTCCAAAAATATTTCGTTCGCAAACAAAATAGTAGGTATACAATTATTTGTGATTTCTTCACACTCCGTAGCAAGTTACAAAACATTCTCGGATTTTCCGAAAGCCACGCAACACTTGTCAGAATCGGAAGGAAACTGGCGGAGTAAAGAAACATTGAACTGGTGGCTGAAAAGGTCGGGCTGTCATGTCGTATCTGTCGAAACTTCCTATCGTCGTGTTTGTTACTTACATGGCAATATTTATTTTAAAATGGTGATTAAAGAATAAAAAAGAGCTGAAGGGAAAAAGTAACTAGGGCCTCAAAAGTGCTCTTTTTTCTGTGGGCAACCCATAATAATGATAACACGCAACTCACGTAGTTTCCACTATATAAAACACACACATTCCCAACAAACTGAATACGACTGATAAATTTTTCGTTAAAATATACAACTTCAGTCCAGACCAACACAAAAACGTCTGATGTAACACTGTAGTGTACAAACAAAACTGTTTGATGATGGTAGCTTGATTAAAGAGTTTATATAATTCGGTAAATCCCCGAAATTTACTCTCCCACGATTGACAACAATCTCCCAAACTTTCTCTAAGATGCATATATTTTCCCATTGCTGTATGGTGATTTTAGAAGACGTAATAATTAAAATTACAAGCAAATCTACATTAATTTGTAAATTCACGCTTATTTACAGGCCTGTTTTCACATTACACGCACTTCGTGAGATGACTATGGAGGTATTGCTGACACGCTATTTGGCAAACCTGGACAACGACTTAGTAGATGAAGAAATTGGTAGCCACTTCTTTCAAAATTTGGTAGATTTTGGTAGCCACTTTACTAGTCAAAAAAATAGTAAATAAAAAAAAAGCACAAAAATTTTTTCTGAGTCTATTTTATGTAAATTAAGGTACACATTCATGTATATTTAACATAATAGGAGTAGTTATATAAACAAAGCCTTGTGCATGAACACTAATGGTGTATTCAAATTGACTGTTCTCAGTGCGCTCTGAAAACTGAAACAGCGCATGTGTCACATGATTGCCAGAAACCTTGTGTATATTATTTAAGCAACTGATAATTGGAACACGCCGCGAAAGCAGTGCAAAACATTTACGACTGCATTTCATCTTTTGGAGAAAACGCTCGAAATATGATGTTGATAAAATGATTTAAATATAAATTTATGAAATTCCGTACAGATAATTTTCTCCAATTTCACTTTTTTAACTCATCAGCAAATGTATGCACGAGTCACTGGGTGAAATTAACCTCATCCCCACTGTAATTACAAACGATATCGTCAATATACAAATAGCATATTTGATCCATACTATCTAGTATGTATTATTCAACTACCGAAATGTTAGATATTGTAGAATTCCCAGAATCGCAATAATTTATGTGTTATTTTCAAAATAACTGGTTGCCGTCATATTGCTCTGAAAAGCAGAACTGTCTCCAGACTCGGTGTGAAAAAAAATTGCTCTCTGTGAGCACTCGTTTAGTGCAACTCGCTATTGGGATACGAAAGTCCGACTGCTCTCAGAGAGAGTTCTGGTAATTGGAACACACAGAACTCGGCCAGTGCGCATCGAGTGCAGTCCAGAACAGTAATTGGAATATGCCAATAAAGTTGAAATCCTGAGTGAAGAATGTTCCTGAACCACAGTTGCAGAAGTAAATCACAAAAAAAAATGCACTCGTCTTTAATTGCTAAAAAATAAATAGGTAGATTTCGGTAGCCACTTCACTAGTCTAAAAATAGTGAATAAAAAAAGCAGGATAATATTTACTGAGTCGACAAGTATCGTTCGATAGGTTATTCCAAAGAACCTTCTATAAGTGCTTGCATCAGACAACAACGCTAACAACTTGACGCTAGTCAAGGAGTCGAAACGGTGGTAGAGATTTGCCACATGTTTTGGCAAGCCATTAGATGTTTGTCTAATGTGCAGGAGGCTGGCAACTAGTGCCAAGGTGTTGGTCAGTAAGGATATTGGTTAGGTGAGGAGCGGTGACTATAGTTTTGGAATCTCGGTGGATATAATTACTCAGTGCGCCAGATATTGTTGGGTTGACAGTATTGTGAAGTCGGAGAGCAGCTGTGGACTCGTTCCTCAGGGTCGTTCGGCCGACGACCACAGCAATCCTCCAAGTGCAGTTGTTGTCTCCTCGTAGAATAAAAAATAATACTGACTGAATAACGCCCTTACTTGTTGTGTTGTGGGATATCTGGGCTCCCTACATGCCCATACAAAGCACTGTTACTTATTATGCCAACTCACACAGTAAGTTACACTTTGTGAAAATTGGCAGGAGAAGGCCCATGCCATAAATGCCTTGTGGCGACTGGAAATAAACCATGTGTAACTCGTCACTGCTGCGATTTATTCAGTGCATGATTTCATTCCCAATGGGAAAAGCTTACATTGGGTGCTGCTTACAAACCTGTCACCTCTGGTAGTACTGTGCAAAATATACGTGGTCACATGAAATAATTTAAGTACAATTTAAGACTACCCCAGCGAGGCAAGCACTGGGCAGGTGCGAGGGGCGGTGAAATCTCAGGCAGTTTAAATACAAAAAAGGTTCTTGTATGCTAAAGTAACTATTGCTGTGAAATGATTAGTCCAACATGGTGATGGCTGCCCGAATGCACGAAACACGAACCCCGACGTGACACGGCACCCCCCGCGCAAATACGAATGACTACTAACTTTCTAAGCATGGCATGCCGGCTGGCTTGGCAGACTGACACCCAGTGATGCACTACTTCTTTGCGCACAACATTTGCAAATCTGACTGTACCCTGTGTGCCGGTTGTTACATATTGCTCCTAAAATTAACCCTGTAAATATTATTCTATATTACAAAACATTACACTGCATTGATGATGTGGAGATGAAAGACACACGAATTAACATTACAGAAAATTACAAAAAGACACTTCGAAAACACTGAGGGCATGAGGGCTGCGAAGGCAGGTGTCTTTATTAGTTGTGTCCCCTTTCATGTACTTACCTTTCCCTTTAATTGCACAAATTAAATAACAGAAATTCCACAAGGTCTATTTTCGGATACCTGCGACACACGCACGTGGTCGTGGTCATGCTCCCTCTGCTCTGCACCTGTGTCATTCCTTGTCACACTGCACTGCACTTGCACTCATAGAACATGCACACACACTGTGTTACAGAACCTGGTGTGGGGGGCAAACGGGCTAAAGGGAAGTGGTCACATAGGCACATGTCAGACTTTATGAAGTGGGGATCGCTCAGGGTTTGTTCCTGCTGAAAACTACTGATGAGTGTTCCAACTGGTTCCAGTACTGAGTGCTACTGCAGTGCGAATTTTTACTGATGGTGTTTCTTTTGGCATGCTACTGGTCAGTGCTTTCAGTACCAAGTGGAATGTAGCTAATGAGGAATAAACCTTAAAAAAGTGCATACTTATGACAGCCTTCTCATACCAACTTAGCATTGTAGATTACATGCTACATTATTCATAGAAACTGTCTAACAATGCACAGGACTTTTCAGGCAGCTTCTTTAATAATGTTGCTAGATGATGAAAGGAAAAAATCAGTAGAAATTGAATTATTTCGGTATATTGGTAGACAAAGATCACAGTTTCGCTAGGTCTACCGAAAAATCAGTAGGGTTGGCAATGCTGACCCTGGAAAACAACTGAGAATTGTGGTCTTGGATGGTCTGAGCTGATAGGCTAAAGTGTGAACTAATTGTGCTAGAAGTGATGTGACCCTATACAAATCAGTTTCTCCTATAAGAGTATATGCCTAGTAAGTGCCATAAGAGTTAAAAATAATGCAATTTCGTGTTAAATTTTTCTTAGGCCCATACTAATTATGGTGTCTCAGCTCTTGAGACTTCCCTTGAGAACAGATGCTATTTGATAAATGAATCTTGAGATTCTTTTTTAGTCTAGTTTTGATGTAACTCTCACCTGAGAGTATTTTCACTTAAAACTTGTTTTAGATTTTTAATAGTCGGCTCTTGAGACTATATCTTATTAACAGTCACCAAGACTAGTATCAAGAGAGTTACAAAAAACTCATGTTATGGTGGCTACTTAATTGTTTAAATTGTATCAAACTAAAAAAAAAAATACAGTTACTAGCAAGACACTGTCAACAGTCCATGTACTACGGTGTTGGGAATGATATTGTGAAATGCCAACATTGCGGGCATCAAGCCCACTATATGTGTGTTCCTCTGAACGACTGACAAACAGACATGGAGCACACATATAAATGACAGGTGTGTAAATGCATTGTGTGCAATCGAGGGCAATACAGAACGCCAATCGGAATCTATGTCCAGATACCATTTTTACTGCACCACTGGCACAATTTCACATCTTATCTGAGTCAAATAGAACAAGTGCATAATAGGGAACTTACCCAGGAACAAAACCAGACTCAGGCAGACCATAAGACACCGAAGTGATTTCCATTATTACCATTGTTTGCGGGCTTGTGGACAGAAGACCCCCAGGTCATCCTCGAAGATTTTTGAACCGAAACTACCATTCTGGTGTTTATGATAAATAGTGGCCCAACAGTGCAGCATACCAGCTAAACAGCGACGCGCAAAAGTGGTGGCAATTAATACGCCATTATGGCATGAACTTAACCACATTCTTTTCAGCATTCCAATGCAGATATAACAAATCTTCTCTTCATTGCAAGCAGCCATTTAGTGCTTTACAAAGTCAACACATGAAACTTTTATGTGTTCGCAATGCGAAAATTCACCTGGTACAGGAGTACCATCCAAATATGATAGTGACAGAAGTGTTGGAGGTAGTATCTGGGGTGATCCTACCCAAGTACCACAGTGCACTAGCATTGCTCATACAAAGCCCACTAGAGCCATTCATGTTCTCAATTATGATTCTCGGTGACACTAGATGTGAAACCCAAGACTTCGAAGATAGTGTAACACACAAAACAGGTGGCAGTTTCGGAAGAGGCAAAGAGAGTTTTGACAATGGCGGGCGGGAATACTGGGGAAATTCGGACACAGCCACCAAAACCCGATGGACTCACGGCCAACAATAACAACAAACAGGTATTGGACATGTCAAAAAGGCCACCATACTGTGCAAATGCTGCTCAGATGATCAATATCACTGCCACAATGAGTGCCCTGCACTAAAGAAGGAAAAGGCATTTGGTACTAAGGACCCCCCAATGCCATTGGGAAACGAGCAGAAGGGGTAGTGCGACCGGACATCACCTCCCCCAGTGTCGAAGAACAGATACCTAATCTTACCCCACAAATCAACCACTTAACATTGCTGTTTCAACAAATCCATCAAAAGGTAACACTGCTGCCGCAATATACTATCTTGCACCAAATATCGAAACTGAAAAACGAAACAGCAGGAATAACAGTCAGTCTACACCAACTCGCAGACAAGCTGTCATAAATGCCTGGCGACACAGTAGTAGTGGACAAGTGGAATGACACACTACCCCTTACTGTAGCCACCCACTGAATATCTGGCAAGGGCATAGCATACTGCAGTCACATTGAGGTCATACATGCCCACTTGTGCCAATCAGACATCACAGTGGATGAGCTCTGCAATGCTGTCGTCAGATTACAGTTGACCGAGCCAGATGTGCAGGCAGAGGTCACCTTCTGCAACCAGTAGACCACATACCGGTGGTATGTCCTCAACAACAGACTAGAGACCAAGCCATGTGGAGACACCACCCCCTGGAAGGTTTATATGCCAGATGCACGATGTGCAGGAGTGATGCACTAAATGCACAGCACAACCTTTGTAAGACACCCGCGTGCCAAACAGACAATGCGAATGTGTTGCGACACTTACACTGGCCTGGCGTGTCACACAACATATGCGAATACATTCGCGAATGCGTGTTGTGCAACCACTTCAAAGCGCGGTGTGGCCGATGGCCAACAGCAGCAACAGGCAAGAAAACCCTGATGTAGTTGTGGTTTAGGACACAAGGGGTTCGCAGATTAGGTTAACTTGATGGAAGTGGGATAAATTATTTCCGGTTTGGGCACCAGTGCAAGAATAATATTCTTCGGGGTTGTAAAGGCCGATGGCCTATGGGCCTCCCCTTGGTGTCCCAATGTCATTCCTGTAGTAACAATCCTGTTGCGAAGTAAAATCGAAGTCTTGAAGAGCTATATCCTGTTAGGCCTAGGCCAGTAAGGGCTGCCGGCCTCCCTTATATGCCACTAAAATCATTGTGGGTTGTTTCGGCCACCCAACGCCATACACACTCGTTAAAAAATTATTTAATGTTAAGGTATTCATGTAGTCACATGGTCAGACCGACCAATAAATAACACATACGCATAGTTATTCAATGATGTGGCATTTTATTGATTTAAACATGCACAAACCCTTTTTAAATGCTAATAGGAATATTATACGATGTTTCCTAGTGATATTGGGCCATTAAATGCCTCCAGAAAACAAAAAATTACACTTTCAAACAATACAATATAACTGTCACAAGAAAAATACACAACACTTAATAAATCAGGTTTCTACTTAATATCATGTGTACACATCACTTACCTTATTCAATTTGAATAAGTACTTTATTATACACTTAGTGAAATTAAAATGTAACATAACATAACATTGCAAAAATTTAACAACACAACTGTCAATATCAACATAATATTTACTATGGCATTCTGCACTAATGTTCTGTGTACATGGCTTACGTGCACGGCACTCGCGGTTAGCAGACGTCTTGACACTTTATAAACACAAAAATTACACGAAGAACACACATAAATAATAGCCTTCAAAAATGTCAAAAAAAAACAAGACATGACATATGGTCGCTGCAGTGCACACATGGCAAATGCACTGTATCACTTTAAAACACAAAAAAAAAAATATTAAAAAGGCTATTTTCAAAAATAAACAAAACATATATACTTTGATTCCACTGCACTGAAGCATTGATACAGGCACATGGAGCACAGGTTGGTACACTGACGTAGTACGTGGTTGTAGGTTGCTTGGGTAGATGTGCTGGCAGTGGGAAGAACGGGCTGAATCTGATGGTTAACGTCAACCAAGGGAGCCATTCGAGATGGTGGTCCTCGACCTCATGGACCCCTAACCAAGAACATCAAAGGGAAAGAGGTTCGTGGTGGTCGACACTCACTTATTCTCCAGGTGGACGGGATAGTATACCGTGTCCAGCGCACACACTAGAAACATCGCCTGTGTCATCGAAAATGAGTTTTTTTCACTATGGGGGGTACCTCTGCATGCTACTGATGGACAATGGAACACAGTTCTTCGTACAATAATGGCGTGACCTCTGCACTAGATGGGGAGTATTGCAAAGCACGGCAGCCATGTATCACCCTTCTGCCAACACCATGGAGTGCAGGAATCAGGAACTCAAGTTCCCACTGCACCTCCATGTGGGGAAAAAGCACAAGTCCTGGGCCGACTAGCTGCCCAGTGTACTCTTTGCATTATGGTTCTGCACCAATAAAGCAACTGGTATGTCACCTGCTGCCATCCTGCCGGTATGGGAGCTACCGCTGTCAGGAAAGTACAATTGTCGACTGGCAGGGGAAGTCAATGCAGTGGAGAGCAGCACCACCAGGAAACGAAGGCGAATTCAGGAGCTGGGAGCAACCCGAGTACACCAAGTGGCCTACATCAATAAGTTAGTGCCCCTCACTACACGACCGCCAAAGCTATTGGGACCAAGGCAGAAGGTGTTAGTCAGGGAGCACCTGCTGTCCTCTGCATGCAGTTGTAGTTATTTGCGACTATATGCAACTCTTGCAACTATGTGCGACTATTTGAAACTACTTGTGACAACTTGCGACAACTTGCGACTACTTACGACTAATTGCAAACATTTGCGACAACTTGCAACTAGTTGCGACTTATTGAGACTACTTGCGACTACATGCGACTACCTGCGACTACTTGCGACTACATGCGACTAATTGCGACTATACTTGCGAGTACATGCGACTAATTGCGACTATACTTGCGACTACCTGCAACTACGTGCAACTAATTTCGCCCACTTGCATAAACACGAACCTTAATTTCGGGCACAAACTCCCTGTACTGGAAATGGGAGGGGGGAGGTCGACTACCATAACTCGCCCCTTTCACCAAGGGGCAAATCGATCCCCCACCCACACGGTTCCGGTTCCATTTCCACCCTCCTCTCCGTTTTCGTGTATACAAAACATAATTTCTGCGACAAATCCCCCTTTAAGTAGGGGGGGGGGGTGGTCGACTACCCTAACTTGCCCTTTTCCACAAGGGATCTATTGATCTCCCAATGACCATCTCAAAGCCCCCACTGTTTTCGCGCAAACAAGAAATTAATTATCGGGCAAACCTCCCTGTGGTAGTGGTGGAAAAGGAGGGGGGTCGGCTACCCTAACTCACACCTTTCCACATGGGTGACTATCGATTGCTTCTAGGCCCGTCACCAAACTCCTCGCCATTTTTGCGTAAACACAAACATTAATTTCGGGCAAGCATCCCAACCCCCAGGAATTGTGGGGGAGGGGGGAAGGTCCATTACCTTAACTCGCCTCTTCCCACAAAGCGGCAATATCGAACCCTCCTAATGGGGCCATGGTGCCAGAGCGATTAGCATGCTCGCCTCTCACCAAGACGAATAGGGTTCAATACCATGCCGGGTCGCTAGATTTTCGCAAGTGGGAATAGTGACGGACGATCCTGCTGGTCGGCAGGTTTTCTCGAGGATTTCCCATCCCCCCCCCCTATTCCAGCCACTACAATCACCCTCATGGGCTCTCAAGACCTCGCTGTTAAGAACTGCCCAAATCTCTTCAATCGATCCCTCCTAGGCCCGTTTCCACCTTCCTCGCCATTTTCGCATAAACACGAAACTTAATCTCGGGCACAAACCCCTCCCCACAAATTGAGGAGTATGGGTGTCGGCTAGCCTAACTCGCCCCTTTCCCCAAGGGGCAGTATCGATTGACCACTAGACCCATTATCACCACTATACCCTTTTCCAACCTCCTCACCGTTTTCGCGAAAATACAAAACTTAAATGTCGGGCACAAACCCCCCCCCCCTCGCAATCCGAGGGGGGGGGGTGGGTCGACCACTCTAACTCGCCCTTTTCCACAAGGGGAACTATTGATCCCCTCAAGTACTATTCCCATACACTCCACCATTTTTGCGTAAACACAAAACTTAATTATTGGGCACAATCCCAACCATCCAGAAGTCTTTTGAAAAGGGAGGGGGGGGGGGTCGTCTACCATAACTCGCCCCTTTCTCCAAGGGGGTACTATCGATCCTCCCTAGACCCATTCGCACCTTCCTCGGCGTTTTTGCATAAGCATGAAACTTAATTTCGGACACAACACCCCCCCCCCCCCCGCCTACCCTCCCGTGGACCGTCTCTCATAGGCCCGTTCCCACCCTCCACACCGTTTTCGCATAAATTGTTAGACAAGACAAACAGTGAGAACCGGACAGGCACCATATACACAAATCCGGATAGACATCAACCACACATACAAACCAGTCAAGTTAAATAAAAGCTTGTAAGAATTTGAAATTAATTGGTTTTATTGACAAAGACATGCAGCTGAACATTTTGGGAATAATTATTTTCGTAACGAAATATTTGCCATTTAGTACAATTAACGATTGTTGTCTGTATTGTTTCAAAAATTAATATTACTCTATTGTAAATTATTTTGAGAGTGAATAAAAACCAAATGTAACAAAGTTATCCTTTAATATTATTATATTATTCCTGGCAACTGAAAAATTTCCACATTTTAGTGCCTTTGGCGTAAAAAATTTCTCTTTAAATCTAACGAACAAAAGTATCTACATGAAGGTAGTTATGGGCAAGATGGTTCACTTAGAGGAGCAGATAAGAATCGATTCACTCCCTGTAAGGAACCGTTTCTTTTGTACAGTTTTTTATGCAAAGACTGACTTTTTTTTACTGAAGTTCTTAAAAAAAAAAAGTGTTTTTGTTAATAATACAAAGTAAGGAGTTTTGTTCGGGACACTTAAAATATCAGAATTGATATACCTTGTTTGTTCTATTTAGGGCTGCATATATGTAAATGGATCCAGCTTTACATTTCGGATATGCAGCAATAGGATAATTAGATTGATGTTCGGCCTGCACAAGTGTCTAATTTTTTTTTTATCTCATTCCATCTAAAATAAATGTGCATAATTTATAAACTAAACTAAAACATAGCCACATCTTAATATTTTCTTTTTCAAAATATTGGATGTACCATATCAATTTTTTTTGCGTGCTGATATTCGTGAAAAAGACTTCTCTTCTGTTAATGGCAATGAAATGTCAGGATTACCTTTGGATAACCATATCATAGTAAATAATGAAAGATATTTAAATCTAACTCATATTTGGCAAGCAGCTACTTAATAACCTCTCTTTAAAAAAAACTGTTTGGAAAATGGTTGCCAATACCGGAAGAAATAAATTATTCCTGTACATTACCAGGTGCTTTAACTTTTACCTTATTTAACATAGCATTTTTGTGACATTTTAGGGATTTATATACAAATTGTAATTAAACTATTGAAGTTCTTTAATTTTATACTAAAATATTTTTTTTTTATATTGGCAATCTTACGTTTTGTAATTTGAAAGCACAATACTGCAGCTCGTAACAAGAAATAAATTCTATTGAATGAAACAAACAGGGCCACTAGAGCTGAATGTCCAAAAATTGTTCTGTGTGTTTGTACGAAATGGAAAATTATGTAACATATTAATCTGTGTAAAAAATTACAAAAAAAAAAATTAATAATACAAGTCTATAACCTGGAAATTCTGTTAGCACAAATCTCTTGGACTCACATCATTGAACAAAATACAAAATAATTACAGGCAAAATAAATTCAGTTCAGTACCCTTTCGTGGGAAATATGAGTAGGTATTGTTCACGTTAGTTCAGGACATTGACGAGAAGACGAAAAATGAGAATAAGTGAATTACCTGTGAAACAAAGAGGAGCGGGAGCTAAGCTTGAAGTGACAAAATAAGGGAGTGAAGAAGAGCTGCGACCTGTGATCTGAGCTCAGAGGAGGTGTGTTGAGCTCGGTGTGGGTGGGAAGTAATGTAGCTCTTTGTGTTAGTGAACTAGATTTTTTTTTTGGGAACCAGTTCTCGCGATCTCAGAAGTGCGAGTCGGTTCGTTCGAGTGGTTCGTGAACCATTCGCCCATCTCTACATGTAGGGAAAATTCCTTAAATGAGGTAACACAGCTCGAGTAGTATTTCTGTACATTGAGTAAACAAATCAGTAAAGACGAGAGCATTTCTTATGATTTGTCTTCTGCAACTGTGGTTTAGGAAAAATCTTCACTCGTGACTTCAGCATTATGTTCTATGCCCAGAGCACAATCACTACTTGTCATTGGTGCGGACTCTTTACGGGTAGTACATGGGTTTTTTCTTATAACCCAGAGTATCAGTTAGGTAACAGTTATATCTAGTTAAATCAATTCTCCTAGGGCCTGTATTACAATCTCTAGTTAAATGTGTGGAATAGCTATTCCATAGATAAGCTATTTGATGGTAACCTGTATTATGATCATTCCATTAGCTAAGTTATCCTTTAGATAAGTAATCTAAGATTTGGTTCGTTACTGTGTATGTTGGCAATAAAAGTCACTATATTTGTGGTATTATGGCTTATGTTCAGTTGTCAGTAATGAGTGCGAAATGTGTTTTGCATAATGTATATAAGTTATATGGTAATGCTTCTTTAGCGAAAGTGAATTAAATAGAAACTATGAACCAAACCCAGGCAAACAGCATATTTGTTCATAATTATTACTGTCACAGGTGATATGATACCTCTCACAGCTAGCTTAATCTCCATACGATTTATCACAATTCATGAAACTCGGTTTTTTACCATTCGAGATTGAGGTTCATGCCTGTGTTTCTTAATTATATTTTTTTTATATTTTGAGAATGGAAGGGGGAAATATTTAATTTCACAAATTTCAAGGAATCCGATTCCTCAATATGACATTAAGCCTAGTTCAAATATTTTATTTCCAATTTTTTGTCATTACAAAATACAACTTCCACAATTAAAAATAATACAATTTCGAAAACTAATCTTCTGTGTCGTTATCGACATTCGCCGGGTTTACTTGCATTTTGCAGAACTATTCTACATAACACTCAAAATAGCCAATAACTTCAAGTCATATTTTATATAACCTTCAAAATCAACATGCATATAAGCAAAACACCACCTCCTGATATTAGAGATACCATTTTGAAGCTTATCTAAAGGTATAAATGCTTGCCTAGCACTGGAAGATGACAGTTCTAGTAAGCAATAACTAGAGGTCGTAATATACAAATTTGCACGAGCTGGTAGTTAACTTTTAATCTGATGTGTAGCTAGAGGTCGTAATACAGGCTTCTAGAAAACCAGTCTAGCCCAGCTCGACTCATTAGAGGAGGGAGTTCAGCAAACCTGGTTGGGAGGGGAGAGAGTCGTTTTTTGTGGAAGTGGGTTTAGATAGGGAGAAATGTGCACATCCTCTCACTGCCCACCCCTCACAGGAGTAATTGTGTGGAATCCGATTGTATATTTGGCGGTTAGCGACATAAGGGAGGGTATAGGTCCTGGCCACTGATCCATAAGATGCCCTTTTGTCTTCGGCTGCATGTTCTCTGGTGTGTTAATGCGTAGTCGTCAAACATGGGAACATGGGAGACCCAGTCACCCCCTCACAGCAAATCACAGGCAACTTTTATTTACCTGAGCTACAAGAAATCAAGCTCCTATACGAGATCCGATTGTACAGTTTAATAGTACACAATGAAAGGGAGGGCGCTCGATCCTGGGTGCCCTTCCATTTTTGGATGCTCATTCTGTGGTGGGTCAGCATGCTGTAGTCGAATAGAATGGGAGACCCTATCACCCCCATCACAGCATACCCATGGACCACTGTTATTTTCCTGATTTTCAGGGGACCAAGCTCCTATTTTGGAACTAATCGTCTTTTCTACCAGTCCACTCACAACAGATGGAGTGAGAATTTCGGGGTATTTTAATGTGCTGAAACACTACCTTACAGTGCTAGGAGATGTTGGTAGAAAAGCGTTCTAAGTGTCTGGGATCGACCCTAATTATACATATCTTGTCAATTATGAGATTGTATGAAATGTGGAATAGCACTCCTGTTTTGCTTTGACAGCTGGTTGTACCATAGACTAAATATGAGGGACACTGCTTATTCGTCTTCTGTGAATGTAAACAACATTGACCTAATCCAAAAGAACACAACTGTCTAAAAGTCATATGATCAACAGGTATAAATGTTTAGAAGAAGTATACATACATCTCAATGAACTTGTTTACTAAACTAGTGTTCTAACCTCAAATCCAATACACAGCAATTTTTTTAGTTGTACTTGCAGAAAAACTGTTTTATGTTGGGACATGGAAATTGGTTGTGCACAGCTAGCGAGATCAGTATACCTCATTTATAGTCTATGGGTTTTGTGCCCCATTAATTAGAGTTGTCATACTTTAGCAGCTCTCTGGTTGATCCTGTCAGTAGACATATGCTTGTCTCAAAGATTAAGCCATGCATGTCTCAGTGAAAGTCAATTTAAGACGACATAGAGAATGGCTCATTAAATCGGTAATGGTTCCTTAGATTGTACCATAAGACTTGGATAAGTGTTGAAATTATAGAGATTATACATGTAGACAGATTACTGGCCAGGAATGGAAGGGATGCTTTTATTAAATCAAAATCAATCGGCCAGTTCATCCCATTCATTTGCTTTAGTGACTCTGGATAACTTTCAGCTGATTGCATGGTCCTCGTACTAGTGATTCATCTTTCAGATGTATGCCTTATCAACAGTCGATGGTAGGTACTGAACATACCATGACCGTAATGGGTAATGGGGGATCAGGTTTCAATTCCGGAGAGGGAGCCTGAGAAACTGCTACCACATCCAAGGAGAGCAGCAGGTGTGTAAATTGCCAACTCCTAGCAGAGTAAGGTAGTGGCAGAAAATGATACGGGACTTATATGAAGCCTCATAATCGGCATTAGTATACTTAAAGCCCTTTAACGAGTATTCATTGAAAGGTAATTCTGGTGCCAGCAGCCATGGTAATTCCAGCTCCAATAGCATATATAAAAAGTTGTTGCAGTAAAAAGCTTGTAGTTAGATTTGTGTCCCATGCTGTTTGTACACCATTCGTCGGTGTTTAACTGGCATGCCCATGCAGACATCCTGTGAGTAGTTAAGGTTGGCTGTAGGTGTCTGGTCTGCACATTGGTGGTCCGATGCAATCCTGACATGGTGTTCTTCGCCTAGTGTCGAGGGGGTCAGCACGATTCCTTTGAACAAATTAGAGTCCTCAAAGCAGGCAATGGTTCACCTGAATACTGTGAGCATGGATTAATGGAATAGGACCTCAGTTCTAATTTTGTTGGTTTTCAGAACTTGAGGTAATGATTAATAGGGACAGACGGGGCATTCGTATTACGATATTAGAGGTAAAATACTTGGATTGTTTGCCATTATTTCTTCTTCATCAACCAACATAATAGGTACCTGCATCAATATGTGTAAGGATTTATTTATAGATGCGGCACAGGATTTGCTTAATTTTCCAAAGGGAGAAAACATTTCCAGCCTGATATTATCTTAATAGCATTAGGCAGTAGGTCGTTTTATGTTTTATACATATTTTCCATACAAAATCACCTCATGAAATTTATACTTGGAGTTCGAGATAATACTGCATGTATGCTGTTAATGATCAATTGAGAATTATTGACAGATATACTTAAGATCTAATTTTTTTGCCGATTTTAATTGTTTCTGTTATATATATAACAATAATATTACTAAAAATGTATCACTTTCTTCATATGTCAGTTAAGAGAAACTGTGGAATTGTTATAAATGTACATAAATAGTTAAGAATATTCATATTTTTATTTTTGTCTACTAAATTAATAATGGCTATAATTAAGGAAATTTTGAAAATATAGTTGTAGTGCTTCTCACACAAACCAATGCCACTACCTAATTTACACACTTCCTCTTGCTCTCGGGTGGACATTATAATAATATTTGAACCCGAGAGAGTGAACACTTGTATCACAGTTTGCCAACTGAAATGATGTCCCACACTAACGAACACTGCTAATATAATTTGAATCATTTTGGGTGTATGGTGCACTACAGCTGTGGGGTTAGCATAGTCTTGATCAGGTTGATTCTTGGACCACCAGCTCAAATTCGTACCTGGCGGCACTAAACACATCTTGTTTAGGGAGCAGTGGGGTTATCGTAACCCGATTCAATTTCCAGTTCCCACTAATACTGATAGTTGACAGGAATTGCAATAACAGTAGCAAAAACCATGTCATGCATTTCCTTATTGTGTGTACCCCAGCTACATACAGACCTGCCCAATAGTTTTGAGATCAGAAGCTTCCCCAAGAGATTCAAATTACAATATCTTGTCCAGGTATACATTTACTGATCCAGTTTACTCACGCCTACTTTTACCATCTCCAAGGAGGTGAGTTCTTGAAGTCAGTATTCATTTTCCCCTAGTATCTGTTGCCAGCAACTAAAAAGCTGTCACAAATCCAGGAACAAGTGCATCATCATTGTCATCATCCATCAATCACCACCCATCATCACCAATTATCAATCGTTATCAATCCTCAGTCATCATCAGTCATCATTATCAATCATTAGCATCATCATGGTAATTGTAATTGCCATCATCAATGTCATCTTTATTATTCTCAATAAATAACTGGACCGGGGTGAGTGCTTCCTATAACACATCTCTAATTCTTCCAGTACATGAAAATAATGAAGATATATCTCAACTGCCAAACAAACTATTAGCCCAAAAGGAACAGATTCAGCACACATTCTAATCTAACACATTGTTTGCAACATATATTCAGACTGCACTTTAAAAAATAGATCAAGCCAGAAACTCATGATCAGTGCCCGACATGGGGATTCTATATAAAGCATAACAAACTTGATAAAATATCAATCATTAACCCAGTATTAAGTGGTAGGTGAAGCTTACTATGTAAGATATGTTTGCCTTTGTCAAAACTTACCTGAACAAAGAAATACCATGGTTTAGGAACACCAAAAGCTCCAGGGAAAACTTCTTCTATGTAGAGTGCAATAAGTAAGTATATAATAGAGTCAGCAATAAGAAATATGACGATGTGACCAAAAAGCAAGGTGTCATCTTGTGTGGCTGGCGTCCATATTGAATTCCACTGCAAGCCATGACCTGTGCAAACATCAAAGTTCACTGTAATAAGGAACTGATATTATTATTAATACAACTTCATTTAACAGAGTGATATTATTATTAATACAACTTCGTCAATAGCTGCGATATGGATTTAATTATAGGCAAATTAATGTCAAGAATTTTCATATGAGGGGAACATGAAAAAGTATTTCAGTTAGTTAACCAATTTTTTGAGGTATTCCCATCTCCTTCAACATTACTTTGAGTTCCTTATCATGTCACCTATTGTGCCTAGTCTTTAGGATTCTTCATTAAAAGTACAAAACGAATGGTAGGACTCACCTCACACATTGGCACTCCTCCACATATAATGTTTATTTTTATCTAGTATTTGGTTTATGAATTTATGTGATTGCAGTGATGACTGGGAAATGTCCTTACCTGTGCCTTCGAACATAAGTATCAGCTGTAGGCCGAGTGACATTGCAGTGTTGGAACACAGCGACATAGCCAGCTTGGTAGCTAGTCCAACTGTCTCGTAGTTTATCTGCAGGAACATGTATGGTGCATACGACAGGAACCAGCCCAAGCCAGCTATTGTTGCTGCCAAGTTAGCTGCCGACAAACAAGTCATATGAGCCTTGGTGTGCACTGAATAAACTTAACAAAATTGGTGTTTTCTTTGGGACAGTCTAAAGAAATTAACTTTTTTTTAATAGGATGGTTGGCCAGTGTCCTTGATCCACAAGCAGGTATTGTACTTATACACATATACTCACATGCCTCTTTTTTTGTATCAGCTGGAAGCATAGCTTTAAATAATTTTGGGGGTAAAACTATAAAAAAATATTAAAACACTACAGATTGTTTCTAATTTTCTCTGTATTTATGAGGTTTATTAAGTCAAAACAGTTTTCTATAAAATCAGAAAATCTTATTAGGTAATCTTATGAACATGCCAAAGCATTACTGCTTATATACTAGAAACAAAAAAATGGGAACCCCGTTGAAAGTAGCATTGTTGAGGATAGCATCGCCATGTGGTGCCTGCAGATTCTCAGTTGTGTCTAAGTGACTCTGATCATTGCGAGATCTATCTAGTGTACCATTAGCCCTACAATGTTTGTGTAGCATGAGTCGGTAACATGGCCACCATGGCAAACTAATGAAGCCACCTAATTCAAACACAAGATGGTGTATGCACCACACGACTGCAGTAGTGGAGATCATCTTGGTCATTCCATCCACCTATACCCTAAGCCTACAAGTAATTACGGAGCATATTATATTTTTCCTCTTCTGAGTTTTCTCTGAGTCTTCCTCATTTTCATTATATAGTCAATATTGTTTTGTTTTCTTTTTCTCGGTGTGACAACTGTAAGAGTGCCACTTTAGTGTTGAGTCAACAAGAGTCAGATGCTTATTTAATGCATTAATAAAATGATGTATAGTTTTTTCGACATCATCTTTTATCATATTTTTACATTCACATCTTGAGTGTATTAGTTGTACATCTTTTTTTTTTATTAACTGTAAGCAAAATCAATAACTCTTTTATATGCATAATGTTTCTTAACTTTTGGTTCAGTAAATATTCTATCATAAAATTGTTATTCTACATTAAATAAATATTTCTTATACTCTTCTTTATTTTGCATTTTTTTCTCTGTTTTTCTTGTTTTTACTTATTTAAATATTATACAGAATGTTCGGAAACTAAACGCCCAAACTGCAAGAAGTGATTCGTTTTGAAAAATAAAGTCGGAAATATATAGGACAGAATATTAAAGGAGATATGAGTCTGTGAAAATTGGGTATTGAAAACATATTTTAGCTGAATGCCCAGTACTTTCTGTCAGTGTTACAGATGGCGGCGATTTACCCCAAGTACGTCCCATATGGTATAATGAGACACACCTATTTGGTGTGATATGGAGCGTTTTTAAGTTTAAGTAAGCCATTATTAAGTATGTGCCTCTACAACATGGGAAGCATTGGTTACCTTTTTGCTGCTGACTTTGTAGGTGTTGCACAAGGCATTCTGGAAAAATTGGTTTACAAAACACCCAATTTTCTTAGGCTCATGTCTCCTTTAATATTCCAATTATGTACATAGTGTCCTGTATATTTTCGACTTTATTTTTCTTAAGGAATCGCCTCCCGCAGTTTGGGCACTTAATTTCTGAACATTCAGTATTTATGTTGCCATCTTTGTCACTTTTGTGTAGATCGCAGTATCCTTTTATATTTAAGGATCTCGCTAATACCTCAAACTCCACAACTTTAATTTGACTCGTGTATGGTACTGACATTTTTTCTCACATTTAATAATAACAATGTTAATAGCCTTTTAGTTTTTTACCATGGTAATACCATTTAATAATAAAAGACACTATTAGAGCAATAAACAGGTGATATTTTTATGTTTAACTATAACGTGCGCCTCGCTTCCCTAACCCAGCCTGTACTCCTTGTTCACAGCATTCAACACACACTTGCGCCGAGTTGCGACTATAGTGCAACCAATACGTCAAGCATATGTTCATTTATTGCCTCGACCTCATCAGTGGTGTGCATAAATGTGTTATGTAAATTAAGGTGTAATATTTTGTTGATAGTAATTTAATTTGCTTGCCATGTGTTAAAGTAGAGTCAATTAATGTTTTGTGTTTTCATTTAAATGTTACGTTTGTTTACATCACAGTGTAAAAAGCATGTGCAGCCAACCTGTCAAAGTAGGATATGAATATGTTGACATATTGGCGTGTAATATTCTACACATGATCATAATAAATTGTAAGAGCGTTGCTGTATGTTTTAAAAAGGTTTCTTGCATTATTATAGTTTTGTGTTATTAAATCAGTGTATCACATATGTTCCCAAGCACTGTACACCATGCACGGCGTGTACGGAATGTCACGTGACAAATGTAAACATGGTGAGTGGAAATACCACATCCAAATTTATCATCAGTGTCAGTGTTTTGTTTGTTAATTTTAAGAGTGTTTTATATAATTATTATTATTGGATGGCATGCACATAATTCGCACAGAAGACATGACAGGTCTTATTGAATCCATTTACATCACTTTGTTACTATGTAAGCTTTAATTAATTATAAGTAAATTTCCATCAAGATGCAATATCTGCACAATCCATCCTTTTGTAAGTTGTGTAAAATAAACCAGAGTATACTAGCAGTGGACAGTACTCAGAACAGTATCAAACAGAACATTGAGGTTAGGTTGCTCGCCGCTGTGAACTGCAAACACATGTTGGGTTAATGCTACTTTTCATAACTTGTACATAAGAAGCATTTAAATTTTAATGGTAGTAACATAACCTACGTCATTAAATTAGTGTATTGAGATAATAGGTTTAAAGGGGGAATCAGTAATTAACACACAGAATGTGTGCCAAGGCAGTCAATTTGTACACTGTTAAGTATAAGTAGATGGTAATTATACCATCTTAAGTTCATAAGTTTTTATATATTTATATTGTCTCTAATTATTTTCAGAGTTTTGTATAAGAGTTCATACTATGTTTCATGTCGCAATTATTCATCTGCCATCAATCATTTTATTACATTAAGGGAAATAATATAAATTATGGTATTTTTTATACCGAAGCAGGAATGACCAGCCACTGAGAGGGCAGTGCACCATAGCCAGTCAGTAGCTTCATCCCCTCTCCGTCAAGTGGATGTGCAGTTTGTGTCCTCCCCAGATCTTCACGTTCAGAATCAACCATGTACAGTATTAAAAATCAATATTTTAATTCAGGAACGTTTTGAGTTTATTTTTATCCGGGAAGAGTGCCGCACGACAACCGAGTTCATATTTAAATGTCATGTAATTCTCATGTAACATGTAATGTTCATGTAATTCTTTGTCTTGGCGTTCGTGCCTTTTTGGTCTATTTCAGAGCACTCCATACTATAGTGGAGATTATCATGTGTGTGCCTCATACGAGGTATAATAATGAATTAATCTGATCGTTGAGTGAACTACATCGTTTTTATTTGTTATGGCCACTTCACTGCCACATAACCTGTGAAGAATTTAACCTAACAATGTCCTGGTGTGGGAATGGTCTCAACAGTGTCCGTCGTAAGTTTGGATGAGCGTGTAGAGGGCGCTCTGATATCCTCGACTAAACCAGGCACTTGGATTTAAAGATAATGGACAACAGCAACAGTGACATTGGAGCATCATGACCCCACTTCATAATCATGTTCTCCGCTGACCAAGCACTGACGCCCACTTGGTATAATTTAATTCCACAGCCATGCATTCTAATTGGCTCGTAATTCCCTGATGCCCAGATCAACATCGCGTCAACTAATTTGTAATAATATAAGTTTTCTTTAGCCTTTTATGATGATAACTCATCCTATTGTAGTGAATGATGCATCTCTTACATATGTGTTTATCGTTCTATTTTTTCGTATTTGAGTGATACAAATCAAGAGACTAAATCTCTTTAGATACTGTACATACTTTATTTACCTAAATATCATTACTAACACTATTATTACCAATGTCACTACTACAATTACTTCAGTATTCCTTCTGTTTTGCCTATTTTCAAAACATTTCATCTTCCTCTCATTTCATTAAAACAGACTCAACAAAATACATATTAATTACATATTAAACTATAGAGTGGAAATATACTAATATCTTGAATTTCTTCAAAATATTTTTTGTTGGGTTATGATATATAATATCATTATGTAATCTAGTATTTTTATATTTTTAATATATATTATAAGTACATATTTTACACAATCACATATTTTATTATTGTCTCTCTGTAATTAATACACTTCTCTACTATACAACATCTATTACAGTGTTTACAGGTATTAACATGGTTACCTTTGGTATATTTCTGTGATGAAAAGCATTCTAATTTCTTCTCTTCACATTATTTATTGCATTGTTTAACTATAATACTCTCTTACTCGGTTTCCACATCATATTTCAATTTTTATAATATATTTGTATAGATTTTCCTCTATGATTATAATAAATATAAAACCACACTTTCGGTAGTAGACAGTTAATAAGAGACCGAAGGCAGCATACTTTTTCCAGCAATTTCCACCAAAAGTATAAGGAAAAAGTAACATTAACTATTTCCAGTTATTTTTAACGAAAGTACAAAAAAAAAATTAAAAAATCAAAATCTGAAATTCTATGAAAATACGATCAAAATCAAGCTAATTTTAGCTAAAGTCAAGCAAATTTCTCGTTTTCAAGCTAAATTTTCATGTTTCTAGAAACGAACTTTTCAATTTAAAAAACAAGTAATTTTCATCGAAAATCAAGTAATTTAAACCCAAAATTAAACAAATTTTCCAATGTTTCACAAAATGGCTGTGTACGTTTTTCATACTATAAAAACAAGCAATTTTCATGGAATATCAAACAATTTTACCTCAAAATCAAGCAAATTTACTGTTTTTCCAAAATAGGCTTTCGAATTTTTCTTTCTCAAAAACAAGCAAATTTAAGCCCAAATCAGGCAAATTTTAGCTAAAATGAGATGAAATATTATCATATTATTATTTACAGTTTTATTCGAAGCTCTACTAATTTTTCAAAAACTTCTTCTATTTGCTCTATATTTTCATCAAAATCTCGAAGTTCAGATTTATCATCAACGATTTCTAAGAGTGTAATTGTAAGCTTTGTAAATTTGAATGAAATTTGTGAACTATATTTTTAAGATCTTCAGATGCATAATCTAATCTATAGGAACGGATTTTTGAACCACCATCTCTTTTTAATATTTTAGTCAAGCTGCAAGGCAACATTTTATTTATAAATAAAGAAATTTATATATAAATATGAAAGCGATTTTTTATTTGATCAAATATATAATCTTTAGAAAAAATTTCGAATTTCTACAATTCTTAACATAAATATTTCTTACATTACAATGATCAAACATAGTTGCGTGTTTATACTGTTGCACATGATTTCTTCTATTAAGTTGAAAACCTAAAATTACAAAATCAGGCATATCATATTTTAAATTATTAAACTGATCTTTTATATCAAAACTAAAAACAGCTTATCCATCAGGAATTTATTTTTCTAAAAATTGCCAATAATCAAAACTAATAGAATTTTTTTGAATCTTTGTATATTTTTCTTTAATTTCAATGGCTGTATTAGATTCATATTCAATAATAGGAGACATAATTTCCAATTTTCAATAACAATTTTACCAGTATCAGGAGGATGTTTGGTAACTTTATTATCTGTATCGAAAGTTTCGTAAAGAAATAAAAGTTGTTTACGAATGAATTACGAAAAAAAGTAATTGTATAACCACCTTTCCAATAAATCTCATTGTTAGCACGAATAAAACCAAACAGACATCTAAGGGGATAGATTATTTCATTTGTTTTAAGACAAGAAACAGGTTAAACCTCTTTTGTTATTTTGTCACTAAATACAGATTTATCTCGATATAGATTATCAACACCAGTAAATTCTAAATAATTTTGTTCTTATGGTGATCTTAATAAAGCATTCATCATTGTTGATGTTATACCTGCCTTATCAACAACTTCAATAATATTTCCATGTTTTGAAATTTCTACTCTAGAAAACTGAAAAGGAAAAAAATTAGAACAAACATCAATATTATCTGATACGCCATATTTTGCTTCATCTTCAACTTTATCTCTCTTTGGTAGACTAAATTGTTCATAAACATTAGCATCATTTGGAAAAGAAAAGCCATTTCCAATATGAATTTCAAATTCAATTCTATTATTGTAAACATTTAAATTCCCCCTAGTTTGATCAGTTGGGGGAAAAGTTTGTCTCTTGAAACTCTCAATATTTTTATAACTCAGTTATAAGAAAAAAAATTATTTACAAATTATGGAATCGAAGGGAATTTCTCGAGCTAAGTTACCCGTTGAGAGATATAAAACATATATAAAGCATCACGAATAAGAATATGAAAAAATAAGAAGAAAGTGCAACCATTAACTGACGAATTACGAAATATCGGTAAAAAAAAAAGTAGAAAAAGTAATTGAAGAAAACAAAAGTTTAATAACGACACTAATTCCTGTTGTAGTAAAAATTTTAGAATATCCACATACTCCTGAAGAAACATAATTCGAAAGAGACTTATTTGCTAAAAATATGTCACCTAATAAGGGTATAATGACTATGAAAGACTCAAGTGTTAGACTTGGAAAATATATTTCTGGAAATAATAATATCATTAAAGAAAAATAAATTTTATGAAGAGAGGGTAAAAATTTTAAAATTTGTTATACACAATTAGAGATAGATGGTGATACACTATTTGTCAAAGATAAAGAATATGAATTAACAGAAGGACTTTCTAAATTTTGTAACAAAAAGTAGCAAAGAAGAACTTGCAGGTAATTACAATGATAATGACCTTAACAATTACACAGAAATTGTTTGATCAACCAATGCTGCATTCCAACAATGTAATCCTAATAAAAATGTGCCTTCGAGTGAAGGTTGGAAGTATAATAATATAATTAGCGATATTTAAAAAAAACATAAAAAATCCAAGCTCAAGATCAGTACCAAACATGCCAGAAAGAATGTTTTCTCCAAGAACTCCTCGATCTGGAGAAGGTATAAAAAAATACAATAAGTTATCAAAATAATATGTTTGGATGGATTATGCTAGAAAATGGATGGATATATTATTAGTTATTCATAGTGAAGAAAATGCTGTAAATAAAATGATTACAATGAAAAAGTAAACATAATGAATATGATGAACAATAAATTTATGATTTTGTTATAAATAATCCAAAAGGAATTCCATATCTAATATGAATTTTAAATGTAATTCCACTATCATTTTGGAATTCTGAACATCATGTTAAATGTATTATAAATTGGGCTTTAAATAATTTAAATTTGCCCTAAATGCATTTGCCAGGTTATAGTATAATTAGTGTGGACCATCTACACAATTAAATGAAAGTCTAGAAAGAGAAGACACAGAAATAAATAAATTAGATGAAGCATGCAAATATCACTATATTGCTTACAGAGACCATAAACATATAGAATCTGTACATAATGCTGATAGAATCTTACAAAAGGTAGCAAAAGAAACTATGTTAAATAAAAATAATCCAATTGGTGAAACAATGGCTTCTGCTGTTGTTGCTTCAGCTATGTTTACAAAAAGAAAATTGGATGGAGAATTAAAACGTTTTATTACTTATATATATATATATATATATATATATATATATATATATATATAATATATATTTTTTTCACTTATAAATGAAGACAACATGTTAACTTTCGATATATCCATTGATTAATTAAGAGATTTGGGTATAGATAATATTTTGACAAAAATCAACTTGAGAAAAATAAATAAAAAATTAAAATAAGGTAACGATTTCTTATTAACTTTGACACTTCCAATACTAAAAAAAATGTTAAAAGAAAAAACAGAAAATGGATTACATCACTTATATTTCCAACTTTAGGTGCACTTGGTGCTTTAGCCGGTGGAACTACTGCAATTTTAATTGTTGGGGTTGGTGCAACAAACAGTCAAGAAGATTTCTTGAAAGTTTTCAGGATAAGCTAAAAACCATTTTGCCAAAGATCGCGATATTATATTGTTATTTTTTTTAACACTATTGGAAAGAAAGTGCATAAAACAAAGAAGTGGCATAATTATTTCATTTTCTATTTGGTTTGAAAAATAAAAACACAAATAAACAACACAAAACTATGCAGATAACTGTTTGTTGCACCAAAAACTTTTCATGCCCTTTTAAAAATACATATGATATTGTAAAGTTAGTTTCTATTATGTAATAGTAAGTTGCATAGATTTTTACAGCAACCCAATTGCACAAGAATTCGTTATTTGCAGTCAAATTAGCTTATGTTGTTTCATTGAAGTAGGTTTACAACAATGAATTATCACCTATGTTCAGGAAGAATACAAAACTATGTGAAAGAAGTAAAAAGTATGTTATTTCTAGCAAGATACTTAACATTTATGTAATGTTATAATACTCTTTGCCATTGTTGAAGTCCGTATTATAAAACAAAAATACATTATGCATCAACAATCAATGTATGTCAGAAAAACCAGAAACCCCCGTTCACTCGCCGTCGTCATCACACTCTTTTGCGTCTCCTCTCTTCAGGTTCTCGTAGAAAGGGAAATGCACTGTAGGAACATATTTCTGAGCACGCTTATTCACATCGTTATATTTTAGAGGATTAAATGGAAGGCTTGTATCATATGCATGCTGAGCTTGAAGTGCATCATTTCCTAGAGGAACTTTCAGAAGTTCGTATTTCTCCATTTCACTTTCGACATAAGCATGGCTTTCACTGACAAGAAACTAATCAGGAAATTTCTCGTCATAGTTAAACACCTTGTATTTTGATATTGAGAACGGCCTTCTATTGTAAGTTGCACTTTTCTTAAAATGTGGTTGAAGTTTAATTTTCAGATATGCACATCTTTCTGTGAAATATGATGAACGTGAAAGTCTTTCGCACACCGCTCTACCACTTCCTCTTCTTTCTTTTTTCAATATGCGCGATGTTTTGGTCACAGGGAAAAAAACTGTGATCATGTTCATGTAAATGATGAACTATTCTGGATAAAATTTTACGATTCACCAGAGCTAACAGGAACCGAACCATTGGCCTGTTCTTGTTCTGGCCTGCACAGTTATCAGTAAAAAGTACAACAAACGCACGTCTTTACTTAACGTATTCTCAATATAATGTTTAAAAAATGACACTGTCTCTGCTGATCCTTCACGAGCTGCGGTCTCATCATACATATAAAAGTCTCTAATATAATTTGAGCATCCGAGAAAACCACGATTGTAAACCCAGACTTGTCTTGCATAAAATACTTCATTTGTAGTGAGAAGTGGAACTGGCCAATTATGTTGATAATATAAACACAATGTTTCGACCATTAAATCATTCTTCGAGAGGGATGATTTTTCCTTTAAGTCGTCATAAAATGCCCCAGCCTTCCTTAGGTGTAATTCCTGATTTGTTGCAAGCACTCTGCGTTCATTGTCTGCTGTAGAGGAATCCAGTTGTATTTTTTAAGAGTCGCATATTTGACACGTATCTGTATGTGGAGTTCCAAAGGAAATATTAAATCTTATATTAAATAATCTGTTGAAATTATCGTATGTCACACGTGGCTTACTGTCCTTGTTGGTCTTCATTAACAAAATAATTTTCGGTTCATGTTTCTCTAAGTACATCACCCACATTCGTTTGATATTTGATTCAGACGATAAATACTTCCTTTTTTACTCCTTCCTACTGTAATGGGAAGAATGATGAGGGAAGGATCTAATGTAATCCTTAATTTGCTTGTTGATCTTATCCACGATTTTCTGTGGCCGGTTGTAATGCCGCCCCCATTGATCAACATGTGGAGAAACATTTGTAGTAGCATGAATGGCACGTTTGTGAACTCTGCTCTTATCAACAGCATGTAAGTTGCAAAATGCTGTCTTACAAACCACCACCATGTTTGAGCCAACATGGATCTACAAAAAAAGAAAAGAAATAATAATACATTTAGTTGCGGTCGAGATACTGAATCATATATTGTAATAAAACTATTTACATATACGTATATATTTATGCTGATTTCGCTGTAATGTCGGTAGAAACAATCCCAACCATATTACAAGTGAAACACAAAAGGAATAATAAAACTGAAAATAAAAGTAAGTGTAAATAATATTTTCTGTGTACACTCTGCAGCAGCATGTTACTGGTAGATCAGTGAACAAGGTTTCAGACATCTTTACCAGCGATATCTGTTCAACTCTCTGTGCTGAAATACTATTTTTTTATTAATGTACATAATGCTAGCATAATAATATTTATGATTGTGTTTACATAATGGCTTGTGAAAACGTGTTATACATATAAAATGAGAAATAAAAATATAATCAGCCTACCTTATAATAGTAACCGTAGCACTTCTTTTTTTGCTTGGCATCAGCTGCAGAACTCGTCCCAGGATCATCTAAACATTCGGCCTCACCAGGTTAAACATCATCCTCTGTTCTGTTTGATCTCCTGAGAAGAAGACACAATGGACATGTATTAAATAAACTACTTTATACATTAATGGTACGTTTCTCTTTTCTATATTTAGTTTAGTTGTATCTACTTACCTTGAAATCTTTCTGGCTTGTATGAGACCACTTAAATAACTGTCTTGAGTGATTTTGTCCCCAATGTCACGGAATTGTGTGTAGATAGTGTCTCTCTCATCATATGTCAATTTGCTGTAGCACTAATGTTTACATGCACAAGCTGGGCCCTGGTTCTTGGCTTCAACATTTTTGCCTATGGCACTAACATACGATTCACCTCGAGCCCAGGCTCTTTTTATGACATTTCTCTTCCAATTATCGGGATTTATTTGTCTCTTCTTGCCTTTCATAACATTAATAGTACCTGAATAACTATTCGAAACATCCATTTTTATAATCACAATAAATAACCAATACACCAAAACATGTATACAACGAGAAAAGTAATTTATTTTATTGCAGTACACATGTGCACACTCTAGTGCTACTAAGTATTACTATGTAGCATTGGTTTCTAAGAATCTGATAAGGTGACACAGACGTCTACTTTACAATTAGTCAATTTAATTAACTAACAAGTGGTTCCCAGACAAATCCAGAGATGGCACTGATTGCAGCTGTCCAGCTAACACAATAATATCTGAATTCTGGGCATTATACAGTCATGATAAGCTCGTGACTGTTTGTTGCTCCAAATGTTATTTCACCGCAACAAACAGTTATCTTCAATGCAAATTATTTCTACTCTTAACTATGGAAAACGACTCTATGTCGCACCGAATGGTGCGTATTGACCAGGAGATGCAACAAACACACATAAACCTATTTACGAAAAAAAATTACACCTGACTGTTTGTTGCATGAACCCCTTTGATTCTGTTGAACATACTAGCAAAAATAAAAAAAAGAATTATAAGAACAACAAAGACACAATTTAGCAATGGAAAATAAATCAGGATGCAGTTTAGTTGCAAAAACAATGGGAAGACCAAAAAAAAAAAATTGAATATATACCCACTATCTAATATTGATATTGAAAACTATGTAAAAATATAAAATATAAAATATTTCAGAAATGTTTATATGATTCATGAACTACCTAAAAGTATGCACAAAAATTAATTTGCTATGGTTAATTTCGACATTTCATCAAATCCTGGAACTCACTGGGTTCGTTATTTTACAGAAAGTAATTATGTTTACTATTTTGATTCATTCGGATGAAATATTCCTTCTAATTTAATTAAGTACTTCAAAATTGTAAATGTTAATTACAATTATGATCGAATTAACTGTGTTAATTCAGTTATATGTGGACATCTATGTTTAATCATATTAAATCTTATTTCGAAAGATTTTAAGTTTAATTATATAATTTATTTGTTATTAAATTACATATATTTGGAAAAGCATTAATCAAATCTTTTAATAAAATTTTTACACTAGTGCTAATGCTTTAAAAAAATATGTTGACCTCAAATACAAAACTATTGCTTCTCATTGCGCTTTTAAAAACATATCTAGATTCACAATGCTATTAAGGAGTTTCTGAGTTACAAAGTAAAGAAAGCATTTGCTTTGATTATACAAAATATGTTTCATTTTTAGGGCATAGAATTATTAATATGAATGATCCCAGAGACGATAAAGACACATCAATAAAAGAATTTTTGCCAAATAAATAGTTGATAAATTACAAAACCTAATAAGTAAAGTTTTTGTTTATACAAACACTTATATTTCTTTTAGAAATCGTATAATTACTAGCCTGGCTGAGATCCTATAGAGGAAGATGATGCACTCAATAAAATATTTTTTGTTAAAGAAATAGCTGATTATGCTTAATTAAAACGATATAGAATCAAAATACAATATCATTGTTATTGCTTTACAAGATCAACTTAGTAAAGTTATTGTTTACACAAAAGATTATGTTTCTCTTTAAGATTGTAGAATTAATAATATGGCTGATCCTATAGATGGAAAAGATGCGGTAAACAAAAAAATTTTTGATAAAGAAATAACACATAAATTACAAAATTTAAACCAATTGGTGTTGAATTATTATGATACACTTGCTAACTCAAATGTTGAAAAAGTAAAGAAGTTTCTGATAAAGAATTATACGTTAAATTACAAAATTTAAACCAATTAGTTTCAAATTATTGTGATATGTGGGTTAACCTGAAAGTTGAAAAAGCCAAAGAAGTTGTTGATCAAGAAACAGATCGTAAATTACAAGTTGCAATCAAAGAAATTGTTGAAACTTTTAAATGCATTTGCTAAGTCGGTAGTTGAAGAAAAATCACACATATTCTATTTTTCTGTAAAGTGCGACAATTTTTTCAATCAAATAATCATATCACTTTCTTTTCTTTTTAATAGACTGCATTGTTTATAAAATAATTGCTATACCTAATAATTTTTTCCTGGCGATACTATGAAAGTTGTCAAGGGAATTAACAAAATTGTTTACAGTAAGCATTCTGATGTTAAAAGAGGTGATAATTTCTCTTTTAAATAAAAATATATATAATATGTTAATATGATGATGGTATGATTATAACGATACGAATATTCATAAAATATTAAGATTAAACATTTTTTATTCATATTAAATGGAGAATATCTAGTGTTTGAAGTGTGAAAAAGTCACTAAAAATAATAATACTAAAATTGAAAGTACTTAAAATGGACAATTAGTTCAGAAAATTATATGCTCGATATGTAATTCTAATAAAAAAAAAAAAAAAAAAAAAAAAAAAAAAAAAAAAAACTCTAAAAAAGAAATACTGTCCAACGTAAGAGAATGAATAAATAATCAATCAATTATATAAATCAACACAAAAAAGGTTTCCAAGAAGAAAAGTAATTTTATATGGTATTTATTATTTATGACAAATCGATCTTGTTGAGTTAGATACTGGAAATTTAAAAAGCATATCACATATAAACAATGGATATAAATATATTATGACAATTATTGATTTTTCTCAAAACATGCATTTGCTTTACAAATTAAAGATAAAACAGCCAAAAATATAGCAAATGCTTTAGAAGGTATATTGTTTAGTAGAAAACCACTCAATATTCAAAGTAACAATGGCTTAGAATTTTATAATAAAATATTTAAAGAACTTAGGCATAAATATAACATCAATCATTATTCTACATACAGTGAACTTGAAGTCAGTTGTGTAGAAAGATATAATCGTATAATGAAGAATAAAATGTGCAAGAAATTTGCTTTGAATGGCAATTACAAATGGGTAAATATATTAGATGATTTTTTTAAAGGATACAACAATACCAAACATGGAACCACTGGTATGAAACCAATTTAAGTTAACAAGAGGAATTTAAAAAAATTAATGTAGACAAATTTTGTAAACATGATTACCAAAACCGAAATACGTAGTTTGCGATATTGTCAATGTAAGCAAGAGTAAACAAAACTTTGAACAGGGTTGTAGAGCTAATTGGACAACAGTATTATTTACCATTTTTGAGGTTTTAAATAATTATGTGCCAACTTACAAACTGAAAGATGACAAAGGAGAAGAAATAAAGTGTAGTTTTTATGAATATGAAATTATGAAAACCAACTATCCAAATGAATATTTGGTTGAAAAAGTTTTAAAACTAGAGGTGATAAAATTTATGTTAAATGGTTAGGTTTTGATTACTCACATAACTCTTGGATTAATAAAACAGATGTTTAGTGAATTATAATATTTTATTAATTATAACATTTTTATGTAATTACTTATTTCAAATGCAACATAAAAATGTGTTTTAAAGTTAATTGAACATTTATAACATGCATTCAACGTTCGTTTATCATTTGTTCATTCATTATTCATTTGTTTGTTCGACACAAATTTCACCTATGGTGCTTTAGTTTTAAAAATTTCATAAGGTTTAGGGCTGTTACACCATGCCAAGGACCTTCCAGGTTTAGGTGTTGTTACACCTCACAAGTGACCTGTTATATATTTTTTGCCTTATTTAGCACCTGCAAAACTCCAATTGGATAAACCTGTACCTCTACACCGGCCAACATATATATTTTTTTTAGTGGATAGTTGAGGGGTTTTTTATTTTTAAATTTTCATTTTTTTAAATTTCTCATAGTACCCCTTCTCATATAGTGAGGCACCATTCACGATATGAGAACAGTCCCTCTTATACAAATGTTATAATACAAGTCGAGCATAGAGAACGTTTTTTGCAGAATCTTGAGGGTACCATTTTTATTTGCATCAATACTCATATTTTGATTATATGATCAAGAGCAAGGTTTTTTGCCAAAAATTTCGAATCAATTGGTGATAATCTAATAGTACAAATATCAGTGCATCATATTCACATTAGTAAATTATCTACTCAGACTGGGGATTGAACCCACGACATTTACATTTGAAATCAAACCCCTTATCACTGAGCCACCACAACAAGATGAGCAAGGTGATGATTTAAAGTCTTCGTGTGGTGAGTTGTTCTCACCACATGTTGATGGCTTCATATTGTGAGTTGCACCACGACTATTCGCTACACCACAACTAGATAACATCACTGTCGCGATAAACTTATTCCTGTGGTGGCAAGAGTGCGCTGAAGTGCCTATTAAGGAAGTAGATAAATAATTCTCGTGTACAAGAGAAACTAGATAGAGTTACATTATCAAATGTTGGATTTGGTCTCTATACTTAACATTTTTCATCTTCCTGCTCAAATCTATTGGTAAAACCATAGTCTTTATTCCAACAGTTTGTACAGATCTCTTTAAACTTCTCACAAGACATATCACCACCAACCAAATCACTATATATGTGTTTTAAATTTGTCATCTTGTCTAAATATACATAGAAAATTTATATTCTCTCTAACGAATTGTTTGGGCACGCTGGAATATGTTTGTGCAAGATAAAAAAATCCATGTTTTTATGCCTTCTCATAGTAAAATATTAGTGGATAACATTTTGATTTTCTAAGATGACATTATAAAATATAACTAGAGACTTGTTTTCACATTGGTCTAAGGGAATAAGTTCATTATTGCTATTTAAAAAATAAGCCATCTATTCGTTAAACTTGTCAGATATGACATCAAAGTCATTTTGAAACTGAATATATTTTAGTTGATTTAAACTTCTTGAACAAACATACAATTTTTTTTTTAATTCAGCCAAACATTCTTATGAATCAAATTAATCATAAAATTTGTTTTGACACTTTTACTGGGTCTAAAGATAGTTGCTCTTATGTTATCAGGTAAAATTTCGGCATTCTTTTAATTTTTAGAATTTTTATAATCAATGGATAATAAAGTGTTTATGTGAACTAATAATAGTTACATTCTAAGGAAGAAGCTTCACTGTGATATAATTCATCAAGACAAATCTATTGCTTTGATTAATTTTCATGCAAAATTTTTAAAACCAACTAGAGACAATAATACTATAAAGACAATTGAAAAATTTAGTGTTGTCGTTGATAAGAATGAAGTTATCACTATTCCTAAAGGACAATATGATATTGAATCTTTAAAGGAAACTATAGATTCAATTGCCCCATTTTCAACAAATAACATTGAACTGACATAAGACGAAGTGAAAAATTGATTTGTGGTTAAATCTAAGTTTAATATTAAATTTGATGACCAATTATCCGCTATGCTTGGTTTTGAGAGAAATATGCTTATTGAAAAAGACGAAGTTGTTGTAGGTACTAGGATACCTAATTTTAATTCATTTAAAACAATAAATGTGCATTGTAATTTAGCCTATGGAATGTTTATAAAATATAATGAATCTTATCATTTAGAAACTGATATAGTTGCTAGTTTTCCATCAAAAGTTATGTTTGGTTCAGATATTATGTTAGTTATGAACCTCCAAATCCAATTTTTTTAGAATAAATAATGAGCTGTTTAATCACATTGTTTTATAAATTAGGGATGAAAATGGTAAAATGATTGATTTCGGTGGTTCTGATATCAATATTGTTTTCGAAATTAAAGATGTTTAAAATATAATATAGAAATATTATAATATAACCATTAATTAAAAATAATTTGATACCTGTATGATAATGTATCTATTTTATTTTCTAGTATAATCTTTTTTGTCATTATAAGGACTTGATGCATTTTATTAACTTCTACTGTATATATTTCATGCTTTTCACTCTTTATTGAATTCATTGTTATATATTCCATTTTATCGTTCAACAAACAATTTGTGTAGTCCTCAAATGTAATAATTATCTTGTTAACAACTCACTTCTTTACACTTTTTTTATCTTTCATTTTCTATATTATCAACTCTATATGCATACATTTTTGCTCTTAAACCAACAAATTATTTCATTATTTTCCCATTACATTCATCTTTTATCTTACCTATAACTTTCTTATTTATTTGTGGAATGTTATGGAATGTTACAGATATTGTCATTTGAATAATCACTTGTATCAAATTCTTCTATCATTGTTTTCATGTGTTCGTGAAAATCTTCCATTTTTATGTTATAAATGTACGAATCAGTGTTTTGATAGCACATTTCTATTTTATCGCCATATATTGGTGTCATTACTTTACAATGAAAATCATACATTGATTATTTTGATAGATATAAAATTGACATACCAACATAAATAGGTTTATTAAATTTAACACTTGTTTTATTCATATGTATGACCGTAAGATTATCATTAGATATACTACTTCTTTTGAAATTTGGTTTTGGTACTAATTTTTTGCATTTTCCTGTATCTGAAATTAATCTTATATCCACTCTGTTTCTTATATTTTCCATAGTTTTACAAAACACAAAATTATTCATCAGTTTATAAAAATCTTTTTCAAAATCATTTTTAGCATTAGTTCTCATTGATGAATTTAAATATATATACTTCTTCAACCAATCAGACTGATTAAACTTCAATATATTATATATTTTAGTAAGTTTTAAACCATGATATAGACACTGTTTTAAATTATGATAGTGTTTATGTACCTTTGTTTATTTTCTGAAGATGTTAATAATTTAGACTGATTTGTTCCTGGAACGACCTTATTTTCTGGACAAAATAGATGATCTTTATGTAATTTATGTTATTCTTGTGGATAATCCAAATCTACTTCTAGAATGTAACCATGATCCGAATCATCATTACAATTTAATTTATAATTTAGACAAAAATATAATTTAAATTCTGGTTAATCAACCCATTCTAAACCACCATATGGTAAATATTGTGACATTTCTCAACCACATAAAATATTAGCATCGAGATATACTAAATAGTTGGATTATTGATTTGGATTAAATACTTCTAAATATTTGTTATTGGTTTTAACATATCACTTACAACATTGCGATATTCAACCTCTAAGTCCTTTTTTAATCATTAAAATCGTATCATAGTTATGTAATAAATCTAATGGTTGTTTAGTCATTTTTAACATTGCATCACAAGATAATCCTGGTGCTGTAGAATATATAGCAGGGTCTAAGTCATATGCATTTATACACGTATTTCTAAGATTTTCGAATATAGCCGTTAACAATAATACATCACTTAAAAAATATAAATCGTAATATTCGTCATGACTTTTAATATTTAATTGTTTCCATACAAGTTTTGCATGCTCAAAATCAGCATCAGTTATGTCAGATTCATTGAATTTATTGTAAAATTCACTCTTTGGTGGAAGTTCAGTTTCTTTGGATTTTTTTCCGGACTATCCATATAATCATATGGATAAACCCCTTTTCTAATTACTAAATCTACTTGATCTTTTGTAAAGTTCTTCTTTGTACATTTAATTTGATCTTTACTTAAATTAGATGATAACTTATGAAAACTACTTGCAGTAAATTTAAATGTGTCTATAAACCTCATTTTTTAATTTTCTGTTGATTTCCAAAAAGTAATAATCTTTTCTTCCTTATTTGCAATTAAATTTAATTCTTTTTCATCATATCCCAGCTCTTTGATAAATAAATGTGCGTCGTATCCAGATAAGTTATGAAAATAAATTGGAACAGAATTGGGTAATTTTAATTGAAGTTTACAATTATCACATACTGGATTAATGAATTTTTCACTTATATTATCATGATCATGTACCTTGTTATTGTCCTTCGTATATTCACATTCGCATACAGTACATTTTTTTAAATTTACTATACATTATTTTTTCTTCTTTTGTTGGTGGATGCATTGGTTCAATTTGTAAATATATTTACCCAATTTCTTCTACTTCCCTTTTCATTGATTGTATAAACATCTTATGTGCATTGAACCTCGATATACTACTGGAGGCTTATAATCACCATAATTAGATACTCTATAATAGCAAAAACCGGATGATTCATGTAACTGATAATTTATAGTATATGATTCGTCATTCAACTTTAAATCAATGCTATTTATTTGATCATTAGTAAGATTATATCTTTCTGTAAGTACCTCCTTATGAAGACTATTAGCAATATCGTCCTCTGTAAAAACTGGATATATTTGACTATGTTAAATTTATATATTTCTTTTGGATTGGGTTTAGTAGATGATATTTTCTTTAGAATTTGTTCAAAATCGGCATATATTGTGAAAGGAACCTTCATTGTTGGTTTATAATTCTTAGATATTTTTTTTACTCTCCTTTCGAAGGTAAATTGATTATTACTGATTCATTTTCAGAACAGTCTTCTGTATGTTTATTTAATTTTTATTGAGAATAAAGGAATTGAAGACACTTATCACATATATAAGTTTTACCATTGGGTTTAGTTTTTTATGCATAAAGCAGCTTCGATAAATCTTTCATCCAACAGTAGTGTGAGTCTTTATCATCTCTGAAATAAAGTAAATTTATATGCTTATCCTTATTTTTGTAAGTTTTAATGGATATATCATGGATTCTATAACATAAATAGCGTTCAAATTCATGGGTATATCGATACAGTAAACATTTACAGATCTATCAATTTGACTTTCTGTTTTTGGTATATCATCAATTTTAATAGGATGTTCATATTTATCTAATACTTTATCAATTTTAAGACCTGAATCGTTATATTTAGTTACTCTTTGTGGATCTTTTTCTGCTGGAAACAATCCAGACTTGATAACCAAAAGAAAACATTCCTTATCTTCATTTTTCACATTAATACTTTCTTATTTCTTCCTAATATCTTGTGGTAATTCATTTTATGATGATTCATTTAATGTATTATACTTATTTATTGGTTGTTGTATTACAATTATTTTACCTAAAGCCCATCCTGAACCAATTTTTTTAATTCAGATGATTCAGTAGTTATTTTTGCTTTATAATACAATAAATCCTTATAAATTACCCTTCGTTTAATATTATATGATTAAATGACTGAAATGTAAATAATTCTACTTGATCGTTTACCTGATTATGACAAATGTTATATAATTTAATGCTAGTTTTCGGACCTCTAAATGTTCTAAGATGATCATGTATTACCTCGAAACCCGTATTTTTTTTTTTACAGAAGTTAAATATTTATTAGGCTGTCCTAAATTAAAGGAATTCTCAATGTTATATGTTGATATTTTAATTTTAAAAGCTTATTAACTCTGTAATTTTCATTGCTTCTTCTATTGCTTTTGCTTATGAATATGTTAGTAGAATAGGGGAATATTTCTTTTAATTCTTTTCTATCTTGCTTATATAATTCATTGATATTGCCATCTGATAAAGGTAAATTTGTAAAATTGTTGTTTGTTATTCATTGATATATACTCTTGCTTTTATCTCTAGGCTTAACAAATAAATTATTAGAGAATGGAAATGTTTCTTTTAATTCATTTCTATATTTTGAATATAGTTGTTCGATATTGGCATATGAAAATGGTAAATATTCAAAGTTTCTTTTTCTTTGCTCATCTTTAATAAATGGTATAATATCTGTAATTAAATCAGCTTTCCTTATATTATACCAACATTTACTTAAATCATCTTTCGTTAGATTATGCAAAAAAAATTTTTTTTTCTAATCTCTACCTATAATTCTTAATTCTCTCGTGCTCTTCTCACCAAACTCAACTACAAGATTGTTAACTGACATTTTTGACTGTTTATTTACAAAGAAAAATTTATAAGGCTTTAGACAATGAAGAGCTACAAAAATAGTAAATATATTGGAAAATGAAATCTATAAAATGTTTACATTATTGATAATAAGTTAAATGGTTTTAACTGTGTAACTTACATTTGATGTGTGTTTAAGGGTGTCCCTTCTCTTTAAATTCAGTAAGTTAACTAATACTGTTGGTGCATATTGTTCTAAGTTTGCTGTATTTCTTGTATTTGCTGAAAATAATTTTGTATATCTTTCTCATTACATACTCTTCATGTTTTTGTTGGGTAATTATCATTTAGAATATCTACTAACACATTTTGTGATTTAGTATTTTTATGCTCTTTGTGAGATGCAACACAAACATATTTTCCAATTCACACAATACTTTCTCCGTTTTTAACACACAATTATTTTTGTCATTTTCAATGACACATTTTTTACAGTTGTTATTAAGTCTATCCTTATTTGTTTTATGGTAGTAAAAATTTTCTATGTTCAATACTTCGACAAACTTTAACATTGCTTAGATATGGCATTATTTTCTGTTTCATTGTTGAACAGTGAATTCATTTTTGTGGTTATTTAAAAGGGAAAAAATTGTAATAATACAAAACTGTATTTTAATTAAAATATAAGAATTAATAATAATAAAATCAAAATAATTATGAACTAAAAATTAAAATAAAATAATAGAATTAAAAAATAATAAAATTTTAATTTTAATAAAAATATTTTTTTTTCATTATTATTTTTTCCTTTTAGATAAACACAAAATGGTATCACTACATGCTAGGTTTAACAATTCATATGATTACAAAACCTAGAAAAATTAATATTATGTTGCTAGTGAATTTCAATTTCAGGATTCTTAGTTTGGAAAGAAAATTAGTTTTATTCTAGATAGTACACATAAAATTACTTTACCAGGTCGCTATGTAAATATGTTTGATAAAAATGCTTTGAAATTAATAAATGACAATCAAAATTTTATAACATTTAAAGGTTTAAAATCAATGAAAAATGGAAAATCTATGCACGATTTAGAATTGTTTTAAAATATATACATTGTATTAATTTGAATCTTTTAAAATGGCATTTAATTTTTAGCTTATTTTACTTGTTTTTGAGAATTAATAATCCGAATGCCTATTACTGAAAAAATTGTAAATTTGCTTGATTTTGGTGTAGAATTATTTGTTTTTCGATGAAAATTGCTTGTTTTTATAGTATAAGAAGTCCTGCACGGCCATTTTGTGAAATATTGGAAAATTTGCTTGATTTTGGGCTTAAATTGCATGATTTTCTATGAAAATTGCTTGTTTTTTTAATTGAAATTGCCGTTTCTATAAAAATGAAAAAGTAGCTTTAAAACGAGTAATTTGCTTGACTTTAGCTTAAACTTGCTTGATTTTGATCTTTTTTAAATAGAGTTTCGGTTTTTGATTTTTAATTTTTCTTGTACTTTCGATAAAAATAATGGGAAATAGCTAAGGTTAATTTTTTCTTGTACTTTTGGAGGACATTGCCAGAAAAAGTGTGCTGCGCTCAATCTCTCATTAACTATCTACTTTCGGAGTTATATTGATTATTATACTTAATATAGCACCTTCGGTGAAGTGAAATGTATAGATTTGGGCATCTCTTAACAGCGAGGTCTTGAGAGCCAATGATGGTGATTAAGGTGAGTATGGAGCAGAGCCAGAATGAAGGGGCGGGAGAAATGGGGGATCGTTGTGAAAGCCCGCCAACCAATTAGGGTAAAATATACGAAAAAAAAGGATGTGACCTGACCGGGGATTGAACCCGGTCCGCCTTGGTGGGAGCCGAGCAAGCTAACCACCTTCAGTGTATCGTAAAAAATAATTACTTGTATTTTTGATGAGAAGTGTAAGTTTACCATACTAGATCGATATGCAAGTACCAAGGGAAAAGTACACGACATAGGTGCCTGGAGAAATTGTGACACCTAGCATAAAACCGGCTGGGGTGGAAGAGCACCGCATCTTAGGCCATGTTCTCGTTCATTGTGGCTATTTCCTTTGGGGTGATGTGTAGGTTATGTGCATGTAATAGCGTGCTTGGCGACTGAGAATCTAAGTCTTCTGTTATAGGCCAGAGAGCACTCCTATACCCTCATGCTGATACAACGGTGTTGCCTAGCACACATAAGTAACTGTAGATTACACATATTTAAACTTACTTTACTGGTTTATTCACTGTGTTGGTACACATACAACTTAAATATGTGGTGTTTACGTATTATGTCAGACTTGTAATAACCATTTGACCTTTAGACTTTTACATACTCTTTACACATCACAATATAAAATAAAAAACACTTAATAAAGAAATTAAATTATGTGCCCAGCGCATGTGGAATAACAAAGTGGCAATGGCAGCTGCATGATGAGCAATCACGAGCCAGGTAGCAGAGTCGGCGACTACACGAAAATCTCTTGCAAAAATTACAATTTAAAATTAACATACTAATAATACTTAGTTGTTGGATCACTGCGGGAAATTCTTTCTTAACAATACGAGGCGGTTGCAACTGAAACCAAATTACATTACACAAAGAAAGATGCACTGAACTTAATAGACTGAAAATTCAAAAACCAATCGCACACACACACACAGATATATATATATATATATATATATATATATATATATATATATATATATATATATATATATATATATATATATATATATGGACTGGAACAGACTTTCTCGGAATCTTTCCTACTCCCATTTTTAATCAATAGATAAAACTATACGTTAAAACATTCAAAGTATATTCTCTCTCCATGCTGCCAAACTAACTATACCCGCGGCAGTCACTGTTTGTAGTAACGATGCATGCAGCTGACGACTGAGGTGTTGTTCAAAAGTCTGTTCCAGTCATGTGAACCGTCTATATATATATACTAAATGTTAGCCTACGACCGTGTTTTCAGTATGGTCACGTGCCTAGAATAGATACGACGTTACAAATTTTTGTTATCATACAAAGCCTGAAAATAAATTATGTGAAATTAACTCAACATTGGATATAGTTCTATCCTATAAGCTTCTCCGGCCCCACTTGGACCACTCTAGCCACTGAGCGACTATGGCCTCACTTGGGATCGCTCTAGCCACTTTGCCACTGCGGCCCCATTATATATATATAATATATATATATATAATAATATATTATATATATATATATATATATATATATATATATATATATATCCACTGGGCCTCTACGGCCCCACTTGATATAGTTCTATCCACTAAGCCACTACGGCCCCACTTGGGATCGCTCTAGCCACTGGGCTTGATGTGAAATCGTTGAAGAGTGACATTTAGAGTGAAAAAAAAATTCCCTTACCTCCATTTCTCTATGCAATAATCTATATGCATTAATACAAAACTTTCGTAGGAAAAAGTAATAATAAAAGAGTGTTTAGGGTCAAAAGTCATGATTGCGAAATCTAATATTGCTGAAATTCGAGCTTGACCTGTATTAGACCCTGAGGATTCACTCTGCAAAATTTGAAGAACTTTTGTTGAGTTTCAAGGAACTTAGAAGTATTAAAGGCGGGTAGACAGAGATCGTCTCCTTATATAGAAGGATACACATGAACCACACGTCCACGAGTGCTCTTGTAACGATTTGTACCTCCACAGTCATCAACTCAACCTGGTAGACACCGTGCCGAGTCTAACATTCAATTAAGAGCGCAACGGGAAGTGCCGGCGAGAACGAAACACACGAGCCTCGACCTCATGGTCAACGCGACTCAAGTTGCCACCTTGCTTTATTCGCCTCAAGAGGTTACTTTTTGGGCCGAATAGCAAGCATTTCAGCATGCTGTCCTTCCGAGTGCCATAGCCGTCAGGTGCACCATCCATTGGAGGGAATGTTTGGGCAGCTCATGCCACGATTCCCGGCATATCTCCCTATGATGCAACATCGCCTGAGCTACTAGCCTAGGGTCAAATGCTACAATACCCCAAAACCAGTGATAAGTGTGTGGAATAAAATCCAGCATTGTTGGCAAAAGCTTCAAACCCAATATGAAACGAATATGTGGTATTTCTTCTTTCAAATCACAATTCGAGCATGACAGCCTACACCCCTATTTGAGGATGTACTCGCCCAACCCCTGGAGTTCGGACACTTAGTACTTGCCTCACTTTTATTAAACAAAGCTGTATACCCAGTGATGTAATAACATACAATGTAATTAACCCTTAATTAAGGGCGAGTACGTCACCCATGTTAGCCTTTCGAGTGTAAGAGTGTTTGGTATAATATTATTTAATTATGAGAGGGTTCTATGTAAATTTCATGTATATTTTGTGTCGTCTTTCGGCAAGGCCTAGCAGAAGCCGAAGCCATTCCGCCAGTCAGACCTCAGCATTCATACCGACCAGCATCATAGGGGTTTCTCTCTGCGCGATCTCTCTCGGCACCTCCGATTTAGACTGTAAACAATTTTTACTTCAATAGACATGTAATTTACAGGAACATTTACATTATTAAGACCCAGTAGTGAACCGTCTGCACACTGTGACATCCAGGGTATAGCATGTCGCTCATCAAAGACTCTTTATGCGTGGCTCCCGCCACTTAATTCCGTTTCAGTTATCGGCAGACGGTGTGCCGAGTCCGCTTGGACATGTGTCATTTGCAAGGGCATGTGTATGTATTTATAGAGAACAAGAAAACTAATCCAGTCCATACTTGTGTTTCTTTTCTTGTACAATCCTCCTGGGTGTTTAGGGTGCTGCACCCACTTGCACCACAATAAGTGTACTAATCAAAGTGTGTGAGATGGCTGACCATTTTACCAACATATACATCTAAAGTCAGGTAGGCATTTGTGAATTACCTGCTCCTTCTACATCTACAAGAACCATAGAAATGACGTGGACTCCAGGGACCCATTGGTCGTCGACCAAACGACCCTCGATTAAATCATGTTTTGAGTTATGGTGCTGGTCAATACTATGATATGGCCCCCTTAATAAACCTATCGGTATCGATGGGGGTTAGATGTTCATTTTATTGTGCAATCTATCCACTTGTTGATTGAATTGCCATTTCATTGGATTAGTGTTAAAGTGGTAATCCGTTACGTTTATTTCCTTTTAATCTTACATTTCTTGGAAATTGTTTAAGTTTAAAAACGTTTAGAATGTAATTATTCATGTATAGGAGATAAATGTATACTTTTCCGAGGTGATATATTCCCTAAGTTATATTTTTACTAGAAACTTTGCAGCCTGGCCTACAAAGTTTTTTCCGAATGGTCCATATGACAAAGGACTGGGGTTAGGATTCAGGGTTGAAGAGAGAGAAGGGAGCAGAATGAGTGAGATAGGACGAAACCTGGCTGGGTGGTCGGTATGTGTTCCCTAACGGAACTTTCGGCCAGTTTCTTTTGACCATCCATGGGGATTGGATGTTCTACACGGAGGGTAGGGTTCTGGTGATATAAAGAGGTTGTAATTTCGTATCCTATAGTTCGTAAAATTAAATGTGCTAGTAATCATATCGGAAAAAATCAATTCCTTTCCTGAAAATTTTAATCGACGCTTTTGAAAAGTGTTTTGTAAGCGATGTGGGATTTGTTTGTTAAAATTGTTTGGACCGATAAACTGCGTTTATATTCGTCTGTTGCTTATTAAACGTAAGTTATTATTGATTTTAAATAATTTTATAGTTTTTTTCGTGGAGATTTCTGGACTGTTTAATTCAAATAGGTCGGTTAGTATAAGTACATTTATTAATCTTGTAACAAATTTATATACGATTTTTCATTCGGATAAGATTTGTAAATGTGAATTTCGGAAGTTGGTTTTGCGAGACTTAAACAGAAGCTGTGTTAAAAATAATTTATTATTAAATCTTGGAAAAGGGGTTAGTTTGTTTTAGGTATAATTCAGAATGCGTATGAATAGTGTGTTTGGCGAGTTTCTCTTCAGTTTGGAAATCTTTATTTAATTTATTTGTCGGTGTTAACTGGAAGTGTTTAAATGCTAAATCTTTCCGTATTAAATTATAAACGGGGTGTTGTTTTTAATGTGAGTTATTTATTTTATTTTTCCCAGCGAAGTGAAATTGGGTATTAATAATTTAAAAAGGAACATTGGGGTAAGTTTTTCATTACCTATGTTTGTTTTCAGGTTTAAATTTCATTTGAAACATTTAATGTTGAGGGAGACGTGATTAATTTGTTCATGGATAGTAACTCATTAAAAGTAGATTGATAGGAAAATAGTTGTTACAACTTTTTTGTGTTGTAAGTCATTTATTTGTGACACGTTCTATACAATGTAATGTCCGTCATAACCTTAGTCGACGTTCCGACGGCGGCCGAAGCAGACATGTGTTTGCTCCCAAAACCTCGCTCAGCTTATAATTCACTGCAAGTGCTACAGTGGACTCATTCCTACAGCAACCTCCCAAGCGAACGGACCTGTATTATATTCAAAACATTTATTGTTGTGATGTATGTATCTATTCTAAACAGTTGTGTTTTGAATTCGTTGTTATTGTGTTGCGGGGCTAGTGCGGTTTAGTTCAAGTCGTGTAATATATTCTGTCTTAAATTATATATTGGTACAGAATTTTTATTAACTAGTTGCATTCTGTATAACACCAGGATATTTGGGCTCTGCATGTCGTTTGTGATTCCTTAGTATTTGATTTGTGTCATTTAGTCTGTCTTAAATTATATACTGATGGGGTTATATTTTTTGTCTTTCTTTATAATACCAGGATATATGGACCAGTCATTCACATGGAAATAGGTTCTGTAATTCGTTTGTCATTTGCGATTCGTTTAACTTATTTGTAGGGAAATAGTTCTTTTTTTTTTTTTAAGTTCTTTGTTTCATCTGGTATGTGAGTCGTAAAGATAATTTTTATCAGTTTGTGATAGTCATGGAGTTGCATTTTTTAATTGGATTTGTAAACAGTCATTGTATATTTGGACGTAAATCGTATTCTTTTCATTTCCGACACTTAATATCTGCTGTTTGTCATAAATTATATTCCTAACATACAGGACAGGTTTTAGGAAACTGACACTGTGGATTTCAGAATATTATTCAATAAAATATATCGTATTTCACTGCGTATTTCCTAATAATTTCATTTCACAGTAATACTATTCATCATTATTTTCAAATATGCCTTTCTGCCATTACCTCATCTGCCTGCCAGATGGTAAATGGGAAGGAACTCCTTCCTCCTCAATACCATAAAAAATTAATATTACACATTACCTATATACACCCCTTCCCCAACACATCACATCTCAGTACAATGCCAGAGCTATGAGGGTGAGAACCTACCATGCCGCTCATCAACCCCCCCCCCCCCTCCCTCAAAAAAAGAAATAAAGATAGACCCTTAGCACACTCTTGCACAAAACTATACACTTATCAATTCATACAAAATATAAAAAAATATTGGTTGAACCAATTAATTTTATTGAATTAATCAATAAAATTTCATCGCATTAATTTTATTAGATTAAGATTAGCAGATTATATTTTTATCTGATTAAGGCCGGATTAAGTCCTTAATCAGATCGATAAATTTTATATCTATTTGATATCAAATTGATAGTCCGATTAATCAAAAGGAAAGTAGAACTGTCACGCCCCTACTACTGTAAATAAAAAAGGATATTTTTGTAATAGTTTGTTCCTAATTTCTACTATCTGGTACGTCACCTGCAATATAGTGCTTGTGGTATTTTAGCAACAGTATAAGTTCAGAGTTGGAGAAAGATATTAAGAGTAAAGTGTTGTATATTATATTTGAACCAAAGACAGATTTGGTGTCCTTAGGTCAGCAAGGCTTGGTGGAGTCACCAATCATTGTAATTTGAGTTCAATTTAACCTGCCATAACTCTGGCAGTAGTAAGCACCCAGTATTCGCACTTAACCACCAGAACAGCATGCTAGGTTAAAAAGAGAAGAGCATCAACACTACAATACAACACCAGTTTGAAAGGGGAATGTGGAATTTGTGGATCAATCAAGAATTAAGGGTGCACCAGCAATGACAGAAATAGAAAAACAAGGGAATATGGCAAAGTGTTTTTGGTGAAGGACAACCTGTTATTGAATTACTGATCTGTGCGGAAAATGCAAGAAAAATGTTTGCTGGAAAATCTGGTAGCATTATCTCATGATAAGCTACAGAGCTGTGGACGAAATTTGTCACTACTTCACCCTTTCCTCGCTCTTGAGGCCTGTCATTTCTATATATGTCATAGCCTGGGACAGAAAAGCGAGAATTTGATGTCAAATATGCCTCGTTAATTGCATGGATTTAAATTTTTGGACGAGGCAAGTAATCTATAAATTCGTCCTTTTTTGGGCTAAGGCTTCGTGCAGTCCACACAATAGGTTGTTAACCCTTGCCTTTATTCATTGATTGAACTTAATCTAAAACTAACCCTTGCCTTTAATTATTGATTGAACTTAATCTAAAACTAAATCTAAAATGGACAAGTCAAAACTAGTTACTTTATTTACTTTTTTAAATTATTTATTATTGATATTATTTTATCGGTTTATGGTAGGTGTTATCACTGTCTCTCGATTGTGAGATTATGTGTACTAGTTATCTCTGTACCTACGGGGGTATTACCCCCTTCCCTCCGTGTAATAGATTGATTCTAATGGTAGCGCTAAACAAACTTTAAATGAGGGCACTGCCTGCAATCTAAGTGCATTTCATGTATAAATGGTTTTGTTCCATTGTTTTTTATGAGATGATTTGTTGCCTGTATAGTGTATTGCAAGTGAAATGTGTGATTATTTGTGTGTGATATATTTTGAGGTAGAGTGCCTGCTATGCTATGCATGTAAGTTATATAATATGTGTTATTTTCCCTTGTTGGGACTAAAGTAAAGGCTTCAGTTTGTGGAGTACCTGACAGTCTTCTCTGACAACATAGTGCTCGAGGGTGTAACTCACCACCAGCACTGGCCCTGCCAGGTAATCCTATATGTCCTGTCCTCCCAAATCAGTCCCGTCCTTGTTGAATGTGTGTTTACTGTAAGATCAGTCTTATTTTAACCATTGTTGCATACTTGGACAATCTTCTGATTTTTTTTATTCCTGTTGGTTTCATTTTTCTTGTAGAAAGCTTGTTTGGTTTCCTTGATTATTTCTTCTATCATTGGTAAGTTGGCTATTTCGTGAATTTCTTCATTGTTGTTCCTTGTCTTCTTCGTAGGATGGTTCTTAATATCGTGTTCTGGGTGACTTGTAGTTTGTGTACGTGTGAGTTGGCAGCAGTGCCCGAGACCTCTGCTTTTTTAAGCATGGCGGCTCTTATTGTAGCCATATATAACAGTATTTTTGTTTGCGAAGTCAATTTGTGAGATTTTATTCGGGCATTTTAGTAATTTTACCCTGCAGCATTTTTAGCATTTGTGATATGTTTTTCCCATGTGAGCTCCCTGTCGTACGAAATTCCTAGATATTTCACTTCTTTGTCTGGTGCTGAGAATTCTTTTATGTATAGATTAGTTTTTTGCCTTCTGGTTTTCTTGTTGAAGTAAAAGTAATTGTCTGTCTTTTCTCTGGATTCCCTTTTATAGCTCGTTTTCCAATATGCGTCTAATTTATTTAGATATTGCTGAAGTAATATTTTTGCATAGTAGCCTTTTCTATCTTTCGCATATATTATTGTGTCATCAGAATACATAGTGATGCCTGAGCCTTCCATTTTTGGAATGCCTTTGGTTTATAGTGACCTTGAGAGAGGCGAAAGCACTGACCCTTGTGGGACCCCTGCTTTGATTTGCCTAACTGGAGATTGTTTCCCATCTAGTCTTACATATATAATTTATGGTCGTACAGAAAGTTTCTTGGTATTTTACGGTAAGCTATGGGCATTCCCATTTCCATTAGCTTGTATATGAGGAATTCGTGGTGCACCTTGACTAACATTTTCTCCATGTCAATTAGGACAGCTGCTGTGTGCCTTTTCCTGTTTAATCTAATGAGGGCATATTTTTCAAATTTTATATCGGCATATGTTGTGGAATGTATAAATAAGTAATTGTAAGGAAGATGAAAAGGAGGCAATTCATCCTGGAACTGTGCGAAGAGCTGCGAGCAGTGAACACTAACAGGAACACTAAGCCACATATTGTTAGTGAGGGTGATGAAGAAATGGGAAAATCACGACAGATGTGCGGCAAATGCATAAAGAACAAAACAATGGCAAATTGGGCAGCACGCAGAAAACCAGTTTGTAGTAAATGTATTGGTAGTAAATTCTCATATGTGTGAAATGTATATAGGATTATATGTAATATCAGTTTTGTGGCTGAATGATAACAGTACTATTTTTGTGTAATTTTTATTGCTGCGGAGAATATTAGTATTAAATACAATATTCCTTTCCATACATGTCAAAATCATTAAAAATACATTTCTAAATAACAATTATTTAAGTAACACATAAGGAGTCAACTTGGCCCCTTGACGGAGTTAGCTTGATCCAGTGGTCCTAATGTTCAGTTATAGCAGATTTGCCTTTAATGTTTTGTAATTAAGTATGCTGAGTGAAATCAATTAACGAACAACAATTCTCATGTTCATACAACTCCGCAATGACTATAGAGAATAGAAGCCTGTAATTACTATTTAGAGGGATTTTGCCAACTACGCCAATTATTATAAGGCATATAATATTTATCAAACTTACAAATGAGGCAAAAATATATTCAAGGGCAGAATCGAAAATTCCGGGTATTTTAATACAAAATTACATCTAAAAAATCTGGAGGTTTACTACAGTTAATGGCACTAACGAAAGATAAACAGCTGTGCACTGTATGTTCACCGATGCAAGTCTCAAAAAGTCAAAAAGACATAACCCCCATCACTATTGGCATACAACCATTTCTAGCGCAAAGTCTCCGACAGCCAAAATGATGTAGGCTATGCCTCATAACTGGTGGCTTATGACCTTTTAGTAGACTATGGTTTAAGAAGTACAACAGAACAATAACGCAGTTGTGGTTTGCGATCTTTTGCCTGCAGCAGATTTCTGTTTTATTTTGGTTACACGAATAGGCCCACATTGTTTGAATTTATTACTGATTTTGAGCCCAATTTTGCTTACGGCCTTTTGCAGACTATATTTTTAAGTAAATACAATGCAATGCAGCTATAACATCAATTTTGATCATTTTGATGGTTACTACATTTTGTCAAAACACCATCGAAATATTTTCGATGATCAAAGTAGACCTATATTTAAAAATATTAAAAATATGTGATTAATTATGCAAAAACCGCAATAACAACATACAGATTTATTTAGTTAGTGAAAAATATCTCTCTCTTTCTCTCTCTCTCTCTCTCTCTCTCTCTCTCCATATATATATATATAATGTTGCCCCACCTCCCAATAATCTTACTCGAGTCACATTAGTGATACAGTACAGAACACAATGCACATAATTTATGTGCATGACTCGATAGCTGCACGATGAGGAGGCGATGGCTATGTGGCCCAAAAATGGTAAACACAGCTAGCATCAACTGGTCATCTGTTGTGACCATGTGCAGTGCAACATAAAGAGAGAATTCGGAATTGAATAAGCGCTAATGGAATCGCAGTGTCACTAAATGCAGTGTTACTTCACATTGCCTGGGCAATGGTCGATTCGCTCAACTCATAAGTACCATGCAACAAGGTCAGTGTGTGTTCACGTCACATGCAGGACTGCTGTGGGCAGTATGAGTTTACTAAATTGAAAATATTATTTCCTGAAGGGCGAGGCAAGTTCTGTATTTTATTTGGCTGTGTATTGTCTGGGCCGCAGGGACATTGGACTATGTCGGCAGTATTAGCTGTTACTATAAGTGCCTGCTGTTCAATATACTGAACAGGCCAAATTTTTTAAATAATATAATTTTACAATGGTTCCTAATATGGCATTGATGCAAGGGAGTTCCAGGGATGAGGTGATTATCCCCACTTTACCTTAATTTTACAAACATTGTTTTACAATCTTTTAAGATCTTTATTCTTCACTCACGAATCATGTGCTTTTGAGAAACCTCTCCATCGAACTACACTATTGTAAGTCCCCTTCGATATGAAATGCTTGTATATTAGTTGTTTGATCGATTTGTTGAGTCGTTGCGGAACACTGGCTTTGAGGTCTGAATAAGTTACGTAATGATTGATATCATTATCAGCCATTAGTTTCTGGAACTGCCCAGAAAAAAACTCGGATCCTTTATCGATTTGGAGCAAATTTGGGGGTTCTTTCTTGCAAAACGATCTTCATTGCATTGCTAACCTGTATCCCAATTTTGTTCTTAACAGGTATACCCCAACCATATTTTGAATAATCGTCTATTACGCTTAAAATATATTTGTATCCCATATTGTATTTTGAAAGCAATGTCATTTCACACAAATCAGCTTGAAAAAGATCATTTAAACTATGAGTCATAACTGTTCTTCTGGGAAACCTTATTCTTGCAGGGGCGTGAAATTCTTGAGCAATCTTACTGAACTTCATTAGTAATATAACTGTCTTCCGTCAGATCTTCAATAATGGAAACAATTTCGTTTGTATGTTAATTATTCCCAGACTATCTCGAAGCAATGAGAAGTTTTAATCTATCGACCAATTCATTATGATTATCCCAATATACCGGAAAAAACCGATCGTCAACTTCATATTTATATATTCCACTGCCAGCAATATCGCTTATCAAATATAGTTTCGGATGGTTTTCATCTCCTAAACGATTATTCGCATTCGTAAGACGAACAAGATCTTTATATTTCTCCAAATCTATGACGGAATATCCATTTGGAATGTTTTTAAATAATAATTCACACAATCCTTCACTCAAATCAGTTACATAATCACCTATTTTAATTCTATTCTCGGGCAAAAATGTAATTGCTGAATCTCCCAGGAACCACATGTTTCCATGTCGATAGACATCAAATGTCGTATCGCGCATAGGTGAAGAATGTTTTAAAGCTTAATGATTTTGTGTTAAATGGAGAAGGTTTTTTTTCTTTTTCTTCTTCTTTAAATGTTATTTTTACAATTTAATTTCCAAGGGTGTTTCATTAGGCATATTCAACACAGAATCTAATGTATCCATTCTACTCGTAACAGGTTTAAATATTTTTTCGTTTAAAACATCCCGTTCCAAACGAGCTTGTTTGGCTTGTAAATATTTTTCTTTTACAGCAGATATATCGATATGTAATTCCGAAACAGAGTCCGACATGTTTTCATTACATTACATTAACTTCCAACAATTTATATATAAATTAAGTTGTTTCTTTTCTAACTGTTGCAGTATGTCGACTAACTGCTACACTAGATCGAAAAGTTTGCGCTTTAGAATCTTGTCGACTTTACTTAAAACTGCATCTAGTTTGCTTACAGGTTCTGCTCTCAAATCATTAATAAAATAATTTATTCGTGTTTCCAAATAATTATTTAGTTTTCTTAGATCTGTTTGCGTAACAAAACCAATTTTTTATTAATCAATTCAACACTTATATATTGCGCCATTTCTTCCATTTGTATTTTAAGTTGTTTTTTAATAACAGCGGATATAACGTCATTAATTACAACTCTTAGATTATCTTGCATTTCTGTAAATTGTGTTCTAAGAATTTTGTTTATCATAATATTGAAGTCCTTAACTAACCCATTTAAATATTCTTCTATTCTAAGTTCATTAGTCTGCAACTCATTCCGAATATTGGTTTAAATGTTTGCAATTACATTCGTGTTTTTATAAACATTATCATTCCCATCAACTAACTTAATTAATTTCTCTTGCATATCGGTCGATTGTGATTTACATACGTTTAGCGTAATAGTGTTTAAGTTTGCCACATAACGTTTATATACCGCATCAGTATATTTCACATTAATACTCACATTACGTAATATACGTCAGTTCAAATCACAATTCCCATCGCGATTTTTCGTTAAACAGGTATTGTAATGATTACATTTTATACTGCTATCTCCAAACATTGAAATACTCATTATTCTTGGTCCGGAAGTAAAAAAAACTGTCAAATTCAGACATATCTGCCTTTATGTAAGGGAAGCATTGGCATAATCACCAGAAAACGTTATTTTTTTTCCAACAGTAAAAACACATAACTTTAAACTTTGTAAATATCATATCGCCCAAAACATTATCATTGTAAATATGCTGTATATTGATATTACCCATTTTATACACAATTATCATATTTGCAGTATTGCGCAAATAATGTTTTCGAATACTTGCGTAACTTTGTGATAGATAAAAACAATCAACGTTTGAAAGTCTACCAAAACTAAAATATTGCTGTATTTCACCCTGTGGTTCCCAACAAATGTCGTAAAATATAAATACGGAATTGGGTAATGCTTCATTCTGAGGCACAATATCGTCTTTATTAGTAAAAGGGAAATATGGTATTCCTTCAATTAATGGAAAAATGGTGGCTAATCATTGATATTTCTCTTGTATTGTTTTAGAAAACACATATACGTTTTCAAACTGAAGTCCATTCAGATGTTCCAACATCGACATAATAACACAAGTTTCTCCACATGAAGAAGGACCACTTATTATACAATGCATATTTGGAGGTAAAAGAATTTCATGTTTCTGTTCAATTACATTTTCTTTCGTATTTACAATCAACGGAAGAAGTACATTTTGTTTTATTATCTTCATTTGTGCACAGTATTATGTAACGCAACGTACTAATGTAAAACTATAACTGTGGGTCTATATATAGGTTCACATTCAGTTGAAAATAACGGCTCATACTATATGTATCAAAAAAATATGCGGTGTATTGAATACATTGATTACCATTTGAATTACATTTGCCGAAATATAATTATTGCGGACCCAGAACTTAGCATGCAAAACATCTGGAATGGAGTGATCAAGGAATAAAGTGTTTGGATAGCGCTTGTAACAAACACGACATAGTTTACGATCGAACAAAATATTTGAAACAAAAGCATGTAGCAGATACGATTCTAGCCAATAAAGCAGCAAATATAAGGAGAAGTCTATCCACAGCTAAATATGAAAATCTTGGTGCTTGGGTTTCGGATAAAGTGATGCGAGCAAAAGTGAAAAGAGGTATGGGCGTCAAACACCTATAAAACGAAACTAGGAAAGGAGAGATAATTCCTATTCTTTTTCCAACATTAACTGCTTTTGGATCGCTCCTCGGAGGAGTTTTGGCAATAAGTAGAAAGTTAAATCAAGTGATAAAGGAATGTATTTGAAACCATATAAAGTTGGCAAGGACAAAACTCCAAACATGGAAAAAAAATGCAAAAAGTCCTAAATAGTCTTACAAAACATGCACTTACAAACAAAGACATTCTTGTATTTGTAAAGAAACTGGATATTCCCTATTTTCGAGGTGTGTATATGAGAGACGATTTACCAAAGAAACCAAACCTTCTTGAGTGTATGATTGTTAATTTCGATTCGAAACAAAACGAAGGAACACATTGGGTTTCATTAATGAAAAACGTAAATCAATACTCGTATTACGACAGTTTCGGTGATTTACGTCCTTCAATTGAAATACGTAATTATTTTAAAAACACATAGTTAAGATACAATTACAAAATGGAACAATTACCAAATACAATCAATTGTGGACATTTATGTTTTAGTTTTTGACTATAAATAGGATATATAAATAGTAAAACATATTAGTAATATGTCAATAACATTGATATTAAGTGAAAATTCATCGCAATTGCGTGCGGTATATTTACCAGTTTTGGAGTTAGATGGAGAATGGCAAATAAGTCTAATAGAATTTGTTACTTACAGCAGCATACCAAACAATGATATGCACAACCAATTATTTACGGTTAATATTGGTGAAAGAGTTGGATGATTTAGAGACGTTCATTAAAGCAGCATTACCTAAAGATGCACATTTACAATTATGTGTAAATTCAAATATGTTAACCAGTGCGATGTACAGTATTGTCGATATCGATTTCACGGAAGACAATGAATTGCGTGAATCATCAAAACAGGTTAATATATTATTAGTAAATGTATGCCATATAAATGTTAATATTACAGCTGGTTCATATTTGAATGGGAAACTGACAAATACATTACATGAATTCACTTGTGTGGTGGCTCCAGAATATAAAATAATTGAAAAACAGAATACTTTGATATATCTTCCAGTAATAGTTATTCGGGGTTGATAAAATAGTTGTTAAAATTGTCGATCAAGTTGGTAAACTTATTAATTTCAGAACTGAAAAAATCACCATTCGTTTACATTTTAAAAAAGCTATATAAACAGTTACATTTCATGTGTACTGCAATCATAATGGGTGTTGTGTATAATAGTCAATGCAGACATAAAGTAGGCGGTTCTTTTAAAAACTGTGTTTCTAAGGAACGTTCTTCGAAGAAAGTAACTATAAAAAGACGCAAATGCCATCATAAAATTCTCACTTCAAATTAGTTACCCGTGAAGTTAACACGATGTAATGAATTGTTTTTAAAAGAAATTAGGACATACGGTTAATAGAAATGGAAGACATTCTTAATGTTGAAGAACCAATCAGTTATAAAGATGCAATTACCAATACATAAATACTTGTGTATGAACCGTTCCGAGCAGGTCCATACATATTCCCATCAGAAATAAGGATTTCTATACAAAATCACTATATTTACACATTACCTTCGAAATCAAGTTTATGTTTTAGAGGAACAATTAAAAAGAGCCGATGCAAGTAATCCAGTAGCTACAAAAATAATAAGAAACAGAATACTTAATTTAATCGACAGAATTGCATATCTGCTCAATGATGTCAAAATCGATCAAACACGAGACATTAGAATTACTTCCTCGATTAAGACCTATCTGTCGTAAACTGTAAACGATCTTCATACAGGGCTGATGGCTGGGCGGAGAAACACTAGTGGTTATACACTACAGATAAATTCAGGCGATAAATATGAAGTTGTTATACCGTTAAGTATGGTACTTGGCTTCACTGAAGACTATAAACACATCATATTAAATTCTAAACAGGAATTATTCTGTTTGCTAACACACATTTGAACACCATATATGATACATCTAATAACGAGGAAGGTGTATCATTTGAATTAAGCAGTATCGAATGGTTGATGCCACATATTGAAATTAACACTTGTGAACGCGTAAAGTTTTTAAAATATATCGAAAAGGGAATAATTTAAACATTGCTTTCAGATTGTGGGGTTTGGAGACTTTTCCAACACTACCTACATCACAAAAAATTGTGTGACGTGTAATCAAGTTTTTCTTCCGAAAAACCGAGATATGTTGTCATTTATTTTCAAACAAACCGACAAAAAAAATTAAAATCAGACAGATTCACCGATACTAGAAACCAAAATCTTAAAAACTAGGGAAACGTTATTTCTATTTAATGTAAGTAAAGAAAACGACAGTAGATGACGAACCACGACTGAGGCGAGATGTTTTACAATGTGCTGGGATTTCAATCTCCAGATAAATTTATCATTAAAGAATTAGCTTTCATTGATATGGAAGAACACATAATGATATTCAGCTTCAAATCGCAGTTCGACTGGACATATGTAACTCCCAAGTACAAGAAAATTAATACATGGGTTACCAAGCACCACCACTGTTTAAAATGGGGAGTGGATATATGGAGTATGAGAATATAGAAGATGTTTGAAAGAAATACTTAAATAATTGTGAAATATATGTAGTTTGAGTTGAGCAAAAACACATTTTAGAAAGTGTGTGGAATGGGAAAGTAACCAATATACAAAAAGAATACAATTGCCCATCATTCAAAAAATTATGTAAAACATATGTATATAAATTGCCATTCTTCTCTGCAGAGGAAAACTCTAAATTAATGGAAACTTGGTCATTGATGACTGACTGGGTGAAGTAGATGATGATTCACCTCCTGAGTCTCCAGTAGATATTATACAAGTAGTATGGCACTATTTGGGTTGAGAGAACATTATGGACTAATGAGTGAAATTTAGTATAAAAAGTATTTGGTTTTATGTAAACCAATTTTCCGAAAGATGAATCAAGATTACAATGAAATCACATGCTCGTGCATACAGCAATCAAAGTGTAAATTGAATATCAGCACATTATTAGCATACTGGAGTAAACCATTCAGAGCTTGTTTCGGAAATAAATAGTTTTAGTATCTTTGTGATATTACAGCTGTATATATATTTTTTCTTACTAATAGTCTGTAGATTTCTTAATGTTTTCCAAACTGACAATCATCCTATACTTGTTTGTGTTATGATTTGGTATCTATGTTTGCTTCTTAAAAATATGTTGTGTATATATTTTTGAAACAGTTTGTCAATAAAATGTGTTTTTAAATGGATTCATTCATATGTTTATTTGACCTCTTCCCTTTAAAACTGTTAAATGAAATTTGTTCTCCTAAGAAAGGAATAATATTGACAAATGAAATAAACGTCACTAATGGTGTTGCAAAGTAGATTTTCGTAATGAAAAAGACTGATGTGCTCAATTTTTATAGACGTTTTAACATAAATTTATCGCGAGGAATATTTCCGATGAAATTTTTGTCACCTAGCTGCAAAAAAAAATTATACTCGTTTCGAATTGGTAAACAAACATACACCCTTTACAAATGTCTCAAGACATGTAAAAAAAACCATTACGTTGGAGGTCTGCAACCCTATCAGGGGTACCAATCATTATCCAAAGTCACAAGACGTACAGGATTAACTTCAACAACTTTCCAGTGTTACCAACCATAAAATCTCAGAGTGTGTAAGCTTGAATCCAACAACCCTCTCCGGAAATACTTTAGTTTCACAATACCCCGAAGATGTCTCTCGCATAATTTTTCATGAAGCAGGCAGCCAGGGCCCCCAGACCACCCTGTTAGTAGCCAGGTGAACGACTTAACCATTGACCATAGTAAGGCGAAAACGTCTTCCAACCTAATATCACTTTCTAGCACTTTATTTTTTAAATTTATTAAATATATAATTACTTTCCAGGCTCCATTGTGCTAGAAAATACACAGAAAATTAAATCAACTGAATATTACACTTACACTATGTCGCAACATAGCCAGACTTATTTGAAAATGTACTACTATTTATTAAACAGGGTTTATTCTACACACACACACATACACCAAACTTTACAAAAATTGTAAAAATGCCCTAAATTTTGTTTTATCTATCCCATGATTTTAGCAGTAAGGACCTATTATTCTTTACTGAAAATTCAGTAGATATGCTTTTTGTGTATTCAAAGACGTCTACTATTTTAACTGTAGCGAAAACATGATTGTATAAATTAACGGAAGATGTCTATATATGTTTAGTGCTAATATAATCAACAAAATACATATTAAGATAACCAGGAATATATTTACTTAAATTAGTTCGCAACATGTTTATTGAAGTCTACAAGGTTTATGGAAACTAAAGATATTTTATGTTTATTTAAGGTTTACAGATATATTGGTTGTGATTTCTTAATTTTAGGAAACGAAACAGAACATAACATTTAAAGAGTAAGTTATTGAAACCTTTCAAAAAGAATAAATCTTAAGGCTTAATTTAAGAATGTGTAAATATTTTTAGAAATCCGTATAGGTGTAGTATCACAATCCGTGAACGATTTTTATAGTGATATCAATAACATGTTATATACGGATTATGCTATTTTTTTCTCTCAGATTTCACACCATATCGACATTATTGGCTACGTTGGTTTCTAACACACTTGTTAAGACATTTTTTTTATAATGAACCAGAATTTATTTATTTAATTATTATGGAAATCAATTGGTTTTTATTTCTTCGTGGAGGAAACTTAGTAAAGAGGTTTGTCTCAGAGGTTTGGGGTGAGGGGCTAAAGTTGTTTGAAAGTCGTAATGCGGGGAGGGGTGTTTGGCTTTCTGGCTTTTTGACTGGTGGGAGGGGGCGAGTATCACTTCTTGTCTGTTTACCTCAGAATTTGAAATTTTTATAAATAGGGGATTAGCCTCTATGCCCCCTCCCACTGTTTCCACTTGTTCGTCTGTGCGGTTTGCATTGCGATGGCCTGTTTCTATGAAGATTTTTGTTTACAAATGTCAAGCGAAGCTCTGGAAAATGAAATCATTAATTTTGACTGTAATATAATAAATGAAAATTGATCATCAGTTTTAATCGATTCTTTGGAGTACTTGGGGATGTCCTCAACAGAGGTAACACTTCCAATGCTTTCCATGGTTTCACTTACGTCGCCGCTTCCAGCACCCTCGACATCGGCTCCAGCCTCGCCGTCTCCAGCACCCTTCACGTTGCCAGCATCCTCACTGTGTCTAGCGCCCTTGATGCTGCCAACAGCCTCGACACCACCGCAACCACCCTCGACGATGCCAGCACCATCGCCTCCTCCAACACCCTCGACGCCTCCTCCAGCCTCGTTACCGCCGCCAGCACCCTCGACGAAGCCAGCACCCTCACCGTCTCCAGCACCCTCGACGCCTCCAGCACTCTCGACGCCTCCAGCCTCGACGCCATCTTCTACAATCTCAACACCATATTCAACAACCTTGACGTCATCAGCAAGCTCGACTTTATCCTTGTCACAACAGGCAATAAATCTATCACTACCAAAATCTGGCGAGAGTTTCCTACAGCAGTGGGAAAGGTGCTGTTTCAAACCCTTAGACTTAATAGTTACCAACTTAAGTGATGTGAGGTTAGAAGTTTGTGACAATGTTTTATTTAATGAGTTGGAAGAATTTTTTAATCTCAACTTTTGTCCGTCACCTGCTCCAAATCTACCTTCCCCTGATCTGAAATCTCCGGAATCACAACAATATTTAGTTTCCCCACATCCTCCTTCTTTATGCCTTTGCCTCAACAAATAATATATAGCCCTATTTTGTCGCCGATATCACCAGAATCACCTCCACCACCCGTTGCTCCTCTAAAGAGATGTAAATCAAGTTTAAGTATTGCCTCTAGCCAAATTTAAAGTTTTTAATGATTTTCAGACGTAATATGGTGAAAAGTTTGTAAAGTTTTCAGATGTAGTATTGTTTAAAGTTTTTAATTACTTTCAGGCATAACATGATATAATGATTTCAGGATAAAAATAATTTTAGACTTAACATGGTGAAAAGTTTTTAATGATTTTCAGGCATAATATGGTGAAAGGTTTTAATGATTATAAGATGTAGTAAGGTAAAATGTTTTTAATTATTTTCAGATGTAACATAATGTGATGATTTCAGGATAAAAATTATTTCAGATGTAACATGGTGAAAACTTTTTAATGAGTTTCAGATGTAACACAGTAAATTTTTTTTAATGATTTACAGATGTAACATCGTGAAAAGTTTTTAATTATATTCAGACATAGCATGGTGTAAAGATTGTAAACTTTGTAATGTTTTAATGATTTTAGAAGGAAGATGGTGAAGAGTTTGTGAAAATTTAATAATTTCAGACATAATATGGTGAAAAGTTTGTAAAGTTTGTAATGTTTTAATGATTTTAGGTGTAAGATGGTGAAAAGTTTGTAAAGATTTAATGATTTTAGATGTAGTATGGCGAAAAGTTTGTAAATTTTGTAATGTTTTAATGATTTCAGACATAAGATGATGTAAAGTTTGAATGATTTCAGACATAACATGATATGATGATTTCAGGATAAAATGATTTCAGATGTAAGATGATGTAAAGTTTTAATGGTATCTTTAAATGTTTTAATGATTTCAGATATAACATTATATGATGATGTTCTGTTTACATAAAGTCTGATTTTGTAAGTGATTTTATGACTATTTGGGCAAAAACAAATTTTTTTATGAAATGTTTTGAAGATAAATAGTTTTTAGGAAATGTAAACATTTTTTAAAGAAGAGTTTTATGAGTATTTTTTTTAAGATTGTTAACTATATGTTTGTGTATGCAGTAGTAATTTTTTTAATAAAAGTATTTCTATTTTAAAATGAATCATATGTCTTGTTATTTGTTTAAACTATTTAACTTTGTATGAATGTGAATGATGAAGTGTTTGGAATGATACAGTACTTGTGAACTATGAAGTGTTAGTTTCAATAATATAAAGAAATTCTTTTTTATTACATTTAAAACTCGATTGGTTATGAAGTTTAATAATCCCGCAGAGAACTTCGGAAAAAAATGTTGGTAGGGGTGAAAGTTTTCTCAATGGCATTAGTCTCAGGTAGCAGTTAGCAGTGCGTCAGTTGCCTTGCACGAAAAATACACGTGTCTCGCTTAGAGACAGCACTCCGCCCGCTTCCTTGTTCATAAGAGAGAAATACGTTTATACATTTCATTCTGACACCATTCACTTATGATACTATTTAATGCATAGCAGGAAAATAAAATTTCAATATGATGTAGTATTTGTTTACAATAAACTTGGAACATGTTATTACTTAACGTAAAAGGATAAACTTCAACGATATTGTATTATGTTTTCCTATACGATGCTGTAACAGAAAATCTCGCATGGAAACTTTATTTTCACATATATGAAATTTTGGTAATAACTTAAATTTGAGAGACCTCTACATGCGAAATGCGTATTTTCTCTGCTACACACAAATATTTGAAAGTTTGAATATGTACGTTTTCCATTGTAATAGTTAAAATTTTTGACTTAAGTATCACGTACATTTTATAAAATCAAATGATACATGTTTGAAAACAGTGTTCTTTCAATACTTAAAACACAAATCATATAGAATGTCTTTGAATTGAGTAAATTTTATTTACCAAAAATATCTCTTGTCTGAAATTATTCGTAGTTTACTGCATTTCTTTCATAAAATTATATTTCTGTAGGATTTTAAAATTAATAACTTTACTCGAAAACAGAAAATAATTTTGCGGATTAAAATTCATTTTTTGGAATGTTTGGGATTAATGAAAATCCAGACTTAGTGTTCAGAAAATAATTTTTCAGTGGGACTTTTTAAATTTTTATTTGCTGCTAGCAATCATTCAAAACAGGTCAGTGTCTGGGTTAGAGGCTTTTTTTTTTTTTGCAATGGCTTTTTCATGACAAAGACTTGAAGGTTCTTCATCCCGGCACCGTCCAAGTTCGTGGGCAGAAGAGAGGTAGGTAGGCAGGGCTCATGGCGGACAAAGACGTGCTTTTGGGAAGGGTAGAAGGAGGGCGGTGTCTAGCAGCATTTTCCAACCACTCCGCTAGTTTGCGATGTAGAGAAGCCATATTAGTTATTCGGCAACCCTCGCTTGCTCCATAGACCACCAGTCCCCGCTGTTTGGACTTAACACTTCACCGCCCGTGATCGGTAACCTGGTGGCATGTCGCAGTGTATCGCAATCTTATCTGATCAGCGAACTTTGGACCCGCCTGGCTGCGGCGGCTAGTCGTGGTGCTTGTTAGATGCTTTCTTTTTTTATGCTTGTTAATAACTATCATATCGGAAAAAGTAAATTACTTTTCTGAAATTTGAATCGACGCTTCTAAAAGTGATTTGTACACAATGCGGGACATGTTCAAAGTGATAAACTGCATTTATGTGCATCTATTATTTTCTAAACGTAAGTTATTATTGATTTTAAATAACTTTATAGTTTTTTAGAGGAAGTGTCTGGACAGTTTAATTCAAATCGTTTGGTTAATATTTGTACATTTATTAATTTTGTGACAGATTTATGTGCGATTTTTCATTCGGATAGGATTTATAAATGCGAATTTCGGAAGTTGGTCTCGCGAAACTTAAATGGAAGTTGTGTTAAAAAACACTTATTTTTAAATCTTGGAAATGGGGTTAGTTTTTTACTTCGTTTTAGGTATAATTCAGAATGTGTGTGAATAGTGTGGCTTGCGAGTTTCTCTTCAGTTTGGAAATCTTTAATTATTTTATTTGTCCTTATTAACTGGACGAGTTCAAGTGCTAAATCATCCTGTATTAAATTATAAGTGAGTGTTTTTTTAATGCAAGTGAGTTATTATTTTATTTTTCCCAGGGAAGTGAAATTGGATATTAATAATTTAAAACATGGCATTGGGGTAAGTTTTTCATTATCTATCTTTAATTCCGTATTTAAATTTAATTTTTAACGCGGTGGTCACCTCACGAGAGTTACGATGCTACTACTACACTGCCTAGCGTGGAGCTCACTCGTTGGCTGAGGCTCCCGTCGGCAAATCACATGACGTGATTAATTACATGTGTGATGATAATAAATGAAACAAAATGGACAACTGCAATGCTGATGAGATGAAATCACATGAAAATCCTTTCATATAAATGTAAACATGACTACTATAAAATATGAAAATATAATTAAATCTCAACCATTTTCGATTGTCGATGAAATGTAACCTCACTTTTCACGGTTTTTTTAAATTATATAATAGCTTTGTGGGATTCTTCCCGTGTTATGTCTATTATTCCAATGTGCATAAAATGGTGGCAAATTATGCACGCACTGAAGATAATACATACAAACCCTGTTAAAATTTACTTAATATATTTATAGGTTAACCAGCCATGTGGTTAAGCGCATTGCTGTGCATCGGTCATTCGAAATATAAATGTTCAAAATACTTGCTAAGGTCAGGTAGACAATATTGGCAATATTTTATTTAGATTTGAAATATTCTAAAAACATGTTCACTTCTTGTAAACCTCACATCATAATTAACAAACAATATTTGTATTCATTTTGACATGTGTCGCCCTCACCCCTAGGCCGTTTGTAACGCCGGCCGCTCCCAAGCGCAGCACACACGCGCTCTCGACGTCTGATCACCGGCGAGCAATGTAGTGTAATGTAGGTGCAGGTGTGGGCAAGAGCAGTGTAGTGCAGGGAGTGTAGCGCCACGTGCGCCCACCAGCCCGGAAGAGTGGGCGGAATAATACACGGTCACGTGTGTTACATAAAGAGGGTCGTATCATTTCCACTAATACATTTCTGGCCATTTAATAAATACACGAGACACGTTAATGAGATGCAATATGTTTAGACGCCTTTGTGCCTAATGTTATTGTTTTGAAGTGTTATTGTCTTGTCAGAAATGTTTATTTTCACCACCACCGATGTTATGTTCACATGTCATTTCAACCACAAGTTAAGCTGTAGAATAATTATTGCCTTGTGTGTTTTGCAGTGTTTCAAAGTATGATAACATGTAACGATATATTTGTTTATCTGCGTGTGCAAGTAGATCCCTCCACGGCGCACAGGCCCGCCACCGGCAGCCCTCGTGCCACGGCGGGAAGTCAGTCAACAAGTCGCACCCAGAGGGGGAGGCACATGTGAAACTGCGCTCGTGCTTTTCCCGCACGGACGGTATCAAACTTCATCACCTGTCATTTTTCTCAGCAATAGTTAAGTATCAGGAACATTTTTCGTTTTAGTCATACGGGATACTCCCCCTCTCCTCCCCAGGAATTGCATCGCCTGAGAAATTTTTAATTTAACCAGCACACGTAACTTTCATGTAAGCCTAGGGCTTTTTTACTGTATAGCCTTCGCCGCAAGTTTAAAGTGAGCAAGTGTATAAGTTATTCTCCTGGAGAGAATGTTCAATTTTGTAATAAACCGCAATAACTGATGACTGCGTTTATTCGATTACCGCAAGGCATTTCAGGGCATGGGCCCCTTAAAACCCGTCATACTAATTTGCAATACCAAGCGGTGATTGGGCCACCCAAAGAGCCCTTCGTTTAGGAATCACGAGGCCTCCACATCAGGTGAACTACAGCAAGATCTATATGGGAATGTGGTCTGGGTGATTGGCCTGCAGTACCCCGAGGTTACAAGGACTCGGCTCTACCGCAACAGCATCAGGGACGCCGCCACATCGATGTCTGGCACCTACCGGGTATACAATTCCTAACACCTTTTTCCAAATTATGTTCACCGCCTTCGAAAATCCCAATTAACCCCACATCGTCCATTAAAGCCACACCAAGATGAAGAGAGGCGAGACGTTGAGGGTGCACACTCAAAACATTGAACGAAGTTGGTGTTCTGTGCGATACAGCATTCCCTGCTTTGGCCGACGGAAAAAACCTTGGGTTGATTGTCTGGCGGAATACGTCTGGAAAAAGAATCATCGGTACAGAGAACGACCCCACGCTTTGCTGATTCACACCGCCGATATGCACCATCGTAATCGGCGCAGAGGAGATGGCGACGAAGGCTATCCTAATTTCGACAGGTATCTGTTTGTTACGGTTGTTTTTAATTTACAGGCACGAGTGAGATTGAGTTGCTGTTGCAGTTGCAGTTTAAAATTATGTTTGATTTGTATGTTATGCATTTTAATTTGCAGGGGCGAGTGAGACGTGATTGAATTGTTTGTGGATAATAACTCATTAAAAGTAGATTGATAAGGAAATAGTTGTAACAACTTTTTTGCATTGTAAGACATTTATTTGTGGTGTGTTCTATACGTCGTAATGTCCGCCATAACCTTAGTCGACATTCCGACGGTGGCCGAAGCAGACGTGTGTTTGCTCCCAAAACTAGCTCAGCTTATAATTCACTGCAAGTGCTACAGTGGACTCATTCCTACAGCAATCTCCCAAGCGAACGGACCTGTATTATATTCAAAACATTTAATGTTGTAAGGTACGTGGCTATTCTAAACAGTCGTGTTTTGAATTCGTCGTTATTGTGTTGTAGGACTAGTGCAGTTTAATTCAAGTACTGTAATTTATTCTGTCTTAAATTATTTATTGGTGTGGAATTTTGATTAACTAGTTGATTTCTATATAACACCAGGATATCTGGGCTCTGTATGTGGTTTGTGATTCCTTAGTATTTTATTTATGAAATTTAGTCTGTCTTAAATTATATATTGATATGGTAATAACTCAGTCGCCTGCCAGACGGTAAACAGGAAGGAACTCCTCCTCCCTCCTCAATACAATTAAAAATTAATATTACACAATACCTATATACACTCCTTCCTCAACACATCACCCATCAGTACAACACCAGAATTCCGACGGCGAGGACCCTCCATGCCGCTCCCCATTCCCCAAAAAAATAAATTAAGAAAGGCCCTGAGAACAGTCTTGAACAAAACTATACACATCAATTCACACAAAATAAAAAAATAATAATTGATTGATCCAATTAATTTTATTGATTTAATCAATCAAATTTCATCCCATTATTTTTATTGGGTTAAGATTAGTGGATTACATATTTATCGGATTAAGATCGGATTAATCCTTAATCCGATCAATCAATTTGACATCAAATTGATAATCCGATTAATCAAATGTGAAGTAGAAACTGCATGCCCCTACTACCATTTATTCTAAATTATTCACGATCTGTTTATATTACGAACACTAATTCTTTACTGGTGCTGTGTTTAATTGCAATATTTATGTCATTCTCTCAGACTATATCTTTGTCCTAACTGTGTAGCTTTCCTAGCTACTCAATCTTGCACCATAACTGGTTTACACCTACAACTCTATTCGATTCGAACTGCAAGGAGCTCTTCCGTCACGATGTCGAGTAGTGGAGATGTGGTGCTGATTGAGTACGTCTCCTGACATGGAATGACTGCTGCCCAGCGACGCCCTCGCGTCGGTGGCACCTCAGAACTCGTCTTCTGTATACAGCTTCACACAAGCCAACAAGTGGCCAAAGAGTGGGCTAAAGAGAGGGGGAGAGCGTGTGTCCAGAGGCTATATTTGTCATTGTCCCCTCTGGCTAGCTCTCTGACGTCGTAGCCACCCCACTGTCCCCTCATCATCCCCTCACCAGCAGTGTTGTTCGCACACGGCCAGTGTGAAGTGTGGGCATATTTCTCCTATATGCTAATCCCAATATCACTCTCTTCCTCTGGGCACAGACGTCCTCGGCTGCTGCGGAAGTCGTGGGGTAAGAGTTGAGCCAGACTACGAGGGGTGGCGTCGTGAAGTGAAAGCCTTGGCCGGGGCAGTGAATATCGCCGTTGGGAACAAATATCTTTCCGCATCGTGTTGAAGTGAAGTGAAGTGTCGTGCATATTCTGTAACGACGTGTTCTCCGGACTTGTTTGAAAAGAGTAATCTAAGCCGGGATTCTGATCACTTGAAACACCAGAAGCCACAGGCTCACTCGTGTTTTTTTGCGAAAGCAGTTTCTGTTTTAAGTATCTACTCTGCTTCCGACGTATCTAACACCTGCTTGAAAAGCTTCTTCACAGAAGATTGCGCCGACTTGCTACGTATATCAATAAGCTCTACACTATGGTATAAGAAAAACGTGTTTGACACGTCCTAACAGAGATGACTGAGTACAGATGTAATTAAAACACAAAAATGCGCACTGTCTCCTCAACACTACACATACTCCAACTTTACTTAAGGAGACTCTTAGCAGTACCAAAATGGTTCTTATAACGGTTCTGTTATACAGCATGTATTACACTATGAAAGCAAGGTGATACTCTACTACTTCTACTACTACTACTACAAATAATGAGTTCAAGATCTCAGCGCGTTGTTCCTGCAGTCCGTGCTGCATAGCGCGGCGTGAGCAAGGCCTTCCGGCTGCGGCGCCTGTAGATGACTAAGATTCCTATCGCTTACTCGCATACAGAGAGAATATTTAAGCTTGTCTTTGACTACACCGCTTGCTATTCTTACAATTACTATAGACTTATCTGATTCTATCACAATTACAAAAGCTAATACAACTTACAAAACATTGTAATTAAACACGCTATTAAAATTCCTAAACCTTACTTAGCAATATCGATGCGATAGAACCTTAAGATGCCTCTACTAGTTGTTCCTATGCCACAACTAAAATGTTCGATGGCTGCGAGGGTGAGAAGGCCGGTGCCTCCGCCAGTGTTCTGGTTGGCCTAGCTAGCGTTGAATACTTACTACTGTCAGAGTTATGGCAGGTTAAATTGGACTCTACAAATTACTCTGATTGGTGACTCCGCCAAGCCTTACTGACCTAAGGCCACGAAAACTGCCCTGGTTTAACTCTAATATGCAACACCTTACTTAACTCTTAATATCTCTCTCCAACTCTGCACTTCTACTGTTGCTAAAATACCACAAGGAGTATATTATGGGTGTCGTACAAGATAGTAGAAATTAGGAACCTATTACAAAAATATCCTTTTTATTTACTTCCAAATTATTTACAGTACGTTTATATTATAAACCCTGATTCTTTACTGGTTCTGCGTATAATTGCAATATTTAAGTTATTCTCTCAGGCTATATATTTGTCCTAACCACGTAGCTTTCCTAGCGATTCAATCTTGCACCCTAACTGAATTCGATTCGGACCGCACGGAGCTGATCCGTCTCGATGTCGAGTAGTGGAAATGTGGTGCTGGTTTAGTTTGTCTCCTGAAGGGGAATGACTGCTGTCCAGCAACGCCCTCACGTCGGTGGCACATCAGAAGTCGTCTTCTGTATACGGCTTTACACAAGCCGACAAGTGGTTGAAGAGGGGGTTAAAGGGAAGGGGGGAGGGGGAGCGCGCTTCCAGCAGCTCTATTTACCTTTGCCCCCTCCGGCCATCTTTCAGACGTTGCCATCCCACTGCTCCCTCAGCTCCCCTTACCTACAGTGAGGCTCGAACACTGCCAGTGTGGAGTGTGGGCATATTTCTCCTTAATAATCCCAACAACGCGCAAACAGCATTTGCACTAAAGTTTCAGAACCAGCCGGCTTACAACCGATCACCTCAGCAGTTCTCTTCAGAATATATGAATGCTGAGAACCACTGTCAATCAGATTTCCCGCTATCCTGCTCTCCCCATTTGCTTCAAGTTTCACAAGCAAAGTCTGCAACGATACTTCTTGAGAGTTGAACTGATTAGACAAAGCACTTATGTAGTAGATGGGTACATCTAGGACAATCCAATTTAAGCCATAAATGCCATGGATTTTTGTTGTTTTTTTCATTAATTTACTGTTTTTTCCAATCATTTCAAGCTATTCCCTCGAATTATGAGCAAAAAATAGCCTTCGAAACAATTTTTAAAATGCCCAAGAAACTGCCAAAATAGGCCAAAAACTGCCAAAATGGTCAAAAAAAATCCACCAAAAAGATGATTTTTTTCAAATATAATTTTTCATAGCCACACGAAATAGTGAACGTAATATGTCTCGCAAAAATTAAACAAAATCATTCGCTTACACATCAAATCAAGCAAATTTAGACTTAAAAAATGCAAGCTAAATCAAAGCAAAAAAGAAATTACGAAAATGTAATCAAAAATTTCGCAAATTGAGCTCAAATCAAACGAAATATTAAAAAGATAATTGACAGATTCACATTAATAGAATTTATATACTTTAAAGGATATATATCATGCTTACTTTTTCCATTTTTCGTGTCTTTAAAACCTATATATTTGATAAAAACCCTTTTTCTCATTTATTAATTTTGAAGCATTTTTAACAAATGAATTTAAACAATTATCAGGCAAAGTAATTTTATATTAACCTTCTAGAATATGATTAATTTTTTCCAAATTTAGATTTATAAATTTGAAATTCTGTAGCTTCATAATATTTATTAACTTGGAGGTCTTATAGTTTAGTCAAGTCATATGAATTGTTCATCTTGTTGAGAAGTAATTCCATTTTTGTATTTATACAAACGAAAAAAATGTAATAAGATGAAGAGTATAAAAAAGTTTTCTCTTTATAAAATGTATTTTCTTATAAATTAAAAAACAAAAATAGAAGCATCACTCTCTTGTGAAATGGATAATCATGGCATGTGTAAACAATGAAAAAAATGTGGTGAATTATTAAACATAGAAAGTTTTTACTGCCAGAAAACAACTAAGGGCGAATAGAACAATATGTAAAAAATGCTTAATTGAAAAAGTCAAAAATAACTATGAGTAAAATAATAAGAAAGTACTGAGTGAATGTGTAAAATACATTTATAATAAACAGCTCAAAAGACATAAAAATACTAAAACACAAAATACGTTATTAGATATTCTAAAAGAAATTCAAAATTATAATTATTCAACAAAAACATGTAGAGTATGTTATGAAGAAAAATCAATAAATTTATAAAATTACTAAGAAAAAACATGCATCAATATTTAAAAAATGCTTTAACAAGAAATATCATCATAACAAGAAGTTAAATATTTAAATAGTTAAATAGATAAACTAATCCATTATTATTATTAATTTAATCACTTATTCGATTTTATTCCTTTATATCTATTATTATTTATATTATTATTTACTTTATATTTTTGTAATCTTATTAAATTCGTATTCTTATAAAAATAAACAAATATGGCGATGTGCAATTCAATGGTAGATCTGAGTGAAAAGAGAGTGCATGATTTGAGAATTATAGGAAAATAATAAATAATAAAATATTTATACAAATTAAATAAACATGATTTAATTACAAGTATTATTATACAAAATTTTCAAACAAGTAAATATCAATTTAAAAAGCTTTAAGTGAATATAAATGATTTAAAAGTTGTGGAATTAAGAGTAAAAGATAAAAGTTTAAAAACAGAAAATTTATAAGTTAAAAAAAAATATGAATTCATTTCAGCTGTTACAAATGATGAAAGAAAGAATAATTTTACAAATTTACCTTTTTTGGGTTACAAATATTCAGAAAAAAAACCTGAAAACAATTGAAAGAAATATTCCCTTTTCCTAACCAGATATTTGTAAGCCCGAAAAATAAAAGTAATAGGAATTTACCTTTTTCAGTTCATGATGTTAAAGAAGAAAATAAACATTTAGGCCAATTCTTTTCTTTAAAAAAAAAATTTTTTTAAGAGCATGTGGAAAAGAATATTCCATTCGAAATTCATGAGGTTATCCGTAATTTACTTGATGATTTCTACATTTGGCTAACAAAATACAACATTCCCATACATTTCGGCTGCAAGAAAGAACAATTTAAACATCGAAAATTTACGTAATTAAATTGAAAGAATATTTACATCGAATAAAATTGTAGACATAAATGAAACTACTTTTGGTATAGATGTTTATAAAATTCCAATAGGAGAAAAAAGTAAACAAATTGTTAATTTAACTAAAGACATAGAAGCAAAATAATATATTAATAAAATTAACAATGATGTATGATTTATGTGCACCCAGAGCAATAATTACAGCTTTAGCATACGAAACTAATATCATTTTGGATAGAGAATTAACGAATAATGAACTTATTTACATTAGAAAAGGAAGAAAATTGCAAGAACAATTGCCCCTGAACTTTGCAAAAGAATGGGGAAAAATTGCGAAATTGGTTTCAGTTTGGAAGATATTATGGATGCAGAAAATTTTCTAAATTTCAAATTAAAGTTATTTCAGCGGCACATTTCAACTCGATCGTTCAATCTGGTTGAAAAAACATCAACTATTTATTTGTATCTACACGATGACATTATAATGTAGTTATTAATATGAAAGCATTTTTAGGTAGTGTTAATTATTGTAATAATCGTGACAGCCCATACAATAATAAAGATCAACATGAGCATGAGAATAATAATTAAAAAAATATACGTCATTTGTGCAAAAAACCACAACACAAAAAAGTTTGGGAATATAATTGTATTAGAATATATTGTCAAAAAAGTAATATATATTGTTTTGGAAAAGAATGTTTTTCTAATCACGATGTTGTATGTACGATGGTTTATAAGTGTAGAACTTGTAAAAAAAAATATGTTTGAGAATTAAAAAACACGAATGTGGTTATGTCGAATGTTGGAATTGTTGTGAAATTATGAAAAAAGATGAACATAAATGTCATGTTCAAAATAAACAGCAAAAAAGGTGATTTTTGTATAAAAGATTGTACTTGTAATGGCAAAAGCAACGAAAATAATATAAATTGTTCTTACGCTGAAAAATATTACATTTTTGACTATGAAGTCACACTAGATACTGGTTTTCACACAGCAAACTTTACATCTCTACATGATTTTAATAGTAACAAAAGGCATTTTAAAACAAATGATGAGTTTTGTGGATGGGCTATATCTGAAGGAAATAAGTGATATACGTTTATTGCACATAATTCCAAAGGCTACAATTCATATTTTACTTTAAAACATTGTGTTAGAAACAGTACAAAACCTCAAACAATATATCAAGGTTAAAAAAATGCAACTTAAAATAAAGAGTCAAAATATAAAAATTATTTATTGTATAAACTTTATTCAAGGAAGTCTTGCAACATTTCCATAAACATTTGGCTTAAAAGAGCTTAAAAAAGAACATTTTTCACACTTTTTCAGTAAAACGGAAAATCAAAATTATATTGGAAAAATGCCCGCTACAAAATATTATGGAATCAATGCAATGAAAAAAGAACGACGAAAAGATTTTTTTTTAATGGCATGATGAAAAACTAGAAAAAAATTATATTTTCGATTTCAAAAAAGAACTTGCTGAATATTGTGATTCGGATGTTGATATTTTATGGCGTGGATGTCTTAAATTTAAAGAATCTTTTCTATAAATAGCTAATATAGATCCATTTTTACATAACAATAGCAGGTGATTCTATGGCTGTTTATAGATCAAATTTTCTTATGAATAATACTATTGGTGTAGTTAAAGATGATAAAAAAGAAATGTTTAGTAAAGAATCCGTTTCGTGGTTAAATACATTTTCAAATGTTTGACATACATTAAATGGTGAAATGATTATTTGTGGAGCAAAAGCTGATGGCTATGACGAAAAAACTAAAACGACATATCAATATCACGAATGCTTTTGGCATGGTTGTCCTAATTGTTATGTTTCTGATACAATAAATAAATGCAACAATGAAAGTATACATTATTTGTTTACTGAAACAAACAATCGAACAACAATCTTAAGACAAAATGGTTACAAAGTAATGGAAATGTGGGCTTTCAAATGGGGGGAAAAAATAGACTTTCTACAAAAATAATTTAGGAAAAACTAAAAATCTCATGGAACCATTACAACCAAGATTTGCATTTTTTGGAGGTAGAACAAATGCTTCCAATTTAAAAGTTTGAGAAAAAAAATTATGATATATAGATATATGTAGTTTGTGCCCTACAGTAATGTTTTATGAATAATATCCAGTTGGTCATCCTATTAAAATATTTAATCCTAAAAATTATGACGAAAATTGGTTTGGATTAATTAAATGTAAATTTTTTACGAACACGAAATATATATCATCCAATACTTCCAACTAAATCAGAAAAATTATTATTTACTTTGTATTTGAAATGTGTTATAGAGAAAAAAGGAGACGGTAAACATAGTGATGAAAAAAAAATCAATAAATGGTACATGTACTACTTTAGAATTAAATAAAGTTATTGGAAAAGTTTACAAATACCTAAAATTCATGAAGTTTGGTCCTTCAAATAACAAAGTAATATTATGTTCAGAGATTACATTAAAACATTTATTAAAATTAAATTGGAAAATAGTCCTTGGGAAGATGATCATAAATCAAAAGAAGAATATATAAGTGCTATTAAAAATGAACAAAATATAGATTTAGAAATTGGAGAAATTCAACAAAATCCTGAAAAAGAGCTGTTGCTAAAATTTGTTTAAATTTATTGTGGAATAAGTTTTGACAAAGACAAACTTTAACACGAACCGAAAAGATAGCTGATCCTCTATGTTGGTATGAATTGTTATTAAAGATAGAATAGAAAAAATAATGTTGTTTAAATCAATGGAAAAATAATTGAAGTGTCATATAAATACAACGATAATCATGTAGAAGACAGCATTGCAACAAATATATTTATAGCAACTTTTACCACGTCAAATGATAGATTATAGTTATATGAAATGTTAGATAAATAAAATGATAAAACAGTATATTATGACGCAGACAGTGTAGTTTACATTGATGATAGTAAAAATACTGTAAAAACAGTTTGCATGCTTGGTGAATGGACAGACGAAATTGGAAAAAAATATTATGGCATCGAATGGATAAGTACAGGTCCAAAAAGTTATGGCTATGAAACTTTTTTAGGAAGACAAGTTACAAAATCAAAGCATTCGCTCTAAATCTCGAAAATACTTTTCAGTTGAATATCAATTCTATGTCTGAATTACTACAAAAAATTAAGAAATAAGTTACTATAAAAAACAATATGATTGCAAGAGATAAGAAAACAAAGAATTTGGTAAATAAGTTTATGGCAAAAGAATTCAAATTTCACTATGATAAATGTTTTATTTGAAATGAAAGAGATGATATTGTATGTACATTGCCATGCAGATATTTAACAAATCGATTTATGTACAATTCTAATGTTTTTTCTAATATATAATTATATTCTATATTATTATATTCTGTATTATGGTTATCTATATTATTACAGACTATAATTTTATATTCTATATTATTACATTCTATAGTATTATATTCTATATATACATTTTATGCATTCAAACAATCACTAATATTTCCAGTATTTTTAGTTTTCAAAACAATATCAATATCAGAACCATCAAAATCAATTAGTTTACCATTTTCATATCTAATTTCCAAAATAGTATAATTTAACCAATCATTGTTAATTTTTTAAATAAAAAAAATTGGATATGGTGGCTCATAGATAATAGAATCTCTAAAACCAAATGTACTTTTCGGTGGAAAACTAGCAATTATATATGTTTCTAAATGTCTAGATTCATCATATTCAATAAACATCACATATTCTAAATTACAATGAACACTTATTGTTTTAAAGGAATCAAAATCGGGGAATATAGTACCAATAACATTTTTTCTTTTTCAATAACAAAATTTCTTTCAAGACCAAGAATATCAAATAATTGTTTTTCAAATTTAATATCAAATGTATATTAAACCAAAACTCTAATTTAAACCTTGTCTGCTGGTAGTTAAATGTTATTAGTTGTGAATGGTTCAATTGAATTTATAGTTTGTTTTAATGATTTAATATTGTATCGTCCTCTAGGTATATTTATAACTTCATTATATGAATCAATGATATTTTATTGTTATTTATAATAGGTGTTAGAAATATTGTATGAAAACTAACTAATGGATTAGATTTATCTTGATAGATTATATCATAATGAAGTCTCTTCTTTATAATGGGACTATTATTTGTTAACTTGAATACTTTATTATCCATTTATCTCATTAAATGAAAAAAGTTAATTGGGGTGTCGGTGTTTTAATTTCCGAAGGAAAATCTAAAAATAAAAAATGGGGCACTTTTGCCTGACAACATAAGGGCTTTTATAGCTTGTCCAAGTAATTGTCAAAAAACAAATTTGGTGATTCATTTTATTTATGTCAGGATTTCTAAATTTTAGTCAATTGTATGTTTGCTCAAAAGTTTAAATCAACCAAAATATATTCAGTTACTAAAGATATCGTTTAATTCTCCAAAATTCTGAAAGTTAAAGAAAATTGCATATTATTTAATAATAATTATGAAATGATTCCTTTCGATCAATATAAAAATCATTCCCTTGTTTTATTAAAAAATATTATTTTAGACAATTAAGATATAATTCGTGATTATTACACTAGAGGAAGGTATAAACATATAGATGTTTCATTTAGCTAAAATGTTTTCGAAAATTCCTAAACAGTTAGTAAGATATACGAATTTTCTATATATATTTAAACAATATGATACTAATTTAAAGCATATTTTCAATGATTTTGTTGGTGGTGATACGACTTATAAAAAATGTTAAGATATTTGTGCAAAATGTTGAGATTAAGAATATGGCTTTATAATATTATATTTAAATAGAATAGTGAAAAAAGGTAAGTATAGAAATAAAACTAAAGACTTTATTCATTCAAATCATTTTGCAAATAAGAAAGCTAATTGATCAACCTATTTTAATAGGGTTTTATAAAGGTAAAGAATGTTTTATACACGTAAAAATGTAATGTTGAACATGTTTTATGAACCTTAAACACATGTTGAATGTAATGTTGAATGTGTTTTATGAGTTATAAACATATTTTTATTAACATTATATGAGCATTAAAAAGTGTTTTATGTCGCATTTTAAATATATAATTATATAAAAATATTTGAAATTCATGAAACAAATGTTTTATTAATCCAAGAATTATGAGAATTATCAAAATGTAACAATTTTACATACATATTATTACCTTTAGTTATTAATTTTTTTTTCAATTATATATTCATCAGGATAATTAGTTTTCATTATTTCAAATTCATAAAGATTACACTTTATTTCTTCTCTTTCAGTATCTTTTAATTTGTAAGTTGGTGCACCATAATTTAAAACTTTAAAAATAGCAAATAATTCTGTTGTCGAATTAGTAGTATAGCCCTTTTCATAAAATTTGTTTATTTTTGCTAAATGGACAATATCTCCAATTTTATATTTTGGTTCAGTAAAGATATATGTTTGATATAATTTCTTTCATTTTCATTATTACCTTTGTTTGGTTTCATGTTGATAGTTCTATGTTTTGTATTGTTGTATTCGTTCACTAAATCATCTAATACATTTACACATTTATAATTCCATTAAAAGCAAACTTTATCCACATTTTAATTTTCATTACGCAATTAGATCTTTCCACCACACTAGCTTTTAATTCACTTAATGCAGAATAATGATTAATATTCTATTTTTGCATTTGTTCTGTAAAGGTTTAATGTAAAATTCAGATCCATTATAACTTTATATATTATTTGGTTTTCTTTTTAGCAATATATATTCTAACATATTTACTACATTTCCTGCCATTTTATTTTTAATGGGTTTAAAAATGCATATTTTGAAGAAAAAAACATCTATAATCGTCACAGTATAATTGTATCGATTATTTATATGTGATATGCCTTTTAAATTACCAGTGTCGATTTCGACAAGATCAATTTGCCATATATCATCAATTCTATATTATATTACTTTTCTCCTAGGGAAATTTAGTCTTGTTGGTTTATATAATTCATTTACTATGCCTTCTCTGACATTGGTTAATTTTTTAAAATTTTAATTTATTAGATTTACATATAGAACATATACTTTTTTGAACTAATCGATAATTTTTTTATATTTTCCAATTTTATATTCTTATTTTTTGTAACTTTCTTGCACTTCAAACACCAAGTATTCTCAATTTAATAGTTCAAAAAAGATTAAATCTTTATATTTTATGAATATTCCTATTGTAGTCTATATTCCATCAACATAATAATTAGATATTTTATTTTTTATTTTAAAAGTTAAAAACCTGCCTCTGTTAACATCAAGAGGCTTAATGTAATCTATTTCTGCAGTTCCCTTATTAAAAGTCATATCATCATCAGGTAAATTATCAGTAATTATTTTATAAACAGTACAATTCATCAAAAAATAAAAGAAATATACATCATTGTCTATGTGAAATAAATTATTATTTTTATTCCACCTTCCATGTAAATAAAATAAAATAATCAATAACTTCTTTGATTTTTTCAACTTTTGAGTTAACAAGAGTTTCAAAATTATTTAAAACTGATTGGTTTAAATGTTGCAATTTACCATCAAATATATCGATTATTAAATGCATCTTTTCCATCTATAGGATAAGCCATATTATTAACTAAACAATTATGAAGAGAAACATAGTCTTTTGTATAAATGAAAACTTTAATAGGTCAATCTTGTAAAGCGGTAAAAATAATGTATTTTGAATCAATATATGTTTTTAATGCATAATCAGAATCAATAGTATTATTTCCTTCTGCATATATTTAAATGCATAATCAACAATATTCGTATCAAAAAATCTGTTATTGACTGCATATTTTTCGTTTATAGTGTCAGCTAAACTAGCAATTCTACGATTTTGAAGTGAAACATAATTATTTGTATAGTTAAAATCTTTACTTACTTGATCTTGTAAAAAAATAAGAAATAGAATTGTATTTTGAAACTACTTTTTTTTAAAATCAGAAACAATAGTTTTATATCTTGAACCTACATCTTTTTTTAATACATAATAATAAAAAATAGTATCGAATCTTGAATTTACATCTGTTTTTTTTTAGCATAAGCAGAAGTAATAAGTAAAGTAATAAATAAAACATTTTTTGTATCTTGATTTTACATCGGTTTATAAAGCATATTTATATATTATATTGTAATTTGAATCTATTTTTTTAAAATCAGAACCAACAATTTTATATTTTGAATTTACTACTATTTTTTGAAATTAGAATCAATAGTTCTAAATTTCGAATATACATTCTAAAAATTCAGAAACAATAGTTTTATACTTTCAATACACATCTTCTTTTTAAATCAGTAGCTATAGTTTTGTATTTTAAATCTAGATCTTTTTTAAAGCATAAGCATTTTTGTGAAAAATTTTAATTAAAGATTTGATTTATGGTTTTCCAAATATATCTGTATTTTAGTATTAAATAAATAACAACATTGAACTTAAAACATTCTAAGAATGGTATAAGATAATTTAACATAGATGTCCTCATATAACTGAATTTAAATTATGAATTATTTTATCATTATGATAAACATTTGTTTTTTTTAAATAATTAATTAAATTATTAACAAAATTACCCCCAAATTAATCAATATAGTATACATCAGTATTTTCTTTAAAATAACAAACCCATTGAGTACCAGGATTTGATGAACTGTCAAAACTAACCACAGCACATTAATTGTGTCGCATACTTTTTGGTAATTCATAAATCGTATAAACATTTCTGGATTTTTTAATTTAATATTTTTACTTATTTTCAATATCAAAAGTAGATACTGGTAATAAATATTCCATATTTTTTTAGGTTGTCCTCTTTTTGCAACTAAACCACTTCCTGATTTATTTTCCATTGCTAAATTATGTCTCTTTTGTTATTATAATTCTTTTTTATTTTTCCTAGTTTGGTAAACAGAATTATAAATTGCAGTAGCTCCTGCTAAAACACCAAGTGCACCTAAAGCTGCAAAGAAAATTGGGAAAAATCCTATATGATGTAAACCACTTCATGATTTTTGTATTTTTTTTTTTTTTATTATTGGTATTGGCAAAGTTAATAAGGAACCTTTGCCTGCTTTTAATCTTTTATTTTTTTCTCTCAAGTTCAAATTTTGTCAAAAATTTATCTATACCCAAATCTCTTAATTGATCAATGGGTATATCAACAGTTATATTTGCTATCTTCATTTATGAAGAAAAAATATATTTTTAATTGGTAAATTTTAATACCGCATTCAAATTTTTTTCTTTGTAAACATAGTTGAAGCAACAGCCGCAGAAGCAATTTTTCACCAATTGGAGTATCTTTATTTAACATAATTTGTTTTGCTTCTTTTTGTAAAATTTTGTCAGCAGAATGTCTAGATTCTAAATCTTAAAGATCCCTATAAGCAATATCGTGATATTTACATGCTTTATATAATTTATTTATACCAATGTCTCCTTATCTAATCTTTCTTTTAAATTTGTAATGGGCCACATTAATTATAATCCCATAAATGCATTTCATGCAAATTTAAATTGTTTAATGCCCAATTTATTATTCCTTATTATGATGTTCAGAACTCCAAAAATAATGTGGAATTACATTTAAAACAGTTATAAAATATGGAACCTCCTTTTGGATTTTTAATAACAAATTCAGAAAATTTTATGTTTAACATATTCATTACACTTATTTTTTTATTATATTAATTGTAAATTTAAACATTTTCTTCGAAATGAATAACTGATAATCTATCAAATGATTTTCTTACATAACTCATCCAAATGTATTCATTTGGTAAAGTATTGCATTTTTATATATCTTCTCCAGATGTAGAATTTTTTGGAGAAGTCATTCTTTCAGGTGTTTTTGGCTGTGATCTTGAATATGGTTTTATATACTAATCATAAATTGGTTTCATTATATTTATGTTTCCAACTTTTATTCGAGTTAATTTCCTTTTTTGGATTATATATTTAGAATGCAGCATTGGTTGATGAAATAATTTCTGCATAATTTTCATAATCATTATCAGTGAATTTATCATCAAGATATTCTTCTTTTCCTTTTGTTAATAAGTTAGAAAGTTTTTCTGTTAATTTATATTCTTCATCATTATCAAATATTTTATCATCATCTATCTTTAATTTTCTTTCTCTAATGTAAAAACTATCCACTTCTCCTCATAAAGCATATTGAGTATCAATAACATTTATACATTTCGAAAATTCTTTTCCTAGATATATAGTAGATTGTTCTTTTAAATTAGCAGATTTTGAGAATAATTCTCTTTCAAATGGCGTTTCTTCTGGTTTGTTGGACAATCTAAACTTTTGGTGTAACTGGAACTAGTGTTAATATTAAATTTATATTTTCTTCACTTACTTGTTCTACGTTTTTTTTTCCCAGTTTTTTGTAATTTATCAATTTATGGCAGCTCTTTCTTCTTATTTTTTCATATTCTGCTTAATGATTCTTTTTATGATTTCTATATTTTTCAATGAGTAATTTAACTTGATAAACATCATTTGATTAATCTTTCATTTATATATATTATTTCTCATAAATGATAACTTTTCCCGTAACATACCAAACTAAGGGGAATTTAAATATTTACAATAATATAATTTAATCCGTTATTCCTATTGGTGATGGTTTTTCTTTTCCAAATGATGGTTATGTTTATGAATAATATAGATTACTAAAAAGATATAAAGCAGGGGATCTGGCCAAGTATGCAAAATTAGATAATATTGATGTTGGTTCTAATTTTTTTCCTTTTCAGTTTTATAGAGTACAAATCTCAAAACATGGAAATTTTATTGAAGCTGTTGATAATCCAGGAATAACATGAACAATGATGAATGCTTTATTAAGATCACCAAGTGAACAAAATTATTTCGAGATGTCTTACATTGATAGTAAGTATCGAGAAAAATCTGTCCATAGTTACAAAAGAAAAATGAAACAACCTATCCAATGAGATATTTGTTTGGATTTATTCGTGATAACAATGAAATTTATTTTGAAGGTGGCTATAAAATTACTTTTATTCGTAATTCATCTGATAACGATTTTTTTTTGTTTATGGAACAAAAAAAGCAGATGGTGAAGTTCAGAAAAGCTATGCTAATCCAGGTAGAATCGTTATACAAAAATTAGAAATAATGTGGCCTATTGTTGAATATGAATCAAACACATCAATTGCAATTAAAGAAAAATTATAAAAATCTTAAAATGTGTATTAATTGAAATTATTTGCAATTTTAAAAATAATAAGTTCCTGTTGAAACAACTGTTTTAACTTTGAAATAAAAGATCAGTTTAATAATTTACAATTTTATATGCTGATATTGTTATTGAAGGAATTTCTAACTAATAGAAAAATCGTACTGTACATTACATACACACTTCTATGTTTGATCACTGTAATGTAAGAAATATTTATGTTAAAAACAGAAGAAATGAAATTTTTCCAAAATAAAATTAGAATCTAGATATTGAAAATGGCCTTTGTGATAAAATTATTCTTGCTTATAATAATTTCAGATATTCAAAATAAAAACTAGATACTTTATATAGAATTAATGAACTTTATTATAAACCAACTGTAAACACTCAAGGTGATTTCAATTATTATTCATTTTGGGGGCAAAGACCTTTATATGTCATTGTTTATATAGAAAAAAAACTGTAGTTAAAAAAAAACAACATAAAATTAGTGTACATTTTGATCAAGCTATTGAAGCAGGAACAATTTGTAATATTATTCTAATTCGCAAATGAAATCCAACTTATGATTATCTGAATGAAATAATTACTGAGGTTACATAAATTTTTTTAATGAATAAATGGAAAAATCAACAAAATGTTTTCATAGTTTAATACAACATGTTAGACGTAGAGTAAGGTTGTTTAAACTTTTACAACTTTTAGAAATTTTAAGATGTTTAGTTAGACTTTTAAGACTTTTACAAATATGTATATGTAAAGTTGATTTGTTTATCGAATGAAAAACCATTTCCATAATTCTAAATGAGTTTTTCTTTCTCTTTATAACTTTTTTCTTTACAAATAAAAATGAAAACACCTGTGTTACCATGCAGTATGACTAACATTTTTAAAGGTGGTGATGTTTCAAATACACCTTCTTATAGATTAGATAATGTATCTGACAAAATTAGAGAATTAGTTGTCAAATTTCATTTAAATTTACAAGACTTACAATTATTACTCTTAGAAAACATTGACGATAAATATGAACTTCGAGAAATATGTGAAAATCTAGAGCATATAGAAGTTTTAAAAAAATTAGTAGATATTAGAATATAACCTATAAAGAATAACAACATATTATTTCATTTGATTTTTGACTTAAATTTGATTGATTTTGGCTTAAATTAGCTTGGCTTGCTAAAAAAAAATCCTGCATGACCATTTTTGAAAAAAAAATTGGATATTTGCTTGTTTTTGGCTTAAATTTACATTATTTAGGAATTCGTAGAAACAAGAAATAGTTGCTTGAAAACGAGAAATTTACTTGGTTTTTTATTTAAATTGCTTGGTTTTTCTATGAAAAAGTGTGCTGCTCCAGAACCCGTGTTTTATATCTACTCACTTGAGTTCTCTTCTTCTGTTTTTTATTTGGAATTTCCTCCCCAGGGCCCTTATTGTTAACAGCTAAGTATGTATACTCATAACTATGTGGTGTCGCCTCCCACAAATTGCACATCTCACACTTGTTCTACAGTCTTTGGATATGTGCCCCATTTTAAGACAAACAAAACTTACTTTGCTTTTCAGCAATGCTTCCTTTCTGTTGCCGAGTGGCATTTTTGTGTCTGGAAACATTCTTTGCTCTCATGTGACTTCTCACAGAAAATACAATTTTCTCATTTTCTTGCTGTATTTTTCTCCAGGAAATGTATTGCTTGCCATAGAGCTGCGATGTTCTAGAAGCAGTTTCTGCTTTATCTTGTTTTCTTGGGCTTCTGAAATTCTGAAACCTGCTTTTGAAAGAGAAATCATCTCTTCACCTTCCACTTCACTCAGAAAAGTTCAAAACTGTTGCAACTTCCCACTATACGTGTTATCACCACTTGCAGAGCCCCTCAGCCAAACTTTCAGTATCTCTTCTGGAATACAAGAGGGAACAACATAGCAGCATACTCTTCTGAGACATTCTTATTGATTCTAGGGCTCTTAAATGGGATTCACAGTGGTCATACAATGAGACATGCAAACTTTGTTTTTACTGCAGGTTACATTTTTAATTACAAGTCACAAAAGCTCTTTCGCATAGAAGTCGATAAGTAACTCTTCTCTCCCAAACCTCGTACACAAGCTGTCAACAGCTTTAGTGTAATTATCGGCTGTTGGCGGGAAACTGTCCACGATTTTGGGTGCTCTCGTACCTGCGGTTGTTGCTTGAATTAAGAACTGGAATTTGTCTTCAGGTTCTAAATTTTTGTTCATGTGTATCCTCTTGAATTGACTCCAGAAGCTCAGCCAACCATCCACTTCTACACCTAAATTATTAAATTCTTTTATTGTTAGTTTCAACTTCTTCCTGCGCGAAGTTGGCGATGAACATGTTGAACCATCTTCATTTTCGCAAAAAATACTTTTCACATTTTTGTTTAAGAATGATTACACTTTTTTTTTTTGGCCTATATTCATTTCGTCGTTGTAGTCTTCAATGGTGTAATGCTCTGTTTCGTAGAGCTTACCGTCTATCTTCTTTTTGCAATGTGAGGCCAAGCACTTGCTCGTCCAGTGAGCACATCTCTTCTGAAAGTCTTTCTAGTTTGTCAAACATAAATTTAATTTTTTCTTCGTCATGATCTCATTCACTTACCTTCTGAAATACGGTTTTGTATATTTTTGTGAACGATATCCTAACAGGCTTTCGTCGCTTTACGAGACCTTCCATGTTTGTTTACGATGTCAATCGCACAAACACTTCAATCGAAGATAAATAACACGAATCACGTCGGGGTCACAATGATGTTGGGTCCAGCCAGAATCTACCCGACTCTGCCTCTTTTATGGTGATACACACTGATAATTGAATACAAAACATTCCCAATACCACATGCTACCATTTAATTTTCACCGCATTGTTCTCACTACTACTGAAAAAAAACATACATACAAAACCTTCAAGCACTTTCAAGGTACATAACATTGCTACCAACATTTACTTTTCACAGCTACATATGTTCACTTCAAACATAAAACATTATTCTCCTGCAAACAGGTTGTATGCAAAAAAAATGTTGACTAACTAACAAATAAAGTGTGACAATAGAAAACGTCCCATTTCCAACAAAATTATTGCTGGAGTCTTTTGGTCTTGCACTCGTTTGACACACCTGACAATGAAATGTTGTTATTGGACGGTTTCTGTTTCGTTCTTGCTGAGGAACTCGTGATGTTACAGAGATTAGCATTGAGTTCACTGAAAATACAGTCTTCCCCGTTCTCTGCACATCATATTTCCGCTCGACATTTGATTTTTAGAATTTTGCACATTTAAATGTAGATTGCTTTGTTAGGCCGAAATTTCAAATAAGGCAGGGTGGGTTGTTTTGATTTCCCCTTAGATTTCCCCATAGCTAGCTCTGCACTCGCGGTCATTTGCAGTGCGGCTGATGGATGAGCTGGACTTTCGGTCACAGCGACAGTGTTGTGTGCTTAATTCTTACTTGGCCACTCTATCCTATGAAATAGGGCGCAAGCATTGAAAACACAGTGGTGCTGGTACACCCATGGTGACCCAGAAATTGTGACCACGTCCGGTGCTAATGCATGGCGTGGTGTTGGAGGGATGGAATGCCTTTCTCTCATGTGGCTGACCCCTCTGTGTGCGTTAAGGGGATGGAACCAACCGGTGGTGAAGCAGGTGGATGTGAGCACAAGCTTATGTGACCTGCTGCCTGCGATCGATATCCCCCAGCTTGTGTTGGCGCTGTAGCGCGGAGGTGAGGGATTAGGGGTACACCCTGAGGATGTGGTGAGTGGGTTGACGTCACCTCGCTGCTCCAAAATGGCTATTTTCCTGCATGTGCACAGTCCCTCTTTTCCAATGGTGGCTACTCTCCTGTTTTGGCGTGCCTTCGCCATGCCACATGGCATGTTGTTCCAGGCATCTGGAAGGTGTCTGGAAGGCGTCGAAACACTATTGCTGATCAGTTGCGTATTCCTGTTACTCCCATTGCAGTTGGGGTGAATGATTATTGGCAGGAAATTTTCTTGATGGGAAAATTATGTGTGACGGAGTTTTGACTGGTTTTGGGTTCGGCTGACTTGGAATTTTCATGGACAGAAAATTAAGCCACACAGAAGGGCGACATTTTTGACGTCGTATGGTGGTTGGGTGAAGGGAGCAAGGTGGTCTTGAGGGGTGGCTAAGGTTAGACTAGGAAGCTTTGTATAAATTGACATTACCCGACAGATGCCAAACAACGTCAGTGCAGTGCCAATGTTGTTAGAGAGCTGGATACTCTTGGAGTTATCAGGAACTGCAGGCCGATCGCCTGGACGTAACTTTATGTTGTTGACATTGTAACTCCTCACCTAAATTTCATTATTATTACCTGCGGTGTTTGTTAAACAGTAGGACTATTTGCGATAGTGCTACGGCAATCGTCGCGCTAGTTCGATTATTTGCCAACCGATCGCAGCACTTAGAGACATGCTCCTAGGGCACCTCTGACTACACCTCCATTATTATTTAATTTCCCCACCCTCTTTTCCCTTCCCGGTGGGTCACAACATTTTATGGGAGAGGGCCAGAGGTCAGCTGTGTGCTGTGTAGTGAGGCGTCCTGTTCACTCTACCTTCGCTTCCGAATTTCACCACTTCTGGAAATCGTCATCCTCTGTCAGTAATGGTGTACGACGTGTTTTAAAAAGTAATATCAGGCACAGTGCACATATTTTATTATAACTCAATATCTTGTTCCTTATTGGCAGTTTTATATTTAAATTCAATAAGTATTCGGAAGATGGACTGCTAGCCTCTATAATTTGGCATTTAATTTAGCGTGAATTGTAACTTTTGAGGTGTGCTAATTTTGTGGGCGTGCAGTGTACTGTAGTGTATTCAAAATTGTGTTTAGCTGCACATTCAAAATTATAGTTTTGATTTAAATTCACTAGCTTAGTTTGATGCATTTGTTTGTGTGTACAAATTCATAGTTTGGGGTGCTCGCTGCAGCCCCATTCGTCTGGTCCGGCCTTGATCGTTGTTGCGTGGTGCATATGTGCACACCTCGTCTAGTTGAGAGAAAAGAATTGTTAATATCGTGTTTAATATTTTTACCATAGGGCATTTTGAACGCCCCTGCACATTTAGGGTGCCATCCTGTGTATTTTCACATATTTTAATGTTAATTTTTAAAGTAAATTTTAAACTGTAATTTTTATTGCTGAAGCCCCTTGGAGGGCTCCATAAGGGTGCGGCTTTTAGCTATATGAGCTTGTCATTACCGCGAGTCTGGTAATTTTAATACAACATATTTTTAGGGTGTGGCTGCACATTCTCATGATTGATTAATATTTCAGTATCACTTGTAAGCATAATTGCTCTCTGGAATATAATTGATACATTGAGTGAGAAGCATGATCAAACTTGAGCTTACACATTTTGTTAAGTTGTTAAAGCGAAGAGAATAATGGTCTGGTTAACAAATCAGCTTATCGCCCCATTTAAGAGTTGAGATTTATATGTGCCAATGCCAAGGGTTCTGTAAATGGAAGGAACCATGAAGGTAATACTAATTACAAGAGTTCAAAGTTTTTGCTTTGTATTAATGTTAATGTACACAGTGTCATATATTTCAAGGTTGTGTTAATTGTTAATGACTGGTGTAGACACTATACTTTGCACAATTTTTCATAGTAATCATGGGGCTTTAATCAAGATTTGATTATTGTCACTATGCAAGGTTTTATGCATGCAGGTGCGAGGTTATAAGTTGTGTGGTTAGCGTAAAGATAAGTTTATTTATTATCTATATTCCATGTTATTATTGCTGTTACAGTTTTTTATAGTTATTATGAACTTTGTTAATTTTTTTAATTACATGGCTTATCAACCAGAGAGAGCTCCAGTCATTCTATGTGTGTTTCAATCATTTGCATTGAATTTCAGAAATAATTGATTTATGGCACTTCACATGTATTTTAAGATAATTGTTTTGGTGATGTGTTGCAGTATTGTCATTGTACTAAAGAATAATAGTTACACAATCTGGTGCTTGTTAAAATTAATGTCATCAAAATATTGTTTTGTATATTATTTTGTCATTTTGCACTAAGTTTTCAGTTAAAGGCTGACCCATACGCCTGATACTGAGCTGATTGACTTATTGCATAATTAGAATAAATGCACTCACAACACGCTGCTCAAAAGTAAGGGGAATTTTGGCGGGCTTAAAAGGGACCCCGTTCCCTGACATGCTGGAAGGTGTTAGACTGAAATAATGTATACTCTAATGAACACACATATATTTTAAATTGATAATCACATTATTCAAATGTGTTGTTTTTTAAATAATCGCGAAATTTTATATATCACGCCCGTGGTATTAACATAAATAAATTTATAAAACATTAGATTGAATTATTAAAAAATCTTTAAATACGAAATACCACTTAAAGCAATAACATAAAATATTACATGTAAATAGCATGTACTAACAACATGTACTTATGACGACGTTTATATATTGATGTAATGAAAAATATTAACTTCAAAATTGGCATCGGCAATATAAGAAATTTTTAAACAAACATATTAATGCAAATGACTTATCAATAATACATTAATATTTAGGAAATGCAAAATAGCAAATTAGTTAGAAAAATATGTAAATACTTCTTATAAATAATTTGAGATACTGTTTGGCAAAAACAAGCTGAACTTTGTTTGCCAAAAACTACGATTTGAGAAAACACACAATCATTTGCCTTAAACAAATCATATTACATATGCAAAATTAACAAGCAGTTAATTTTACTGGTTTACTAAAACAAACACATGCATAAAACAGTGGCACGGGAACAGTGATTAAAATTAGGTACCAGCGATTAACAAAATTATATTTTACCTAACAAGAGAAATAGAGTAAAAAATTAAGTTAGATTCTGGAACAAAAACGGGGTTTTTCCAAATTATCAGACGAAAATATTCCCACAAGGTAATGCCAAATATGAAATGTGAAACAAAGAAAAAGGTGGCGCCACAAAAGGCGGCACAGGTGTTAGGAACTCGTTGGGGCTAAGAAAATAGTATATTGTTGGCCATTTTTCTCTTTGAACTGGCAGAGGCCCCAAAATTTGGATAAACAAGATGAGATGGAGTTAGAAGGAAGATGAACATGCAAGAGTAACAGGGGGCAGATTTATCCCAGTTACAAGCTAGGTTTTTTTGATTGGTTGTATTTCGAAAACTATGGGTTGGAGAGTGAAACAGTTGAAATTTTAAGTTTTATAACTGAAGTGTTTGTAAGGGTAAGGAACCCATAGAGATTGTTGAAATTATATGTTGTCGGCCATTTTGTTTTTCTGTAAAGGAGTAAGTATTGGTTTTTGGTATTGTAATATATAATTTTGTTTATGTTGTGTTTGTGTATTGTTTTATTGATAAGACTATCTTGTAAGGGTGGAATTTAGAGGCCACCTAGGTAAGGAAATTCTAAACTCAGGTGCGTCTTGCGTTATATTTTATTCCCACAGCCATTAAGGTAGGAGGGCAGATTGTGGTGAATTTCACCTTTGATGATGCGGGAAGTCCTTTATGTGTAGGGAGGGTTTTTTTAATTTACAATTATTTTTTACACACTTCTCGTGTCATCATCGAGTAACAAGGGTGAAATTTAAAAGTGAGAAGTGTAAGCTATTGTTTATCAAGTATCAGGCAGTAGTCGTACATCATGCATAATGTCATCAAAAATAGCCCTAAGGAAGGGAAGGAGTGTGAGTGTGGGATGAGATGGAATACAGATAGGGGCTTGGCGACGCATGACCGGGTGGTTCATCCCGAGGTCAGGCATAGAAAGAGATTGGAGAAGATGACTGCCTCTAAGGGGTCACCTTGTTGGCCGAGTGACTGGATTCAGGAGGCTGTGGAATTGTTAAGTTAGTTGGACAATATTTATAAGATGAATTACAATATTAATGAATGAATAGCCAGGGAGATGTCATGGTATAAGAACAGTCAAATTTGTGAGAAAAGAAGAGGATTAGGATTATTGAAAAGAAAGAGTCGGGAAGTGGGGAGTGGGGAAAGGAAAGTAGAAAAGGTTGTTCAAGGAAAGGGAGAGGAAAGGAAAGAAGAAAGAGAAATAAAGGTGGTTTATGTGATGTTGGAGGAGGATGTAGATGTAGAGATAAAGTTGGCTAACGAAGAATTTTTGAGGGAGATAATTAGCATGGGTGAGTTTGGAAGGTGTCCTTCTTGTGGAGAAGTTGTCAGGGAAGGGTAGGTTTTGGAGGGTCAGTAATATTAGATGAGGTAGATTAGGGACAGAGAGGTGAGGAAATGGAGAGGGAGGGAGAGCAGGAAGGATTACAGTAAGAGGAAAGTAGTGGGGTTGAAGTAGAAGTGGTGAGGGAGAAGGAAGAGGGAGAGTTAATACAGTAGGGGGATAGTAGTTTGGTGATAGTAGAGGATAATAGGAATGGAGTGAGTTAAGTGAGGTGATTGAGATGGAGGGAGAGCAGGAGTGTATGGGGGGGGGGGATTTTATTGTGGGGGATGTAGAAGTGATGGGAGACGAGGGTAGTAGTGTCAGGGAGGAGGACATGAGCAGTAGTTTTGGAAGTGAATGGAAACCAGAAGGAGGGGGGTTGAAGAGTGTTGGAGGAAATACATTAAAATTGAATGTATTAATAGAAAGTGGAATGAGAGGTTCGTCAGGGGAAGATAGTGTGGAAGGTAATGTGTCATTAATGGAGAAGTGGGAATCAGTGGTGCGGGGAGGGAGAGTGGGAATTATGGGCCATTAAGGGAAATGCAGGAATTGGGGGTAAGAGAAAGTGGAGTGGTTGGTAATGTGTTATTAAGGGAAATGCAGGAATTGGATGTAGGATTTTTGGGGTGAAGGTTAATGGACCATTAATGGGAGTGTTAGAGTTGGAGTTAGGAGAAGGAAGAGAGGGGGTTAATGTGCCATTAATGGAAATACTGGAACCAGAGACTATGAGAAGTGACGAGGTTGGTAGTAGAAGGTTGAATTTTGGCAGGGAAGGAGGGAGATGCGCCATGGAACAGATGGTAGTTAGAGGAGAATGAAGTTTGTAGGGAGAGTGTGAGTTAGATCGAGGTTGATGAGGAGAGACTCTTTGAGAGTGTGGGAACAAATAAGGGGGGACTAACTTTGAGGAAAAGGAGTACGAGTAGGCAGAGGGAAAATATAGGAAGGAGATGTAAGAATAGGATTTGGGCAGGGACCGATCTTTTTTGATAAGAGTCTGAGGGACCTGGAAGAGTATAATGTTTAAGAGGAGGAATTGATTGGAAAGAATAGTGTAGTGGTATTGAAGATAAGGATGGACAGAAGGATGATGATATAAGGGTGGAAAAGGTGATGGGGATGATGTGGTTAGTAATTGGGAAGGTAAAGTGGAGGGAAATCAGAATGAGTGTGAAGAGGAAGATGTAAGTGAGAGAGATGAGGGGGTAAGGAAAGAGAGGACAGCAATTTGGGTGAGTGGTTGTACAAGTTTGATAAAGCTATTAGTGGATTGAGTAAGGCCTTAGAAGTGAAGCTCAGGAATAAGATGGAGAGTAACATCTTAGATCTCAGAAACGAACTGATAGAGATAGAAGGGTTAGGGAATGGTGAACAGGTGAAAAAAAGTATTAATGATTGGCTTGTCAGATTTAGCAAAGCATTGGTAAAGGATGACGGAGGGAAAGAAGTGGATTTTAAGAGTAAAATGACGATATTTAAAGGTAGAACTAGGTATAAGGTTGGTAAAGAGAAGGTAATAGCTTTCAGGGAAGCCCTGAGATTGTTTGCTAGGTATCCCAGATTGTTGTTGGAGAAGATTTTGAATGATAGCTTAGGAGAAGAGAGGGTATTTGGGGTACAAAAGTGCAAGTTAAGGAGAAGGAATTAAGGAGAAAAGGGAGGGAATGGGTCTTGATGGATATAATGCCTAAAACTGATGATGAATTTGTAAAGAAAAGAAATAAGATGAATCCGAAAGAGGCACCAGGGCCGGATGGCATGAGAAGAACATATTTGTTTAAATCAAGTGTAGTAGGGATAAAACTTCTTCTATTTAACATCATTTTAAAGTTTCAGATTTTTTCTGAGGCATGGGAGGGTAATAGATCAATATTGATACCGAAGGGTAAGGCTGAGTGTAGTAATATCGAAGCTGTTAGGCTTACTGAAGAGTTTGTATATTGGTTTACTGTACAGGAGGATTGATAAGAGTATTGAGAGTTGTGCGAGAGACATAAGGGGTTCAGGAACGAGGCAAGACGTGTCAATAATATGATTACTCTGCAACAGTTAATCAAGAGGAGTTAAAATTGGGGTGGGGGAGTTTTCATTCAGCTGGACATTAGGAAAGCATTCGACACAATGCCTTATGAAATATTAATAAACCGATAGGAACAACATGGTGTCCCTGGGGTATGTTAAAGGAATGCTCAGGGTATGTATGAGGGAAGATTCACAGAAACAGAGATAAATTATGAGGTCAGGATAGACATTAGAAGGGGAGTAAAACAGGGGGATTATCTTTCCCTCCTGCTATTTAATTTTGCAATCTACCCAGCTTTGAAGGAATTGTGTAAATGCAAAGGAATTAAAATAGAAGATGATCACATTTCGGTGTAAGCGTTTGCAGACGATTTGGACTTGGTTTTGTATGAAGTTAAGGTGACGGATGGAAAGTTAAAGAAAGATCAGTCGTTTTTGTCTGGCCTCGGGATAGAGCTGTCAGCACATAAGTGTAGCACCAGTCATTTGGTAGTCAAGGGGAAGACATAAGCATTTCTGCCGACAAAATTTAGCCTAGGTGATTCCCATTTAGTGACTAAAAAAGGTGGTGAGTATTTAGAATACCTAGGAATTGCACATAGGTTTGATGGTGGGAGGGACAATAAATGTTTTAAATGGATTGAAGAGGAGTTGGAAAAGGTGTGCAGGGCGCCACCGAAGCCTTGCCAAAAGCTGGAACTAGTACATGTAAACTGGACGCCCAGATTTTTGTACTCCCTCAATCTGCATGGGGTCAGTAAGAAGTTTTTAGAGGAAATTGATGGTGTTATCAAAAGGGGGGTTAAGGGTATATTAAATATTGAAATGCAGACATCACATGGATTTTTGTACACGGTGAAGAGGGACCATGGACTGGGGCTTTTATGGTACCAGCACACAGTCACTCTTTCTAGGATTAGCAGTTTGGTAAAATGAAGAATCTGGACGTTCAAGTTTTGAAATGGGCGTTTAATGGGTTCAATGTAGGAAAAGTAATTGGTAAGGAGTTGAAGAGTTACCATCTTAGTGAAAGAGTGGAAGACCAGATTATTGGTGACATAGATAAGACTGTTGAAAAATATAAGAAGAATTTGAGGGAATAGACAACGCTTCAGTGGGAGGGTGTACAGGGCGATATCTCGAGGTTCCTCAGGGACAATCCGGGATTAAGGGAGCCCCCCCCCCCCCAATGGCTCGACATTGGTGTCCCAATCACTACCCCAAATCTCCCTTTCTGGCCTAAGTTAAACAGGAAAAGGAAAGTATGGGGTTTCATAAATATCTCAAAACATATCGTCAAAAACAGGTATAGTAATTTGTTGCTGGACTAGCAGCATGTGCTAAGTCCAAATGATATGTGTAGTTTGGAAAAAGGGTTCCTAATCTACCATCAGATTCACAACACTACGAAAACCATTTCGGTTTCAATAACAATTTATTATCTTTATAATAATGCATACAATATTTTTCACACCTTCTGCCTTTTCCTCATTACAATCCCAAAATAGCTATATAATATTTGGCATCTTTGAAACATTTAACCACCGTTAACCAATTTCATACACATCCTGTACTTGAATCCCAAAAACCTTCAGATAGTGCTCCAAGCCTCTTAAATTAGCTCAGCCATGACTTGAATGAAATGGCTTTAAAAATTTAGTATTCACTACACAATTGACGCAAATTATCACAATACTGATCCTGTCTGTCTGCCAGCAAAACCCCCTTAAAACCACCAGGTTACAACACCATACATAAAAACTAGTTATTTTCGAAATATGACTCCCTTCGCACCTCTCACCTAAAATCCCATTGAATTAAAAAAAAAAATTCAAAACGAACTTTTATAACTTTCAGGTGATTTCACAGCCTTTTTCTTTTCTTTACAAAATGTATAATTTTTTTCATTACATTACTCAACATAATAGCTCGCCGAGGAATGGTCTCTGGTCTGGGATGTTTTACAATTTTCTCATTACCCCAATAACCTGGTCACACCATTTCCCTGACCACACCCCAACTTCTTACCCCAGCACATACAATTAACCATGCCAAACCATCATTCAAAACACCCACACAAGCCCAGAACAAAGGGATACTCTCCTAACCAGTCACTTTTCAGGAGATTACCAGTTCTGGACCTCCAATCACTCAACTCCAAGCAATCGATGGAGGGTGTGGATGTTCTCCACGTCCACGCACCTAGATACCGACTTTATCCTTCGCCGATACCACTCACTCACACACACTTGGTGAAAAGGAGAATCCAATGATATTCTCCCGCTATTTCTCGCAAGCGAGCGGCGCTTCTTCTCCTTCGCCCACCAACTCCACACAAACACACAGCAAACATAACCAAAACCCACCCCATTGAACTCTGCTATCAAACAATCCCTTTTCAAAATTAGCAGCAGTGAGGTACTTAACACAAGTTCCAGCCTCGCCGCATGCAAAAAACCCGCCGGAGTTAAAATCCAAACAGTTTAAAAAAAGTCTGAGGCACTCCACTTCAAAACACTTTTAACATTGTGTCACTTTCTCCTCTTCCTTCTACTCGCTGCACCGAAATTTATTTAGGTTTACCAGCTTTGCTCACTTTCGCAAAAATCGCGGCCAAAATTCTCAACTTCACTTTCACCAAATCTCCGCACAACCTAAATAATCGATGTAGTAGAAAATCTCTAACACCCTGCGCCAATCCTCGCATTCAATTCAAGCCCAACTGGCACAGTGAAGAAGGTAAATTCCCACACAGGGAAAAACTACTACGTCCCCACCCGATCGCATTTTCAGGCAAAATCCAGTACTTCAGTGAGAAATTAAACAGTCACCTCAATTGATCGTCAGAATCCTCCGCTGGTGTAGAAGCGACTATGTTCCACTATGGGCTTCAAAATCCGACTAAGTCCATGTTGAAAAATGATGTGCCAGTTGCCTCCCAAGGAAAAAAAAATCTAAGTTCCTAGGCTAGCGAAATGTTTAATTTCATACTGACTTCCATTTTTAGGCTAAGTCCAATTTTACCTCTGAATTAATCTAAGTTCTACCACTTCGCACTACTGAAAACTGCAGAGTCCCGACGACTTTTCAAGAGGGAAATTTTCAAAGTTCATTTTCATTCGGAAAATATTCTAAGTCCATGGCCTCTCTGCATTATTCTATGTCCTGCATATCACACCACTGATTTCTGTCACAGTCCCGACGATTGCTTAATGGAAATCTTCTAAGTCCAAGAGTTCACTAGCCAGGATTTTTCTAAGTTCATTTTCACCAACATATGTTTTAACAGCCTAACTTCGCAGACGCCTCTCACAACTGTTGTTCAATACTTAGCTTTCGGACGCATCCTCACTACTTCTAGGGTGGGTCCACACACCCCAGAAGCCCCACTCTAGGCGCGCGACGAGCTCCCTGATGCCAGCCCATGCACCCGTACTTATACGTCCGCGCATACCCTCCACGAGCCTACCCCTTCCTGGAGACCACACCACAGTACCACCTATATATATGAGGCGCCCTCTTTTTTTCAATCGGAATGCCTCCTTTTCGATTTTCGCTCCATCTAAAATTAAATACATTTTCCGCAAGCGCACGAAGGCGTCAGCCAATAGCAATGCAGCGGCGCTACCGAAGGCTGATCCTTGTCATCCTGCAACCTGCCGCACCCACAAGCTCGGTGGGCTAGTGGTCTTGAGCTAGCTCCACCTTCAGGGTACATGCTGTCACAAAACACTCGGAATAGCACACCTCGCTTCTCTTATTAATTACCCGTGAGTGTCCCGCCGTCACACAAGGAAATGGATATATGAACCGAAGTCCTTGAGGGCCTCGAGATTCACCTAGGCTGTAAATTTAAGGACTAGCCAGATGAACAATAAGGCAGCATTAGCGAGATATAAGGGTGGGGATGTTGAATGCAGACACTGCAGCAGCTGTTCTGAAACGACAGGTTACATCTTAGGTGCGTGTCCGCGTACCAAGGACGCATGAATTGGTAGGCACAACGAAGTGTGCAAGATTTTACCCCAGGAATCGACAGAGCAGAGGAAAGAGGGAATTGTTGTGGAGGAACCCACCCTCGAAGTGGCAGGGAATAGATACAAACCAGGTGTAGTGCTGGCTAGTATCAGGGATGTGTTTGTGGTGGAAGTTAAGGTTAGATATGAGAAAGGCGAAGTCAGTCGAGAGAAGGTGGAGAAGTACTTGGTTTTGGAGGATGAAGTAGGTAGACAGTTTGATAGAAAAAGATATGGAGGAGTTGTCCCGGTCACTATGGTGGTGAGGGGAATAGTTCCTAGGGAGACAATGAAGAAGCTGGAAGATGTTGGAATAGGATCAAAGGATCTATATAGATGAATTAGTTTAAGCGTACTAAGAAGTTCTTTGGAAATATATGCAAGTTTTATGGACTCGAGAGGGAGTAGTGAGATTGTGTTTGAATAGTGGTACCTCTGCTCGGTCAATTATGAGTGTAGTTTTAATTGTTAGTTTCTAAGGTTAGGTTTTAATTATTTTTTTTTGTGATCACGATTTTAAATTTTAAACGATTTTATTGTGTATTGTTATTATTTTGTATTTGATTCACGAGCAATGTCGAGGCTTTTCTTTTTGAAGAGTTTATATAAATGATTTTAATATGTAATGTGTAATGTTATATTTTGGTATAGGTTGGACAAGTTTATGTCAATGCTTTTTTTTATTATTAATGGTCGTTTTAACGATTTTAATTTAAATGATTTTAGTATAATGACGGTAGTGAACCATACTATTTTAATTTATTTAAATGAGGATGTATTTTTTAATGTATGCATGGGAAGAATTTTATAGGAATGATAGAATGAATTACGTAATTAGATGTTTTAACTTTGTTGTGGATTTGAGAATTCCATTGGGTTTTTGTTATGTATAAATTTGATAAGGTCAGAATGTCCTTTTTATTTTGTAATTGTTTTAATACTAATTTAATGTGTATGCTAAGTGACCAGTGTTTTTAGGATAATCTAATTATGTATAACATATTTTAATTAGTGGAATAGATGTAAGTTTTAAGTAATGCCCTATGCATGTCGGAAAGGGTATAATTCCCTCCTTTGAGCCATGGTCGAAATGCCTGGGCTAAATGACCCTGTGTCTCCTGGCGTCTTAATAAAATGATGTAATAAGAGCAACAAATACTTGCATAAACTCTAATATTTAGCACACGAGCTGGGATATTCTGGCTTCCCAACACGTCTTACCAAACACTGAGATACACTTCAAAACAAATACACATCCAGCACTTAAAACTTTAATTATGCTAATTATCTGAAAATCACAGGTTTTCAGATTTGGGAAATATTTAAAACCTCGAATTAAAAACAAACTTTATAAAAGCTAGCACCCAATTTTTCTTAAACTAGAAACTTACCTTTAGAAAAGAACGATGAGATCATGAAACAGAAGCAGATGGTGGCGACAGCATAGAGCATAAGGAAAATAAATATGATGATACCATTTGAGGTTGTGAAAACTGAAATTCTCGACGTGGAATACCACGGCACCTTCATTAGTATCACCATTAATATCACAGATATTAACAAGAGGAAAAAGCTGCTGATGAACCACGCAGTCCAGTGCAGCCAGTTAGGAAGACCCATAATCTTCATACTCTCCTGAAAATTTGAACACAAAAAGGAAAGAACATTAGAGAAGTGCTTCACCACAAATTCTGGAATTCTCTGTATCTAAGACTGATTTCCGAATGTTTATTTCATAGTGATATAATTTCAGTGTTTGTTCTAAATTGATAAAAGAATACAATTCGTTTGTTTAGTATTAAAAACTACATAATTTGATATTTAGACGTGCTGAGTTATTTTGGATAGTGTTTAGGCCATTTCACATGATCAAATATTTATTGAAATAATTTATATGAATTAATTTTATTGAACTAACAAATCATTTAATTTGTCATTCAATGAATTTTATTCAATAAGCTTCCGAGTTTCAAATGAAAATTTATCACAAACTGCCATACAGTGATTGAAATTTTGGTTTCAAGAAAATATAGAACATGTTCTAAATGAAAATGATGAAGCAAAACAAGACATTTAAGAGATTGAAAGAGAATATGGCTGCGATTGTGAGGTTAATATGACATATAAATCATTCAATGTATTGAATTCAATAAAAATTTAAGGTAATTTGAAGTAAAATTGGTAGAGTGAAAGAGCATTTACAAAGAAATTATTTTTAACTTCATGAACCATATCAGTTTTTTAAAAACTTACAACTTTACAGAGGATCACAATACCCGTATTTTTGCAGTTGAATCGGTACAATGAGGTGGTTTTGGGTTCCTGTCCAACACTTTGTTGTGAATGCATGGTGACCGGGTAACCAGTGTTCACCATTATTGGCTAATGGAGCGAGGAGCACGTTAATAGATAGTTAACCGGATATTGAGGTTTGTTGCTCATCGTTTTAAATTCTGGGTTTCCTCATTGCATTTGCAAGTTGCATTATCATATACTTGTGTTTGAATGTTCAAAATGGATGCATATTAGATAGTTCAAAACTAATATTTCGTGAGGAAAGCGGGAAAGTATTGTTGAAATGGGTCTGAGGGGTGTGTTACAAACGAGGATAACCTCAATCTGTACGTAATGTACGTTTAGTTTAGTTATGATATTTCGAGTCTTAGTTTTAATAGATGCTTTTCTCCGTTGTAACTCGAGCTGCATTTCTGAAAAATGAATGTTTTTATTTTCATGTAAGAAGAACACGTTTGTCCCTATTCAAATACAATAACCCATCCGTACAATGCATTTCTATTTCTTACAAAATTACAGCGATTGCGCAGTTTTGAAGTTCCGTCCAACTGATGTTCGCCATCTGTTTACAATAAGCATTTTAACGATGTGGACATATCGTTATGAACACTGATTAACAGCCTGTTACCAATTCAACCGCGAAAATTTGCCTAAAGGCCTTACGCAATGGAAAACTTTAACATTTGACTTTACGACTTGACTTGACGTTTGCTTTCCGACATGTTGTTGGAGCTTGACACAATGGAACTTTCAAAGGTTAAGTCAAACACTCTTGACATTTCGATTTCGAAAAGTTGAAATTTAAAGTCAAAGTCCAGCAGCTATTTTGCCGAGAATCTAATAGAGGTTATGTGGAAAGTGCGTTATTTTAATGTAGAGTGATTTTAATCTCGATATATTAAACAAAGCTCGTCTTAAATTATATAGATGGCAAACAAAATAATGTGTAGAGGTCCCTCCAGGACCTCAGTGGGATATTCTTACAGGACAATTGGGAAATCCCTGCATGTCCACCCAGTGATACACTAGCAGCATCTCCATGGAATATCTGTACATGATACCCGTGGAATTTTCCTGCTGATTGTATATAAGACAACTGCTAGCCTTCAAAAATTATTTTTCTGAAATGCCAATTTTTTATTCACAGCAGGAAACCCAGAGTATTCACACCCAAGTACAGTGTCCTTAATACGTTATACAAACATGATGAAACATTACCTGTGTAGAATTATAAGAGTTGACCAATAATTTTACCTTATTTGATGTTGACGTTGCATACAATGTAAGTCCTCCAATGAAATATTTAAATATGGGTACGGGGCATGTTTCAGTATATTTTATTGACAATATTTATAAATATGTGAAGGAATTCTCCTACATTTGTATCACAGCACAAAATTGGTTAAAAAATAAGAAAATACTGTAACAAAAATTCAGAGAATATATACGTCAAAGCAAAACATGGAAGCAAATGTGTGCATATTTGAAGAAAATAAACTCCAACAATCAAATGAACTAAGTATAAGGTTAAATATAAAAAAATATCAGAAAATGAATAGCAATAAGTACATATATTATTCTTACAACTTTGAGATGCTGTCAAACGCTGATCATAATTTACACAATTGAGAAAAGTGAAACATTCCAAAGAGTCTGCATATATATGACCTTGAATAATGAGTGCTACACAGGTAAAAACTAAATAAATCTCCATGCAAAAAGTAAATACATATAGCCTGACATTTTTATACTGCTTATGGCATCAATCTCAAATATATCGTAAGCATGATGACCGTACAGCTTCAGATTTATCAGTTTACTATTCAAAAGTTATGCTATTTCAAGAACGGATTACTGTATTTATTTGTGCTAAATATGGTAGGACTATTTGATTACCAGCACAGCAAAATACCACTGTATGCTCGTCTTTTACACATTGAAAATTGGAAATTACAATTACCATTTTTATAGCAGAAATCAGCGACACTTTTAAAAAAAATTACCATAACCCAGACCTGCCCATGCTATGGAAACAGAAAAAGTTACAACCCCCGACCCTCAAAATTAACATTTGCTGCTGGTGATTATTATAAGCGTCGGACAGCATTAAATCATCTGAATCCAGTGCAGCAGACTCCGAATATGGTTAATTGCATATACTTTGTCGATTTAATTGAAGGATGTTATTAATAGGAGTGTTTGGGAAATTTTGGATTGATTTTTACCCATTCCGACATATATCAAAATAAGGGTGATTTCTATTTTTAGTGTTCACCAAGATAAACACAATACGCAGCGACCAAAGAAAGTGCAAAAAAGTTATGTCCCTCAAGTTTCAAACTTTTCTTAACTGAATTTTCCACACTTCCTAAAAAATGGGCCTTAAAAGAGGGGTGGTATTAATAAAAGGTGTCTCAACAGCGAGGTTCTACTGTACTACATTTTCCCATCTTCCTACCTGACAAAAAAATATGTTGGTATACACTGATATTACAACAATAGTCAAATTTTTCGTTGTGGTGAGAGACTGGATACCATCTTGTTTATTTGGTAGTGGATCAAACTGCACTGTCCCAATACCTTCATAATGAACAGGATGAAACTACATTTAGTAAATTATATGTTTGGTTGTACTATGTCCATGTTTTATGAATGAATTGTATTGACTTGCATAACAATTATCAGTTTGCACGAGCATACAGTTTTTTTATCGTGCTTTTTCTTGAACTAGAATAATTTTATGTAAAATATATTGCAGCAAATTTTATTACTTCTGAATCAGTTTCAACAATCGTATGATCATAAGATCACAGAAAACAATAATTGTATTGAATTCATAAATTGGAATCTGCTGTCACCAGAAATTTAGTTCAACATTTTTACCAGACCGTTTTATTTTTTGTTATAGTGTAGAAGACAGAGTATTCTTTGGAATCATTGTGAATTAACAACAGTTCACTGTACATTGAGTTAAATTGCAACGATGTTCAGTAGTACACAAGTTATGCACCTTTCAAATGCACATACTAAATTTAACACATTGTTACAATGTACATTAATTTTTAGGGCGGTGTAGGAGGAGGGGAAGGTAGGGCTGAGAAGCGGTTTTTAGAAATATCTATGTTCGTTTTGTTTAATACCATATTATTACTATAAAGTATATTTAGGTTACTTCAGGTTTGTGTTAATGAAGTTTCACTGTAAATAGGCTTTGAAATACAATCAGTCGGAGCTAACCGAAGTGATTTTGCAAACCAGGGCGACTCGCTCAACAAGCACCCACATCCCCTATTTTTTTGTGGTCCTGACACACACATATCTTAATGTAACAGGTTTGGGTTCTTATTGAAACTTTTGGAGAAATTAAAAATAAATATAAAGCATTTGTGCGATTATATATTAGACTAATATAAATCAATATAAATGGAGTTTTGTTCTTTTCATTTTTTCCCTCAGTTAGTCATGCTAGAATAAAGTGCACACATTTAGCTACATCCATGACTATGAGGAAGAAATGAATTTCAGTTGGAAAAAATAATTTAGTGCCCTTACACCATTAAACCTTATTTTTATCAAGAGCATCATGTAACCCTTTTATTGGCAAATCTGTTTTTTTTTTCTTTCATTTCTGGTGGTGGCCCAATTGACCTAGCCCTAATTATAGTAAAACCCTGTGTGTGTGTGTGTTATATTCCCTCTCTTAACATTTTCAGATTTATGGTGTTACCTTTACTTGTTCCCTCATTCCTTTTTCCACAAGTTGTAAAAGTGTTTAACATTTTTCCGTTGTGGGTATTAGTAAATTTCTGTGACTCCTTCTGCAATGTTACAACAGGGTTACACTATATTGAATTACATCCGAACTCTATCCTCACCATATGTCTTGTATACTGTATGATTTGACTACTTAGGCAGAAGCTGCTATATAGGTTAAAAATAAAATTGAACCAAATTTTATTGCTATAACACCATATATTTATGAAGCATGTTTCCACAGGAAACACTTGCCTCAGTAACGTTCCAGATGATAAAGTGAAGAAAAAGTCAATATTTCCTCTACATTTCTGATAGTTTAAGATAAGATTTTATTTGTTGCTGCATCTGCTAATGCATTTAAAATAGGTATATAAATTGTGTATAAAATATAGCATGTTAATGACAATTCTGCAAGTTCACTATGGTCACAATTTTTTCTCTTTAGAGTTACACCTGAAATTTATAACAATTTATACTTAAAACTGCAATACTTGTTGTTGGACTGTTTAGTCAGTAATCACAAATGCACAGAACTAGGGCAGAACACTATTTTAATGTTCCGGTATGTAACCTGTTCTTTATTAATAAATTACACTAGAGGATTCCTAAATCAGTTTCTCAGTATGAAATTACTCCGTTCAGATGAGTTTCATTTATACATTTTTGGTCCCCTCAAACTTGTATAGTACTCAATGCAAGTACTAAGGAAGGCATAATTTAGTATACTAAGACAGTAAAATGACAATAAAAAAATTATGTTTACATATATCCAAATTTATTTATAGATTTTTACACTAACACATATTCACATACAGGAAATACACGTTCATTCCCGGGTCTCTTCAGCCTCTGGCGATAACAGATCCGTCAACCTGTAAATGTATAAAGCATACATACCTGAATATAAAAAATATAAATCAATAGTAATGTTTAAATTGTTATGGTCAATTAGGTTAAATTATGAAACACTAGGCTAAATAAAACTATTGTGGTAGTCTGTCTTAGTTACAAAGGCCACTTTTTGACAGTTGGCTAGAACCACCAACATTGTGCCGGTGCCATAAGACATGGCACCATCTGCAATGCCTGTCATCAACTAGCCTGCAACCTGCCTTTGTATCCACTCATGTTGGCAGCACCTGCCTACACATTATTAGTACTTCATTACTATTTTAGCATCACAGTATTGTTTTTCGTGTTCTGCCCCTCATACCACCTCTGAACACACCTAACAGAGATTAATTGTTTTCAATAATGGCTTCAATCTCACATACCGCATCATTAAAATAAATAGTATCGTAGGTAATTCCCATACAATTTCACTGCAACCAGGTCAAAACAGGCACTAGACAAATGTTTGCGGTATACTTTGTGGGCAGTTACAGTAATATTGTATATGTTATAACTGCACAAAACAGCAGTTAAAATTTACTTAGGATACTTTCAGTAAAATATACATTTTTTTTTAATATCTAGAGCCTCATTTCAGTTTTATAGTAGAAAGTTTTCTGCAATTGCACACTTTGGATGTGGTAGTTTCTGATTTTGAAATAATTTCACTTTTTTTTTAACACATGTACATATAAAACTTCAAGTTTTTAATTTACAGTATTTATTTATTGTATCCACCTACAGTAAATGATTTAATTATGGAACATACTCCTAAATGTGTCATAATAACTGAGGCAGAAGGATATGCTCTCTAAACAATAACACGGATGCTAATCGCCAGAAATGTAAAAAAATTGACCTTCATCGATGAGACTGAGTATATATAGTCAACAAGCACTATTAACAAAAACTAGCTTATTTTCTCACTTGCCTTATTATATTGCAGTTAAGAGTCACTAGAGATGAGATTATATGGTCAATAACAATAAAACCGAAGAATGAATTTTTTAGCCTAGTTTGTTGTAAGAACTGGCGGCTGATGCCCAATTTTTTATGTTTATATAACAATTTGGTTTTTACGTGCAAGTGTACAAAAAACTGAAATTTTCGTACTTCAAAAATGCATGCTAATACACAGCATAACACTTAACTAAATGTGCAAAAATACTCAATTATATATATATATATATAGTAGATTAACGGTATCTTCGGCCTTTTCTGAAGCCCTGCTAAAGTTCAACTTCCAGGATATTCCTCCGCCTCGTGCAAACTAAGCTTAACTAAGTCTGGACGATTACACCAGAGGGACAATGCACCGGATTCGTGAGCACTATGTTGTAACAGTAATTTGTATAAGAACTACTTCTTACTAGGCCCTACCAACACACATTTCTCTGGCTGTTTTTATTAAAATTATTTATAAATGAAGCATTGCTATTTATAGATAAAATATTAATGACATTTGCATTTAATAAGAAAAAAAGTAAATTTTATGAACACAAGTATAAAACACCTGCGTTACACGACATATTTAGGAAATAACCAAGCACATGATAATTGGGAAGATTTTTCATAGGTTTGATTTAAAAAATGCCGAAAAAACCGTGAATGGACTATATCAAACATTTCTGCGTAACACTGACAAAAGGAAATGCACTTTGTCTAGAAACTTCAACATTTGTACCACAAAATTTTATTCTTGATAGTATATTTCTTGAAATACTACATATTAAAAGTTTTGTGTGTTTAAGTATGCATTTTTGCTAACTGTATACAGCATTTACAAAAATATAATTTTGAAATCTTAATTGAGCTAAAATAAAACCATAAAATCTTGTAGGATATCTACCAATTCTGCACATTTTACCATTTATTATGCATTTCGAATTTCTAACTATTTCTAAAAGCCTACAAATTAGTTTTGTGACATTTAAACACAATGAAGGTGTTTATGTAACATCAAGAGAATAACCAAAGGAAATTATATGGAATTTCCACATTTAGTACCAACTAGTAACCCCAACAAATGGCAAATAAAAATTTTTAATTTTGGTGTTTAAATCAAACGAAAATTTTTACAAAAATTGGGAGTAAAACTACAGAAACGATGTAAAATTTTGGTGTAAAAATTTAAAATGGAGTTGAAAATACCCAAAGTTTTTAAAACCTTAAGTTAAAGGTCACCTACATTAGACTCGAGACTACAATAATTTAACATCAATACAATAGAACCCCATTTTACACTTCTACATATTGCCCTCACCACTGAATTGCTTTTCCTTTTGCCCATGTAATGCTCATAGTGTATACATTTTTCCCTTTTTAAAATTATTTCCATTTTCTCAATTTACCTTGATTGCTTTGAAATTATAATCTAAAAAGCCTTACTATTATATAGAGACAATATTGGATACAAATAACTGCCATCCAATCCTCATTATCTAGTTTGAATAAAATGAACAAAATTTCCAGAAGTGACTGTGCATAATGAGCCTAGGAGCGATACTGATCACAGGTCCAGTGTAATTGCATGTGTCTTATTGCTTAAATTTAGTTAGACATTTTAATTCAATTGAAAGAAGTGATTAGAATTTTAGTGATTTTCTTTTCCAGTAATTTCTCTGTGACACATGTGTTTGCAGTTATTATAGCTTTCATAATCAGCAGAACATTATCCAATCAGAAGTCTCAGTAAAGTTTTCATCAGTTGTCAAATGGTAACATATTGGTTCTCTAAACAAACGGAAATCTACAATTTCCTATTTTTCACGCCAACCAGTAAGGCAGGCACTGATCCAAGAGCTAGTTCACAACTATTGCAGTAGATACACTGTTCCTGTTCTCCCAGTGTGACAAGAAGAGGGGAGTCACACTGCTGCTAAGGTGTGAATGCTGTTCGACAAGTCATCCAGACAGGTGGGCAGGTAGCTTACCTGTATCTCACAGTACTCAGCTGCCCAAGCTTCTTCCATTTAACTGTATCTATTGTAATGCTTCTATAGTACATCAGAGTGTGCAATGAGTCAGCCGCATAGCAAGTTCTATGGGTTGGTACACATCGTAATATTTATATTGAAGATGCCCAACTACACGTGTTGTTGTATTGTGTACTACTGTACTGTAAAGGTTTGACACACTGTAGCTGCGTAACCCATATTGTCTTTGCACACTTAAGCTATTGGACAGCTTGGAAAGAAAAGGTGGACTTGCATACACACACCTTACTCAGCTGCTACTCTGTACACTGTGCTCAGTCAACTCCACTACAAATTATTGTGAGACAGATTTCTGGCTATCTTTAAGTTGTAGCAACAACAACATACAAAGTTATGTAATTCACACCTCTACAATATATAAACATTTTTGTTTTTCGGTGCGTTAACACTAGTGTGTCATGAAAGAGCAAATAAAAAAGGAACGGGCTGATATCTACACGCATTGACAAAAGGCACATGGCCGCTACCACTACTCCCTTTTCCCGCTCTTATAGTCGAAGTTCCCGAACCAGACAACACTGTTCTGCATGGAAAATAAAAAAGTGTGAATTTTTCCAGTATCTACGCACAATCAAGCAAAAAGATGTCGCTAGCAAGAGTTGCTTAGTGTGGCGGAAAAGTAAGTATAAATCTCAACACTTATTCGTGTTTTGCAGCGAACAAACAACACAGTTCACGACTCTACAGCATTGGCCCCTTGGGAGATTATAACAGGAGAACGATCGGTAATCTTCGATCCTACTTTGTTACCAAGGTAATTCTTTTTCTGAAAGAAAAAAAAACAATCTCGGGAAGTTATATAATTCCACTCTACTAATTACACAGAACACAAATTTACTAGGGGCATCAACATTTGACCAATAGAAATCCCAAAAACGATAGTGGGGAGGGCTATGAAGATCAGGAAAATTGTGGGGTAAAATTAGTGAAAAACATGTAAACAATTTAATTCATATACCTGAAGATACTTTAAATTTAAAAAAAAATGAACCGAATATTAACTAAATAGACAATATTACCAATACAAGCTACAAACACCATAGCGAGGAGGGCTATGAAGATCAGGGAAATTATGGGGTAAAAAATACAAAGTATATACATTTCCATTATAAACTTTTACCCCTCGATTTCCCTCCAGATCATAGCCCTTCCCACTATCGTATTTCTAAATTGATTGGTAACATCGTTAATTTAGGTAATGTCCAGTTCAATCTTTTTGCAAGTAAACATGTTTTCATGAAACAATATTACTGTAATATTACGAACAGTACGACAATATGCTAAATTGAAAAAAAAAAACACACATAATTTCTCAGTGCAAATAGGCTACACATGATGCGTGACGCTTCGTGTCACACCTAAAAGGAATTGCCGGCGTGCCTTTAATCACTGTTTTGGGATTTACTCCCCTGCTGGCGCTGGGACTCCGGCTCGGTGCATAATGTTTGGCTACACGTGTACACTATTTTTTTGCAATTTAACATATTTTCATGAATAAATATTACATTATGTAGGTACATACGTTTCACTGGTTTTACCCCACAATTCACCTGACATGGTAGGTATCATTGTGTCGTCAAACAATATGTCAGTCGAAGCATGTTTCCTTGATCGTCTCATACGCTCAGCAGTTTTTGTACCACCTTGTACGTCATCAGGGTAGCCATCAAAGACAACTATTGCCTGTGGTTGATATTTTGACTGCACGTACTCAACATATTTGTCGCAGATTGAAGAAAAAAGACTGATTCTTAGGCCAAACAACCCTATGCAAAAAGAACACCATCAAAGACAAATTGAACCCTGCCGGTGAACCGCTTGTTTGTTAGAGTTATGACTGCCTTGTAGAGAGAACATTTGGTTCCTTTTCTTAAGCCATTGTCGAATAGGGACAAGGAATAAGGGCCTATATCGTACTTCAAAAACTCCTCAAGGTCTTCATCTGAATGATTTGCAACCGAAATTCGTTGGAACAAAGTAGTGGGATTAATAGGAACCAACTTGTCATCTACTTGTATCACACTGGTCATTACAGCAAGAGGTTTTACTCTGCTGCTCCGTTTAAATTTGACAGTTCCAAAGTCACCACCAACAACTGTGTTGATATATTTAATGCCTGATTCCCAATACTTATGGCAGTTGATTCGTCCGTCAGCCAAAACACCAGTGCTTATTGAGTTTAAATCAGGGTTTTCAGGGAAAGGGAATTGCTGCAGTAACCATTCGTACATCTTGGTACCATCCTTGTTGTTCCGTACAACTTTTGAATCCTTCAGGCCTACATGCTATTCTGAATAGTGAAATTGAACACCACAGTAATTTTCTATCTGTTCGGAAACATGCTGCACACACGTCATTCCCCATTGTCCACCTTGCTAATACACCTTCCCCTACCCCACGACCGAGTGGGAGACCACCTTGAAGTTTCATGTTCTTCATGAGATATTGTTCAATAGTCATGTCCGTCCAGGTTCCACACCAGAACTTAGTTGATCGTCAAATTGTGAAAAAGCCCTGAATGGTACATTTTTCATATTCTTCTATAGGCATTGTTTGCTTCAAGTTCAGCATCTTGTAGGTATAGGTGAGCGCATTTAGCGTAAGCAAAGTGGCCTGATGCATGAAAATATGGCAGCATTTGCCAAACAGTTTGAAGGTGATGGTCCCAGATGCCCATTCTCTCTGATAAGATTAACATTTTCACAAGAGTCACCAGTTGTATGTACTGCACCCACAGCTGGGCCATAGAACCACGTTGTTTCAATTGCTGTAGTTGATGTTCCACCTTCTCCCTGATTTCGCGAAATTCGTCAGGGGCAAAAGCAAGAATCACTGATTTGTCTAAATTATATAGAATTTTATCCAATTTTGCTTGCGTCTCTGATGTTAGGCCAATCATTTCCATCACAATCTTCATAAGCACTGCATGTGCTAAAAAATGTTCTATCACAGCTCTGTAGTATGCATGCCCAGACATATTTTTTTTCAATTGAATTCATTACGTAGATGGTATTGAACAAATCCTTGAGGCCACAGCCCTCCATTATGTAACCAATAGTCCCTAAAAAGGACATTAGTACATTAAACCCACCCAATATGATAAACAATGTTCTGCAGCCTGGAGTCTGTGGAAATAGGAAATATGTATTGTGCCTTCAAGTATGGGGGTCGGTCGAAGGTCACCATACACATATTCTGGCCTTTTGCCTTACACTTCTCTGCAACCTGCAATAATGCAGTGAAGATTGTCTAATTATCAGTGGGAGGAGCAGTTATGACGGGAAGATAAGCGGCAAATGTTTTTTTTTTAACGAGAAATCTGCTGGCACTTGCTCCATGAAAATATTCCATCCTGGTGTTATAGTGAAGACTTTAGACTTACTATATAGCCAAAGAACCTCGCCTGTACAAGGAGAGACGTTTTGGAGGTTGGGAATTCATTGATGAGATCTTGAATCTTAATTGCTTTGAGACCTTGACCACTCTCTGTTGCCTCAAAATGTTTCAGAGTCACTGCCCCAAAACTTCCGACAACAGCAGAAGTTGGCATTTCTGTCAATCTGGAAATTTTTTCTTCTGCAGGTACTGGAGTTGCTGGGGTTACAGTGTACATCCCACCCATCACATGGTAAGTATTGTAACCATCAATTGTTTGACTATTAAAATCTGCATTGTCATAAATGACCTGACAAAATACTTCTTGGTATATTTTGATCTCCAGTTTCATGGCTGATGAGATTTCAAAACGTACTGATTTCTGGTACGAGCTACAAAACCTCATGGAATTCAATACTTTTAACAACTTCCGGGATCCACTATTCTTGTGGATGAATGATGCCAGCCCAACTTATAGATTCGAAAAAAAAAACGATTTGGGCCTCACAGACGTGATGATGCTGTGAAAAAGAGCATTGTATTTATTTTTCCTCTTTCGAGTATTACCATGTTTTCTCTTTACAATCGGAGTTTCCAAAAAACTGTTGAGAGGTTCAGGAATTACAGCTTCACTCTCTTCCAGAAAACGGTCTGGTGGAGGATACTCTTGGGTCTCATATACTTGCAATCTAATATCTTCGCAAATAATTTTTACTGCTGCTTCAACCATTCGAAGCCTCACTTCTCGATCAGATTTGCATGTTTGCTGATACCATGCGTTAGTCAATATCTTGTCTCCTATATTCTTGAAACACACAACAGGCTTTTTTTTTTCTGATTCTTTATGAACAGTATATCGTCTCTATACTTCTCAATTAGGCGAGTCCTAGAAGTTTCTACATCAGGTTGATAACTTCCTGTAATCTGCTTCATCAGATTTTCCATGGAGTATTGGCACTCGTTATAGCAGTTTTCAAGTTAATCGTAGATACTTTGCATTGGTCTGTCGATTTTGTCAGCAAATGGACCACGTTTCTGCTGTTCTTGGACCTTCGGCCATCCATAAACTTCTTTAAAACCCTTGCTGCGATACTGAGCATCTGCTGTGATCAAATCATTCACTGGCTCGATGCAGTGAATTAAAGCCCGCCCATAATCATCATTGCGAGCTCTTGATGCGTTCTGAACTGTAGTTTTCACTCCCATATGTCGCACACTGTACACAGTATTGCGCTCACTTGACAGAAGTCTGGCTTGTGCTGCAGTGAACTCATGCGAAATGCACAGTCCACATATAAAACAATTAGTTCGAAAATTAAACTCAGGAATTGATTACCTTAGTACTTGAGAAGTACTAGCACCTTGTTTCTCAACCCTCTTCACATAAGCAGTGATCAGCCGTTCATTCACGTATGTTTTTCTACACTTATCATGCACATCTACTGATGTTTTCCCCCATAGGAAAACCCCCTTTCCATCCTTTCTTTCTGTACTTGCCTTGATTAACGATGCAATACCTCGACTTTTAACATTAGACACCGAAGTTCCATCTTCTAAAGAAGAGTCACAAATGAAACACCACGATATCACGCAAAACTCACTTTGAATGCTAACTACACATGAAGACACGAACAGTGAATTACTTAACTAACAAGTAAACAGTCGGATAGGGAAGCGGAGAGGAATGTGGCCTCCTAATAAGCTAGTGCACTGTTGCCACATCTACCTCTAGCTGGGGCGGGATTGGTGAGGTGGGCTGCAGGGTGAGGGTGTGGGCGCTTGGCCAATGCTGTATCACACCACCTGTAAACAAGATGGAAGAACTGCATATGGGAAAACCCCATTAGATGAAAACCTCATATGCATAAAATGTAGTTAATCATATAATCTTTAGCATTATTAATTGTCAATGTTTGCATAAGATGGTTAGTTTTCATGTTACAGCGATGTACAGTGCCGTAATTCCCATTTTTCAGAATTTTTTACTTTTAACACCCATTTTGCGTCGCTCTCACGGCTAAACCATTGATCAGAGAAAAAACTTTTAATACATAAAATGCAGAAAATTTTACCGTCTTTTATTTTATATATCTTCAACTTTCACGTAAAATGCATAGTTTTGGAGTTATAAAAAAAAAAACTGAGAAAACTCAGTTTTCTTTATACTATTTTGCAACAAAAAAAAGTATTTCCTGGGAAAATTCTTGTTGACATCCCTCAGAATCGTGTTCCGCGACCCAAAAAACATAAGGGTGCCAAATATCAAAACTCTACCAAAACTTTCTTTAATTTGCCTATTTTGAGTACCCAATGCCAGACTAATAATTATTTATTTAACAAGATACACATTTTTACGAAGCTCACAGAACCGATGTTCAATTGTCTGAACTATGACTTTATAATATTGTATTGTGTATATAGTGGTTTCGTCCATAGACTAAAGATGAGGTAGACTGATATCGCTTGTTGCGCAAAACCAATCTACATGTCCCAACATTGAACTGCTTTTCTGCCAACATGTCCAGCGAAAACGGCGTGGTTTGGATGTTAGATTAGAAAGCTGATTTGTAAACAAATTCTGTGAGATGTCTGTATACTTCCTCTAACCAATTTGTATTGCAATTTGATAAAATTAAAACCGGTAAAAGAATTTTATTAATATAAAGGCGCCCGTCATTTATAAATTAGGGTATAAACAAACACGTTCATCACTGTTGACCATGTGACTTTGACAGTTCTGTAGGATTGGGGTAGGTCAACGTTGGGTACATGCTCAGAAGGCGAATAAGCGGTATTCCTCATCTTTAGTCTATTATTCCAAGCCCTTTCCTCAGTTTTGCACAAATAATTAATTTCTTAATACCTACCTATTTATAGTTAAATTTATTAACACACAGAGATGTACTCATCCTTTAATCTTATAAATCCACTTGTAGGCAAAGATTCTATAAACTACTTGTTGCTTGTTCATTGGAGCCCGCCTGATGCATACCAAACAGAAATTTCTAACTTTAAGTACTGCATTTCTCCGCAGTACCTAGTAGCATTTCAGAGAGCGATACATCATTGAATTAATCTCTTCCAGGCACCCCACCTAATACACAAAAAATAAAGAATACATAACTTTCGAGTGCTGTGTTTCTCTGCAATTACTATCGGGATTTCGGAGAGTGATATTCTGTTGCATTCCTTTCTTTCAGTCCTGCGAAGCTAGCAGCAGAAATCACTATATTTCCAGTGTAAAAATCAGTGTTGACATCAATAACTCGGTAGTTATGAATGGTATTACAAGATGTGGTATATCATTTTGCGGGGAATTTTTTACTGGGGGGGGGGGGTGACGCTATATAGGCCCTGTTGAGCCACTATTCTCTCGTGTCACAGCCGTGTTGCCAACAACAAAAATAGAGTGGACATTTATTCATGTTTGAAAATTATAAACTTAGGAACGACCAAAATACCTTTGCTCAGTTTGTAACTACGAGATGGTAAGAAATATAATTTTAATTTTAATGTATAGCAAATTACACAAGTTCGTAACTTGACGCGATAGTTGCACAATTCCTTCCATGTTCCACTTGATGCTTTGTGACTTGCACGTTGTTATGTTTACCGAGATGAGATCGTTGATTTTTGATTTGCTTTGTTAGAAGCGTACTTTTAGTTTGTAATGTCGTTTGTTTGTTTTCATACCGGAGGGAGCACTGTCCCACAGTTTAGTCCATTTGTTCACGGTTTGAAAAAAAAAAAAAAAAAAAAAAGGATCGCCTGTCTTCAATGCCTAATTTTAGATAGAATTGAAAGTCAACTCCCGAAACAATGTATACCACTTCCCAAGTGAATGAACAATTGAAAAATAAAACTTAAGACAAATGGGTTACCTAAACAATTTTTACCTTGATGAGGATGGGTTTCCTTGATTTTTTCTCCGGGGTAGTTAATATCCAAATACACTTTTCATCGTTTTGATGTGCTTTGATGAACTTTGTGGGCAATTATACTGCGACCTTTTTACATTTTGAAGATAAAACTAATAGCTTGGCGTACTACATTGCAGTGTCGTGCCTCTCCACTTTACTTGGTGTTTTTTGTAATTCGTCGGGTTGAAAGTAAAGCAATGATGTCTTCGACGTTTTAGAATATATTTGAGGTCAACAGCTGAGATAACCTAAGCTCTATATTAACAATTATTTGTAATTACTTCTGTAAGTAAGAAAATAAGGTTTTTTTTTTAAAGCCCACTGCCACTTTAGAGTCTTCACTCTTTCTAGGATGTCCCTGACTTTATTTACTGATCGAATGTAGTCAGCTCCCTTGCTGCCTCTTCTTGTAAACCCAAGCATTGCTCTTTCCATACCTCTCTGGCCAGTTCTCAGTTTTTGCTTTGTTTGACAGTTCACGGTCCAAGTCTGACAAGCATATGTGAGGACAGGTAGTACACATTGATCAAATACCTGCTTTTTAAGGTACACTGGCATGTTTGATTAAAAAACTATTGCATATATTCCTTTTGCTCTCCAGCCTAATTTAATGTGTCGATAGATCTCAGGCATCAAGTCGCCATTCGTGTTAATTAGCTGACCAAGACAGATGTAGTGTTCTAGAGTCTCGATATCTATGTCGTTGGTAACCACCTTTTCTTTTGCTACCTATTTATTTTGCATGATTTTAGTTTTAGATAGGTGTATTTTAAGGCCTACTTTTCTGCATACTATCTCTATCTCATTTAACAGTTGTTTAAGTTCTTCCAAACTGTTTGAGAGTAAAACTATGTCATCAGCAAATCGCAGATTATTAAGACTTCTTCCATTTGCCCTTAATCATCTGTTTTGCCACTCGATTTGTGTCATAGCAATTTATAGGACCGATGTAAGTAACTTGGGTGATATGGAGTCACCTTGTTTCACCACTCTTTCAAAAGAAAACTCTTTGGTAGCTTCAGCAATGTTTACAAAGGCAGTAGAGGTGCTGTAGATGTTATGCAACATTTTGACATAACCTGGATTCACACCTTGTTCCAGTAGGGCCTGCATAACAGCTGAGTGGTGAACCGAATCGAAGGCTTTTTCAAAATCAATGAAAGCCAAACAAAGGGGCATTTGAAATTCATTCGCACGGCTTATTAACTCATGGATGACTTGGATGTGATCTATTGTGCTGAATCCTGATCTGAACGCAGCCTGTTCTATTGATTGCGCTGTATCCAAGGTAGAACTGATACGATTATGGATGACATTAGTGAACACTTTATAAATGATGGGAAGTAGACTTCTAGGGCGGTAATTCCTTATGTCATACCGACTACCTTTCTTGTGAAGTAACATAATCATTGCTTTATTCTTGTTGGATGGAATATTTTTCTCTTTGAGGCATTGCGTAAATATTTTAGCTAGATGTCTGTAAGTTTCTTACCTGGTGAGCTGAAGAACATCAATGGATAGGCCGTCATAGCCACTAGCTCTCCCGTTTTCATTTCATGCACTGCTCTTTTAATTTATGATGGGAGGACTTCAGGAAGTGGTAGGTCTGGTCTTGGTTCTGATAGATTTCCATCTTGTTTTCTATATAGGGCCTGGTAAAAGTTTCTGATGTGGTCCAACACTGCAGCTTTGTCTGTAATACGTTTATTTTCATCATCTAAGGCTATTATCTGTTTCCTTCCAATCATAAGTATTTGCTTTGCTTTCTTGTAACCTTTTTTTGTTTTCTATGACCGATTTAACCAGGTTTTCGTAATATTTCTTGATGTCAGCCACTATTTTTTTCTGATTGTGTTACACAATTCCGCATATTCAATTAGGTTTATTTTGGATTCGACATTCATTTTTCTTCTTTTATTCAAAAGATTCTTTGTGTCATTACTGATTTTACTTGTTTTGTTAGTTCTAACTGTGCCTGCAATTTATTTTGCTCTTTTTATAATAGTAGGTGGAAGACTATCATTGGTGATGGTAACTAATTTTTTTTTGTAGTGCATACTGGATGATGTCATTCTTTTCTATGAGGTGAATTATATATATTGATGTTCTGATATTGTTATTTATTATTTTCTGCCTTTCTTGTTCTGTACAGATACTGAGTTTTGATCTGACCAATCTGTGATCACTTCCAGTGTTGAATTGATTTAGAACTGTAACATCTTGTACAAAATGACAGCTGTTGGTAATAATATAGTCTATTTCATTTTTTGTTTTATGGTCTGGTCTTCTCTATGTCCATTTTTGATTTGGATGGTTTTTGAAAAAGGTATTTATTCATAATGTACATTTTTGTGTGTTCTGCAAATTGTACAAGCTGTTCCCTTCTATCGATCCTCTGTAGTATTCCAAACTTGCTGACCATAGTATCTCCTTGCTTTTCGACACCAACTATAGCATTGAAGTATCCCATGATAATCTTCAATGAAGGTCTCAACTTCCTCGTCAGAGTGAGTAGATGTTGGGGCATATACCTGCAGAATTTGTATTATGTATATATCTGATATTCGCAGAACTATTCTTGCAACTCGATCTGAAATACCTTCTATCAGCACTACTTTATCTTTCATACGTTGGTTTATCAAAAAACCAAGTTTTCCCGCTGAATTTCCGCAATAGTTGAAGATGTGGCCGGATTTAAGTTCAATACATTCTTGCTCTGGTCTTCTAGCCTCACTGAGGTCAACTATACTACAATTCATTTTATGGAGCGCATCTTCCATTTCTGTAAATCAGACTTCTCCTTTAAGAGACCTACAGTTATATCTGCACATATTAAATATATGTTGTCTATCTTTCGGTAATCTTGTTTTCCCTTTACATGTTCTGCCTGCTGACATTAAAGAAACCCCCTCCCGCAGAACCGAATGGGGGGACTGTTTTTCCTCCGGATTGTTTTCCAATAATGCCACTCATCATAATTGCATAAAGGAATGAAGCATAATCACCACACTTGCTTCAGACCAGATTTGTGATGTTTAGAATAGCCGCCCACTACGGGTAAGACGCTGGGTGTAGCCTCTCACTCTGAGTCAGACACTACAATGGATGTACCCATATTAGTCCCTGAGTACTGGGCTGCCTCTTCCGCCTCACTTTCCGTTTCGAAATCCTTCTTCTCCGCCAAGTGAATCGTTGAGGTCTTCACCATATCCCTGGAAAGGGGCCCTCACAAGGTATTACCAGCCGAGCCAGCTGGACCAAGGTTTTTTAAAGATGTGTTACTCCTCTATCGCTAACTCTTAGTCCTGGCTTGTGACAAGAAGAGCCTGGCTTCCCAACATTGGGCCCAGGCTAACTTATTTATTTAATAGGTTATGAGCTCAGTCCTTGGATTAGCATTCTTGAGCAAATACCCGAATGATAAATGTGATTAAAAGTTTAATGAAAGTGCCTGGCCAAAAGTGTATTTCAGAAAGAGTAAAATGTGAATGGAAAAAAAACGAGTGTTTTACTGAAGTGCGTATGCCACCATTTCTAAACTACTTCATTATGGAACCATGACATTCTGGTAGGATCTTCAAATTAGTTAACTAATAAAATTGGGCATGCTAGTTCTGTAAGCCTCTGATACTGAACTGGAACAGACTTCCATGCGGAAACGAAATAAATATATTTTCCTGACAACAAAGCAATAATTTTTGTTTAAGTCTGTTCACAATAAAATGAGCACTTTTGAAATCAACAATTATATAACATAAATTGTGTGCATTCTCATTCAGATTATCTATAAGCCATAAGAGTGCAGGCCCCCACCTTTTCCTGCAATTCATTATGGTTTATGTATCCATGTGTATATCAGTATGTATGTGTATGTCAGTATTTTATCTATGTACAACAAAATATGGGTGTGGGAACCACTCTTAAATCTCAATGCGTATGCTTTCAGTATTGCAGTTTTTTCCATATCAATCACAACGGTAGGAGCACTGGGAGGACACTGTCCATAGGTTGTCGCCACACGACCCCGGGAGAAGAAGAGTTGGCTCTACCGAGCTAGTTGGTATTTCGCTTCAAAATACCTGGTGCCTATCATCTACAAGCCGAAGAGCTGGTGAGAATCTACAGAACATTTACTTGTCCCGCTCCCAACCTTTAATGAACACCACTTTGCTCTACTACCTTGCTGTCAAATGGCTTTCCTAACCTAGGGGCGTGTCCTATTGCCAGAATTCCTTTTTCAAAACCCCGTTGAAATTTTCTCAAAATTTTCCATAATTTTCTACAGTCAGAAACTGTCCTTTCCTGCTTTCCCGGATCTACGCCAACATGAAGGACGCATGAACAACACCTGTTGTGCACATCTGGAGCTGTGTGATGCCGTTGCGACTCCTTAGGGTGCCAGAAAGGCGATGCATGTGGTGTAAAAGAAAAGCTCGTGGAATCAGCAAGGACACCACCATTAGCACCATCATGAGGGAGAAAGCAGAAGGACAAGAGATAGGAGTCATCTTGCTGCGCCGTGATGTCAGCCAGCTCACGTCACCCAGGCGCCGAGCAGACAAAGAGGCTGCAATTTCTCCCCCTCTGCCAGCATAACACGCACTCGAGGAGAATGAAGGAGGAAAAGAAATGAGAGAAGGCAAAAAATAATATTGTCTCCTTCTTGTGCTACCTGCTCCTGCGCCGAACAGTTGTGCACGCCTGCCATGCGTTGACCCCTTCCTCGTGCTGCACCGAGCAGGACAGCCACGCCATGACATCACCCGCTCCCGACCACACTCCCACATGCCACGCATCGGAGAAAACTCTCCCACGACCATGTGGACTTATTTACAAACACTATGGCTGTACGGACCAGTAGTGACTCCGTCGAGTTTCTCTGCCCGCAGTGCTTGCGACCACAACCACATGACTTTATTGCATAATACGGGTGTGGCACTACCTACTACAAGTGCGCCTGGCAATCCAACCCAAACATCCACGTCGGGAACAACCCCGAGAGGGAAGAAGAAGTGAACAGTGACATTTCGGACAGACAACAAATTGGTGCCATGACCTACTCAGCCCAGGTCGGTACATATTCTTAGTAAAATTCCAAGTGTGTAGTAACTGTTATCATACGGAGTGTTTGAATTGAAATGAATTGCAAATGATTAAAATGTTAATGTTTTCGTGTAAGTAGTGCAGTACACACCCCTTAACACACAAGCATGCTATGTATAATTGGGACACATTCTTTGGCGAGTTGCAAAGGATAAACATGTGTGACCGTAATGGATGTACGGGGAACTCTAATGGAAGAATAAGCACATGTGACCAATGCAACATTACGGTCCACCTACAGTGTTAAACAGAGACAGAACAGCAAATAAACAGTGAGGAAAAGTTCAAGTGTAGAGACTGCATGGTCAAGGAGGAAGCCACAACTGCTGAAGTACACGACATTCATACCACATCCGCAGTACCACCCCGGGCGAATGTACCCGAGTCACAACCACTGCTTGTAACTACCCTCCAGTACCAACCTTTGCCATTAATCCCCAGTACACCTTATCTTCCACCCCTGCAATCATATTATTTCCCGCCTATGTACACTCCACATTTTTCCACCCTATTGCCAACCCAACAGAACTATTTTCCTACCTCAACACCTTTTCCAAACTTACCGAAAGAAGTAAACAGAGCCACAATGGCTACGTCCAGTGTTGACAATCGCATTGATGCACCATGTAGACCAACACCTACAAAGTTTCAGACATTGCCAACCTTTTCCGGTCAACTTAATGAGGATCCATCCGCCTTTATACAAGGCTGCACGATGCGCCTGCAGAGGTACGGAATGTCGGAAGAGGAATGTCCCAGATGTCTTGGGAAACATTAAGGAGACCCACAGCAATGGTGGCGATCAATGAATAATTATGGACTCGGTTGGGATGAATTCATTCACGCATTTCAGTGCCACTTTGGAGGTACATTCACCTCAATCTAAGCCCAAAGCAAACTCACGCTCCAAGAACAATAGGAGGGCGAAATGTTATCAGCGTTCGTCAACCGGAAAACGCAACTTTATGTAGATTCCGTCCTGGATTGAGTGAATGTGAAGTCTTCGAAGTGATAGCCGAGACACCGTTACCAGCATACAGTCCAACCTTAACGGGGAAATTTGGTGTTAGGAGAATGGCTCCACTTTGCCAAGCCATTTTGATGCACAGCTGATGCGAATAAACAATGGAACTAGATTTTTCTGGAGTGGTGGCGGTGAAAGAAAGGAATGAATATACCCAAGGTGCCAGTTGAAGATTGTTTCCTAAACGTTAGCCTGTCGGCCGGCTATACACTCTTGTTGATATTGGCGGGAAAACCACTCACTCATTACACTCGTGTACGTGAACTGTCAGGGCCTCCCATGCGCCAATACAAATCGGAACAATATTGATCACACTGAAAATATGGACTTACGTACTAATTGAGCGGGGATCATCAGGGTCCATCCCTTAAACGCTTGTGTGGTCGTGTATAAACAACTGAGTTGAAACAAGTTATTTATTTCATTTGCGATTACAACCCCTTCTCTGAGGGAACTTTAAACTAAACTCACTCAGCTATTAGTACCAGCAATGTGGTGAAACATAAAAACTGTCTTTCGACAATCAAAACATTTATGTGCACATTAAGATTCCTAGGGCGATGCTAATCCACTGGGGAGTGGAGGTGGCTTACCGGGCAACAAGATAGAAACATTTTCCTAATGATGAAGTCTATTGTAATAACATGTCTGGTTGCAAAAAGGTTATGGTCGCCCGGCATGCACGGGAAACGCTGGAGCCTTCCGTACACACTACACCTCTGTGACTTGCTGCTAGCTGACTGACTCTCCCGCCCTACTCGGGGCGTGCCGTGGCTTGCCCTCTTGCCGAAATGGGATTACTTTCGGAGATGACTTGCATCATTGACCCTTGTGTTAATGAAAGAAAGTAAATAGATATATGAAAATAAAAATATTCCTGCTACATAAGCACTGATGAAATGGGATGGACAAATACTCTGCGGAAGATGAGAACAAATAATAACTTGTTACCTTGCAAACATAACAAAAAAAAAACCAACACCTGGAACACAAACCATAAACCTTTTATTTAGCAACATAATAGAGTCTCTTAATTAGGCCTGAAACGTTTCAGTTCAATATACTTTCCTAATTAGACCTCCGTGGTGTCTTGTGCTACTATGGCAACCGCCGGCTGCACTTGCGCCGGCATGCCCTTGCATCTGCTCTGCGCCTGGTCGCTCCGGTGACCAGGCGCACACTCCACACCAATAGAGTGCACAACCCTGTTGCGGACAGCACAGGCTACGGCCGGACAAATGGTCTTAGTGCTGGGGTTATGTGGCACATGTCACACTACAGCAAACAGTGATTCCTTTACACTGGATTCACCAGAATGCCTTTCATTTGGAACAACTAACTCTCACAGCTGTGAGCCTCTTTTATAACATAATCTCTGCAATCGACACAATCTGGCAAATCAAGCACACTCAGTTGCCGTTCCTGCTAGTACTTTATCCAGTTTACTGGTTTGTTAAGTTCGGTGACACAGATTGTTTAAAGTGTTAGACCCAGTTTCTTACGACTACATATCAATGGATTTTTTGTCTACTTTAATTACTGTAGTCGCAATGTATATAATACTCCTAAAGTTTTCTGTTTTATTGTCTCATCTACATAGAACAGCCTAAGCAATAAATTTGCATTAATACACAGCATTTTAAGCTAACATATTTTGATAGTCATAATAAATATGGCCTTCATGTTTGATTGAGTGACCTTAGGCACAGATTAATGCCTTTAAAAGAAACCCACTAGCTGATTTCCATCAGGAATATCAATTATAATATAAACTATACGAAAATAATTCAAAGACCTAAGAATCTTCTTAAATTAAATAATTTTCATAGTACATCATTATAGTACATGCTTCTTGGCATTTACAAATCGAATTGAATTATATATATATATATATATATATATATATATATATAATCAAGCCAGAGTTTTGAACTTGAAATAAAAGGAAAGTATAATTACATTCATTTATTGATTTATAAACTGTATTGAAAAAAGTGTATGTTAATTGACGTAGTCAATAGTGATCCCTCACACCCTTCCTATATGAATTCATTATCATATGTATTAAGTTTAAATTGCAGGTAATTGGTATTCCAGTACCCAATGTAATTGAATTACTCATATTAAGAGGCACATTTGACCTAACCTTTATTTTCTCAAAATGCATGTGACAATATGGAACAATTAAAGAACAATTCCAAAATAGTAGATTTAAGAGAACTCTAGTAAATTATTGTTGTGTTTTCGTAATAAGTAATATATTTTCTTCACTTTTTAATAGCAATATTCAAATTGCTATATTTCCATTATTAATTTTTCACAGAATTTGTATTTCAATATGTTTAATACCTTCATTACTTAAAAATATATTTAATTGTTAATATTTTTCTTAATTATAAATGTAAATTATAAATGAAATATGAGAATTCAAAACAAAAGACATTATCTTTTCGTCAAAACCATCGAAGATAAAATAGTTCAAAAAAATTCGTACATAGACTAACAATGAATTGCTGTTCAGTGCATAAACACTGATAAAGAACATAAACTTATGCCTCAGAAAAGTGCGACGAAAATTATCAAAATCTAAAGTGACTGTGTGCAACAATAATAATCACACCAAGGAACTTGACGCCACAGGCGAATATTTGACTATGTAAAATAATCTGATACTGTATGTTAATTATGTCCATAAGCATAATATTGAAAATATCTTCGGAATTGAATATTATGTCCTAGGATAATTTTCTTTTGAATAATTTCTCGTGTCATAAAAACAGTAGTGTTACGAGGTTAAAAACCTAACATATGGCAGATGCCAAAAACTACATCACAGGTTATTAGCAAATGTTTATTGTTAAGCAAAGATACTCCCGGCTTATATGTATATATTATGTACTTATCTGTATACGTAAATGAATAACCTTTCTGGTGCATAAGTAGTTTGCAGATTGTCAAATAGTAGCATGCCACATGATGGCAAAAAGGCCAGGTCAATGTTATTACCGCTGCACCACACTTGACAAAGAATGGCATGTCCGATCAGCACTACCAACATTGGAGTGCAATATCGATTTCTTACAGGTGGTAACATTACCTAGATATTAGGTATTTGTGTAATTAAATCATACTTTTTCACAAACAGTATTTCCAATGATACCAATTGTAATCAAAAGATTTTGCTTTCTTTGAATTCATGTTTCAGCCAGCAGGCACACCAACTTACAGTTCAGTAATTGCATAAGAGTAAATTTATCCTCTGGCAGGTTGTAGAGTGAACTTGTACCATGCGCGAGCAAATTTTCAATCCCCTCTTACCCACGTCCACCCCCTAGTCATTAAGAGGTTCTTTCTTTTAACATTATATATTCCTGTGGTCTCGCTACACAACCTGTGGTAGTATTTTAATGTTGTCTACCCATAAATTTAATTGTTACTTTATTAAATGTCTTAGTAAATATTTTTCCTGCCTTGCCAATCATAAAGAAATTATTTTTTATATTTTCTTTGTAAATCGAACCCTCTAAGTTGGTATTCCGTCTACCACACTCCCAATAAATATTATCACGTATGCCACAATTCGTCATCATCTACAGGTTTGTGCATGAGCTTCTCGGTCTCATCATTACAACCCTGCCTTACCTAGTACGACTTCCGATGGCACTTACCCTACAGCAGCCAGGACGGCTGCTATTTCGACAGTGGGGCCAGTGTGGTGGACACCAGAGGGCCACGCACGACGAGTTAAGGTAGCATGGGATATACATTTTGTGCGACACTCCTGTTGCCAAAACATACTTTGTTGACCCACTGCCGGCCACTATAAAGGATGGGCACACTGCGCCACCCCCACCTCCTCCAGGCCGACGTACGAGGCAGCACAAGAGCGGTGTGAAGTGGCAAAGCGACATCGACGGCGAGGGTATCATAACTCCTATGCCTAGAGGGATTCTGGGCCGCACATCAGTCTACATTATATGGTGAGCATAACTTCGGCTTGGCAGTTAGGCGTGATCCCAGCTCTCGAGGTCCCGTTAGCTAGTCAAGTAACTAATCATTAAATTCTGGCAAGGCTAGGGCGATAATTAATACACTTGCTAAATGTTGTACTAGCAGTTTTACCACTTCGGTAAGAATAATTGATAATAATGTTCACTGTAAAGTTAATTGTATTGTTTTATTTCAATAATTATTTAATGTTACAATAAATATGTTTTGTAGAAACAATTCTAACCTTATTAAGAGTAACCTCTGACTACTACATACCTACCGAGTGTTTCCCATCCTACAGTATTCATATTGCAACAGAGAACAGCTCTTTTGGAGTAAGTGTTAGAAGGAAGGGGAGTCGCTACAGATGTCAGAAACTTTATAATATCGTCTATGATATTTTTAGCAAACAGGCCATTATTCCCTCTTTCTGAACACACCAAAAACGCATGCCAAATTATACACATCCCTGGAGTAGCCAGTATCTTCAATGCCAGTAAGAAAGAGATCGGGCAAATTAGTTCCATAGTCAAGAAAACTGCTCTGCACTCAACCCGTAGCTTAACTATGTATTCATCAAAATATGTAATTAGTTTACAGCACAGCTTTATCCCAGCTCGCATGTGCACGTTTGCGTACATTTAGTATGCTGGGTTTATTCTCATTATACTTCATGAATGGAAACTTCATGCCTGCTGGGGCTGTCTGCATTTTACCGGTCCATCATCTAACTAGGGACACCTTGCACGGCCTCCGTGCCCAATGACTGCCCGAATACTCAACACAAGTCATCCACTCTGCATCTCGGCCGCGACTCTACTGCCACACTAGCTTGGGCGACACCAGCGCGCACAGCCAGGTGATATCACGCACCCACTAGGAGCGAAACCTAGCGATGATGATTCACACTAAGTCTTGCACTTTTGCACTCAACCAATGCCATGCCATGCCATACTTGACATACCGTGGTTCATGTAGCAAAATATGGTCGTGGAGCCAGCTGCACATAGAATTCATTTTTGGACAGAAAGAGAGGCGATCCATTTACGAATAATAAACCACGTCCAGCAAATTACACTCTAGAAGTACAGTTAGATGAACTGGACAATGAGATACCAGAAGCCTACCAAGAAATCGTACAGAAAGTACTGCTTGAAAGATGGGAAATTTTTGCAGTTGCAGACCCACTCTGGCATAACACAATTGCGGAGCACGAGATACCATTAGAACATGAACGCCCATTCTTTGTAGAACCGCCCAGCAACCAGCCACACCAGTGCACCATAATCAAAGGGTATGTTAGCCAAAGATGATTAGGTGGTTATAGAGCCCACAAACAACAACTACAACAGTTCCATAACACTTTAAGCTAAAAAGGAAGGGACCTGCCAATTTCGTATAGACTTTCGACCCCTTAATTTGATCACACGATGCTCCCCACTACCTTATATAACTATAAAGGAAGTGCTCAACACACTGCGCAAAGCAAAAAAATTACGTCCCTAGACACTTGTACAGTGGTTACTGTAATTGCCAATCAAGCCGGAGGATTGCCATAGAACTGTGTTCAAACCCCTGACGAGTTCTGTGCAATGCCCTTCGGGCATTGTTCGACGAACATGGCAGTAGGCCAACACCAGAGCAACTGTCGCTCATAGACAACTACGAGCAGCCAAGAACACACAAGCTGTTCTGGCTCCATTCCATGAAAGATGCCAGGGACAAACTTGTGCAATGCTTCTGCAATCCTTCGACTTCGAGGTTCCAAATGTCACAGGAGCTGAAAACCAGCAAGCTGATGAATTATCGCGAGCACCTGACATAATCATAACAGTCGACAAAGCAGAATTGGAGGACTTGAACCACCTTCCAACATCACTACAGTAGCACCCAGCAAAAACCATGCCAGGTATAATGTCATTCAAGCTTCACTGAGAGTCGAACTCCAGCTTCACGAGCACCAGACACTATTGGTAAACAACCAGCAACAATGCATGGACACACAAAACAAAATGGCTGGAAAAGCACATAATGGCAGCGAATGGTGGTGCATACAGGGAATGCGCATCGAGTTACTGTATACTGAGTTATATCCCCGCTAGGGGTACCTCAATAAAATCTCAACAATAACGTGACACAGTTTACAGGCAGGCACAGGTGAGAATCGTGCACCCGGTGGGGTGTGGTACACCACATCACTGCAGTGTACCATTCGAGGGCAAACCGGACAGAGTGTCAGAATCAGGACCTAAAGACACAGCTACACCTCACTGTGGGCAATAATCACACCACCTGTGTAGAACACTACCTGCTACACTATTCACCATCAGAAGGTAAGAAAATTATGCGACAGGGCAATCACCAACCGCAAATATTTCAGGGCAGAGAATTAACTGTGCCCACGTGTTCGACGGACAGCAGGTGGACAGTGTAAGGGAGCCAGAGGATGGTGCAGCAAGGCGGTAGAGTAGGGAGGCTGAGATGGCGACCGCTCGCAGGACCCAGGACCGCTACATAGAGCAATGGGTTCCCGCTACCTCACGTGCACCCAGCTGGCTAACACTTGGCCAGTTAGCATACATCAAAGAACACAGGTTGTTCAAAAGTGCATAGAACTGCTGTGCTGTATTCACACCGAAATGGAGCAGGATGTATAGAGTCATCAAACCCCTTGACTATACTACTTACCTCGTCAGAGTAAGTAATCGACAGAGAATCACCCAGTACCACGACAACCTCTGCCTAGAGGTCGAGATGCCAAGCATTGCGACACCCAGCCAGGACGACGAACAGCTTCAAGCAACACAAGTCGTCTTGGAAGGCAAAGATACAACAAATAGTTTTGGAAGCGACGGAATTGCCACCTGATGCCTGTTTCCCATCACCACACCTGGCATCGAGATATGGAAGAAAAAGAAGAGTCCAATGGAGAGCTAACTCCACTGGAAGGCGAGCCCAACACACCATCCATCACTTCAGATCAAGACGGCTCCCACTGCGACATCGCGACACCCAGCATCGAGACGCCCAGCTTCCAAGACATCGCCAAAGGCGAGCCAACAGGGACACTCGTGGGACAGGGCTCCCCATGGGATAGCTCTTCAGTCAGTCCAGCCACGACAACTTCAGTGGCCCCACCAGCAGGGGACTTTAAACTGGGGGGGGCCGGTAAAAGCGATGTGTGGGGAGCATAATGGGGCTATACAGCCCTACACCGGGGTACTCTACTCCCCCTTCGCCAACTCTCACAAAACACCAGTGTTCCCACATCATTAGTAGTAGCAGCAGCAGCAGCGGGGACTAAATTGAGGAAGAAGGGTCTCCACCCTCCTCCGCCATTCCAAGCGACCACACTGCCAGTAGAGCACGACATGCATCGCCTGTGGTGGGGACACCACTGCCACCACACGCATGCCTCAACTATGCGTCCTTGCCAGGGACAGAACCCTGGTCCAATAGCAACCAAGGTTAACCCACACTGATGCAGGTCTTATCACCTGAGGCCGCACCGCCTTTTGAAGCCAGCCAGCACCTATTACGCCTGACGGTGTGATGGGACCATTGGGGGAATGCGTGGTCAAGTGGTAACCATAAAGGGATCCATTTGATGTAAACTAGACATCCATGTGTTCCTCCTGCCCACTTAAGCCACCGCAGTTGCATCAACTGCACCAGCATCACTGGGGCGACAAGAACAGCTCAGAGTATGATTATGCAGGTCGACAAGAATGGCAAGCTACACCTCCTCGCCGATCTATATAACATCACTCAAAATGGCCTTCTTGTTTAATTTATTTCCAAAAAGTAGCTATTGGGGGGAATTATCAAGTGGTTCCGAATGGTGTTTCCCCGAAAACCATAGCTGTCAGGTGCCCTGGCAATTTGAGAGAATGCCAGACCTTCTCGCGCTGCTATGGCTGACACCTCTCCAATCTGCATGTCATCGGCTAGCCTGCTGGCCTTCTGCATAGTGCAATATGCCCCTAAGTGGGGTTAATTAACAGGGAATATCAATTCCCTAATAACCCCATGGTCAGTGTCACATAAATATATAGCATCAGTGAGTTTTCTTTGTTAATAGCATGAACAAACACAAAACTCAATACACTCTTGCACCAAGAAGATCGTTAACATTTAGATGCAGTAACATTAGTCGATTTTGGTTATAATCCCTGGCAGCTTCATTTGTACGACATCTCAACAAGCGGAAGTGCCACAGAATCCACATCTTAGCGTTATTCCTGCGAGTGTTTCTTATGTAATAAATCTAATAATGCTTTTTCTGTTTTTAGCAGACCGCCAATAAGGACTATAGTTCATTTTATATTCCTTTCAATGCAGTGGCACCCCCAATCAAAATAACTACCTCAATCTCAAAAGACACTTGTTAATTAACAGAGGTGTCACCAACATGTTCAGTGAATTTATGTTAATTTAGTGTAATGTTCAAATATGTGTTCTAAGTGTCTCATGACCTTTCACTATCAGATACTTGATGTCGGCTCATGCAAGTTGGTGCTGAAGACAATGCAATTTTTCATTTCGACTTGAGCACTCGAACAAGCTAGCAGCTTCGGGAATTTGCTCCATTCAAATCTCCTTGATGCCTTCATGTAGGCTCTTCAAACACTTCATTTACAATAGACCTAATAAAACTTAAACATTTTTGCTAAAGAACCAAGGAGCATACTTGCTGTTTCCTCATTTCATGAGGACTTAGAATTCACATAATTCCACATTGACTTAGGTCAGTTTTATCTGCATAAGGCCATCTGCTGGCCATTGAGTGCCGAATTTGTTTCAGCCTGTATGTATAACACTTCTTGTTATGTAAACATTAATATGAAGTAAAATGTCTATGTGATAAATGTGAGTATTTTCTTAATTGTTCTTTGGAACACTTAAAGCACTGCACCTTCTTGCAGCCCACCTATGTATCCATGTAACTTCTTTGCAGCATGTGGGGAGGCCTGACAGCCACATAAGTTTTAGAGTCAGTGCAGCCATGATGTATGTGATAGACTTAATAGTCTCATGGTAAGTGATAAAGCGTACTGTGAAAACATACTGGTGAGTGCACAGGCAGAAATCATTAACATCCGACGGGACATTCAAGGCTCCTCTAGGCCATCGACCAATGACCCTCACCACTAGATCGACTGAGTTATGGCACCCGATGGTCATTCATTCACGAGCAGGGCTCGGTGCAGTTCGGACACATGTTGCAGGTGCTCTGCTTTGTCTTTCTTTAAAAGGTAGACCAAAGGTATTCAGTGCTGTGGCAGTGCAGTCGTGCTGCACGATAATTCTGATGATGTAGCAAATTCTGAGAGAACACGTGTATTTTAGTTAGAAGAGGACTCCTAGTACTGCAACACAAGGTGTGTGCTCTCTTATAGAGCACAGATAAAAGGTACACCCCTTAGTCAGAGTAAATTCACTGAGGTCAAGTGGCTTCTTTTCCCCTAGCCACATTTTCAGTAGAGAGGAGCGGACTGGGAAGCCAGCTTGTGGAGGCTGTATTTTTATTTTAGGTTATTTTTGCTTCCTCCTTTTAGCATTCAATATCTGTTTGTTGCCAGGGCAGAATCGGGGAATCCTTCCTCGCCCTGGCTGACACCAATCAGCTCAGCAACAAGATGTATGAAGATGAGCCCAACAAGAAAAGGAAGGCTGCCGAGATGAAGTCCCTCCCCCTTCCAGCAGGCGCAGCTACATCTGCACAAGCAACCCGAAATGCGAAGCAGGCGCAGCCACCTCATCAGAAAAAATATGATCTCAGGCCCCTGACAATATACCACACAGAGGTGCGCAATTACGCCACTGTGTGCATGCGGTTTCGCGAACAACTGTCGCAACTAACAACAAATCGTGTTTTACCCGAAGGGGTGCAATACCTACCCCAAGCAACTGAATATTTTCGCAAAGCGATTCACCTCCTTAAGGTCTTGAGAGTGGTCTGTGCTTACTCCTAGCAGCAAAATTCCCCTAAAAGTAGCCCTGAAGGGGCTAGATAATTCACTCTCAGGAGACTGCATCCACTAAGACCTTAGTGGCCTTGGAATCGTCGAACTGCCCAGTTATAAACATTCCATGACCATTTTTCAGCTGCACAGACTCTGTGCTCTTGTGTCAAGGTCAAAGAGTATCAGCAACCCGAAGGCCCTGCCCAGTGTAGTATCTGTCAGAGGTACGACCACTTTGCCAAGGTCTGCCGCCCCCCCCCCCCTTCTCAAGCAGTCGCCTCTGTGGCAAGGGCCACATAACAGTAGCATGTGACTTGTCGTATAAGGACTACCAGTTACTTAGGAAATGTGTGTGTTGCAGAGGCAACAACACAGAAAGTTACAAGTCCTGTGAGGACTGCAAGGCGGAGTAAAGTGGTGTTTCCTGTCCCCTGAGGAGTATAAAAATGCCAGCAGCAACACAGCCTCGCGCAAACTATGTTGCGCTTGTCGCCCCTCGGGCACGCCCCTCTCCCTCAGGCACCCGCCCAAACCACTGATGACTGGACTGTGGTCCAGGGAAAGCAACAGTGCACCCTGGCTCAGACTTTTGTGCCACACAATGCACAAAGTCGCCATGTGCCAGATGCCAATGACTATTGGAGCCTTGGCAAACTATAACCAACCCTCCGAGGTGGGTTTTCCGCCTCGAACAGCCCCCCCCCCCCCCAAACCTATTACTACACTTCAACCGATTTCAATCCAAAATTTCCTCATCAATTAGAAGAGGAAAAGAGTAAAAACTCTCGAAAGAAAAGTCCCAGGCTTTTTTTCTAAATCTAGCCTATTTCTAAGTATTAGGTGTACGTCCGCGGCAGGAAGGACCTACATGTGTCTCATGGCTCGCAGCTTATGCCTAAAAGGCGAGGAAATTATATGGGAGGAGACGTGCATCATTGCAGGAAGGGATTGGGCAGCCATGGCCACCATTTTAGGCCATGACTGCCTCGCTTAGTGTACCAATAGCTAGAACTATAATTAAGAAGGGGGAGAGAAAAACTGGCATGGTATCACAAACACATTTCCGACAGATAAGATTTCAAAATTTGGGAAACAAAATAATGAAAATATTGCTGGGGACGGCAGGTATGGAATCCGTGCCATTTAAATAGGTGTTTGAAAGGAGATTGGGTGGGGTCTGTTTGTATTGGGCACCCATAACTTTAACTACTGCCAATATTCCTGTGCAGGCGTACTAGCAAAACAATATTGGCAGCAGCGATTTAATCCAGGGCCTCCCTGCTTCTCGTCGAGTGCATCAGAAAACTGGGCAGCTCAGTCATAGCTCCGACTCCATCTTCACACTTCTGCACCGACATCAGGGTCTCCACACCGTGGGTGAATGTAGGGACCTGCAAGAGGGGAGCCACCCTATCATCCTCCAAAATCTCCATCGGTCTTGGGTGAGCACTTAAAAGTGATCTGTAGGACATCCAGGAGCTATCAGCTGTAGAGGCGAATCCGCTGGCCCAGTGTGTGAAGGCTGACATCGGGGAGCTTCGGAGGTCCGATGCATTCCAATCCATTCCTCGCACATTCGCTATCGACAGCCCGCCGAATCCAGCAGTGAGGTTCGCTACACTTCACCCTTTGGCACCTCGAGATCCCCCTCCCCCCTTGATCGTTGGGCCGCCTCCAGCAGATGCGCTTCGCCATCTCGTACTGAGCCACCCAGCTTCCCGATGCGCCATAAGACGGGGTTGTGGCACCGGCCAGTTGGTCCACAGTCTGGTATATGAATATTCCCAGACATCCCAGAGCCTGGGGATCCCCGATCCAACCCACCTGGAGGCACTTCAGTTGCGGAATAGTCTCCGCAACTAAGCTACCATAGTCCCATCGCACTAGCAGAAGCACCTCGCCTTCGCTGGTCCCAAGGGGCGGGCAGATTCCAGAGAGTGAGCATCCAAGAGTGCGATGTTTATCCCATGACAGCCCTGCTCGATTCCCAGCCGCCTCCCGAGATGTAGCAGAGCCCCTGGCCCCCTCCCCTGCCACTGGGTGGCACTCTCACCTGTGTGGCCAATCAGGGCTTAGGCACTTGCACACCCCAGCAAGCACTTCAGTTGCCCCCAGCACCTCTTCTGCCATACAGACAACTCCAGCTCCAACTGTCGATGTTTCCACAGCGGAAACCGAACAGCTGTTCCCTCAAATTAAGAATGGTTCCCTCGTCCAGAAGAACCCTGCTTTGATGGAGATGCTGGAATCCCTGTTTAAACTTCTTGTCATTTTGATGGCTCCCGCGCGAGCACAGGACGATAAGTTCAAGGACCTCATGGGATTTGCCCTGAAAGTGGTTCCTAAGCCTGCCAATGGCTGTTAGAGGACATGACAGCCGTCTGCCCTCTCTTAGTTTTAATTTTGTCAGTAATATGGCTTACTGTAATGCTAACGTCATTCGCAGTAAGAAACAACAGCTGATAGATTTTATTTTTCTCCACCAGATTGCTGTAAATGCCATTTATGAAACTCATCTGTGCCCACGGCATAGATTTTCAATACCAGCCTTTAAATGTTATCGAAAAAACCACGATTAATTAGGTGACGATGTTTTAATCATAATTCATAATTCAACTGTGGGTAATCCCGCGAAAATACTACAACTTCAAATACTTGAAGCTGTGGGTATTTCTATTAAGCTAGCCAATAAGCAAGTTGCTGTTTATTCGGTATATTGCCCGTCAGGTCGTACATTTTTGCATGCTGATCTAAACGAATTAATTAGTGCTAATCTTGTTTCACTCGCTGTCAGCAATTTAAATGCTAAACATCCCACTTGGGGATGCGTTACGCACACAGTCAATGAGAACACTTTATTTAGACGCTAGAAGCAACACGACTATTACGTTTATGCGCCCAAGGTAGCATTGGTTCGAATCTCGCACCTGACAAATGATTTTCAAACATATATTGAGATAGTCGGGTTGGTGTCATTCGCAGTTCGTCTGTCGTTCGACTAAGAGTTCTCTTTCTCTGAGTGAGTTCGAGTGACACATAAACCAATTGTTTTGTTGTGAAAAGCGCATATAAGCATGTATCATGTAAAAAACGGACGTCATTTCGCCACCTACCGTGATGGAAGGTCTACTACGAACGTGTACTCTGCTAAAGATGACATTAATGGTTGAAGACATACCATCTGTAACACCAGCAGCAAGAATGTCTGAAGAGTCCGTGCAAGCAATATGCTACCAATGTTACTACTGTGATAGCATACTTTGCTATAATATGAAGATGATCAAAGACTTGCCATTTGTAACACCGTCAGCGATGTCAAGGATCTCTAAAGATTCGCTAGAATCATTACGGTATCACTATTGTGGAAATACTTTTAGTCAAAGTTGTAATGCATGTCGTCATGAACGTAGTCATTGCTTGTTCGGTCCAGCATATAAGGCTGTAATAATAGCGATGCTGTGTTTACCCGCAGCAATTAGCTGTATAGACTTACCATGATGTGTAAAGGAAATGACTGTCGTTCATCGGGAATAGAATGCAGGTATTGCAACAAGACATTCACGACTAGGTTTATTGCCAGACAACATGAAGATAGTAACTGTCCATTTGCCATCAACTATCAGACCTACACATGTGTTAACAGCACTGCTCTATATGCGAATAAGCGTACCTTGACTGCTCACAATACGATTTGTGCTATACAATTCTAGTCAAACATAAATAATTTTCTTGAATTGAGAATATGTTTATCGTATGTAAGTAATACTATGTATTTTTGATAATTGAGTGAACTGAAGATAAAGTGTATGAAAGACTATTATTTTTATTAATTTTATCCCTTCTAACTTTTAAGTGTTGCTATCAGTAATCGCTTACAAATTAAAGAGAATGATAATAAAGACATTAATATAAACTGTATGGATAGTTGAATGCATACACAAACATTTATTCTACCGATAAAAACAAATTTTTGGAGACATTAGGTGAATCGTTTTATTTTATATTTATGGATAGAGAGAGCCGACAAACCCTCGGATTGGTAAATATTGCTAAAGATTGATGGAAATATTGGCAAGGAATGATGGAAAGATTGGTAAAGGTTGATAGAAAGATTGGTAAAGATTTTTGTGTGTGGATTAGTGTGGATTGATGATACGGTAAGCTCTCTGTTTCTGTAAATGAACCTCTGACAAAACGGGATGTGTAAAATAAATATATGTCTGAAAAAAAATTAAATGCATCAAACAATTGCAATATAATGTGAATTTTCAAGTAAATTTATAAGAGAATATTGTGTAGGAGATGAGATGAGTCCAACATAAGTATTTACTATAGAAAATGTTCTTTACTAAATGGAGTATCATGTGTGTGTGTGTGTGTTGTGTGTTGGTATGGCATGGTATAATGTTCGAACCTACGTCCTTCCGAATACAGGTATTTGCCTTCGCGTGGTAATGGACTAAGTTATAAACATTGTTTATTTCTTGTATGTTTAATTACCCTATAATGGCCTTTAAATATAATATTCTTCCTTGTATGTTACTATGTTCACGAAAAGTAGATGGATGTTGTGTTTAGCTAAACCTAAGTGGTACCAAGCGATGAAAGTTTAGGTATTTACTACATTCTATTTGTGTTTTGGAAATATTAGGACTCATTTTGGAGTCGATTTGGGTCCTTTTGAGGTAATTTGGGTTAATTTGGTCATTTTAGAGTCATTTTGGGTTAATAGGAGCAAGGTTGAGTGAAGCAAGTCTGTAAAATGGAATATATCGTGGTCTGTGTGTCTGTGTGTGTTGAATGAGATCTAATTGCGTTTTGTTGTAATATGATAGTTTGTTAGTTATGTTCTGTAGTGCGAATGGTAAAGTTACTATTCGCATAGATTGTATACTTTCGCTTGTGGGATGTTGTAGTAAGTGTTTGTGATCTGATCGGGTGGTAGGTAACAAATGTCATGTCCTAACGGCAATGTAGGAAGTAGATTCGCTCTTATCTCATTGGTTTTAATTGTTTTTTGAAACATTAATTTTTTAATAATTATTTTATATTTGTATATTTAAATATATCTGTTATACAGTTTGTGATTGTGTAGCCTTCATAGATAAGGCACTCACCTACATCTTTTCTGCAAGACCGTTGTTCTCCCTGCTAGAGACGATGATAGACTGAGTGGGTATGGAAAGCTAGTCCTTTGTTGGATGACGAGCTGTGATAGTTTGATAGAGAGATGATGAATGCTGCATGGGATATGTATGGAGCATTCTTGCGGCTTGGAAAGGTATATTGTTATTTTGTTTGTTGTGTAGTGTATTACAAGGTGGTGTGTATAAAAGTTATGCATAATATCAAACATATGTTAATCTGAAGTTAGCTTTCGTTATGGTAAGACGTGTAGAGTGAAATTGGTCATGTTAGATAATCAATACATAAATACTACTTATAAGTGTTCTTGACTGGATATGAAGCAAGGAGTACATATTTGGTCTTCACTCGTTGTGATTCATCGATCGACGGGTAGTTGGTTTCTGATCAATACATACATATTAGTTGCATTTGGATATTCGTTACGGCAATATTCTGGTTTATTTACTTGGTACGAGATAAAAATAATATCTACTTACCCTGTATGGTTCTTGAATCGCTATGTATATACTACTTAAATGTAAATAGTCTCGCTAAATATTGATTTTTGTTATGCGAATATACATATTTTACTCTTGATGACTTATAAACCGAGTACTCAACTCTCCCATAGTAAGCTTAAACTATCATTATCGATACAATTATTTAAAGTTCCTCAAAACATTGCTTAGGTGCTTTAACAATCAAAAGGTTAAGTTGTACAGATAACAATTAAACATGGTGTTCTTCGGAAGCTTGCCAGAACTTGTCAGTCATTCACAAAACAGTTTTCTTAGAATAATTATAAGCATTAAAATGTCTTTGGTTATGATGCACTATTTTAGGTAATGCATGAACTTGCATTATGTAAAGTGATGTGTATCTGACTTTGCGAGCTGGTTGTCTTGGCGAACGGACATGTATTGAGTTGGTGAATGCATAATGCGTAATTATATTAGTGTGTATGATGTTTGTTGCATAATGAGTATTTAGCATGTGTGATTATTGCACTATATTAAACTAGCATGTCTTTAACTTAATGATGGATAAAAAGAATATTAATTTTAAAGAATTATTTAATATTTAATTTTTAAGATGAGTGGGTTTAAACAAATATCGCAAATAGTATTTCATATACGCATATTTATCTAGTTGGGAATTGAAACAAAGAATATGTTAGTATAAATATAAACGTCTACATTTAGGTTGAAGTATATGCGCTTCAATTTTGACGATTATCGAAATAGATAAATACAGTTACTTTTAAACAACACTTAAGCTTCTTGTGAGATTAAACAAGGTTTAATTGTGTAAATACTTGTTATGCAGATAAGATATAAGTAATCTAGAAGGATCGAACCAACAGTTAAAAAGAACATATACGAACATGGGATAACACGATTTGAGTCATTCAAGTGTTATATTTAGATCTTAATTTTGTTTTAAATTATGTTATATAGTAAATTATAAAAATGGAATATTGGAAAGGTTTTTACTTTTTGTATATCTTTATACTTTAAATTTAATATGTTTGATAATGCGTATTGGAAGACAGATGATGGAGATTTGTTCATTTGTGTTGTATGATACTTTTATTTATGATTTATATGAATTAAGATTCAAGAATTAAAAAAACTTCAGTTTTGCTTGTAAAGTCTGATGTTAAGGGTTTTGCAAGTGGTTGGTACGTTGTTAGTATTATAGTTTGAACGGTTTTCATGATATGATTGTGTCTCTTTTTGTATGCTTTGTTCATTTTAGTTGTATGATATGTTGATATAGTTTTCAAGTATTTAGTTTTGCTTTTAAAATTTGATGGTATGAGGTTTTCCAACTGCCTGGTATGGTATGTGCAAATGAGTTGAGTGATTGTGAATGTGTGTGTGTATGTGTGTATTTATGTTTATGATTTTGTTCATGTGTGTGTGATATAGTGTATGATAGTGTGCATGTGTGTCTATGTGCATTGTTGTGTGGATTGGTGTGTTTTTTTTGCGTGTGCATGTGTTTGATGTTAATGATTTAAGACATTTCTCCATTAAGCATAATCTACACCTTTAGATTAATCACATTTCCCATTAATGGCTAATATGTAAAATTTCTCAAGTAATAACCGTGTATCTAATTAATTTACCCAGAAAATGTTCGAATCTCTAGCAGGTGCACTTCATAACCTATGGCTTTATCAACTACGTTACCGAAGCGTCTCCCCCCCCCCCCACACTTTTTTTAGAGCACTTTAATACGCTCGCTTAAAAAACATTTTTCAAAATCCAAACCAACTATAACGGATCATATTCAAATAACAAGTTAATACTGAATTCAATTTAAATGACAGAATAAAAGCATATGTTAAAAAAAAAAAAAGGACAAACTTCAAGAAACCATTAAACTCTAAGAAGATGTTAAGGTTCACGGGAATATAGAAAAAATTAAAGTGTATGAGAGTTTAAACTGTAGAAAGGAATAAATTGTAGAATGTGTTAAAGGTTAGAAAATGTTAGAGTACGAAAGTTTAGAAAAAATTAACAAAATTTCAAATAATCTGTCTAGGACTCGAGCTCTGTGCCAATCCACTCACTATTTGTAAGAGCTCCTATCCTGTCAGCTCACCGAGCCATGGTGCACACCAACTGAGTACTTTGGTAAGCCTGCAGGATGTAGGGGTATAAGTGAAAGTGTATGTGTATGTGAATGGGTGCGTGTTTTGCTATTATATGATGAAATGGTTTATCAGAGTAATTAATTGGAAATAGTCTGTCTGTGGGTGTTGGTGTATGTTGAAACCGTATACACGATTGTTTTTCCTTTTAGGGTTCGTTGACCAGACAGAAATAAAGCAGGAAATGTTCTCGCTTGAAAATATCCTATGGATATCATAGTTTACAATATGTCTTTAGTCTTAAGCTGACGTTCCTCAGGAGCAGACATATGTCTCGCTACATAAAATATGCATACTTGATAAGTGTGTATAGTGAATGCTAGCATGGTGCAAGTGCAATAACTTATACTTCTAATAATAATGATATATATTACTAATTACAAATTCTGAAACAAATGAAAGATATATGACAGTTGAAGTTTGGCTGTTTTCTGAGCGCTCATTACTTTGGTAATTGTATAGTTGTTAATTATTCATGTGTACATGTGTATACCTAGTAAGTATTCATTGCATGTTTATGCAAGTATGGACTTGCACGGTAACGTCATATATGCGATTATGTCATTCCCGATTACATCATATAACTGCAATCCCCTCCACCATTCTCGACCTTCAACAGTTGACATAGTACATTTAACATATCATTTGAGCAGTTGACACCGATCAGGTAATACGATAGACAGCGAGCATAAGTGAAGGTCTAAGAATGTATTTCCCAGAATTTTTTTTAGATATTAAGTGAACCGCCTGGGAATCGATTCCGGTAATAAAAAATAACATTGTTTTAATTACAATAAGTAAGAATACAAAGCAAAAATTAGTTTTCGTTAACTTCAAAGTAAAAATGAAAACAATAATAAGTGTTCTGCCCAAGAGTCGAAATCGGTAATCCAAAGCTAACATTACATTAATTGTCCTAAGCAGTTATACAAAGCAAAACTATTTTTTTTTTTGTAAAATTCGGATATTAAATAATATTAGGTAATCTGACCGAGACTCGAACTCGATAACCCAAAAATAATATTACATTAATTAACACTAGTAGGTATCACTCACAAATAAAATTAGGTAAGAATCAGAACTCGAATAGTATTATGGGTTTTAATGAGAATATAAGCCAACCTAAATTAAAACAACAATAAGTAACCCTAGCACCTATCCAACTCACAAATAAAATCTGGTTAAATTAGTAAATGAGATTACATTACGTGCTATGAGTGAAAATAGAACCGAAAATCCAAAAATTAACATTACTTTAAGTATCCCTATTACATATCCAACTCACAAATAAAATCTGGTTAAAATCGGAAATAAAATAATATTACGTGCCATGAGCAAGAATCGAACCCACATCAGATACTAACACTACATTAGGTAAGCCCAGTACCTACCCAACTCACAAATAAAATCTGGTTGAATTTGGGAATGAAATAATATTATGTGCCTTGAGTGAGAATCGAACACAAATCCGAAATTAACATTACATTAAGTAAGCCTAGTACCTACCCAACTCACAAATTTAAATCTGGTTAAAATCGGGACTAAATAATATTATGTGGGTAAGTATGCACTTGGTAGTATGCATATTTGGTAAGTAGGAACTTGGTAAATGTGCACTTGGTAAGTACGCACTTGATAAGTATGCACTTGGTAAGTGTGAACTTGGAAAGTGCGCACTTGGTAAGTGTGCACTTGGCGAGTATGCACATGGTGAGTTTATGCCTTACTATGTTTATAAAAGCGCATAATGAATATTTGACCCTATCACTATTATCTACATTGGGGATGATGTTTATGTTTTGAATTTGAACATTATAGCATCAACAGCTTGAAAATTATGACTACCATTGCAAAAGGGCTTAACTCGTGATTAACCTTGCCAGATAGGTCTAAGGGCTTAAATGACCTTACCACCATGATGGATATAGGGGGCATGGTGCCTATGTTATGGATTTGATCACTATAGCTTCAAGGGTTCGGAAATTATGACTAGGCCTAGATACAACCAACGACAAATCACAGCATGGGTGAAGGGCGTAAGGGATCGGAGCGTCTGTGGTCTGTATCTACGTCCTTATCGCGTCACTTTTTCCCAGGCTGAATTAATGGACACCTATCCTGACTGAGACCTCGCCCAGTTAACCACAGATCCCGATGTCGATAAGGGCGATAATGGTCCAGGACGCCCCCTTTTACTCTACTTCCGCCTGATTATGGAAATCCCTGATTTGAATGGTTAGTGGCTTTCGACATCTTCGATTTGGAAATATGGGGCTTGTACCTTTTTCTGGAGATCTCAAGAGGTAAATGAGAAAATGGGAGAAAAATGGTAAATTTTGAAGTAAAAAAGATTAATTTTGATGTAAACTACGCATTTTAAGGAAAAAAGGGAAATTTTGGGGTGAAAATTAGACATTGTGTGACATCCAAGATGGTGGCAATCAGAACCAGAGCTGTCTCCTTACTCCTGTGCTAGATCACACATTTCTATACTGCTTCACTCACCCCACACATTTTTCCTTTCTTTTTTGAACAGCTTATTTAAGTTGTTGTGTGTTTCCGTCCGGAATACTACAAATACCATAAAAAATATGTAGAGCTGTATACACAAAAGATAACTCTTACATCAGTGCATCTTCAGACTTCGAAATGTAACTTTATGAGTCCAACAAGAGTCAGCAGTTGCGGCATTTACAGTTTAGCAAGCTTACTGTGTGATACAAGCCTCTGGCTTCTGGTACGTATAGACACAAGAAGACACAATTACAGTTGTACGACATATATGCATATTGTTCGTCTAGTGTGTGTTGAAACAGCATCTCTCCTAAGAATGTTAGTTGGAGATATTATAGTAACAATTACTGTCACTTTTGCCCGTTTTTATTTTATTGAATCATGCTAGAATCTTGGAGGGTAGAAAGCAACATACAGCCCCAGACTTTTAATTTTGTCGCCCAACCATTCTCTTGTTTCGAGGCAGTATTTCTGCGCCTGTTCCTGTCGTACAACTACTCTCTGATCTTGTCTGTATATGAGAGACCAGAAAACTTCAAAATGCATTAAAAGGAAGTTCGCTAAAACATTTAATTATTTATATTCTTCCATTTTTATGCGACAATAGTTGAAAGGTAAATTGTGATTGAAGTCTTGCACAGATGTAAGACAGCACTATGCTTTGAGTTTCCTTGCATTTTGGTTACTTCTGCTTTACAACCAAAACAAGCTTCTATGAGACATGCATACTAGCAAGAGTGGAGATGCCATTTTTTGGTATCTATTTGTTCTGGGCCTCAAACGTTAAAAAAATAGAGGGTAAATAACCAGAATATATAACTTATCCAGTAAAAGCAGATGGAAGTAATTGTCAAAGAATTGAGTTTTAATTACTTACCTTCAGCTGCAGCTCCTTTTCGTTGGTTATGACCCTGGTGATTGAGATGCAGGTATATATGAAGCTAAGCATGATGAATAGAGATACCATGCTTTCCATTGCCGTCAGCAGAGGGTCGCTACGGTATGGCGGGTAAGGAAACCTCTGCAGCTGTACCGACGGTAATGAAACATTGCCTGATAGCTGCTCGATTATGCCAACACTGACAAACTGCTGTAGGGCAATGAAGCCCTCTGCATGGTAACCTGTACGAGACACACATTTGCGATGAGTAAGGAATTAATATTGCACATACGGAAATTTCGTATTGTAAGTAAGTCAAACAAACATATACTGTCAAACACGAAGTAGATCAAAAAATTAAAGTAATCATTATCCATTTTTTAAGTTATCAGTATGCTCGATTCTTGATACACCACTTCTTTCCGAGAAAGACTGACTTTTGACACTGACGTTCTTTGCTAGTGCAAATAAATGTGGTTTAATTTAACACTTTCTGACTAGGCTTATTGATCACTGAATTCTGAGTATAAACATACACAAAATTAAACGAAATACGAAGCTGCAAATGAAGTGACCATCATGTGAAATATAGAACTAAACTCGTCGCTGAATTGAAAAGTAGAAATTTATTTTGTAAAATTAACTGCACAATGTTCTGGTACATCAATGAATGTAGAATATAGATATGTATGTATATATATATATATATATATATATATATATATATATATATATATATATATATCCCTTCTTGCAATATCCGATTCATGTGTGTGTGTATATATATATATATATATATATATATATATATATATATATATATATATATATATATATATATTCTTGTTTCAAGTTAATTAAAAAATTATTTTGATTCATTTATAATGTTTCGATTTAAGGTGACGCCAATTTTTTTGGTACACACGAATGTAAAAACAATTCGTCCCATATACATTAAGTGTAATTTGGACTGTTTTAATGGGGAAATTAATTTTTAAAATGATTGCACGTGGGTACGTTTTTACAACCTTTCGTTTAGAATTATGATAATTTTCTGAACTACTAGGGAAGTTATATATGAAATACAGTATTTTGCTTAGAACATCATTTGCTGCATTAGGCTTGAACAAAAACATTTTACAAGTTGTAAACAAAATATAAAAATGGAAACATTACTATTTGGGGATACATAGTAGACCAGATTAGTATAATCTCACATCTCAACAGTTTCAGTCGTTCCAGTCTGTTGTGCATTGAGATGTTGGCTACAATAGAATGTCAATGTATAATTTTTTTAATTCATGAGCAACATACACATAAACCTTTTTCAAATAGTTGATTTTGGTTTCCTGTATTTGTAATTTTACCTGCAGGATGTGCTTTCAAGATAGCAGCTAAACAATTCCAGGCATGTTAAGATGAAAAGAATGCATATTGAAAGAGGTAATGGTCCTATCACTTGCTTTGCTCACTCCTTTCATTTCCTATGTGTACTCAAATTAGCAAACTTTTGAAATCGTTAAAGGTGCTCTCTTTGTCCGTAGTCTGCTTTGCATTTCAAGTGAGACAGGTGATCGTTTGTAGAATTTACGCCACCAGCTTGAACATTCAGAATACCATCTGTACCCACTATGGTCAGGGTGCAGGGCGATTTCTTCGAATAATTCACAATAAGGGTGTATACTTGTTTTACTGTATAAATTCTATCACATCTTCTAATGGGGCGTTTGATAATGTCGAGGTTCCGATCACATGGGTTATACGAGCGCCCCCTTTTCGGAAGAACTGCTTGAACATTTTAAGGCGTCCTGTATCAGTAAGAGGGAGGCAAATTCTTGAAACTATAATGTTCTTATTTTGGCCAAGGCAGTTTTCAGCATACAGATGTAGTTTCTCAATACTAGGCAGTACATAATTTGTAATATAATATAGTAGAAACGATGCTACCTCGTTTGCGCCTCTGTGGTTCTTACATTCATTATAACTGTAGTAATGAGCACGCCAAATTTTAAAGTTAATTACACACAATAAATGAACTGTGAGTTACCTATAATATAAATAATAGAATAATAATAGGACATTCTTCAGTTCTTTGACATGTTTAGTGAAATTTTGTATGAAGAATATAATATTTTAGAATGTCTTAAGTGGACACACAATTCTGCAGTAGCAACTCTCTTTGTTGAATCACTTAGATGTGGGCTGTGCATTTTTGTTGTTTTTGTTTATTCACAGTACCAGCAGGTGACCATGAGAGGCATTCCAAATCTTAGGCAGAAATTCACATTAAATACTTCTTATAGATCTCATATTTCACTTTTGTGTTATGGTGCTTATTGACAAACATATCATGAATCTTCGTTACAGAAAGATCAGCTGGTAAATATGTGACCTCTCTTGGTACAAATCGAGTAATCTTTGTTGGGAAAATACGCCATATGATCATGAATTATCGCAAGATCTTCACTGGAGACTTTAGACGCACAAGGTTGCTTTCCTTTCATATCTCGAGGAGATTTTCCTTCAACAAGAAGATTGCGAATTATTTTAATTCGTTCATCACTAACAGAAATTTCCAAATTTTCCTTAAAAATGGCAGAAGACCATGAAATCCAATTTTAGTAATTTGGGGGGCTTCCTTAGGACCGGCAGAGCAGTAGTGGCTATATAAGTTTTATAGGCATGGAGTATGCCAAATCGATACAATGGATCCAGGATCGGAGTCAGATCTAACTATCAGCTATCTTGGTTGTCAGCCATCTTGCATCCATATTGTATGCACATGACCTTTGAAATTGACCTTTGACCTAGAGCTTTGACCCCCAAAATCTACGAAAAATTCCCAAAAAATAAAAAATAAAAAATTTAAAAACTCCCAAAAAATAATTAAAAATTTATCATAAAAAATATTATAATGTATTAAAAATTATTTAAATAAAAACTGCAATTTTCCGAGGTTCCCCCACCACCCCTCACCTAACATATTAGTCGGCAGACCTGCACTTGTTCGTCCATAACCAGTCTGCCATCTTGGTAGGCAACCGCCATCTTGGTAGGCGACCCCATCTTGTTAGGCATAACCTGTTCACCATCCTGTAAACCAGTGACCGTTAGAAATTTAACGTTGACCTTTGACCCTCGTAAATGTAAGCAAGCGATATACATTACAGACTACTACCACCATATTAGATGCAGGTAAACTCGACATTGACCTCGTGATGTTGAATGACTTTGAACACAAAAACATGAGAAAAATCCATAAAAGTCAACAAGTATATTACGTTACAGACCACTACCACCATATTAGATGCAGGTAACCTTGAACTTGACCTCAAGAAATAATGACCTTGATAACAAAAACTCGAAAAGACATTAATAAATTGCAACGAACATATTATGATACTAACAACTACGTTAATTGATCGATTTCACTGTCAAGCCAGCTGTCGACACTTATATTTATAGACATAAAAAACTGGTAATTTCCCACCCTATTTTTCAATATATTTTTCCAGTCAGATGTATAGCTTCATGCATGATACAGGACTTTGATGACATGCCTAATTTATTAAATATATCAAATATTCTTTATTACAAACTTTAAGGGGGATAGATGATACAATGCAAAAAAATTAAGAAAAAACTATTATTTTATAATTATAATTTTTTTATTTTGTAGTTACAATTTCAGAAGAATGCATTTCATCACATCATCTGATACAATCCCGATAATTATATTCTCTAATGATACAAACCACCTCTTTCATGTTTGAGTAATCCCCATGTTGTTGCTTATCGAGTAAAATTTATAGTCTGTCCACAAGTTCATTCTGGTCTTCGGTAAACATATATAGTCCATTCCAATTGGAAGCGACTTATGAAAATCAACCTTTGAAAAGACACTCTAGGCAAAACATGTCAACCTGTTTTTTAAACAACCTGTATTCCACAAATATATAACATTGTCGTTATCTTTAGAGTACCTTATTATTGAATAAATGAAACTGTACCTTAATATCTGCTATAATTTGTAATATGTATTTCTTTTTAAATATTAATTAACAACAGCGAGAGCAGCGACGTGTTGGCAATGGCTGGTAAGAAATAGGTCATAGTTAAAATATTAGATTAACTAAGTTTTTTAGTATACTATTTGTAAATGAAACGTTGCCTATTGAAATATTTAAATATTTAGGTAGCCGCGATGGCAACATATCTCATTTATACAGTTTAAAATAACAGCGGATAATATCGTTAGTAGGCCGTAATAGTACGGTGTTGTTTTATCAAACAAGAGCAACTTTGAAGTAACTGTCTGCTGAGCGAGGCTTGGCTCTCTCTCTGTCTTTGTCTCTTTCACACTCGGGAAGTTTCACTTCACTAGTATACGAATAATTGTACTAGTTTTCAGTTGTAACATATTTCATACTTACTACAGCAAAATAATGATTTTTAATTTGTAATTTACAATTGAAGAGAGATTTTAATGTTTGAATACTTATTTTAATACATTTAAATATGATGGCGAGGCAGAAACAAAGTGAAGTTGGCAGACCTAGCGAGCCATGACTTGGCGTGTTGCTGTTTTGCCAAACTAAGTGTAAATTTTACTTACTCCGAAAAATACTTCAAATTACCACATCACGTTTGTAGACGTTGTGTTTTTTAAACCTACCTAAGCAAGTTACGATGTTGTGATAAATCTTTGTTTCCACTGCAGTAATAAACACACTGTTATGGTGTGTTTCGTTAACTGCTGCGTGTGAAATAGCGTGGCGTGGCTGTTTGGTGATAGTTACGTTGGATCTGTGTGTATGCGTGATTTCAAATACTTGATGTGAACTATTTATACATTGTAAATGTGAACTGTTTTTATGATGAAGTTATTTATTTACATCCACATATTTTTATTTATCACAACGTTGTACCTTTGCTCTGGGTGTTTGAAACACAGTCGTGTAAAGTGATTTACCACCAATCCCAACAAAATAACCAAGCCCAGTCCCAATAAATTTCAATAAACCTAATACACAGTAAGTAGCAATACATATAAATATGAGGGGAATAAAAGTTACGGTAGGCTTATTTGTGTGCATATTCACAGCTATATTTTAAGTTTCTATAAGAAAAAATGAGCGACACGAGTTGTATGCTTGATTTTAATGTCGCTTTTTAGTTGGACTGTCTATTCCTTCGTTTTGCCTCTTAAATAAATAACCCAACACATATCACTAACAAAAAGTTAAATACTACATTTCATCACCTCGCAATTGTAACGGTGTTTAACACAGTCATGGCAAAATATTAACGTGCATTACATGTAATATGCTATGTCGTGGAAAACAAATATGTTAATGTAACGTAACCGTAAGAACTATCGTTAATTCAGGCATTTTTAAAACGTCATAAAGCTGACCTAAATAATGTTGTAGGCCTAAACTGTGAATATTCATATAAATGGTTTTTGAAATAGACCTAAGACAGAATTATTTGAAAAGCTGTTAACAGTAAACAACACATTTGACAGGTATAGAAGTAGAAGTCACATTTCAATGTTTATTTTTAGGTGTAACGAAAGTATACGAACACATGTACATACACAATGGCATGTAAACATTGATTTTGACAGATGCTACATGGCAGTCACATGGCAATGTTTGTTTACATTTGGCGGAAGGATACGAAACGGGCCTGCAAGTAGATATTTAGCAGGGCTCCGAGAAAGTTGCTTCCAATGGGGAATGGACTATAGTCAGCATTCTAGATGTATTCCGCCTTTTTCACATCACTTGTCGAAGGAAACTAGTTGGTGAAATGTGTGGGAACGTCGAGGGAAAAATCATCTTCAACTCTTTCACTGTTGTCATAGACATCATCAATATTGTCTTCATGATCGTCTTCACTACATGCTTCACCTTCGATATCAAATTTACTTTTCTTTATAGCAGGAGTTGTATGTTCATCAGTATTTAGAGCTGATGGTCGCTTATTTTTTAATTTTTTCGTCTTCATACAAACGTCTTGCAAATGTACGTTTCGCACAAACCGACTGTACTGCACTAATTCCTTCTTTAGCATTAACTGTCTCGTCATAATTGTCTGCGGAAACAGTGCCCATCGATATAGCAGGAGGTATTGATGACATAATTTGCTGGCTCCCAGTAGATGAGCCCTCTCGGTCGACAGCGATGAACTGATCAAACCTATGCCTGTACTTTTCCTTGCATAGTAGACAGTCATTTACGATCATCAAAATCCATATTTCTCTTTCCAGCACAAGGAACACATATCTTTGAAATATAACTATAAACGTAACGTTACTTCGTATCGTCCTCGCGAAATAGCAACAACGCATTAATGTTGTCGCGAAACATCTGTTTGGGTATGCGCGAATAAATCTGGTCGGAGTACACGCAATCCACGTACACGTGTCGTCCCATGCTAAAGAAATTATGAATGCATGTTTATTTCTCGCAGGCAATTTCATAAGACAAATATCTAGTTTGCCAGTGCTTCGCTCGGAGGTATGGCTGCTTCATTATCATTATCACTGCATGGGAAATAACCCATCCCTTCTATGGCCATATTGAATAATTGATGCAGTAATTCTAACACTCTCGGCTTCATGATTTAGAGTTTAAATCACTGCATCAATTATATATATGTGTGTATATATATACCTTTAAGACTTGTGTTTCCTATATTCGTTTTATGATTTAGTATTTAAATCACTGCATCAATTATTCCATATGGAATCATAAAGTGAATATGGGAAACATAAGTGTTAAAGGTGAATATGTATATATATATATATATATATATATATATATATATATATAATTGATTCAGTGAGTAAAACTCTAAATCATGAAGCAAATAGTGTTTAAATTACTGCATCAATTATTCCATATGGAAATTGGAAATAGAATCTTCCAATGCACACAGATTATTAAAAATGTTCATGTTCGTTACTTGAAAGGTGTGAGATGATAGTATTTTATATCATTTAAATTTTAATTTATTTGATGGGCTATATTATTTATAAATTTAATAATTTTAGTTATGGATAAGTTCTATTGGTAAAATTTAAATGTGCCGTCCTTTATTTATGATTTTAAAATATTCTAAGCACGGGTGGGTGGGGTGATTATATATATATATATATATTATATGTGTGTGTGTGTGTGTGTGTCACGTAAGAGTGTATTGTATGAAAGAGTACCGTACACATTTAAAGTTAAGACATAACGTCAATAAAGAAATGTTTGGGAATATCTAAGGTATAAAATAATAAAATAAGAGTGTATTTAATACGGTGTCTACAAGGAAGTTTTGTATTTTAATATAAAAGTTCAGTAACACGTTTCTGAAAAGAAACCAAAGGCTAGGGAGAAGCCTGGGATAGAATTTAATTGCCATATGGAAGGCAGTCCATGAAGTAGCTAGCGCGCAGGTACCGGCGCGACCCATTTACAGTGTTGCAACAGCACAACCACGAAGCGCGTGTCAGTGCATTAATTTGCCACGAGTGCTGATATGTTTACGAAACAGTGCGGCGAGGCACGCTCATGTTATACACATCCTTATGCATGTGCATTGCCCATATTTTGATACATAATTATAATCATCTTCATTTAGAAATTAACTCATGTACTTCCCGAGAAAGAATTGCAGTTACGGACACAAACAGAATGAAATAAATTGGGTTCACACAGTCATGTGATCCAGGAAATTGAAAACACCTGTGGCCATCGCAAATGCTAGAGACACGCCGAGCAGGTCATTTAGTTGATGCACAGACTTCTGAAACCGACATTAAGAAGGAAAATTGAGTGAAATGTCAAGGGTAGTTACCAAAATGGCAGTATTGCACAAGACACATCCATTTTGACTGTTATGATAAGCATACAGTTTACCTACATCCACCCAATTGATAGACGCACTCACCCAGGAGGTCACCTATTCGTTTCGCGTTAGAAACACGGGACATTTGCGGGCTTCGGGCGGACTAGACAGCCATCCAGAGTGGCCTATTGTTCGCTCTGCTGACCTGAAAGGGAATCCCGGCAGTAAGATCGCAGAGAGATATGTTGGATTTTTACTGTGGGTCCTACTATATGCGACAAAGTATGAATTGGACTTTGCTGTGGGTCCTTCTGTATATAATACTCAGGGCGGAAATGTATCACGAGAGCATTTCCCTTCTGACCTGAGTGCAGAAATGTACTGTGTCCTGTAGTCGTAACGATTGTTAATTGGAAGCATGTGTCGAATAAATTCCAAGTCTTAGATGGATTTTTAGTTATAAGTGCTATGAATTAAGTGTGACTGTGTAATCATTATTTTTAAGAAAAGGTTAAAATGTTATCTGTTATAAGTCAACTTAGTACATATTGAAGCTCTGTGCACACGGATAGCTTCGTAATTTATTCTAATATAATAATTTTTTTTGAGATAGCAAATCAGTTACAAATTGGTAATGTTAGGGTTATAGTTGCTTTTGAATAAAAGTAGTCACTTGAGGGTAATTAGACAATTAAGAAGTATATTAAATATTTTTTATGTAAGAAAATGAATTATTTCTATGAAACAATTTAAGTAAAGAAATAATAGGGCAGACCTATTTCGAAAAGTGAAATTAGAAAAAATAGAGTAATATAAATACAAAAAGGTGGTTGAAAGAAATTGAACATTTTTATTTTAAAAGAAATTACTTAAATTCTAATATAATAAATAGGAACTTAAAAAGCTAAGGGTATGGCAAGACACTAAAACCATGCTTATAAGTTTCAGATCAACAGCTGTTCATGAGTATCAGCAACCAGCAGTCCAAAGTACGTCCAGAGGAGATGCTTTACACAAGGCAAGCAACTGCAGCAGCATCAGGACACCCGTCCTGTCCAGATGTCATGTGAAGCGACATCACAACCATTCCGCAGTATCAGCACTACCGGTTAACAAAGCTCACGAGACTTAACTAATAAACAGAAAGGTAATCAGCGGTTCCGTATTTTACACACATAAATAATACTGCACCCTGCATGGACCAAACGCTCTAAACACATTCTCGTATCGTACTTTTCGGTAACTTCACGTGTTTGTTATTGTTTGGAAACACATTATAAAGTAACTCGTAATACCAGAAAACTTCCTAATCTTTGTTTAAGTGAAAGTTACATAAGAGTTCAGTTATAGTGATGCATCAATGAAACAAGGGACAAATCAACAAATCCACAACTACACTGCCGACAGTCACTCTACACAGCCTCTCTACAGTCACTCTACACAGACACTCTACAGACACGCCACAAACATAAATCACTTCATCTATACTCCACACGAAGTATGTAGTGTAGCTAATTTCCTTAACTCTGAAATTTATATTTAAAAAAAAAAAAAAAGTTCAGTGTTCCTGTTATATTAAAATAATATTTTATAGTATTATTATTATCAGGTAATTCATATTATTAACATGTGTTTTTGTGTAATATACACCAAAGTTTAAAAAATACAGTTTTTAATTGTATTATAATATATACTTTTCAGTACAATATACACAAAATGAAATGACATAAGCCACTCTATTTGACAAAACAAAAGGTATAGAATTAAGTTGTTAACTATACAGAAAAATTCTTGTTGTCACAGGGTAGTTCATAACAGTAAAATAATATTAAGGCATAGCAAATTCCTTCGCAAGTAAAACTGATATACAGGAGGGACGCAACTGCAATTCTCATTGTTTGTTTTACTATTTAATTTAAAGTTATATGTATAGCAATATACATCCTACATGTCACTTCAATTCCAAGTTTTCTTTTTCTAGTGAACCCAGGTAGAGTCAAGCTAGATTAAGTTAGAGTAAGGCACAAGCTTTTAATTAAACACGAATACTGTATAGGAAAATTGTCAATACATAGTCAAATGTATTTGTTTCTCTTTCAGCTTCAATGTTTTGTATTCAAGTAATATTGTAATGGAGAGAGCTTTTATTGTAATTAACATTCTTAATAATCACGACAATTCAATTTAAAGTCAAGTAACGAATAAATCTTTGAATTCAATGTTATTACATTTTCAAATAATAACGTAATGTTTAGTCAAAGCCACACAGACATTTAACGAACTGTTTGGACAGTGCAAAGGACACTTAATAAACAGACTGATGGTACGCGATCCATCCGCGGGGTGTCTGCAGCGAAAGCATCGAAGACAGTTTGCACGTCACAGCACTTTACAAGTTCATTGCCTTAGTAGCAGAAATTTCACAGTCAGCAGTACAACAGCATTGTACAAACTCTGCGACCCCGCAGGACAGATACATCGGCAGTTTCATAACACAGTCTGTCTTCTTATTTAAATTCATACACACCATTATCCAACCGTAGCGAAGAGGTCATCCCTTAATCCATTTCCCACTGCCAGAAGACGGCAAAATTCCAAAATTTCCATGCAGAGCTACAGAAGAGCGGGGGACGGCTCTTATTTGAAGCAGAAGGGCGATGTTATGGCGTGGACAACTGTGGCAAGCCATGATTATATTGCTTGCATGTACACGCCATTCTAAAGTACAAGGGCATTGGCCAGTGGAAATATAAAACAGTATACGCAATTGCCAAATCATGGCCAGACGTATAATGAGGCCGCGGTGGCATGATATAGGCGAGCCCAATGACAGGAAGGACGTCTTTTCTCGTCTCGATGCCAACTGGGGAAGATGTTCCAGAGAGCCAGAAGGATGACGATGTGCCACCCCTGTAGTCCGTCTACAAACCAGCCTTCGGCATCATACAAGGTGGGAAAGAACGGTCCAGTAAATAACCGTAATGGTGGCTTCATATTAGGCTTCATAAGGTTTTATTAGAATAACTTAAATGTATAAAATGCCAGCTACTCCGATATGTTCCCACTTAATTTAATATGCGTAAAATCCACGAGGTAAACAATAATGTGGCAAACCATGGAAGGGGTAAGCTTTGAGTCAATTATAGAGTAGCTCTAAGCCATTGTGTACGACCCTCATAAGAGCATATTTTAGGCTAAATAATAAATGGTTTTATAATATAAAAAGCATAAAATATAACATTTTACAGGTTGTAGAAACCTCACATACGCCCTGTCAACATAAACCTAAACCAAAGGGAGGAAACCTATCCACATATGCCGAAATAACGGCCAGAAATTGCAAGCCTCAACAAAACACTTATACTATAGCATACCCACAGTATGACACCATTAAATGGAAAAACAAATTTCTATACAGATATAAATTTAAACAATTTAAAAAAAAGCCACAGTAATGAATTAAAAAGAAACTCCACAAAACAGTATGAAAACAGTTGTAAAAGTGCTGATAGGCAGAATAGAATGACTGATAGGAAAACGATAAAATCAGTTTAGAACACACATAGAAACAACAGAATACACAGTTCTCAAGCATATACAGAAACAGGCAGTAATTATACCAGTAAGAACAAATACCGCTAGTACAACGTAATAAAGATAAGATAGAACCAGAAATCAAATCAGGATGCAAACTCCAATTTGCACTTACATGTGCACTATGTTGCTACGAAGTTCATCATGCAATAAACTGCCTAATGTTCTCCAACAAAAATATGACATGGAACACTGACATTGCAGATAGATTCAAACGATTGAAAATTAAACATGGCAATCAGATAGTCAAAAAGAAAAATGGAGTACACAGAGAAAACCATCAGCACATTAAAATGGAAACACATAAACCCTCTGAAAGTAAACAAGTTAATACATACCATTTAAAACACACCAATAAGGACAACTTGACAGAACAAAAGGTAGATAATACTAATATTATGACACTGACAGATGCCATACTGTCTTCACCGAAACTCATGGTTGAAAATTATAAACAATACTTTCTGCCACTCATCGATACCGAATGTAGGAAGACATGTATAGTGGAAACAATAGTAAAAATTATAAATTGAAACCTATAGAAAACACTATCAACCTCATGGCAGCGACAGAAGAATTACCGCCTCCAAAATTCAACACATCACTAACATTTAAAATTTCAGACTACACAGTCAAACATGACTTTTTAGTCATTGAAAATTTACAAACTGATATTATATTAGGATATGATTCCATTCGTCGTCAGCAACTAATACCACGCCTACATGACAACATTGCCACACTCGGTTATATACATGATCAAATCATTACTGTACTCCTTATTAATGACTCATACCCTTTACATAATAAATTAATACTACATGCAATAAAACACTTAATAAACTTTGAAACATAGGAAAATTATGTACCACTCAAAAACATTGATCCAGTATTGCCGCCTGAACAAAAATTACAAATCCAACAGCTCCTTAAAAATTACGAAGATAGATTTGCATATAAATTGGCAGACGTCACGAAACAGAAAAACAGTATAAATATTGAACTTACTACAGATAAACCAACCCACCACAAACCCTATAGACTTGCACCAAAAAGATGCGAGGCCATAAAATAACAAATTCAATAACTGTTGGTAGTAAAAATAAAAGAGCCTTCTACATGTCAATATGCAGCCCCTTGCTTAGTAGTGCCCAAGAAAGATGGCAGTATTGGTTTTATCAGTGATTTCCGAGCACTAAACAAGTTTATTAATTAGGAAATTACCCACTAGACCAAACAGAAGATATACTGCAAAACATTCAAATACAAAATATGTTACCAGCCTAGATATGTTCAGCAGATTTCATGCAAATCTGGTCAAAAAGGAAGGTAGACATAAATTGGCATTCATCATAGATAAATTAGGTTTATTCCAATATTGCTGTCTATGCACAGGACTATCGACTAGTCTGCAAATTTTCCAAAATTTTGCGCACATTCTTATAGGAGATCTGCTTTGGAACACGGTAGTTAGTTATGCAGACAGAATTTTTGTACTAGGTGACACTTTTGGAGAACATGTTCAAAACCTAGAAAAAGTTTTCCAAAGAATGAGGGAATTTAAAGTCAAGCTAAATCCTAAAAAGTACACATTTGCAAAACAAGAACTCACTATCTTAGGACACAAACTCACACCACAAAGTTTGATTCCTGACCTGGGAAAATTCAAATATTACAGAAATACCACCGCCCACATCAGTTAAACGATTACGTTCATTCCTTGGACTAACATCTTATTTGTGTAAATTCACTGGAAACTACTCATAAATTACACAACTGCTCATAGAATTAACTAAAAAGGACAGGCCGTTCATATGGGAGGATTTCCCATTTGAATGGTCTTTCAGTGTTCCAAACACTAAGAGGTGCTATTACAACATCCTCCTAGCACCATTTGGGAATGAGAGGGACACAATTTTAGTTTGCGATGCTTCAAAAACAGCCATAGGAAGGGCCCTACTTCAACAAGACTGTACCGGCACTCATCATATTATAGCATATGCATCACGAATATTAAATGAAAATTAACAAAACTAGAGTGTGACAGAGAGAGAGAAAGAGCATTGTTAGCAATTAAACATTTCTGCATTCATTTCCACCTCTTTCTTTACGGACGTAAGTTTACCATCGAAACTGATCACGGATACCTCAATTGCTAACAACACACATATACAAATATTTGCAACAGCACTATCCGATTTTGAATTTGACACAAAAATTGTTACCGGCAAAATGATATTATTACTGACGCACTTTCCAGGCTGCCCGAAAATAAAATCAATAAACCAGTCGCATTAACTGTAAACAGGAAAATATATCAAACAATAGAAATTTCTAACACTTCTTGCAGTTTGTATGAGACAGCAGCGACTTTAATTTTTAACAATCCACAAATGTCGGATGAAACACATTCATGCATATGTAAATATTTATGTCATAAATTAGAGGATTATTCACAAATAAATCAAAACAAGGCCAATGATACTGTCCATCGACGAATTACCACATGAAATAATGTTCCATGCTATAGCAGATTATTACCACATTAATATTTGAATAATCTCTATTAACGGGACAGCAGAGAAATTAATTGGATTTCACGAACCTCTAAACTGCATAACATTATTAGCACAGGACAATATTCAGTGCACCATTTTTTAAAAACTAATATGGAGAAACCCTTAAAAACCCAAGAGATTGAATATGATATCCAGCTCTTCTTATTTCCACTACAGCACAAACCGTCTCACATATCCCCATTTCATGGCAAATATTACGATGACAATAATATACAGGAAATTAAATTAGCCCGTACAGAACCACATAAAGCTACCACTAGAGACATAAAAAGGCACGACGCTATGGTATCACAATTAATGGAGAGGTATATTATAAAATGCACACACCTGCAGGCGAAAAACACCTGTCATCCCCAAATATTATATTCTGGAAGTGATAATGGCACATCACGATTCTTTTTTAGGCGGGTGACATTTTGGTAACAAAAACACAACAAAAAATGAAATATGCAAACGTCTGGGAAACAATGGACAAGACGTTGAAAATTACATTAAAACCTGCGAAATTTGCCAAAAGACAAAACCAGCAAATAGAAAAAAACAAAGCCAAATGCAACCAATCGACCTCACAAATTTTCACAATGTGGTCGCTTGATGCCAAAGGACTCCTCCTGGAAACCTAAGTTGGTAACAAATATGTTCTTGTTATGACCAAATTCGCTACCATATATGTAGTAATGCACCCAATTAGAGATATAGATGGCCCACCATGTGCAGACTTGATCAAATTAGTGATCCTTAGATATTTGGGGCCCCAAATATATTCTGACAGGAATACGTCATTCAACAATTAAATGATAACAGAACTGCTTTCAGACTTACAAATTCAAAGATTGTGGACGACAGCTTATAGCCCGCAAACAAATGGGTTGATATAATCGACGAATAAATTTCTTAGGCAAGACTTAACCTTATATGCACATGATTCACCATGTCAATGGGATAAGTACATAGACTTTATTGTGTTTAGTTATAATACTACTCAAAATTCGACCTCAAAATTTTCGCCCTTCTATTTAATACATGGGGTAAACACCACTCAATCTACTCACATAGTATTAGACAAACTACATACATGCACCTCGGACTGGCTACACAGACTGACTCAAGCATGCGATAATGCAAAATAAATTATATGAAAGAGTCAATGCAAGCAAAAATAATATTTTGATAAGAAATACAAACACAATACATTCCTACCCAATCAAATGGTATGGCTCTGTAGACTGGCCAGAAAAAAAGACTTTCAATTTTATATATGTGTGGTCATTTTAAATTATAAAAAATTTGGGACCAAACACAGTACTATTGGCAAAATCGCATAATGGCGAGTAAAGACACTGTGAGCATGAGACACTTGAAGCATGCCTACTTGCAACAACACCCGCTAAAACCCCACAGTGATTAATAATTTACAAATGTAATTGTATGTTACTGGATATGTTACCTTAGAATTCTAACAGACTATAGGCCCATAATTGCTCCGTATGTAATTTAGTATTTCAGTATCATTTCAAATGTCCGGGTATCAGCTACCGCCAATTGAGAAACTCAAGGGTCGTGAAAACTTCGACACGTGGAAATTCGCTGTACAGACATACTTTGAGCATGAAGAATTATGGGGCAGTGTTACAGGTGCAGAGTCAGACAATAAGAAAGATGTAAAGGCAAGATCTAATATCATTCTTTTGGTTGATCCTATAAATAATGTTCATGTGCAGACGACCACGACTGCTAAACAAGCACGGAATAACCTCACTAAGGTCTTCCAAGACACTGGATTGACAAGATGTGTAGATCTTTTGCGCATCCTTATCACTGCAAGGCTAGAATCTATGTGGCAGTGAATCTATTGAGGACTATGTAAACAAAGTCTTAACCAATGCTCACAAATAGTCCATTATTGATATATTACTCAGTGATGAATGGGTCGGCACAATTCTATTGGCTCGATTACCTAATGTTTATGGACCCATGGTAATGGGAATAGAAATCTCTGGGATACCAATAACTGGTGATTCAATTAAGACAAAGTTGCTGCAAGACATATCAGTCTTGAAAGGTGATGGACAACAAAAACCCCTTGCTATGTGCAGTACAAGTGATTACAGTCGCAAGAATGGACAACCTCCAAACAGACACTCAGGAAATTACAGGGGCTTGCATTGTTATATCTGTGATAGGCATGGCTATATTGCTAGGGATTATAATATAAAAAGGGAAAATACACAAAAGAGAGTCTACAGACATGACCATGAGAATGCAATACTCACTGCTTTTTCTGTTCAAATGACACCAGAAGACAATTCATGGTTTCTTGACTCAGGTTGCTGTGCTCACATGACTTTTAAAAAAAATATACAGAAAGAAGAAAGGAAATCAACTCAGTTACCCATTACTACTGCAAATAACCAAGAAAAGGTTATTGACTGTATTTGTGATATTGACCTTTCAGTACTAATTTATAAACAACCATCAGAGGTCAAGGTAATCAATGTATACTATGTTCCTGACTAAAGGCTAATCTTTTGTCTATAAGACAAATAGTAAAGAAAGGAAACATTGTAGTATTTGATTCCAAAGGAGCAAGAGTGGATAATTGAAGTAATGTATATGCAACACTTACAAATAATTTGTTTAAACTGGATACACTAGCAAACAATTGTGATGGTTTACCCATTATCAGTCATTCTATGCTAAAACCTAGTGAAAACATATGGCACAGACGTCTAGGACACATAAGCTCCTCCATTCTGCGCAAGTTAAAAAAATGGCTTAGCATATGGTGTTGGGTTTCTTCTTAATAACACAGCAGACACAGTTTGTGAAGTATGTGTTCAAGGCAATATGAAAGTAACTCTCAGGCTACAAAATTACTAGAGCTTGTGCACTCAGATCTCTGTGGTGCAATTGAAGATCATTTTGTGTGATTATGTTCCTAGACAACTTCAGCCTCAAAGTATTTGTGTTATTTTTTTTAGAAAGTAAGGAACAAGTCTTAGAAAATATCAAGATTAAAAAAAAAAATTGCAGAAACCCAAACAGGCGAAAGAATAAAAATTTTAAGAACTGGCAACGAAGGGGAGTATAGTAGCAATAATATGTTGGCTATGCTACAGTCAGCAGGGATTTCGCATAAGAAGTCTACACCATTTACCCCTGAGCAGAATGGCAGGTCTGAGAGGATAAACCGTACTATTTTTGAATAGGTGTGTTGCGTGTTGATTGAATTGGGACTTCTTAACACTTCTTGGGCAGAAGCTGTTTTTACAACTGTATACTTGATGAATCGCTCACCAAGCAAATGTGTTGAAAAACACCTGAATAAATCTGGGCAAGCAAAAAAAACTAACCTTAAAACATATCATAATATTTGGATGTAAAGCATTTGCTTGTATACCAAAAGAGAAACAAAGAAAATTGGGACCAAAATCTAAACTGTGCATCTTAGTGGGTTATAGTTTAGAGTGCAAAGCACATCGTCTGTATGACCCTAGTAAGAATGCAGTTTTTCTGTCCAGAGATGTGACCTTCTCAGAAATGTAGACGGGCACTTCTAAAGGGTGGGATTGAAGGTGAAAAGATTAAAGATGTTTTCTATTTGCTTGAGGACTCCAGTGGAAAAATGGCGGACGTTTCTGTAATATCACACACATTAGATCCAGTTCCAAGCGAAGTTGAATCATATGGGTTCTGTGTTTTCTCTGAAGCTGAAAAGTGTCCATATTTAATGCCTCCACAATTACCCTCAACAGAAGAACCAAAACAAGCTTTATGTAGAGGAGAACGACATTAAAGGCTTCCGAAGACTCTTCAGGACTATGTAACCTATTCTGCTGAATATGAGGAACTTAGAGATCCTTTGTCAGTAGAGGAAATGTTTAGTCGCCCAGATAAAGACTTGTGGCTTCAGGCTATGCATGATGAGTATAGAGCCTTGATGAAAAATGGTACACGGGAACTGGTTGATCTTCCAATTGAAAATAAACCCTTGGGCAGTAAACGGGTATTCAAGATGAAGCACGATACATCTGGACAAATTGTGCAACACAAGGCTTGCCTTGTCATCAAAGTATATGCCCAGAAGAAGGGTATTGATTTTGGAGAGACCTATGCACCTGTGGTTCGCTACAGTTCCATCAGGTATTTACTAGTTGTTGCAGCAGAACATGATTTGGACCTTGACCAACTTGACACAGTTACTGCTTTTTTGCAAGGTGATTAAGTGAAGAAATATATGCTTCAGCCAGAGTGTTTTGGTGGATACAGTAAAGTGTGTCGCCTGCAAAAATCGTTATATGGCCTGAAGCAAGCTAGTTGAGTTTGCAATATGAAGCTGGATGAAAGTTTGAAGAAAATGGTTTTAAGCCAGTAACATGTTGACCCATGCGTGTACCACAAAATCAGTGAAGAGTAAATTATTATTTGTGTTCGATAGTACTATTATTCACCTAGACGGTATAATGACTGGTGCATTTCACATTTACCTTGTAAATAAGCAATGTATAAAATATTGTATTACATATCCACAGATTCATTAAATGCCTATAGATAATTATATATACGGCCCTAGCATTAGGGCGAAAGAATATTAAACAGATTACTACATTTATGTATAATCAGACAGTCGAGTCAAATGGGGTACATAAAAATGAATGAGGTTGAAATACTAAAATAACGTAATGTTTATTTTAAAGTTTCGACTACCGAATTGAATGGTTATACATACAATCATATTACACTAGGTACATAATGTACCCAACCCAGTGTCAACAAGTGCTAATTAGTTTTTTTCGCACAACAATTTTCTTGGTATGTCTTCAGTAGAAATGGTACACCATTTCATTAATTTACTGTGCGGTGTATACTGTAAGCTAATGACCTCAGTGATGGATACTATGACTAATAATCAATGATGGGTCATCTTTATACCAGGACATTTCAAACCTCAAACAGAGATGTCCAATGAGATTGGTTCTACAATATTGCAGCAAAATGACCAATCCCCCCTACTTCGACTTGTAATGGTGATCAATTATGGTTCCTCATAAAATACCTACATCTGTCATTACTTATAATCTCCTTTTATTAATTTGGTTATTCTTATATTATTTATTCATTCCATAAACGAATAACATTAGCTTTAAATAGTGCAAGTGTTTTTCAGTTAATGGTACAATTAAGGCCAAATTATTGTGATTAATTAAAATATACATAAAACTTTGTCAGTAGGCCTATATATCCAATGAGGGAGGCCTCCCAAGAGTTTAAGCAACTTTGAACTTTAGTTTTATGTTTTAACAGTTAATATTACAATTTTAAATTTTCTGCATGCACACATTAATATAAGACTAATTATGTATATAAAAGTGACTCCAGACTGTTTAATGGAAAATCAATCAGGTCTGATGAACATTATGTATATTTGAATATCGTATGGATCATATATTACAATGCTAATGGGTACATGTCATTTATGTACACTTCTACCCTACACCTCCCCTCTCTATCTCAGTCAACCTCACACCAACTGTCGGGCTAGGTCCACACCTACTTCATCACATCAACGATGGGTCGCACTCTCCTGCCTGCACGCCCTCATCCAAGACCAGTTCACGCCCACCGGTTGTCACCCAGTCGTCAACATCCACTGTAGCCACCAATAAAAACATATCCGACTCTTCTTCAATGATTCTTCACACAATTACAACTCTTTCCATCTGGCCTGCATTTCGCTGGCTATACATAATGCTTCCTACAGAGAAAATACTGAAATTCTAATTCTTGTGTGCAATCCACTAATATTATTCTTCACTTTCTGATCTTCAGCGAGATGCTGACAGGTCGTCTACATTAACGTTGGATGTGATGTTACGTTTGCGACATCACAAACGAGTCCAAACACAGAGGGGATTAGGCCAACACTTGTTTTATTAACTATAATTACAGATAACGAGGACAGTGGTGCAACAGCGGAAAGCACAGTGTGCTACAGGAGTTAGCAGAAAATTTTGGTCTGTCTGACATAGAAGATTGGGGCAATTCCATCAAACAGCAATCGTCTCAGTAACCCCACCCAGGCGATGTGGGACAGCCAATGGGAACAGAGGATTTCGGCGAAGGTGGGCGTGAACGAGAAGTGTGGTTATCGGAACAGCAGTGGGCCAAGGTGTCAGTGGGCGATGGTCCTCAGAGGTCTGCGGGTTCCAATCGGCGATCGGGGGTCAGTGCCTTCAGCTAAGGTGAGAGAGCTTGCCTGTTCCATAGCCCTTTATCCATCTAGCCCTGTCCTTAAACTAACCAAATCCACCTCTATTCTATCACATTACATTTGTTTGTACTATAAAAAGGTATCAGAAAAATTAATCTATATTTGTTAATTAGGAGTTATTACATAATCACATAAATCCCTACCCTAATCAACCATTGTCAGACTCATGAGTTTATATACAACTTAGGGGGGTATATAACAGGGTGCACACTGGCGTCAGAAGCAGCCATCACTGCAGAGCCATCGGCTCCCAGGTCACCAGCGACAGCAACGGAACAGCAGGTACAACCTATGGTCACATGGCTAACTTTGTCTACCACCGCCTGTTGCAGCTAGGAGAACAGGATCAGCACCGAAGAACGAACAGTCTCCAAAAGGAAAAAAACGGGGGGGGGGGGGGTTGACATGTCCCACGTTGTGTCCCCTCGAGACGCTATTAGTCATGTCGCCAGTCACAGTGTCCACCAATACACTCATCGCCCGTGTAGGGCAGTGCAATGTGTGTGAAGTGTCCCATGTGTATGCATGGGTGGTGCAGTTATTTTCTTTTTCATGGCCATTTTAAATTATAGTTTCAGTGTTTTATTATTTATTTTTATGAAGTGTTTTTAAATTATTATATTTTGTGAAGTGTATTATTATTGTCATTCAGTGCACAAAATATAAGTAGTAACAACAGGCCACAGTCGAACATAAATACGTGGCATAGTACATACAACTTAATAGCCACATGGAAAATAAATGCACTTTTCAGTTATATATATTATATATAAATTAATTATTTATTGAGTGTTTTTATTTGTCCAATCAAACCACATAATTTTCCAAGTGTTTTAATGTAACACACGTGGCGGACAGTGAACAGAGAGCAACACATGCTCAATGCAATTTTGCCACAACATTTAGGTTATGTGTTACATCAAAAATGTTCGTGTATCCTAAAATGTTAACATTTTAAGTTTTTTTTTATTGATTGCAGTTTTCAAATAAAGTTTTATTGTGTAATTTTATTCCATCCTCTCTTCAGAATCACTTACGTGCATTTCATTACATTATTTCAGTGTTTATTATATTTATGTGTTTTTTCACGTTTCACATGGGGACGTTGTGCGAGACCGCCAGCTCCTGCTTTAGCCATTTTCAGTAGCGTTCTAGTACTCATGTGGGGCAGACGTCTGCGCACAACCTGTTCGGGCCAGCATCATCTTTGTCTAATCATTTAGTTTTCAATAGTTAATTTTAATCACCGAAACAAGTAATCATTTCTCTTTAGCCTGAAGAGAGTGCTGCCACAAAACCCCAGTCCGTTTTTCTATGGTTGGAACATAATTTTCATGAAAATATCATTTCAGTTTTTGCGACTTTTTGCCATGTAAGAGCTCTCCGAGCTTCGATGTAGATTCTTGTATCAATGATTTCTCGGAGGGTAATCATGAAAATGAAACGTTTCGTATTGAAATGAACGCGTATTTCTTTTCTCCAGCCACTTGGCATTTCAGGATTATAGGTTAGCATCATCAACAGATGTTGGGTCATCAGAGGAGGCCACATTTAGGGCCATCAACCACACGCCCTACATCATCGTGCTCTCTGTGCTGGCTCCCTTGGGAAGTAAAAACAAACTATATCCAACCCTGACACCCTGCATTCCCTCTGATGACCACCTCACAAACCCAACCATGCATCACATGAGTGATAAAAAGTGTAATTATATATGATTACAGACTACTTGCTTATATTGTCACTTAATTTAATATTATGTCCAAATTGCATTTTACTATATGGAATACCAATATAATTTTGGTTATTTCAATAGTTTATTGACGTAGAGATCATGTGTAAGTAATTTTCATTTGTTTCTAGACAGTATTCAGTATTAATATTTTGTTATTTTACATTTATTTTCTAGAGAGTAGTCGTCATCAAATGTTTACTAAACAAAAGTACTACATAAAATTATACTGGCTGCCCCTCGTTTCGCCATTGCTGATTGGAGCAGAAATGTGTCATGGTCAGACAACAGCTAATCGAAGGACAGGAGACGACATAAGTAAGACAGGTGTAAAATTTAACTATTTTTTATTTAAAACAATTCTCACCACCTCCAAAGATGGACTTGGGTATTTACGAGAAGTTTTAATGATATAAAATTAAGAAGATAGGTGAATTTTATTACACTAATTGCAGCAAGATGTTTTTCAAGGTAAATATGTAATAACTGAAGATAAGTAATATTGAATTTAATTGTATTTGAGAAGATTTATAAATAATTGGTTGAATTTTCTAAAGAGGAAGACAGTTGAATAAAAAATATTTTGAAGCTAAGAAATTTTGTGTATCTAATTTAATTGAAAACGGCACCCAATATGTCAATACTAATTTGTGAAACATCTGAACTGTAACAAACTTCGACAGTATATTTCATAACTCAGTCAAATTTTTTTAAATAATAATGTATAGTTATAAACAACAAGAATAAATGCAGGAAATGTTCAAACATGTATACCTGACTTGAATCCAGAATTATACTGTAGGATCGAATTGTATTACCTGTTAATTGACTGCCTTGTTCAAGAATTAAAGGAGGGATTTCAAAGTGAGAATACTCTACTCACAAATATCAAAAGCCTCATACCAACATTCGCAGAGAGATTTCACCATGAAAAATTATGGAATTTGCCAAATTTTATGCTTCAGACATGACTGGGAGTCTCGCAAAATTTAGGCGTAAGCTCAGCATATGGAATTTGTTGTGGCGCTACAACAAACATAAACCACAGTCAGCTACTGAAACTATGTACATATAATGACTTTTGCAAAAAATTTGTACCCTAACGGGATAACTCTTTTGATGTACCTCACAATGCCTGTTAGAACTTGTGTAGGGGAATAATCATTCTCGACCCTGAGAAGAATAAAATCATATCTTCACTCCACTATGGGACAAGAGACATTTACTAGTTTGGCTGCACTTCACACCCATGGATACGTTTCTTGGATCCCATTCAAATTATGTATAAGTTTGCGAGAAAACATTCAAAAAGAATGAAGATGACTTTTTAAAATACAGTTTCAAGTTCTTTGCTCACTTTTGCTGTGTATTATCCTGGAGCGAAATCTGGCGTTTAAATTAAAACCATTATATTGAAAAAATTAATGTTTAGCTGTGAAAATTACCACAAATAATTATGTAATTTTTCTTATGTATATTTTTTATTTGTAAATCTATATGTAAATAAACCTTAGTGAATATTAATCAAACAGTTATTTCCAATTTGTATCGTATTGTTAGATGTTGCTGGTGGAGGGGTAGGGGTGGCCACTTGCAAAAGGATGATAAGTTTAGGAAAGTGTGCTTACCACCACACATACATGTTTCTCCATTCAGTATACTTTACCTGTGCCCCCTTCCTTTTACAATTTCTAAATTCGCACCTGGGTGGTTTACTACACAGCACTTCTCGTATACCAGATTTAAAGGGAATCGTTTGAATGGTTCAAAAATGTCATCAACATAAATGGTTGTTAATTAGCATATTTATTCCCTGCAGGCAGTACAGGAAGTATGAGCAGATTGGTTGATACATGTCAATGTTTTGATACAAAATGACATTCTATTCCAACTTTTACATGGCTGCGATTTTGATAATAATTGCCTGATGTACTAAAATCGCTTGTGTATATAGTGGGTTAGCACAGATTTTCTTGTATATCATATATGGCATTAGTCGATCAAGAAGTTCTTGAAGTATGCTATAAGAGTATTTCTCATGTGATGCTATCGTATAAAATTGTGCTCAAAACAGTAAGTGAATTTGCATATTTAATGTATGAGATAGGTAAGTTACTGCTAGCATCAGGAGTTCAGTTGGAATATGTCAAATTGTTTAATGTATATGGCAGTCTAATCTAAACAATTTGCTTAGCTGCTATTTTGAAAATATATGCAGAGTATAAGTACAACTATAATTACATATACATAAAACATGTTACTACACCGCTATTTGTGTGGATTTTGGCGGGAAAGAGTTGAGTGGCTTCTGAGAGAAATTTATTATCAGGTGGGGTTATTTTCCAGAATGGCGGACAAATGAGGAGATGAGTTTCTGAATTAAATGCAGACAATTTGTAATGTCAATGTACCATCAAATTTGAATCAAATTTTTGAATGGTTTCTGCGATATGTTATAGCACCCCAAAATTATAATTGTGTCGATGTTCTCTCTGCTTACCTACTGGCATAAGTCAGGTGTTCTTAATATTTACCTACTATAAGTGTATCTAGTTTGGTGAATTTTGATAAAGGGTTTCGAAAAATTTTTGGGGCATGCTCATGCACAAATATACAAACATGCATAGATATACAGAAAACAAATTGTATTTCAGTTATGCTATCATAATTTTTTTTGGCAGAGTAAATTGTTCATGGGCTCAGTAAAAATCTCTAACAAAATCTTCCCCTTTCATTGATCCAAGTACATTATATGTTTTTGTCGTCATTCGAAAATTACTGTGAAATTCGTGGTCATCGTAGAGGTTAACTCAACTCACCAAAAACATTCGGTCTAAAGTGAATCTGTCTTTCCAGCATAGCAAGAACAATAAAGGCATACAGATGAACTTACTTTGCAGCATAGGAGATAGAAAACAATGTCCTCATGATGAGTGAAATTTTGAAATAGTTTCAAGTTGTACATTTGATAGAAAAAGACCATACATGTCAGCTCAAATAATATGTGGTGCCATTATTTAATCATGCAGTGCATGCTTTATACTTACCAGGGATGTTTCCACCGTTGGAAACATTTTTCAGTCTTGGTCCACCATCCTGGTAGGTTGGGAACAATCTGTCAGTTCTCCAGGTGTTGGTTGTAGAAGAACTTATTGATCTGATAAATCTAGATTCTCCAGGAAACCTAATTTTGAGCTGAAATGGCAAAGTAAATGCATTTCCTTTCAGACAACTTGCAACATATCAGTTCAAAGGGAAATCGTCTGACCACACCACCACAACTCTAAGGACATTACGAAGGGAACAATGGGAGGTTTTCTTAAATTTATTGTTATAGACTGATCATAGTAAATTGAACACTTTTTAACACTGTACTTAAAATATCCTTTCAGCTTATTTGTATCCTTTCGCCAATTGTTAATATAAAAATTTCCATATGTAGTAGCAAAAGCCAGTTGGCCTACTTGAGCAAATCTGCTTGTACACGAGCAGCCCACAAACTAGTTACCATAATAATCAGCCTCTGGAATTCATCAGCAGATACTTGTGGTTCATGTGATGCCTCGTGACACCGGTGTGCAGTTGGGCCACAGTTCAGATAACATCCATGTAACAAAATACAATCTGCCTTTAAGTTGTCCGTTTCTGAGTAAACAACTGTACCCCAAGCATGCCAGAACCATCAGTGGGCCATGAATGAAAGCAGTGGCCCACTGGCATACGGCTTATGGCCTACCATAAGTTAACCATGTGTCATCAGCCAACTGTTGGCCAGCCACTCGTGGCCCAGCTATTTGCTGCTTATATGTCTCCAGCAGTAAACAACAGTTGGCATGCCGTAAATGGCCCATAAACACGTTGCTAATATTTCCTGAGCAGTGAGTAACAGTCTGTATTTCGTCCATAATCTGCTTGTGGGGCGTCTGTGAAATCTAACAATTATTGTGAGACCTTGGCCCATATTATCATTATTTAAAAAAATAGGTACTGTCACTTTTGTTCACGTGGACTGATTGTCCAACATATAAGGAATTCTGACATTCATGAATACGAAATTTCGCCACCGCTACCAAGAGTTTGCCAACTTTTATAACTGTTTGTTGTTAGCTACTTGGGTATATACATTTTATAGCTTTTATAAGCTATAATCTCAGGCCATAATAAAACATATTTTTCGTTATTATACCTGCTGGGAGGATTTTAAAACTTCCTCGCTATACTTTGAATAGCCTGGGTTTTGTAAATTGAACTAATTTAAGACATGAAATAACTCGACGCATACTGCAGTCCACTAAATTAAGCTTAGCAGCATGTGGTCCTTGGCAGACGAGATTAAGGAGTCAACGAAAAGCCTGTGAAGGCTTGACTCATAATGTAATCAATGAGTCAGTCTGCTACTAACCGAAACCCATTGTAATGAATATAATTGTTTCACTGTAAAGTAAATACTATTGAAATCATCCATTAGAAATAAATATCAGCTGGTATAATGATATTTAGTTTAATTGGCAGTACGGTATAGTACCTCAGTAGAATGATTGTCTCAAGTCAGGTACAAGGGGACCAGGCGGCTGGCGCCGGCTCACCGCTTTTTTGTGATGTCACCTGGATAGTATCTTGGATCCAGGTGACCTTGACCTAGTACTCATTACTTGACCTTGTGCCCGTGACTTTGGAATGACCGTGAAATAAAAATAATGAGGGAAAATAAAAAAATTGTAATACTATAGTAGAAAATGAGGAAAAATTACATTAGGGAAACTGGCAGTCATTTTGTATTTTCTTGACCTTCACCACACACAGTACTTCTTAAACAAAAAAAATTGTAACAATTCTTAGAAGTTGGAAGTCTCTTTTTTTATTTGTCTTATTCATATTACAGTACAAATTGGCTCACTAGTGCCTCAGATTTTTGTTTTCTGACAATTTCTTAGGATAATCTAATAAATTCACATATAGTCATTACAGTAAGTCGATGACAATTTCCCTTAATGATTGCAATAACCTGAAAACAGCCGAAATTTTGTTTCTTTGCTTACTTCGTGCATGACTTCACTAAGGAACGAAATAGCTATCATGTGCATATTTCGGCTTGTAATTTAAAGATACAGATGGAGACCGCGCAGCGTGTAAAATAATCTTAACACAACTTAATCTTACTTCAAGTAATTTAATGTTTTCTTTCCTAACATATTCTACCTTAACTGTACTGTAATCTATGTCAAATTCTATGTCTTCTAGTTACTTCCATGAGATAATGAAATATGTGTAAACTAATAGGTTTAATAAAATACATTTCATTGGCAGCTTCCACAAGGAACCCTATTATTTCTTATATTATTCCGTAGTTCGATCCAAATTAATACACTTTGTTTTTATTTTGAATTATCTTACCCCTGGCGATGTTTATTAACTAGAAAGAAAACAAGGAAGGATTATTACGGTATGTTATCAATTTTAACTTCTGTGGGAAATTACCATTAAATAACTCAAAGCTCGTAACTTAGATACCGTAAACAATTTTGTTTTGAACATATTAACAACTAAAATGCATAACCCTGTGTTCTTTATTATGACTGAATTTAGAATTCATGTATGTAACACACTAAATATATTTTACAAACTTGTACACCTTGTAAAGATATGTCATAAAGATGTATAAATAAATTAAACAATTATTATTTTAAGTAATTTACTTCAACAGTATTACTATCGACTCAAATGAACCAAATACTGTTCTCTTTTATACTATAATGTTTTTCATTTGTTGTTTCGCTTTTGTATATATAATTTAAGTATATTCCTGCTGATGCTTATCTTCCCCAAAATGACTGCTGGATGACAGAAACAACTGAGTTAGCACAAGTTTTTGATAAGATAAAGCCCTTCTTTGTGTTTTGATATTGTTTTGTGTTAATTATTTGTGTGTATGCTGTTGCCACACAAACTTAAAAAATATAACATGACTACTTTTGTAGATCTCAGATTTCCTTAAAAAAATTTTGCATGCTGCCAGCGATTTGCCTAACATGATTTCAGTACATAATGCATTTGTATTCTGCAAGTGTGGTTAAGAGAATGTCAGTACTGCAGCATAATCTTAGCAGCTGATAAATGCTGTTCCCGATAAAGCGACGCGGTGCAATCGACGCCCACAGTCGGCGACCAAATTCCTGTACAGTTTCACATTGTTGGTAGTACAAAAGAAAATTTGTAATACCTTATATTCCGTTTATAAGTGACTCTTGGCTCCTTTCCCCTATTGATTTTCTTCTGGTTATGCTCTCAGTACTGGCTCACGACTTGTCAGCAGAATTGACTTCGGAAATTCTCTTTGTTTTTGTGTGCTACAGACTTAAAAATTATATCATGTGGGAAAATAAATATAAATCATCCTACCTACACCATGGCTAGCACATAAATGAAACAATTTACAAACCTGGATTTCTTGGGGTAGTTCCGTCATTTCAGCTAGCGAGTCATCAAAGACAACTCCAGCAAGAATGAAGTTCATGACGTTTGGCTGAGTTAGATTTGCAAGTAGATCGTTCTCGTTCGGGAACGGAACTGCCACACCTACACAGAAAGATTATTTATGAATTTAAAACAGACTCATCACAACACGACGTCTACTAAATACAGCAAAAATTCGCTTGCCAAAATGGAACGGTGTAACGGTACAGAAAAGACAAAGAAGTGATTAATGTATTATTTAATTACTATAATCCTCTTCCCAAGGGGGCACCTTTCTACCCTGTTGGAAAACCTCGTGCTTAAATAAATGTGCCAATACAATCGGCCAGGGAATCAAATCAAAGCCATATGTTATCCAGTGGCATATTTGTCTACGGCTGTTGCAAAATATGCGTTAAATTATAGATGAAGATGGATCAAGATGGCTCGTGTAAAGCAGATGGCTTGTTAATATATGTACATGACCTGTGGAAACCGTTGAACACAAAAACAACCTGCAAGAACTGAGGGGGAGGTGAAGAAGCCACATCGCTATCAGACCGACATGGTCGCTCTGACAGAGATCAGAATTCTAAAACACTACTCCTACAAGTTCTACAAGTTGTACACTTGTATGTTTTCTGTAACACGAGCACACTTGAGGAGGCGACGTTCAAAAAAGTTTAGACATGTTGCTAAGGATTTTCAGTTTAGGTAAAAAACGATTACATAAAAAAATACTCACAATGATTAAATATAGAATTGACTAAACTTTCTATCATCAAAGGAACCACACAGCAACATTCCCCGGATAAAAAAAAATCGGTACTTTCGTTATAAAAGCGTTTTAAATACGGGACTAAATCTGTTTTGAATGAATACATAGGATTAAATGTTATTTGAACGAAATCTGTGAGGATTAAATCGTATTTAATGATCAAATTAGAACAATGACATTTGAATATTATATATTATATGTAATTGTTTTTGATCGAAAGAAGTTATGGTAATTAGAAGAGTGATACTGTTCATATTAATGTTTTTGTACACATTATAATATCACACACATAAGAAAGTAACACTCTAAGTAGTGTAAATAACATTACTTGGAAATTGTAGTTCAGAAATCTTAATTAGGTGGATTGGTCTGCTGAAAGCAACATTGTTCTCAATATGATTGTCTATTTTAGATGGGCACTTCTGCGTCGTCATCTAAACACGTACATGAAATTTTATTAAAACAGAGCGGGTTGCAGTTCGAGCACAGCTTCATCTATATATAATTGCTTTTATTGCATATTTACGTTTTAGAACTTTCATGAACCAACTTGCTTATTTTCGGGGCGTACATTTATGTACCTTCGAGATATCGACCCAGAATATCCTTTTTATATTCAATAGAGGGGGAAAACCATGAACTAGTCTTGATAGAGGAAATTACATTGCTGGAGCGAGTGGTAGAGTGGGCAGAAAGCACAAACCCAAGGAAGAGCTATGGAAAAGATACCGCCCACTCTACATCTATAAAGACGAATGTCACTACTGTGCACGAGATATTTCGGCATAAAAGTGATAACTATGAAGCTTGTAGTTAGAATTTGGGAAGGGAATGAAGCAAATTTTCTACCTAGATAAAAAATGGTGTGGTTTTTTTACACATGCAGGTAATGCGAACTCATTAAACATGTATCTTTCTAGACCTAGTAATAGAATTGTCAAAGCCTTTTTATCACAGATCTCAAAATCATATGGCTGATTTCGTTAAAACAGTTGCATTCCCTGATATTTCATAGAATAAGTATTTTACATTGTATGTCTAAAGCAAGAGCGAACCTAAGGAATAAGCAGTAGGGGTGATCACCTCTTGCAAATTTTCAAGAAATCAAGGAAAAAAGAAAACTATTTGTAGCATAATCCAGCTAAAATTACTTGTGTTTTTATGTTTATGGAGTGTATTATTTACACCTGCTGTATGATTTTCTGCTTAGAAATTCTCTAGCCATACTTATAGAAGTATTAAGGAGCAAATTATGTTTATCTGGTATGATTCTCGAAATTCAAATGTCTTAATTTTTCCTTTCCTTTTTAGTACATCTTTTAACGACATATTCTCACATCCTAGTAACAGGATTCGCTACTGGTCATCTTCTGTGTATTTGAATATATGATACACACAGATTATGAGACGGACATCATCGAAAAAATATGTCTAAACAGATATGCCACTGGATCAAGTCTCCTTAACAGATGGATCAATTTACCCAATCAATAGTGCGACTTTATCCTACTTCACGGACAATTAAAAAAAAGTTGTTTTTGGTAACAGGATAAAAGTGAAACTAAGTGGCAAGTGAGTGCCGTCTCCGAATGTATGACATGGACGAAGTGCAACCGAAGTACCCTGATATAAAGCCACCAAATGGCAGGTCTACAGGGAAAGCCTCCTGCGAGGATCCAGTATCGGATCCGGGGATAAAACTTTAACATTCATGTCAAGAGCCTGCTGTAATATCCGCGCGACTACTGAGTTCGCTAAACATTCTAATAATTAATTTAAGTAACTTAGATCTTTGAAATGACCTTGTTAGCATAAATGTGAACATGAATATTGCAATATTTTCAATTGAAGTTTTGCATTAGTTACCATTTGAGTAATTATTTTGTAGCCAGAAGATTTTCAGAATGCTGAAACTAAGCAACCACACTGTAGTCGAGCTTTAAGAAAATTTCAAAATAATAAGGTTTCATAAAACAAATATCATGCTACTGATTAATTCACAGACATTTTAAACATCGAAAGTTATAGATGGGTTAAATTAACATGAGTTCGAGAAATTTCAGAAATAAGGTTTAGTAGTAAATAGTTATGAAATAATAATAATTATTATTATTAATATACAATTTAAGAGTGTTGATGTGCTTCGTTGTATATACAGTACATGAATAGGCCAGCAAATTATTATGGGTGCAGGCTTAGTTTCATGGAAAACTGGAAACATTGTTTATTTTCTTGGCAAAATCAAGCCTCTTCAAAGCACTGGTGGGAGCAGCTTTATGTTGCTATCGCTCAACAGGGTTCTCAGCAAAAGAGAAATGAGGTGTCCATGGAGGGCACCGAATCCCTGTTCAAAGTTCAGGAGGGCACTGGAATACACACAGAGAATCCCATCAACCCCGACACCTTGACTCCTGCTGACACTGTGATCCTGTAGACTGCATCCTCACAACCACTGACACACATGATCACCATTGTAACCATCATCAACCATCATTATACCAATGACAGCCAAACTGACAAGATAAACTTTAGTATGTTTCAAATTTCAAAACAAAATACAAAACAAAAATAAATAAGTTCCCCCTTCGAGGATTCCATCACAACACAAAAATCCTTCGAAGAACTTCAAAACATGGACATCACCAGAGTTGAAAAATACTTCCTTGCTGCCTCCCCAACTTCAAAGAGCATCCATAACCAACTTCGAATTCCACCTCCACCAAACTAAAACCCAAAATGGAACAGAGCATCCATAACCAACTTCGAATACCACCTCCACCAAACTAAAACCCAAAATGGAACAACATCCAATCACTTGCACATTGACTGCCACCTCGAAACCCTTCATTGCTACATGGCAGCTCCAAAAAGAACTCGCTTGCCCACTTTCCATTTCATGTGTAAAATGTCTAACATCACTCTATGTTTCTAATCCTCATGATCACGAGTATATTTTCCATCGCCTGTAATGAATTGGCTTCTAAACATATACCTCACAATGTCCCGATTAGAAAGCCAGCAGAATTGTTTTGAAACCTCTCCAGATAACCACCAAAGTCCAAAAAATTAACTCACCCAAATGTTACATTTTTATCAGTAACAAAAATTCGAACCTCTCCAGGTGCAATGACACAGGCCTACCTCATTACCATTCAACATACAGGGAAGGCAGCCACCTTCGCCCACCTTCGCTCCCTGGACTGTTGAATACTGAAGGTTAAAAAGTAACGAGGATCCATCCTTATACTATAGTGCTACAATTACATTTACTAGACCACCCCTCACAAAAATTTTCCAGACAGATCACCTGCTTCATTTGCACATACCACCACTGACCACGAGACTGTAAAGACACCAGTGGGAAAATATATTGTGTAAACTGCCAAGTATACTTCCCAATGATATCTCCTACTTGCTCGAAACAAATCGCCTATGTGAAGAGACATCCACAACAACAGCGGACAGACATCTAGGTTATAGCCAACTAACAGACACTACAACGTTCTCCTAAGGCCGCTGACCCTCCATCACATAAAACGAAGCAATGGCATAATCCACCAGTTATTGATGAGCAAGAGTTTCCCGAAACTAATCACTCAAAACACACCATTGCTGCTGAAACCACAACGACAGACTCTATCGCACTCATTGACACCATGAATGAACGCATCACCTAATTCGAGCCTACCTGCTACTCAGCCAATATATAATGCCCAGCCTAACCCATGGCCACACTCCTGCACAAAATCCAGATACAAATCTCCAAGAAATTATATTATTTTTATTAATCCTCCCCTTCTTAAGTTCATAGTCTCCTTCCTTTGCAATGAGGCCAGGCTAGGCAACATGGCCAGAGCACCCTCCTCCCACCAAGGTGAACTGAGCTCGATTCAGTTGAGGTCACATCCGGATCTGCACATGTGGGAATCGTGATGGTCAATGCTGGCAGTCAGTAGGTTATCCCTAGGCACCTCATGCAACAGCCTAGTCTTAAAGTAGATCCACTGATATTTACACTGAAATCCCTGCATTCCTTGTTATGATTTCTTCGAAGCTGATATGGATTCCGGAGTATCCTGTCGGATTGTCTCAACCTCGACATTTAATTTCCACTCCCCCAAGGACATCGATAACAATGTTGCATACTTCATTGAAAGTATAACTACAGCTGCAAATGCCCACATTTCTAGGGTCCACCCATGGGTACTCACCACCTCTTTAAAACTCTCTACCATGCCCTATCCCTACAAAACTGTCGCTACACTCTTTGATTGGACACATGCTCCCGATGGCAATGGAATATCTAGATCACGTTGCAAGAGCGATGCTATTATCTGGCCAAGGAATGGAAATTCGAGCAGGAGATTCGGCACTTCCAGTTTTCTATTAACATAATTCAATTGTAGAAAGTAGTTGTAAATAGAATAACAAATGTTAGGCAAGTAGCTACAATGTAAATAGGTTAGGTACAACAAATTAATTTTAATGTTGTACAATAGCCATAGCGAAAAGACAGCGACTCTCAGAATGTTTGTAATAAAGACATACAGTTAAATTAATAATGTAATGTTGATATTTTTGTGGCGGTTTTGGTTCAAATTCCGTAATTGGTTTGTATAACATACATCGGCTAGGATAAAAACATGTAACATACAAACGTTATTTGTCCGTACACTCTTATTTGCACAAAATTTGCAACGAAAACAAGGAGAAATTAGATTTTAAACACGGAAATTTAATTATTTCGTGAACACATTCCTACAGACAAGCCGAATGCTGATTGGTTAAACATTTTGCAAATGATTCGAATGAAGTGTTGAACAAATAGCAATGTATCAGAAAATTCAACATTTATTTGAAATAAATAAACTGTTATGAATGGCTATGAAGATAGAGGACATTTGTAATAGGAGTACAAGAAAAACAAACTTCCATTAATGGGCATCCTTTTCTTTCGAAAGCCTCAGCCGAGGTTATTGGTGGGCATAACATGAATCCACGAATTATGGTTGTGAGGAGTAGTAGCTTGGGGTGGCTTATCGAAAATGGAACTTATAAATATGCTTATAAATGTAAATATATAGGCTTATACTTACAATTTTCAGCAGTAAATGCGAACTATATCTAAATTACATTACGTTTATTTCAGCATGATGCACGTTGTGATATGTAAAAGTTGTAATTCAATATTATGACACTGACATAAATACGTTACCTCCATCGTCACCAACTGTACTACACCAGTCAGTGTTTTCATTAAAATATATGCAGGTGGACATTTTTCAAATTTTGACCTCAAAAGTGCTCAATTAATAGTTTTGTTGTGCTGCAAGTTTTTTTAATAAAGAATATATTCCTTGAGAATGTTTGAAAAGGTGACTAATATACAAAACCACAAAATTAACTGCAGAAGTAAAGAAAACAATGTATTCAGAATCTCTTTAGAAATATTCAGCATTCATTTTAAACACAATGTGGATGGCATAGCACCAGAGCAGGCAATCTTCCAGTATTCAACACGAGGCGTGAACAGACAAGCCTTTTTGGCTACCAAAGAGGCCACGACAGGTAGGCAGGAGGCGTGATGTAAACAGTGGGTCGTTTTAGACGTTTGAGAATGTGGATTTCGCCCGGAGGCGAGTAGTCTGTAGGTGCGAGTCACGACAATGCGAGGTTAGTCATCTGGGAATAGCACCCCAGGTTACTCTTCGCCCAGAGTTAACTGCCCACAGACATGTTTCTTTACAATATCTGCTATGTGACACAGGTCGATATGCTTGAGATTTGACCAAGCAGAGGACTACAGAGACATTGTTAGTCCGTATGGTGGACAACAAACATACACTAAGTCTTTTCAATACTATATCATTGAAAAGGCGATAGCGTGATTTGGTACTGGGCCTAACAACCTGTATTGGACGAATTGAACTGAATCTGACACACTCTGGCTTGGCCAGTACCAAATATGACATACTGGTTTATACCAGAACATGAAAAAGCAGAGTTGGCACAAGAGTAAAGAATTGAGAGATGGATAAGAGAATAATTTTTCAAGAAACAAGATATAGGAATCCTTATGAGGATCAGAATTAGAAAGTATAATGATGTTGGTATGGTTATACGGGTCGAAGCTGGTTTGTGATCGCGACAAGGTATACACAACTTAGCGATACAGCTTCTGCGTCATGAGAAACTCGCCCTTTGCAACTATTTGAGTGTCTACGACCTGTGGGTTGAGACAAAACGTGTAAGATAGAGGAGAGGAAGAGTTAAAGTGGGGAGATAACTTGATCTGGTGATGGCGACTTGGAATTGCGACAGAATTCAGGCATGCTGTACTTGATGATACAGCTATGCTCCTCTGATAAACACTTTCTTATTTGGACTGATTCAAGTCAGGATTCCTTTCCTGCTAATATATTTTTCCGAAAGAGATAAGTAGATTTCAGAATGGCTTGATGATCTTTTTCCATGAGAGGACTTGGTTGCGGGACAGGATTTCAGTTTCCAACCCCGCCCCAATTCTAAGTTCCAGGAGCAGGAGCACTGATCTGTTAATGAGATAATGTAAATACTGCTTAATTGAATTTGAAAGAAGATAAAGTGTGCGCAAATAGTATAGTAAGAAAGTATAATTTATTATTAGTAGAATATTTTTAACACAATATGGAAGTTCAAAATTTGTAATGATCTTAGTGGCACCTCAGTAACATGGGCTGCTTAGCTTTTGCTCACAGAAACTAATGTATACTAAACAAACAAGTGATAATGCAATACCCTTTTAGGGGTCGGTCTACCGGGAAATGTGGGTGGTAAGTACAGGCCGGTTCCCCAGTGATATTGTAACTACCTACAAGTAGATGAGAAAGGTTGATTCTGGGGCAGCACATTTTTTGTGGCTATTTCTCCTGAAACTACAACAAAAAATGAAATACACTAGATAGGGTTACTTTGTCTGAAAGTACAGGAAAAAATTAAATACTCAAAATCTGACATTCGATGAAAAAATAGTGAAAATCATGTAAAAGAAGCAAAATTCTACATATTTGAGGGCTAAATTTAAGCTCTACAAACTTTCAAAAAAGGAGCTATCAAAAATGGGCAATTTTAAGCAAAAAAAAAAAAAAAAGAGAAATTTTTACCAGTTTTTCAAAAATGAGCGGTCATGATTTGACACAGATGAAACAAGCCAAATTAAGCAAAAAATAAGCAAATTTAAGGCTGAAACAAGCAAAATCAGATTTTAAATATTAAAATCAATATCATATATGTAAAAGAAAGGACTGCACTATACTTTCAACTACCCAGTTTCAAATACTTTTTTCATTTTCCAAGTTGTTATTAAATTTTAGTAATTTTTACCAACATAATTTCTACTACTTTTTTATTTTATAATTAATTTTTTTCTTTAATAAATATTAGTTGAAAACAAAATAACTAGAACTAAATATTCTATTACATAATTGTTAGATAGTAAAAAAACCAAACAATAAAAGATTTGCTTAATGGTTATTAAAAGAAAATCTAAATAATAATAATAATCTTGTAACAGATATTGGCGATATTATATACACAAATAAATAACAAAAACTCGAAGAATTTAAACCAATATCAGGGCCCTTTTGTGATAACATAATGATTTTAAAAATAACAGGTTTTATAGATTGTGAAGGAAAAATGAAAAATAAATAATATTCCTTGTAAAAAAAGAAGCTTGTGGAAGTTTAAACAGTTTTTTAATATCTGGATTTTCTTAACTTAATTTGGCAAGACATGGTGTTAAAGCAAAAAAAAAAAAAAAAACATGTATTTACTAGAATCCAATGTACAAACAATTGATGGTGTTAGGCAAATTATAAAAGGAGATATAGAAATTATTAGACAAAAATATAAAAATTCAATTACTATTCCTTATAAAATAGAGTTCGCAGATGGAAAGTTAGAAACACTATTAAAATAATTACCAGAAATTTTAAAAGAACTAAGAAAAAAACACTACTGTATTATTTATTGTATTTAGATATAACACACGATTCTGCAGATATTTTTTAATAAAAAAAGAGATGATCAACTTTTTAGTAAGTAATTATAATTTTTGTAAGTGGAGTGAATATAACAAATAATGTAATATAATAGTTAACAACAATAATTCTGTTGGAAAATATTTTTTATCATGGATAAATTCTAATTCTAGAGTTAAATTTTGAAATAAATTTATTTCCCAATTAACAGGTCCAGGAGTTAATAAACAACTTGGCAACCATATTAAAGAATTTTTAAATTGTCCAGATAAAAGATTTAAAAAAGTATTTGCTTTTACATTAGCTAAAGAAAAGAGTATTACAAAACTAGAAACAACAATTTATAAATATATTAACACAAATTTCCAAAAAGATCAAGAATTTGATCCATTGAAAGATTGTTTTAAATTAATAACAAACCATAAAAATAATTTCCAAAAAGGGTTTTATTCTATTTATTTATTTAATATGTTGACAACATTAGCAGATTCTTTACAAAATAGTTGTTGTGTTGTTTTTAATAATATTCTGCAATATTTTTTACTGACGAAATAAAAATACAAAAAATTTACTGAAATGCAGATTAAATTGTCAGAACATAAAGAAGAAAGAGACAAATTAATAATCATGTTATATATACTTTTAGTTTTAATTTATTGCCAATTAATTATTTAGAAATTTTAGAAGAAGAAAAAAATTATACTATTATAACCATAAACCAAAAACATTTTATTAAAAGTGAATAAACATATTTTTCTAAATCGAATACTTTACTTTCTACTATCTCTAAGTATATAAATAAGGAAGATTTGGGTTTAGTAAGAAGCGATAATATTATAACTTTTGTTTTAAGAAAGAGAACAAATAATAAAGCAAACTATATTCTTATACATTAAAAGAAATTAAATCAATTATTCTCCCATATTTACAATCTACTAAAAAAAAGAGAGGGAGAATTAGACAATTTAAGTATACAGGAAATAAAATGAGAATATTTAGATAATACTGTTGCCTTAAAAGAGAAATATAAAAGTCTATTGGAGAAAGAACAATTAATAAAAGAAACAGAAGAAATAAAAAATTATTTTTAATGACAGTGGATAGATTTTAATACAAATGGAGTATATAAGATGTACGGTTTTTTTTGTAAATGATAAAGGAAAAATTAACATATGTTGGAGTTTTAGCAGATAAACATGGAGTTAAATATGTTTATGTTGTTAAAGGTTATAATAATAATAATAATTCGATAGAAATTAAGAAACATAAATAATTATTTTAAAAAAGCAGGTTTTATATGTATACCATATAATAGTTTTAGACAAGCATTAGAAAATATATTTTGTCCAAAAGGTGACCCATTTATGCAAATAAAAACAAATGGTATAACAACATATAACGGGAACTCTTTTTCAAAAATAGTCTATACAAAAGTATTGATTGTTTTCGAAGGCAAAGAAAATTTATTATACAAGGAAGAAGATAAAGAAATAATCGAAAATATTGATATTAGGTGATATAATTGGGAAAGCACAAATTAAAGATTGTAAAAGATTAGAAGTTTTACAAGATGGATAATATTTAATTATTTACAATATTTCTTTTACATATTATCATGGAAGGAAAGATATATTTTAAAATTCTAAAACTTACAAGATGGTTTTTGTTCTAATTATTGGTCTGAGAAAGAAGTAGAAGATAATAAAATAGATTTAAATTTTAAAATATAATTTTAATTAGTTACAATTATACAACACCAAATAAAAATAAAGAAATGTTTTTATTAGTTGCTTAAACATTTTTTATTATTTTAAAATTTATGGTATTATTAATTTATTTTCTTTAAATAATCTAACATAATTTCTGGATATGGCTTTTCTATTGTTTCTAATTTTTGTATGTATTTTAAAATATAATTTTTACCAAACATAAACACAGTCGAATTAAATTACCATCTTCTGGTCTATATATGTAATAATCATTATAATCTAAATAATTCTATAGTAACAACTGCCATTTTAATATAATATTTCTAGTTATGTAAACTTCTATGTCTTGAGTCCATGGAGCAATATTTTTAGGTATAATTAATTTGGTTCATTTTTATTTAATAAATTTATAAAATAAATAAAAAATAATTTCTAACAATTCTATTTCTAAATAATACTATTAAAAAATAAAATAATTGGATGGATATCCAATTGCAGAATACTGCATGTTTTGTTGTAATTTTAGAAAAAAATTGCCCCAAAAATGTGCTGCGGCAGAAACTGCCTTTTACATCTATTCCTGCACTGACTCAAGTCCACATTTATCATCCCTACTTTCAGTTCTCATAACCCTGTGGCAGAGGCAACTAAGGATAGTCCCGAACGAATCTCTACTTATCCGCACTACACATTCACCTCTTCTCCTACCATATCTCTCTCCTCATCTGACATCAGATAAAGACGATCGCCTCTCCTGGTATGTCACCTATCTCCTCCCTGAGTGGCTATGTTTCAAGTTTACTACTCACAGTGTAATCCTTCATATTCTATTTCTTCGATGCATCTGCTACACTAGAACTAGATAGTATCACACTCCCATACTCTGCACCCTTCCCCGCAAAGTCTCAATATTCATCACAAAAATCATCAACACATTGTCTATCCATTGCCATTTCCATTCATTATGAAAGACAATTGTTGTTACAATCCCAACATGTGTCAAACTGTCTAATCAACCATCATCCTACTGTACTATCTCTTTGCAACCCATCCTCTCTAAGAGAACAGAGAGAGTAATCCCTCATCAATTTATGGAGGCCATGAACCAGGCCAACCTGCTCCTACACCACCAATTGGACTTCTGCATTGCCAGCGACCATATGAAGTGCCTGCGAATGATACTCCTGTACCCTGTCCATGCATAAGACTTGGTCCGCCATGCACAGCATATCAAGTCTTGCTATCACTGATATCTCTCAACAACTGGTCAGGCTCCTTTAATGATTCCTCGAGTATCATTTTCTCCAATATTCCAATGCTAAAATGTCCCATGAAGCCATACTCGGCCCACCTATCTTTGCCCTCCATATCCATGACCTCTCCCCTCCTCCTGGTACACCTGGTGAAATATACAAACCACACCTCCATGCTGGCCTCCAACCTCTCCGAGAAAATGCTTGGCGATGTTCCCAGATGTGGCCTCACCTCCGTCAACACATAAGACCACTGCAACCCTCTTCTGCCATATGCGTCCAAGTCACAATCACCCTACTGCATAAGGCTGTATCAAAATTCCCTCGCACACACTGTTTTTACCTAGACATCGCCTGGACCAAAATTTCACTTTCATCCCCCACATCACGCTAAGTGTTAATAAGTCCAGAGCCAGCCTGAATCAATCTGCACCTGTACTTCAACCCTCACTTGGTCACACTCGGCAACCAATCGACAATACTCTGACCTCATGTGTTTCTAAATCTCATTTATGCATGTCCTACCTTGGCCTACACCTTACTTTACCATCTCTGGTATTACTTAGTATCAGTCTCTTCCTCAGTTTACCACTAGAACTACTCCGACAGACATTTCAAGTAAAATTTTACTTCCCCATATTGACACCATCCTGACTACCATTACAAACCGATCTAACAACCCAACTCAGAGACATGAAAACCCATTCATCTGTGACGTGGGTGCGGAACCATGAAGAATTCCACACTCACACCAGCCACTGTTCTACGCCGCGCACCTACGAGAGAAAGATTACACCGAAGATTAAGAATACTAACACACCTTTGAGAATGGACCAGCTGGATGGCGGCAGCCTATATTACAGCTGAATCTGACCCCTAACAAATTCAATAACATTATCTTACATCAAACAGCTCAAATCCATCTCATAACATGCAGACCATTCTTCTCAGGTCAGCATACGCAATCTCTCTTTTAAGATGCCATCCTAAACGCAGAAAATAATTATATCTAGCAGCCACATCTCATATGAACCAAACAAAAATTATGTTATGAAGAATTACAGGCTTTGGGGCGGGGAAGGGGCAGAACAAACCAATTGTATACATGATAAACAATAATGGCGTTATGCTCAGAAAAGATTTTTAGATAGGCAGGCATTATCTCTCTGCTTGAAAAAAATATATATATATATATATTATATGCGAAGCTACACTTATCACTGAACAATCAGTTTTCAGAAGAGTAAGTGCAAATTTTTATGTTGTACCATCTTTCGTTATCAAAACATATTATTTGGAAATTACTTCTTATCTGCGTGTCAGCGCCCATTAAGTACTTGTCTCCATGCAAGTGGTAACAGCTATCTTCGTCACACCAGATAAAGTCCACAACATACTCGTATGATACAAGTTTTACTATAAACGGATCATAATACTAAATTAGGCCAAAACTATCGTTAATTTAATTTTTAAATTAATACATTTAATAAGTAAAATTTAAAGATATCTAAAAATATTTTATGCCATAAAATGTATTTGTTAAATGTGTGTCGCCTGTTAAGATGCATATTCCGTTCAATTTTTGTTATAATTCAGCAACACCTAAACTTCTTCTGTCAACTTTGGTCTTCTGCACGGATGTATCAAAATATATTTTGAGCTAAGCAAAATCTCCCCAAGCCTTGTACAAATATTCATAGTTAGAGTTTCAAAACTATATGAAAAGATGTCAAGGTAGAAGTAACAAAACTCTAAATATTTATAAACCATATTTAGAGTTTTCTATTCGCTTTGGATTAGGCCATAGTAAATGTCAAAAATTCTAATAAATAATATTTACAAACTACATCTGAAAATAACATGCGCTCGCTGCATAGACTGTTCACAGTAAAGTGAGTACCTTTGAGGCCCTAGTTCCTTTTTTTTCTATCGGCCATTTTTTACCCTTCTGCCACTTTATAAAATAAATATTGCAATATAAAGTAATAAATGCAGTTTATTTATTTCACCACACTAGAAAAATAACGTCTCAGGATAAAATAAAATATACTTATTGACTATTATTCCTAATGAAAAGGTTTACAAAAGTGCTAATTTTACTGTCCTTTAAGAAACAGAAGGAAAGGAAAAGTTGCTGTTCATCAAATCTTCTTCAGCAACATCAGTTTTAAAAACAAACATTTTTTCTGCGATCCGTTATACTGAAATTGCAAGGAAGTTACCTCCTTCGGACGGTGAGACTTTGTGTTAGATATTCAGTTAAGACAGAGTACAGTTGCATGCTGCAAGCTTAGTTTTAGTGAATTGCTGAAACTGTTTCGTTGCAAGAGTATTGCGGTTTATATTCTTGTTCTCAAGAGACACAATGGACGATTTCCTACCTCTTTGATGAAGACGGTTGACAGCTTTTTTCATTATGCTGTCCACAACTGGGCTGGCTGGAGAATATGCTACCCTGGAAAACAGCATGTACATACGTTTTCAATGGTAAAGTAAAATTTGTTTTGCATATAATCTATTTTAGTTATTTGTTAATACTTCCTTAATGTTATACAAAAAATTGATATTAAACTTAAAAATTTACACAAATCCATGCCTCACCTGAACTCGAACACAGAAATCTTTGCATTCTATGTTGATGTTCAAACCATCTTCTTTTTTTTTTTGTATAAACACTTTCAGTATTTCAGTGACATATCCCATTTGCAATGACCGTCTTCATGGACAGAGACTCAGGCATCATTAGTAGGACGAACAGAAATAATAAGAAAACCAAATAACTTTTCGCATTGAAACATTATAACCTAATACGCAATATCACTGGTTATATGTCCGTGGCTTTGACCACGTGTTCTTCATGAAGCATCTCCAGTATCCTTTAACGAAGGACATTTTGCACACCACATCATAGTTTATGCCCTCAGGTGCTAGCATAATCGTATTGCTAAGTGAGCTTACTATGGAGCAGGCCACGGAGAGCTGCCAATTTAATATGCATTCCTCCCTCAAATCTCTCACTATCGCCATAAGCGACCTTTAGCAACAAATATAGTCCTAGCAAAACATACTTCTAAGCTTCTAAATTCGAAAGGGTACTCGGATGGAATGAGTAGTATGTGCGTTTCAAAAACTTAACACCCCCCCCCCCCCCCCCCCGCCACGCCCTCCGTGGGCAGAAAATCCAGTGAAACTATGGAATCAATTACATCTTCTTACCAAGCCTTCACTTGGAGTCTGGTGCCACTGCAGAGTTTAGGCTGATTAACAGGGTCATGGCACGTAAATTAACATTGAACATGTTAACTGAAGTTTGCATGTTACTGTAAGCCAATATTGAAAAGTCAAAAAAGGGCGATCATTAATAATAGTTTCTGACTACTACTTTGCGAACAAATATTTTGACGCGATGATACAGTCCTTTCTCGCAATATCTTACACCGCAGTAGTATGGGTGGACGGGTTCTGGTCTACTGCTAGAATGACACGGGGATGGGTATGGGTTAACAGATTAATTAATTAAATTATCTTATTAATCGATTTTATTATCTGATTTGGGTTAAATTGCCGCTAATCTGAGTTGACTTATTTAGTGCATGCAACGTTAATGCTGAAATTCATTTTTTTAATTATTAAATGTTTAATTGGTGTTGAAAGTTGTATAAGGGTTATTTTGGGAGAGCAGCATAGGTATACGCCCTTGGATGTCTGGCAGTAAAATTGCTATGACGAGTGTGGGCAGCAGCATATAGGTGTTGACCTTTGTGCAAAAGTGTCATAAGGATCACTTGGGGTAAGCGTGGTATAAGAGTAAATTTTGGCCTGTCGTCGGTGGAGTTAGAGTGTGTACTGAGGTCGGTGACTTGCCTAGGAAAGAGCAGAAGGGGAGTTCCTTCCCATTTGTCGGTTCTGGCCCAATGAGCTATTATGGTGGATGAAGGGAGGGAGGGGGAGCGGCCACCTTCGTGGCTGTGATTTCCATTGAAATAACGAAATATATATTTTGAAGGAAATTACTATCACTGAAACATGAAATAATTATGAAACAAGCAACATCAAATTGTTACAACACACACAAAATTAAATGTTTGCGTTATACACGACATAAAAAAGTTTTCATTCTACACACATAAGATAAACTAAGCAGCAAATCAATAAATGACAAACACGACAAATTTACTAACCACATGCCACAGAGTAAAAAAGAAACCTAATCGCATGCAACAATATGTAAAATTTCATGATATAACAATGCACATCAAATGAAATATATTAACAAGCACAAAGTCAGTTTACAGCCCTGCACTGTTTCTCTACCATTATAAAAATCATAACAAAGTTTACTAATCCCTCGCAACAAATACTGGTTGAGTTACAGGCACGACAAAAATACTAATTATGCACAAAAAATTAAATTTAACAACAGGACAAATCAATTAATACCAAAAAATGAACAACCAGTCTCAATGAAATGCCATTAAAACTAAATTTAATCAGAAACATTAAATAATAGAATAAGTAACAGAATGCAAAGAGATGTAAATGCACATGAAACGACATCCATTTAAACACAAGCAAGGAATGAAACATAAAACTGGTTATTACAGTTACGCCAAACACCTACAATGCACAGTCAATGAGATGTAAAATTTTAAATATGTACATTAAATTAAATATAAATTAAATATTAACCACACACAAATTCTGTTTACTGCCCCGCCCTGTAGAACTTTTTCGCTACCAGTTTAAACGTCTTAAAAACACATTTGCTAAACACATGCAACTTATGTTTAAGCGTGCCCAGGTCCCTCATCGGGTCTCACTAACATGTTGCGTGCCGGCGGCCCCATCCGGAGTGACCCGGCCAGGCCCCACCACACTGTTGCACAAGCACCTCTCTTCACCTTCTCCGTGCTCACTTCAGCGCTATATCACACATTTCCCATTAATATGGATTTCGTTTAATAAATGTACGAACTTAATTTCCATTCCTGTAAGGTCACGCGCAAGTATAACAATGATGTATTAAATGGAGCTTAGCGTGTCTGATATGTCCACTCTCTCCAGCAACCACTGTCCAGCCCGGCCACATGTGAATAACTGAAGTGAACTGTTACAGTCGCCTTGCGGTAGAGAGCGCCCCATCTCTATCCATCTCTCTCACTCTCTTTCTCTCACACACCACGTCTGCTTAGGGTGGTGGCTAGCAGACCGTAGAAAATCTCTAATAATACATCTCAACTGATATTACAATCAGTATTAGATTCCAAATGACTTCACTGACATAATTACGAGAAAATGTATCATTACAAGTAAAGAAACACAATGTATGAAATATAGCAATGACCAAAACAAATATGATTAATCTCGCACTATACCATAACCCAGGGTAAATACTCAAAAACGTGTCCCTAGCTATAGTTACTATATTCAGTAGGGCACATTCTAATATATTGCGTGATTCGCTGGTCACCCTCGTCGACTCCCAATACCAAACTATGACCTATACATTGTATTTTAAAATGTGTAATTGTCTTTGGTATAGTGTATGTGTGTGTTAAGAATTTGAAATAATGAAACCATTTAAAGTTAGTTTAATGTAATATAGACTGAATAATATTCGAAAACTCTTTTCCGACCACCAGAACATGTGGTGTTACCTATAATTTAATTCTCATTTAAAACATATTTATATTCTAACTAGCATAAATTTAAAAATTATGCAATATCACACATTGTGTTACATAACTTGTAGATTTAATATACCTATCTTACTTTTGTTTTACCCAACGTGTAATACAGTAACATCAGTTTCAAAGTATGCTATACAAAATGTTGGTACATGAATAGATTCGCATTTGTCAAACAAAGACCACACATTACATAGTATTAATCTAAGTTTTTAACTGTGGTATGTCACCACTTAACTAGTAAAATCTCTTTGTATATTCCGAGCAGTAAGTCGTGTTAACCCTTAGTGGATTGTTCATCCAGTATATTATACCAGAAATGAGTATACATAGACCAATATACGCTCAACCTGATAGGAATCCCTTACATTTCGGCAACATATTATTATTAATAAAATAACTGCTTATCATGTTTCCAGATGGAATTTAACTCGGAAGGGTGTGCAATATGGTTAATATAAGGATATTCCAACAAAATTTCCGATGAAGCAGTATTTTAGAGAAAATTCAGGGCAGACAACAATTATTTTGGTTTTGGTTACTATATAAGGAGGGAATAAATTAATTTTCCTCAGTGTAAACCCAACAGCTGTCACGGTCACATTGTAAGTGGTTAACCACCAGTACAAATTGTGTTGTGAGTGCTCGACTGCATCATTGAAAGCTATAACAGTTATCGCCTATATCCCCAAGAGCTACAACAGTGTTCGGCAGCATCACTCAGAGATACAACAGTCTTCGACAGCATTACCGAGAGGATCAAGTACGGCACTACTTAACACATTGACAATAGCAGCAGCAACCACAGTGGAGAAAACAACTCTAGGACATAATCCACATTTAAAAGGTATAATGGATGATTGGCACTGCTGCGATCATTATGACAAAGAGTGTGTGAGTGCATACAACATGACTTTAGTGTTTGGTTGCAATAAAACTTTGTTAAGTTTTGAAATTCGCACAGAATTATAGTTACTGCCGAAAGAATTCATAGTTACATTCGCGTCCAACAAAATCCAATACATCTATCAATTTCTCACAGAGGAGTTAAGGGCGGATGAAGACATTCTGTCTTACCATCCATGCGAAGATTGTCCTTATGGCACACCTGCATTCTTCAACTTTGTTAATAATAAACACATGAGGCGAGCTTGCATTATACACAGGATGCAACAAATCACGAACCTTATCAATAAATATGGCCCCGCTATAACAATGTCAGATTCCGAAATCGATTACGTTGATTCAGAAGCAAAAACGGAGATACTGTAAATACGTAGAAATGTGATGTGAATAAATGTTGTTCTTATTTGATATGCCATAAATAATTACATTCAAGCTTAATATTATTTGGCATGTAAATGTAAACTTGTTTAAAAAGTATAATGCCTAAACCTGATGTGTTGCATTCAAGGAATTGAAAACCATTGCGATAAGTAATTTATTGTGAAAGAACTGGCTATATCGTATTCCAACAATGATAATGACACTAAAGTTTTAAGATTTAAAGTACCTCATCCATGGTCTGTTTTAAGCCCTGAAATTCCAAGTATGTATCGCCATCATACATACGAAGTGCATGATTTGAAATGGGAATCTGATGTTATAGTATACAAAGGCAGATTCCAATACTCCTCGAAGACTATCCCGTGTATGTAATGGGAAAAAACGCAAAAGTAAGTTATCGAGACTTTAACTATTGCATAAGTTATGAACATTATAAGATACTATGAATGTCCAAATATTAATTCACCAGTAAAATGCTATAATAATCATCAATGTTCGAATCAAACGTTTTGTCCACAGTGTAAAAGCAAAGTATTAAGAGAGCATATGTTCAAATTCCCATGGTTTTGTGATGCACTTTAAAAGTCTATTGAGAAAGGCCTGTTAGTTTAAAAAATGATGTTGCCTCTGTCTTGGCATTTTTCAGTAACTGATGTAAAGTAGTTGAGTTAAAATTAAAATTCTGTATTTCCTAGGTTAGTTACATGTTTGGAAGAGAGTAACATTTTCATGTAAGACATTTTTAAGTGTAGGAATATATAAAAAGGTTACAACGAAAGGAAAATAGAGAGAAATCTTACACGAGTTTTAAAAGAACACAGGTTAAGTAAAGTAAAACACATATTTGAATGTCAAGTTAAATTTTCATGCTGTGTCATGATAGAATTTTTAGGCTGTTTTAGTAATCAAATGTGTCAATTTTCAGCCTAACAAGAATTATTGAAGCTTTTAAACCTATAAAAGGGTTACTTTATTCATAGCCAAAATAAACAAATTTGAGATTTTAATGCGAAAGATATTATGTAGTCGGATGGATATGTAATTTTAAATGTAGAAATGTATATAATTCTAGTCAGTAAATTGGAAGCAGTGTTTTGTATTTTGGTACTTGCATGAGTTTTGTAAAGTGTTTTGAAGATATACAAAGTTTTTTCCATACGGTTTACATATTTATGTTTTCTAGTAATACTGTGTGCCTAAGCTGTTTTCAAAAATTTGTTTGCTTATGGTTTTCTTGAGTATATGGCGTTTCTCGTGTTGTCCAAGTTTACGGATATGTAGCGAGCCCTACATTATTTAGAAAGCAATTTTTTTTCTAATTAAAAGGGAATTAACACATTAACAGAGTTTCTTGTTTATAACAATCCTGAATATTTTTTTCTAAGTTACAAATCCTTTAAACTTGCATAACATATTAATAAAAATGTTATTATAAACACCAAAAATAACAACATACATTGTAGAAAATATAAAAAATTTAGATATGTTGTAGGTAAGAAATTAAATTAGAAATTTTTATATAATATTGATATTGAAAATTACTGGATTTTTACCATTATAGAGATTTAAAAAATAATTTTATATGTGATTTCAGGGACTTGGGGATAGGGGTCAATGGGTTTTAGAAAAAAAATGTGAAAGTCAAATAATCTTGACATTTTTGATGAATTAATAAAATAATGTAATTTTAATATTAAAATACTCTAGCAAATTACAAAAAAAAAGTATTTATCTAAATAACATCTTACGAAATTATAAATTCCTGAAATAACTGTTTAAAATAAAACCCTTTACATTATTGATTAGAATTATTAAATAGTTATATGTTAAATACAAAAACCCGAAAATACTATGTATAGAGTGTAGAAATGTAGAAAATATAAAACAAAATGATAAAAATCTCTTGACATTGATTTTGAAAATTACATTCATATATACATACATATAAGTAAAAAATACAGTCAAGATTAATTCTTTTACTATTTATTATAATATTAGTATATATTTATACTATTATATAATTATAAAAGTTTAAAGCTACTACATTTCTACACTTCCTACACCTTCTACATTGCATTTTTTTTTTGTATTTTGGGTATTTTTATTATTATTGGTATATTTAATCAATAAATATATTTTATGATGTTAGTATAATTTAAAAAGATAAAGAACAAAAATATTTTTATGCAGGAAAAATGAGTAAATATTTTGTTTATAAATTTGATGATAATATCTAAAAAAAAATTAGGTCTAATATAATTTTTAAAAATCCATATAAGATAGTAAATTATATTAATAAAAATATATAAAATCGTATTTTGAATTGAATGCCAGTAATTTACTGACATATATTCAATATATATTTATATTATCAAATAAAGGTGTAATTTTTCAGCTACTATGTTTATACATTTTTCATGCTTTCTACATAGTATTTTTTGTAAATGTGGTAACTTATATATTTTTTATTAATAAATGTATCTATAAATCTTCATATGGACTTTTAACACACGGTACTCCAACCACTGGAAAAATATATATTTTATTTTAATCTTCTCTTCTTTCAGAATCTGGTAAGATTTAATAATACAATAATTTTCTTTCAGATGTAGTTTCCTTTGCTGTTGGTGGACAGTTAACAATTGTTACTGCAAGAGAAATTAATGTAAAAAATTTATAATTTTTTTAATTTCTTCCTCCACATTTTTTTCAGTATTTGGCAATTGATGAATTAAAATCAGTTCTCTTTTTTATTTATTTTTTTCATATTCAGTGTCGTGTGTTTTTTTTTATACTATTTCCAAATTTTGCTATGATTAAGTAATACTAAATTTTTTTTTCTATTTCTTTAATTTTATGTATCTGATTTTTTACTATCTGAATGAGTTAATAAACTAACGAAAGTTTCAAGCAGCAAACATTTCCACCAACAGATCAAACTAAAAAGAATTGTTTAAATATTTCTAATGATAGAATCATGTTAGATATGTTAGATATTAATGTTGGTGATGGATTTTCTTCCTAAAATGATTCATATGTTTATGAACAATTTTAATAATCAAAGGCATATATATATAATTTAGAAATGAGTGGTGTTGATAACAAATATCCAGTAAAATCTATTCATTCATAAATAGCAAATTAAGTTATCTATCCATTGAGATATTGTTTGGTTTCATTAGAGAGAATCATAAAACTTATTTCAAAAGGTGGTTATAAAATAATATTTTCTTTAAAAATTGATATGATAATAATTGTTATTTGTATATGAATATTAAAAAACTGATGGATCAGTTGATAAATGTTATTCTCATACAGGAAAAATTGTTATTGAATTATTATAAATGATGTGGTAAATTTAGAATATAAAGGAAATGTGGTTAGTTCTATAACAGAAAAAAATTATAAGATTACACCAATACCTCATATTATCTTTAATTAATAACCATTTTTTTGGAAAAATGTGTTCCTCAAGATAGTGTATAAATAAATTTAATTATTATAAAAAGATTAATTCAATAATTTACAATACCTTATTTCGTATATGTAGTTTTTCAAACTGATAGAAAAGATTGTGCTGAACAATCTGTCCATGCGTCTATGTTTGATCATTGTGTCATGAGAAATATTTCTGTAATAAATTAAGGAAATTGAAATTTTTCCTAAAGGAAATTGGAATCTAGATTTTGATGCTGGATTCTTTTCTAAAGTGTATTTAGCATTTCACAAAACTACTTTAAATTATAGAAACAATGAACTTTACTGTTGACCAACTTTATATCCATTTGGAGAATACAAATATTATTGTTATTTAGATAAAGGCCATTAAATATATATTTGATTGTTATTATAGTAAACAACATTGGTTTAAAATAAAATAAAAAAAAACATTCATGTTGATTTAAGTAAAAATGTACCTGCAAATACTATATGTAATTTAATTTTGATCTGTCGAAGAAACCTTACTTATGATCAAATGAAAGAGAAGATTATGACAGACGTATAATTTTTGTAAATATTATAAAATGAAAGAAGAGTTTTCTTAAAATATTTTAAATATTGTTCTTGGATTATTACCAACTTCTATTACATTAAATATCATATAATTTAATTTTACAAGTAAGAAGCTATAAGATAATTTATAAACCTGAAGTTGTATAATTTTTATATATATTGACATGAATTTTTTTTATAATTTAAATGAAACCGAAAGGAAATTGTTTATTTCATACATATTTTCAGATATTCATAAAGAAACTTTTTTCTGAGTAAAATTTCTATTTTAAATTAATTTAACCCAATTTTGAATAAACTTAATAGTATTAAAAATTAAAAAATTATATAAATAATTAATTAGAACCTGGGTGTTTTGGATAACAGAAATGTGATTTTATTTGTAATATAGATTATTATCAAATATTTGTTGAATTAGATAATTATATTAAAGTGATTTTATCATAAAGATATAATAAAATTAACTCCAGTAAATTTGAATTCATAGTTGGGATTTAACTGAAATACGACAATTCCAGAAAAAAAAATGAAATTTAATTTTCTAGATGATAAAAATTTGTTCTGAAGTATATTTAAAAATACACATAATCTTATAGTTTATATAACAAATATTTTTTTAATAATTCTTATCTTAAAAAGCATGACTGCTTTAAATTTGTTTTTTTTTTTTTTTTTTATGTTTTGTTAAATATTTTGTGAGACTTTTTGTTTCTTGATAGTTTGTTTAATTTTTTATTCATAAATGTGGTATTACTATTTAAACATTATTAAGAATAATTATATTTTTTAATAATATTTATTTTTAAATGTTAGAGTTGTATAAAAAATAAAACAATTAATTTTCAAATTGCGGACACAATGTATGGTAAAAATGTTTGAATTATTTAGGATGGAATTATTTCTAAATTATTTTGCTAATGGATGTGTTAAAATTATTGAAAATAAAGATTTTAAAATTATGAATTAAAATGTTTATAATATTTGTTATCAAGGATTTGTAGAAACTAAAAAAGAACAGGCAATTCATAATATTGAATTTTCTTTAGGATAGTTTTGTATTTTAATTGCAGAAAATTTAAGAAGAGATGTTTTATTAAATATGTTACAATTTTTGTTTGGTCTCAAACTATTAAAATTTAGTTTTTCGAAAACATTTTTTGTTGAAAAATTGAAATTTACTAGATTAGATATAAAAGGCCTAAGCTAGATTAAATTAATTTGTTGATCCAGCTAAATTTAAGCCAAGCTTGTGAGCATTTGCAATATAATTTTGATAAGAATTAGTTTTTTGCAAGTCGATTTGTAATTCTTATTAAAAAGGCTATTAAATTATAATTTTTATAGAAATTTAGTTAAATATTTATTTAAAACCTATTTAACAATTTTGAGTAATTAATTGGTTTTATAATTTTTTACTTTTGAGACTGAATTCAATTTGTTTTAATTTATAATTTTGTATATCTGCGCCCTTTTGTATCTACTGTCTTTGCATGTCTCAGTAAATTGTTGCTACAGCTGAACTGCTTACCACACTTGTCACACAAATATGATGCGACAGGGGTTCTTGTCACAATGAAAGCTTTCATGGTGCTGTACATCATGCCCAAGAGCAAATTTTTTATCACAAAAGTGACACTGGTGTCGACTTTGTGGTTCAAGCAAAGATTCAGACTGACTTGTTAGAGATGTAGGTGGTGGAGGTAAAGAAGCACGTAATGCTGGTAGTTGTGTTCGAGGTATCACATCCGATAAGTTTTTTGGCTCCATTGAATATGTTTTTTGGCTCCATTGAATATTTCGTAGGCATCACAGCCAAATACGTCGATGGCACTGTAACATGTTTAGATGATTGTGCTGCACTGGTGATAGTTAATGCTGGTAATGATGCAGGTGTCACAGTTGTCGATGGCACCATAACAATCTTAAATTATGGTACTGCACAGGTAGAATTATATGCGACTAGTGGTGTAGGCTTCTCAGCTGAAGAAGTCGACGGTGCTGGTAAAATAGGAGGCATTTCACTCTAAGAAGAATCGATGGCAAGGAACCATCGGTGTGCAATATTCCCTACACTTTAACATAACTGTCCATGGATTACCTGGTGTAGACAGTATCCAAGATTATCCACCTTTCACATCAGCTGCTGTAAAACTAAGCTTCTCAGATGATGCCCCCTCCCAAACCGCTTATCATATACAGTTATGCAAGTCCGATGTCATCAAGTTGATATTGAAGCAATCATATTACACCCGTAAGACATTGTGTGGACATCGGCCAGCCAATAAAAAAGTTTCAACTTGATTGCAGCTGGCCAATCGCAGCAGGCATTGAGACATCACATGCAAGAGTCAGTGGGCAGGAGTCAGTCTGCAAGAGTCAGTCTGCCTGCAAGTCTGCAAGAGTCAGTCGGCAGCAGGCGGTCTGCAGGAATACTTCAAGTATGACATTTTAGTGCAAACTTTCTGCTGCTGAAATAGAAGCTTTTATTTGAACTCACTCTTGCACTTTACCAAACCAATGATCTGGAGACAGATCACTGAAAATGAGACATTCTCGCAGACTTCTTAAGTCGATTAGCACTGAAAAGAGGAGGAGGTTTGACGAAGGTAGACGACAAAATAATATCTACTTTGTGTTATGGGACGAAGCGTACGAGCTGGTCGATAGGCAGGAACTACTTGTCGCTTCGCAAATGGTTGGAAATTACTCCAACAGTAAGGAGATAATCTCAATCATCGAAGAACTGAAGGAGGGAGGCTTCATAAAAAAAATTGTTTAGGAGTCGTCAATGAATTGGAAACATCCACGAGATGCAACATCTGCCGTGATGTGGGATGAACGACCTACTCCAAGCCGACTTCATAGAGATTATACAATATGTTTGGGCCAACAAGGGCTAAAAATACATTTTGACCTGCATTCATGTATATAGCAAAATTTGCCTGTGCTACACCTGTCAAGTCGAAGAATACATGTGATGTCACCAAGACCATGACTGATGTATTACTCATAGGATGCATGCCTACTAATGTACAAACCGACCAGGGCAAGGGATTTTACAATGCGAAGTTCAAGGCCCTTAATTTGACAGTGACTGACATGAAAGATGGATTGTCTCAGCTAACTTCTACACCAGGTAACACATGAATAGCTAGTAAAAGTGGCTATTAGGCTCAATTTTTTTTTATCAAAGTCACTTATTTCTTCAACAAATATTTCAATTCTCCAACAAAATGAATCATTTTCGAGAAATATTATTAATTTTCAAGAAAATTTAAAAAAATCAAGAAAACTTTGTGCCAAACTTCATCCCTCCACATATTTTTTTTTGCTGGATTAGAAATGTGGCACAAAACTGAAACCTAATTTGCCAAATAATATATTAAATCTATCCTATAAAATGAGCCAAGCCAATTTTAAATTAAAATGTGATCTAGAAAAATTTCTTTCTTTATAAAAGTTATGTATAATACATCACGACCACAATGGATAAGATTAGTACAAAAAATGTACAAAATGTAAAGAAATCTAAGATTTGAAATTATTTTGTGAACATGAAAAACCAAAGGATTATCTCTCCTATCAGTGAATACAAGAGACAAACACGAAAGAAAAAAAAAATTTATTAAGTACAATAAGTAGGACAAAATGGCATAAAACTGGCACAGAAAAAATATTTTTTATATATTTGAAGTAATTAATAATTATGGAATTCTCGCAAGTGGGAAGCCACTGGCGATAAAATTAAAATAATTTTAAAACAAAAATTTTTTGAATGACTTCCATTACAGAATTTACCAAAAATTATATTAAATGTAGATATTATTAATATTTTCAGTTCCTGTGATGCCAGGCTATGCAAAAATTAATCAAATTAAATATAATTTTATATAATATTTAAAAATAATTTTAAAATTAAATTATATTTTTGTGGCACTGTTTAGGAGGGCCTCAATGAGTTAGACCTGTGTGGTAGATGGGGAATAATTATTTATGAAATTATAAAGAGTCTATTGAGTAGGCCGTGTGAAGGAATAAAAAATCTGCTAAAAACTTTATAAAATTATATAATGAATAAAATATAAACTATCATTAGGCCAAACAAATTCAATATTATGCATAGATTGTCCATTTTAATTTCCTTTAAAACTTAATGACAAAAATTGTATTTTTCATTCATAAACTTATATCTTTATTTGAAATAAGTTTAACATATCTCTTAAGTACATTAAGTTAAAAACTGTCTTATAAAACACAATAAATATTTTTCCATACTGTTTTTCGATAATTTGAATATGAGATGTTTTATATTTTTTTATTTAATTCTAACACATGTAGTTTTATAACCTCAATTGAGTTATTCCACTTACTGAAAGTTAGATGTATTCAAATAAAATTATTATTAGTAACGATATTCAACATTAATTTATATCAATGGAAAATGTTATAATTAAAAAGTTAAAAAAAAGTGTGGTGAAGAAAGAGATACAAATGCTTTCATTCACATAAAAATTCAAAAGTTAAACATATTAATAAATGTAAAATATGTTTAAATTAGCAATAACATTAGAAAAATTTACAAATAGTGTGCTGCGATGAATTTGGAAAAAAAGTTTTTAAATTTTATCTTGAAGAACATAAACAATGAAAATCACATATTAATAAGAATAGAGTATACACAATCAAAACATGTTAACATTATCAAGAAACTGAAGATCACCACATCCATATACAATATGTAATCATTATTATATCTGTAGAATATATATGAATCTGTAAATGATGAATATATATCATATGAAAAAGCAAAATTATCCCAATTGAATCTGATAAAAGAAGTGAAGAAATTTCCAACTCCAAGGATTACTCAAGTCTTACTAATAAATTTCAACAATAAATACATTTGTTACAAAAATTTAAAAAAAAAAATTACTTATTAAATCTTATTATTAAAAATATAAGGAACTAAATTACAATACCAAAACTGAGTGAAATGTAATTGAGAGAGTTTAGAAAAATGGCTAAATTTTTTTAATATTAGAAATATACACAATTTAAAAAAGATCGATTTAATTTTTAAAAATAACAGAACTTGATTATAAAGGTAGTGAAATGAAAGCTGCAATACAAATTGGAGATAAAAACGAAATAAATAAATAATCTTAATGAGCTCTAAATATAAGAATTGAATATATATAGCCAAATCTATATGCTAAAAAGATACACATATTAAAAAAGAAAGATCTCATTAATGCTATAAATAAAATAACACATCTCACAATCTCACTTGCGCGAACAGCTTGCATATTAGTGTAGCGGACACTCAAAATTATACTGCGGACATGGATCACTTGAAGTCATATGTCCTTTACTTAACTTACAGTACGGTCACAGAGTTGCCGCAAAAAGTGTCGTTCGATCTGCTAGGCGGCATTGACCCTAATATAATTCGGGAAGACCTGGCAATGCTTGGGTACAATATCTATGATGTTTAGCAGTTCCAGTCCCATGTCACCGATCTCAATGGCCGCACCAACTCGAATGTCGTCCCACAAAATTTATTCTGCATGACAACTGCGAAAAATAACATTTCCCTCCTCCCCTTATTATTGAACCGGCTCAACATGAACCCAAGAACATACAAGAAGTGGTTGTCTGATGTCGCGCAGTGCCGCATATGCAACGATCTTGGCCACACTCGCAATTTTTGCCATTGTGCATCTTGTTTACCCTCACTGCGCTGGACCACACAACCTGGACGGCTGCCCACAAACAAACCTAAAACCCACAGTGCTACAGTTGTGGGTGCAACCACCTGGCACCTTCAAAACAATGCCCGAAATTGCTCGAAACTGTGCAGTGCCAGCAAGCAAACAAGCAGTGCGCAAACACGATTGGTGGCAATTTTTACCACCCCACAGCTAGTGATTTGTCATATCATACAAAAACCCTGGATGCCAAAACCCTCCCACCAACTCACTCCTATAAACAAGCCGCCAGGTGTCCCAGACACACATTACAATACTGGCAGGCACAGCCTCTTTTTTCACTCCAAACACACATGCAGTCGCCACTCCTGGCCCTCTCCCCCTCATACTCTCTCACATAGCCTAACCTCCCTCGCACCCCACACCAACCACCCTCGCAACTGCTTCCAACCTCCCTCGCATACGTCACTGACTTGGGATCCTCCATGCACAACTTATAGGATCTCCTGAAGTTCCTGCGAGAGGTGACTATCAAGGCCATCACGGACCATGTCTGACCATGCACGATGCTCTAAAATGGCCATCATGACCAACAGTCCAAGCCATGCTCCTGCTGCAGGCACTTACCACATTCCGGGCCTCTCCCTAATGGAGCGACACATCCAACAAACTCCCGATATTCTTTTCCTCCTTTACTGTAACAGCAATGCATTGTGCAACGTGTTATATAAACTGGAAAGATTGCTGGAGACATACGACAATGCAGTACACTTATGCAGTAAATAATATTGAAACCACGCAACCACTTTTCTGCTAAAACTATGTTACATATCGCACAAACAGATAAATTAAGGGAGAAGGTACTCTAATTTTAGTTAATATTAAGATAGAGCACTATTTAAATGCAAATACCGAGCGCGATAACATGGAATCAACCTCAATTTATGCGAATACAAATTCAGGCCTTGTATAATTTATGTTCGCTTACCTGTTTTGAAGTGTTTTGCCCATCATTCCAGAGGAAATGGACTACCTTTTATAATATTATATTTAATACATTTATATGAATGTAATTTGTTATTCAAAAAACAGCTGCACTTCCAAGTCTCGAAATATAATGCAAAACAAGGATGCGATTTTAACAACAGTAGCAAATGTTATTCAATTTCACATTATTCTGACACTCAGTGCTACTCATTGACTACTTATATTAGTAGTTAAACTCTACCTTGAAAGGTGGATACCAGTTTTAGAATTCAGTTTAGACCACAATTTGCAATGAAAGTTTACAACTAATTTTATCGTGACGAAATTGTGGTCGCAGCTGTCAGTAATAATTTGTTATTCAGTATTAGGATGATTCAATACAGAATACTTTGCATAACTTTGCAAATTTTTGTGTTATTCATGAATTACTATATTCTAAATACACTTGCATACAATTGTTTAAATAAATTAAAAACTCAACCATAATTTAAGAAAACCTAATCCCCATATCGGAAGATATATACTCACAGTAATCCCAGAAGGGATGCGTTCGCCATGTAGTCGACCACAGTTCCAGAGTAATTCTCGGGTGAGAATGGTTCGTAGAGAGTGGGTACTGTGAACTGCTCTGGATCCACGAGGCTACGTATGATGACTAACAGGAGGGAGAAGAAGACCGGAGCCAGTATTTCGATGATATTCTGCACTGGGTGTCTCCTCTGTAGCATCCAGTTCTTCCACATAAGCAACCAGAACTTGGACCACATTCGAGCCATCTGCAAAGCAACAGGAAAGTACACAGGTCCGCACACATCACAGCTACAAGTGCGTGAACACAGCAGCGTATAAACCAAGCAATTGAAGGCAGTGGCATGCGCCCCATATGATAAGATAATAAATTATGTGTATTTGAGACAGCGCCATTTGTGAATAGTGGGCAGATGTTCTCGAATTCGATGTCTGGGTGTGTTGGGCATCACAGTTTGGTTAGATCTTAAGTTTCCTGTGTCTTTAAACCTCTAAATGATAATAATTGGCTGAATGGCAGTAATTTGAATTCTTTATTAAGCATATGAGTTAGGAAATATTTTGTTGACAGAGTAGTGGAAGACAACTGTAGAACTTACACTCGGACAGTATAATCTGAAATGTGTTTTGCTGAACTATTAATCTGGAAATGCTACATTGTAATGCCCCTTTGCTGTAAGTCACAGAAAACACACTATAAGAATTATATATTATGTAATATTGTGAGTTTTCTGCGACTTAACACAAAGAGTTGTAGTGAAATATGGTTCAGTTTACTACCTACCCCCAATTGCAAGAATCATTCAAAGAGCAAATCTGATATGTAATTGTGATAGAAGCTTAAGACAACACCAATTCTCAGATGAAACAGGTTTCTTTTAAACATAGGTCTAACGTTTAAAAGCCACTTCGATGACACATTTACCATGCCTGAGACAAAAAAAAATGTAATCTGTTTTCGAAGTAAACGCAAGTACTTGTTTTTTAGCTCCATATTAGGCAATTTTAGAGGACGGGTCCAAAACTTAGCTTGTCCTCAAAATACATAACTCTTATGGCTGAGAGCAACTTTGCTACTTGTAGATCGTAATTGACATTGGGAAAGATTTTACGACAAGTGGTTATGCGCAGGGCAGTTCGAGTAAGCTTTGAAAGAACCGATTTCAAACTCGGGGGCTCGAAGTCTTGATAGGTGTGACGAACCATCGGCGATTCGGCTTCTTTGCCTCACAGTGTAGAACCCAATGTCGATGTTGGCTCGATGATGTTACTGTTTTCGCCTCATATCTCAATAGATTTTTGCCATTTTGTTTTTAACTGGGGCGTATAACATGTTTCTAAATTTAAAAATGAATGTCCAAGTAGGTAGAATAATATTGCAAATACCTTGACGTAACCAAATTTTGGCTAGAGATTTTGATTTATTTAAATTAAAGAGCTGCATTGCCCAATTTATTTATCATAAACTAGACATCTAATAACACTAGACTTGTAAACAATTACAGCAAAAATACTGTAGTAAAATGTTAATTTATTTTATAACAATAACCAGCACACAAATGAAACCAGACTGATTAACACTAATTATTTGGTAAAATGCCTAATTAAAATATTAACAGCATTGAAATGTCAGCTTTTCGCTAACCAGTTCCAACTCGCCACTGCCTCATAGATTAATCGCAATCTCCAGTACTATTTTTGGAGCACCTAGATCACTTACTGCTGAGGCACTGCACTCGCCGATAACTGGAAATATGCCGCAACACTTGCATCTACTGCTGTCGCATACACTTGCCCTCATAGTCGTCTCTTTTCACTGTCGCTTCGAAATTCCTGTAGTTGACCATTGTCAACTTCACTTACTCTCAGTATAGAAGAGTACGCAGGAACTCTCATCCCAGAGGTGTCAGGCGGTATTTTAACATTAAGCTAACACGATCCCCTCCATAACATTCTGCATCCCGCCAATTACTCACGTAGAAAATCCCCATAATGGAAAACACTTCCGTGGCTTTCTCCTAGAGCACTGTGTAAGCCATTCATATAAAGGTTGTCACACAATAGAAAACTTTAGCTGTTGACTTTACATTAACTTTACGTTTGCTATTGATGTGTTGTTTCCTATAAAGTTTGACACGGGAGAACTGTCTCAGTTAAAGTCAGAGACTTCTGACTTTACGTCTTCGTACACTCGAGACTTAAAAGTGAAAGCCATGCAGCAATTTGGCTGAGAATTAACTCAAAGTTTTGGTAGAAGGTTTACGTGTTGATGCTGTGCATTATGTTAAAAATATGTACATAATGTAGGCCAACATTCATTGGCGATATAAAACGATTTACCAAACAGTAATTACACTTTTTTTTTTTTACAATTATTGCAATACCGATTTCTGTTGTCTGGACTTTGACTTTACATTTGTTTTGTGTATCGATAATTTCGTAAACAGGACAAAATAGTAAAATCAAATGCTTAAGTTTTGAGATAAGTAAAGTCCTTAAGGCTGGACTACACCTTCCAACCTTACATGTCTAGTCTGTATGCATCGCATTTACCAGGTAGGCCTTCAGCCACCCACTTCTGCACGTCCGACAGGACCGGTTGTATACTGCTAAATATCAATTCAGGGCAGGTGCAATAGCAATATTATCAAAACGCGCAGTTGTCTGTGCAGCAGAGGCTGTCGGTTGTCTTGAAGAGCTAGAAAGAAGGAAGTTTTAAGTACATCCAATGCGTAGGAATAGTGAGAAAAGTAAAATGTTTTCATCATTTTACTAGAGTATTTGGGAGCATGAAAATAATTTTTTATTGCGTGATTTTTCTGCCTCTCCTCGCAGCAAATGGTGATCCCCGGCCAGCAAGCTTGCTTGCTGGGACCTCCCGGAATATTTGTGAGTTGGAAGTTAATGGGAGGACTCTCGTGAGTGTAAGTCAAATGGACTGTACGCTTTCGATTAAAATATTGCTGCATGCGACCCTCGGAACTGTACTTTTCAGAGCGGACTTGCGTGGATCACACCCTCGTCGCCCCCCTCCACCCGCGAGTGCAGGCATGAGGCGGCGCAGGCCGCGCTATTAGCCTTATTGATGTGTACAGCCCGAGGGCCGGCCGGGATTTTTTTATTGTTATCGAACATCAACATAGTCTTTTGATGATTTGATGCAATTTGTATGGTCCTTGGTATGAACTGTGATCATGCCTTAGCCGAATGGCCTGCGTGATCTCACCTTCAAACATTAAAAGTCAAAACCAGAACATGGATAGTGAATGTCGAATCATTTTGCAAGAAGCAACAGCAGAAATACCTTCCTCTGGCCAACAAGCATGGCCGATACTTGCACAATCCACCCGATAATGTAATGCTATGAGCGGTGTCTTACATCAAGCCCAGTCGTCGCTACTGCAGCCTGAACTCAGCCTATGACAACACAAACTAGGTAACGACACTCCAATTAGGGATTTTATTTACAAAATGGCTTTGTAATATCCCCTTAGTAGAATTAGTTAACATTCTGCTATGTCACTTAAGTTCCTCCCATACAGATTAAATAATCTATGTTGTTAATTTGATTTTGTACTCTCTTAAATGTTTAATCAATCCCTGACTTAAACTGTTGCGCTCAACCTAACTCATTGTTATAATCTGCTAGGATATTTCCACTTTCTCGCTGCTTTGCATCAGTTACTCAACCACCTAGCCCACATTTAAATAAATTATCTTACCCACACTAATACCTGAAGTAGTTATCTATAATACTAAATAAAAAATAGAACCGTCTGTGATTTTAGAACTTTTCACTTTTAGTTATTTTTTCATATAGTATAATTGATAACTAAGCCATATCTAATAATATTTTTTTTTTTCGTGTCTGTCTGTCCGAACGGATTTACCTCAAAAACCATTTAATATATTGACATCAAATTTACACGGTATATATATGATAACCCCAGGACCCATTTAGTCTTTGTTTCATCGAGATATCTAAAATAGCTGTGGAAAATTGATGACCAGGGTTGTAAATAGGTACTGGATTAAGCTTTCCTACGGATTACTGCATAAAAAAAAGCATTAATAAATTTTTTTTGTCATATCTCCTTTCTTTTTTGTCTATTGGCTGTAAACCTTTCTTTCCAAAAAGTTGTAGTTGCCCAGTGGCTAGAGTTATTCCAAGTGGGGCTGCAGTGACCCAGTGGATAGATATATATCAAGTGGGGCCGCAGTAGTTCAGTAGGTAAAGAACTCCATAATGGGGCCGCAGAAACTAAGTGGCTAGAGAACCCAATAGTGGGGCTGCAGCTGGTCAGGGGCTAGAGCACCCAATTGTGGGGCAGCAGTAGCTCAGTGGGTATAGCACCATATAGTAGGTCAACAGCTGATCAGGGGCTAGAGCACCAAATAGTGGGGCCTCAGTAGCTAAGTGGCTATAGCACCCAATAAGGGAGCCGAAGTAGCTCGGCAGGTAGAGAACCCAATAGTGGGCCCGCAGCTGGTCAGAGGCTAGAGCACCGAATAGTGGGGCCGCAGTATCTCAGTGTGTAGAGAACCCAATAGTGGAGCTGCAGAAACTCAATGGGTAGAGAACCCAACAGTGGGGCCTCAGTAGCTCAGTGGATAGAACAACCAAAAGGGGGACCATAGTAGCTCAGTGGGTAGAGAACCCAATAAAAAAGTGGCTAGATGAATTCAAAGTCCTGTTAGCATGTTAACATAAAACATGTGCGAAACGATGCCAGGTTGTAATTTAATAACTTCATTAAAACTGAAAGAAGAAATATTAGTATTTTAAACATAAAACCATAATGTAACTATGGTGGGCTTTATTTTAATAACTTAAAAAAAATTATGCGAACGAAGTCACACGGGTTAGCTAGTAACAAATATTTCAGCCATGTCCAAGCTAAACATTAGAATTTTAAACTTACAACCAAAATAACATTCAAAAAGCATTACAATGCACAATTCTTTAATAAATAATACATAATTATTTTACTCTTGCAGCTCAATACCCTCTCTTGCGAAAAAAAAGTAATACTTCAATAATAAGTACTTCAAAAAGAACACCAGATTGTTCTACAATTCCCTAATGAATTAAATACAACCGGAAATGGCTCCACTCATTAAGGCGGACCGAAAGGTAGAACATATTAGTCAATAATAAAATAGACAGTGTTGAGAGTCTGTTCGGGACGAATAGACTTGGGGGGTGTGTACCGCCCTCTTCTGCTGAGCACATGCGACCTTTCTCGGGCCATTTGGGGGGGGGGGGACACCACGACTTGACCTGCCTTTCCCATGGCAGGCCCACTACATCACTAGGCAGGCGACAGGTGTCATTGTCAGCAGATCTTAATTGATACCCCCAGTTCCATTTGTAGGAGGCTTCGGCAGCTGTATGCTATAGTATGAACTTCCTGATTATTTCCTACCATGGCGAGAGCCACTACGGGAAGAATTTTCAGGGGCAGGGTATGTGTCTATAAATAAAAATAATATTCTTTCTCTACAGAGCTTGGTGGGACTTCACTACATCCTGCTTTCAGTTTGTGTGGTATAAGCCTTGATAAGGTAAGGGGTTGTCACTTTCTGCATTTGTTGGGGTATGTATCTTCTGCTTACATGGGCAGCTGGATATAGAATGACTGGGCGAGCAACAGACCTGTAATAGGCGTAATCTTATGTCTAGTAAGGCTTTGAATTGTCCTCAACCATGCTTGAAACACACTCTGCTCTGGGGTGGATGGGTCTGCTTCTGTTCATTCAGGTCACGCTTCATGGATAAAGCTGTCAGTTTCTGAAAATCCACAAGTGCCGTGGAAAATAACTAGGAGCGTGGGCTGACCAGTTGGCCCCACCAAGAGGTTCCTTCTGCTGCCTGATCATAGGGTTGGACTCTTTCTGGTAGAGGTTAACTCCGTACACCGGATGAGGTCTGGAGATATTCTCCCTCTTGGAGAATGGTTGGCTGGTGAGAGGCACATTGCTCCGATTCTGTCATGGAGGAACACTAGTGATTTGAACTGTACCATGGCCAGACCTCTTGCTTAATACTGAGTACGAGGGTCTCAGCACATGTTGTATGGTCAGTCTTGCCGTACTTGTGAATCAGGTTGGCACGAAGTGTATTAGCTGTGGACGTTCAAAAAGACTGTTGTGGTCGAGCGTGTATACAGCAACGATGGACGAGTGTGTGACTGTGATGTTGAAGGCTAGTAACCCAATGAATAGTGTGTGGATGGGTGCAGGAGAACTCTGGACACTCGAGTACATTCCTGACACGAAATGCAGGCGATATCTTAATTGAAACAAAATGGTGCTGAATGTGCAAATGATATAGATTTGATTGTAAATACTGAAACCGTCACATTTCATGCATATCAGTTTAGAAGTAAATCAGTGAAAGTTAGAAAACGTTTCCTAAAAACTGGTTTTAGGTTTGTTATTGCATTGATTTCTGTGAGTTCATGGAAGATTATGAAAATATTTGTTTAAATAGCAATTGAGTAGTTAGGAAATTTTGCTTCTGGCACAAGGTGAACAGGGTATGGAAGTCTGGAGCCGCGCAACCCCCTGCTGTAGTGTATGATTTAGCCATCGCGAGTGGGTGTGGCCTTGACCATGAACCGGGATGACCTTGACCTGGGATGACGACGAATTAAAAAATTCTATCAGAAATAGTAAACAATAAGGAAAATTGAATTATTGACACAGATCACCAGTTTGGATTTTTATAACCACGGGCTTGACCCAAGCGACAATATAACCCGTGATATCTATAAAAATTACAGAAAAATTATTTTTCCGAAATACGAAAATCAAGGGTTAAAATACATTACAGACCTCGACAACAATCTTGACTTAACATGTCCTTGATTCCAGTGACCTTTAACACGATTAAGTGAAAAACACGTCCCATTACGTGAAGTTCTGGTATATTATCTCAGGATGCAGAAAGGCCTCCCCTCAGCTATAAAAGAATGAAGTTAAATGTTCCTGTACTAACTTATACTATTATGGTGAAAAAATGCAGCCTAAATTGAAGAGCCGAAGGGGGTACATGGGAGCTTACCACCTGTCCTGCTGATCGTCCGAGTGCTGTGGTCTGACTAAAGAACATCGCCGCAGCCTCGCCGAAGTTCGGCAAGCCCGGCGCCAAAATACAAACATGAAAAAATGCAACTGCACAACTTAAATTATTAAAGAATTTAACACTTTACATAATCATTACTAGTGACTAATACCGCGTTAGTGACATACCCGTGAACGTCGGAGCCCCAAATATACCTAAGAATGTGACGTCACGAGTATGCCACCTCACTTGAAGAATTATATTAAATGAAATGATTCCTTATGTGGCTGATCCTTGATGGATGAATACATGCACGCTCTTATAATTAACATATAAATACTGGTGTGTGTCCTTATGGTGAAAAACAGTAAAAAGTTTATGCATTTAATTTCTGTTGACGACACACACATTTCACGAAAAGGGCGGAGTTATGCACTGTCCTCTGTGGGATTTTGGTAACTCTCTAAGCAAAAGGGGGTGGCTTCTCTAGTTACCTATGGTGCAATAGTTGCTGAAACTGACTTTATTTACTCTAATTAATGAATGCTGCTAGGGATCCGCTCGCCAGTTTACTGGGAATATTATTTCCCATCTTCTCACACCTCTTGGAGCCACGTCGCACTCCGGATTCGGTCACAAAGCTCATCGACATCGTGCACATTGAAAAGGCTTGGGATAAAGCGGCGCCGTTTATCCCAGTGTACCCTCCAATGGCTGTTACATCTAATGGTCATGACTTCACAAGAAACACCCATTCAGGCCACCTACCAATTTATTACGAGAGATTACTCGTGCTCATAATAAATTTAAAATAGGATGACCCACAGACCACGAGTTGCAAGGCGGCAAGAAAAGTGTAAACACACCATTCTTGACCATCTGCACTGATCGGGACCACGACATAATGACTATCGGTCCGGTGTGTCTGTGTGGTTGATGCATCTGCGGTGGCACACAGGACTACATGGGCGTCTTGAACACGTCAAATGTAAGGAATAAATGACTAATTAAAATATTAAGTTTCAATATCTGTTATTTCAATTCAACTGTTTCATCTTCTTGAAATGCACACAATTATCTTTAATTCTGTTAAAAAGGTATCAAATGGTTGGTCTCCTTTCTGAAATTGAATACCTTATTCCACTTCGGCGCACAGTAGTACTACTGCAAAACTGACTCTCTAATTTATTTTGTCGTCATCTGAGGAGAACTTTAAAGTATTGCATGTATCTATACCTTGGTCACCAATACAGTGAAGTGATATTGCCACCTTCGATTAATTATCTACTGTCTTGATGTCGTAAAAGATAAGTTGTTGCAGTGGATGAAACCATAATTCAATTTTGACACCACTGACACAATATCATGTTGTAATAAAATGAAAATTAGCAAACTTTTTATAACATAAAATATATTAATTTGACGTGAACCACTTCGGTTCACTATGCCTCTTTTCCTGTGGCACCATCAGGCACCACGTCACGACAGTTACGTGTGTGTACCATGAGTGTAAACCAGTGTATAAATGTGTTTTCCAAAGACCTTTTAATTTTTATTAAGTGTTACTTGTGTGCAATGAGTGTTCCACATCGTGCACAGGGTGCACGAGTGTCATGAGTGATTTAAGGTTGTGTTTATGTATTTTGTTTTAAAGGGGAATAGTGTATATGTCGTAATGTGTATATTTATCAGTGCTAGTGTCACGTCAGTTATTGGTGTAAGTAAATATCACAAGTCCTACTGGCAGTTCTATTGGCTAGTACCACACAGAAACAGTTATATGTGAGTTATATGTGTTTGTTTATTCACTTTCCTCATGTTCCTATGTGTCAACACCTAAGTACCAAGTGTTGCCTTGCAAGTGTTATGTTAGGTTAAGAGAATTGCATGTACGTTGATGTTCATTTGTTCTGCGGCCACGTGCTGGCCACATCATGGCAGAGGCCACCTCGCCCGATCCATAGATTATACCAACCATAGCTATGACAACATGGCTAACCACGTGGCAAAAGGCAGTGAGTTTTGTACTAAAAGTATTTCAAGGATTCTTGATGTGTAATTGTACTTGCTAAATTGTTCTGCCCTAAAAATTAAGTATATAAAAATGATCAGTTGTAGTTAGGAACATTTCTGTGGGCCATGCGCCCACCACTACAAAAACAGGCCATTGGAGGTTAAGTTGCTGGTATGGCAAACCCGGATCACAAGCGGCCAAATTTCTCAAAAATATTTTTAAGAAAGATGTTTTATATAATTATTGAGTGCTTAGGTTATTTGTTAACCAATGTAAGCTTTGTGTCCTTTCGTCTCACCACACATTTTCATTATTTGAGAGTCACGCAATTCACGTGGCATCTGGCCGCAACAGCGACCGATCACAGGACCTTGCGCCCACCACCATGACAGTATTTTCTTGAATGTGTGGCGAGACAAGCGCGTGTCCATGCTGCTCCAGACCTTCGCAGTATTTTCAACCACACATAATGTAACTCTGTCTATTTTTAACGTAAAGCATCGGAACCTTGTTTTTGCTCGCCCGGAATGAATGCTGTCTCGTACCCCAGTCTGTTTGTTCATGTCCGGAGGCTTAAACTTTTCACCGTAAGTCATGTAAGCCTTGTGATGTTTGGCAGTTTCAGTGGTCTCCCACTTAAATGGCGAATATAAATGTACATTCCCCATGTGGAAATCGAGAAATGAATAAATCACGTCTGATGAGTATCTCCAGCATCTTATTTATTCACGTTCGTATCTAAACTGCTTTAGTCGTATATTCTAAGTGCGACGTTTTTATAAATGGCATGGTGGAAGACTGAATATCCCCTAGGTGTGAGCTGGCGAATGGGGGAGGCCGGCAGGTCTTACTAGTGAAGGCATTTATGGATATAATTATGTAAGTTTCATCTACACATAACCTGCACGATGCAGATCAATGGGGAAGCCACATCGTACTCTACCATTTTCTGAGCACTGGCGCCCACCAGAGAACTTTAGTTTGTGAGTTAACCTATCCACACAACCTCTATCCCCCATGGTCCAGCTCTGGCAAACGTCAAATTATCTAAGACATACATTCTCTGATGAAGATGTCTTAGTACTGTTGTCTGACACACACATAACGAATCTCTTCCTGTATATTTCATCGGCTCTCAAGCCTTCGCTGTTATACGCCACCCAAATCTCTTCACTCATGTAATGTGTTTCTCAGTGGTACCTACAACCACTTAATAAATTGATTTAATCCATATTGTTTAAGTATATCAATTGATCTTGTATTACAACCTACAGGAAAGAAATGTGGTGGGTAAATCTGACAATGTGTGACATGTAGATGATTAGCGTTTCACATTCGGCCTGCATGGCCGACTTTAGAAAGGATGGGCCTTATCACTGTAACTGCTGAACAACGCATATAAGATCATTCTGGTGTGCTTCCATTTTGACTCATACTATTGTTTCGTTAGAAATCCTTAGAAGTGTAATATGCCTCGGAGACGAGTTCGGCAGTTCTTCGAGCAGTTCGATGTGTTTGAGGGACCGCATCTTAGGGCTTCGGGAAATGTGATGGTCAGTTAGTCATATTGTGCTCCATACTGGTCATTATAATATTACAGTAGCACACTATTGACACCAGTGGATATAGAGGAAGGCACACACACACATGACATGCAGGATCTGGGAGACCACCACGGACCATGCCGAGGGAGAACCAACGGATTGTCTAACATACTTGTAGTGCCACAACCATTACTGTTGTGGACATTCAACGAGCAGTTATGCCTACCCTGCAGCATCCTGTGAGTGCCAGTACAGTAGGCAGATGGCTGCACGACGCATGTCTACATCTGCGTTGACTGCTACGACAACCCTAATCACCACATGAATGTCGGCACAGACTGCAGTGGTGTCGTGACCGACAGTTATAGAGCAATGCAAAATGGCAGCATGTAATCTTCTGTGATGAGACCCACTTTTGACTTGGTGGTGACAGTAAACATATCCATGTGTGGAAGCAATATGGGCAGCACTGAGACGAATGGTTTGTTGGCACAGGTCATATGTCCAGATGGCTTGGTGCCATGGTATGGGTGCGATTTCATACAATGCCTAAACACCTAAGGTCTTCAGTCCTGGCTATTTGATAGCCCAATGGTGCATTTATAATCCTGCAACCAGAGACTCTACCACTTTGTGAATGCCAATGCCAGTGCTCTATTCTAACAGAAAAATGCTTGTCCTCATACCTCTGCTGTCCCAAGAGTGCGCCTTGAAGTCATGCATTCTCTGTTATAGCGAACCAGATCAGAACTAGACCCGATTTAAATTGTGTGAGATGTTAATGGCTGCTCCATCGCGACTCTGCCCTTACCGCAAAATCTGCAGGAAATGCGAGTGAATATGCAAGCTGCATGGGATGGAATATCGCAGGAAACTATTATGGATCTCTACAACTCCATACCGCATGTCTAACAGAATGTGTTCGCATAGATGGTGGCCGTCATCATACTGAGAGATGTATGGATAGCACAATAAATATTGCTTATGCCTGTCTCAATTTGTAATTCTTTCTTGTTCTTTGTAATGTTTGCCATCCTTCAGAATAGTTTCGTAAACCGACTCTTCATTGTAGCTGCAATCATTTTTTTCAAAATGAGTGTGAATGCACTTTGCAAAATGGTGAAACATGCATAATATGCCACTGTTGAATGTATGGAAAATCGATGGTGATATAATTATATCACCGAAACTTTAAAAATGTATAGGGTAATAACACCTATATTTATATATTAATGCTGTAGCTCTTAATAACAAGCACTGCAGAATCATACTGCCTAGTCGCCTTGGGCACGATGTGGTTTCCATGATCTCGCCATCTCCTGGGGTACCATTCGTCTTGGAAGTGGAGTGGAGAGATTTTGGCTGCTCTTAACATCGAGGTCTCCAGAGCCGGTGAGGGGATTGAGGTGATTATGGAGCAGAACTGGAATGAAGGAGTGGGGGAAATGGGAGATCCCCAAGAAAACCAGCCGACGGACGGCATCGTCCAGCACAATTCCCACATGCGAAAATCCGGAGTAGGCCGGCCAGGGATTGAACCCAGATCGCATTGGAGGGAGGCGAGCAGGCTAACCCCTCAGCCACCATGTCCCCGCATCTTGGAAGTACTTTCTTATTTTTATACTTCGTTGCCACCACTGCCATCAATAAAAATAAGTACATTTCAGTGAAATGATGGAAAATGTCCAATGAACTGTTGCAACACATTTGTGAAGTGATATAAATCAACTAATTAGGCACTGAGATAATGAGATATAATTCGACACGAAAACATGCCACTTTACAGACCTGCCATACTATCACTAAAGTTGCTACATCGCGCGTATGCTATTACAGACAATATAACAATATTTTAATGCGTATTATATAGGTAAACCCTTTGTGCACATCGCTCTTACTAAAAAACATCAAGTGTTTTCGTACAGAATTATTTTCTGTAAGAGACTTCCATAAGTCGTAAAAAACTTACATATTTCCATAAAAAATTCCTATACTTTTTTATTTGTTATTTCCCAATAATATGCAACTGCTGTTGTGAAAACTTGAAGATCTTATGCATGGTGAAGTGATCTGAGCTAGCCCTTAACTAACGCTCGCCTGAACCTAACAACACATTCTGCGGGGAATCAGGACGCCTGGGATTGCGACAAACTGTAGACAGTAAACATTATGGCAGCTACTTCAACAAGATCAGGCGGATATAGGCCAGCGCGAGGTTCGCCACGGGACCAGTTGCCAGGCAGACGCGTGAGACGTCGTCAGGATGTCTGACCTCTTAAGAAGGGCCACAAGAGGGGTGTCTGGGTACCACTGCTGCCGATATGTCAGGTAGTCGCAGCTTCGGCAACAAGGATCAAAGCGAACTTGCTACAAACGATTATGTCGGAGAGACTTTAGTTTGATATTTAACACAGTTGCTTTTGGATAATAATTAGCACTAAACATAATTACTCTCCCATTTTAACATAATGTAAGTATTGTAAAGTGTTGTACTCTTGTGCATTACAGAGTTTTATATGAAGACGATCAAGGAGAATCTCGTCTTTAATATACTGCATGCCCCCAGTCACTTTAAAGGCGTATAGAGCAAAGGCGGAGTCGCCTGTACTACAATTAGAATATTTTTTTATTGTCTGGAGTTAAATTTTGATGATAACGAAAATTCTTCCTTTACTGTCTATAAGTAGACTGTGCATCTTTATATATTTTCAATTTAGATAATTTTATATAATTTATATTATGTAGGCCTTATAATGAGATCAAAAATATTCTGTGACAAGTAACTTGCAGGTGGAAGAGTTATCATAACTTAAATAATCCTTGTTGTAACATGTGTGTTTACAGTATACATAGATAGTCCAGTGCAATGAGGCGAAATAAGAGGTCATCTGCCAAAAAATTCGGATCAAGCTAGATCTTTGCCCACTCCTTCATTTTGGCATTATATAAACATACAAAAAGTCCCCTAAGCTATGGCGCTGGCTTCTTATACTTTAGCAAGCTAGAAAGTAAGCATAAAAATGATTTTTATGGGTATCTCACTTCCTATTGGTAGGACGGTAATTAATGTAAGTATCACAATTGCATATTAAACAATTCTCTACATAAGAATGGTCCCCTACTTACCTGGTTTCGCATCTGTCTCGTATTCCATTGTAATGGGTTTGAGTATATTTTGCCGTTTAAACTCAACTTAAAACTAGTTCTTGACGACTGCGAACGTGTTAATTTGAATGTAGTAGTGTGAAAACGATAATTCCAATATAGCAGATATTTGTTGCATTTGTGATAATTCACTCTCAAACACTGATACTGTGGTTCTTAAGTGTGGTTTACAAACATTGAAAGCTGCAAGTGTTAATAGAGGGGAATAACACATTGAACATTTAAAGAATGTGAAGACAGTGACTATTTATATTCATTGTCATAAAGACTATATTCGAAAGAGTAGCATCGTGGCATTCAAGAGACGCCGAGATGAAGAAGCTCCTGGTACGTCTCAGAGCTCTCCCAGAAAAATGCGATAGAGTTCTTTTGCATTAGAAACGTTGTGTTTGTTTTGTGGTGAAGAAGCTAACAAACAAGCTAAGATGAAAAAAGAACTAAAATATTGATGCAAAATTAAGAAAGTAAGTACAATTCCATTTAAGGAAACTATTATTAAAGCAGCCGAGGTATGTGGAGACAGATACGGAAGAACTGTAAAAGACAGGGTTAACTTTGACCATGATTTAGTAGCTGTTGGAGCGAAATAACATAGTAAGTGCTTTGATTCTTTCATTCGACCAAAACAAACAGGTCGTAAAATAGGCAGGCTATTGATCATGAATGTCATATCAGCAATGGAAGACATATTTTACAATATCGCAAATAATAAATATTGCCAATTTACATTAGCGGAGTCAAAATAAGTAAGTGTAGATTATGTTCCTGATGATACTACGATTACCTCAAAAATAATTGAACGGTATGGTAAAAATATGTTTATCACCACGAAAACAAGATCAATGACAATAATTAGTTTTCGTGATGCTCAAGAGAATATTTTAAGTAAAGTTTGGTACGTAAGTGAAAAAGTGAACCCGGCAGAAGAACATTCCCGAATTATAAAAACTGCCGCGGAAATTATTAGAGAAGATATTCGTTCTGTTGCTATAAATACCGAGTTCTATCCTCCAGCTAACCAAATGTTTGAACATATAAATGAAGGTATCCCGAGCAGCTTATCATTTTTATAGAAGAAAAAATTTAAAAAACAAAAAAGGCAGAACTGACCATCTGAAGACAAAATTGACAGCCATACGTCACACCATAATGACAGCGGTGTGTTCAATAACTTTTTCATTTCACTTATTGTTTGTTCTGTCACTATTTCTTCACAGAAGATATTGATCTGAACGTTTATTGGATATGTTATCAGCTTTGGGATTTGCAGCTTCGTATAAAGATGCAATGATGAATGAGGTTGCAACCGTTCGTGGTCATTGTCATGGGCAGTGATGCCTCAATCCCACAACTGATCCTATTTCTTCTGACGCTTCGGATGATATCAGTATAAATACAACAGAATATGATGAAATAAACCCCATCGATTATTTGACATCTAAATTATCAGAGGAGGAAGGTGTTATTGAAGAAAATGAACAGAAAGAAGTATCAGAGGCTAAAGATGATGTAGAGGAAGAAGTACCAGAGGTTGCAGATGATGTTGAGAAAGAATCATAAGTTACATAGATTAGGCCTACCGGGGAAACCATGTAAAACAAAAAGCGCGCTTTGCATTTTACCTCAAAGGTGGTGCGGAAACTAAGGCATCGTTGTTATTTCTGTATTCTATATGAAGTAGATGATTTGTAAATCATATTACGTGGCAATGGTTGCTCGTATGTAAAAAATGTGTACGACTTTTTTGTAGAGAACTGTTCAATCTACAATTTCGATAATGACTTTAATTACCGTCCGACCAATAGGAACCAAGATATACTCAAAAAACCAATTTTTGCGACCTTTGACCTTGCCAAAGTATATGAAGCCAGTGTGATTGCTTAGGGGACTTTTCGTATGTTTGATATAAATGCCAAAATGAAGGTGTGTGCAAAATCCATCTTGATCCGAATTTTTCGGGCAGACTAACCCTTATTTCACTGGACTATAGAGTGGTCCACCTAACATGGACAACCCCAAAATTTCGGCAACAGTTGCTGATCACGAAATGCGGTTTTCGCTAAATGATAGTATGCGTGGGGACGAGTAATTTTCCGCATTGTGACTATTTGTAACAAATGTATGGACAGAGAAATTGAACCACATATGGTTTATTAATTTTAAATATATATTTATTTCAATGGCATTGGAAAGCATGAGCAAAGAGGAATTATATGGTACAGCATTGGCAATGTAAAGAATCGCAGAAACGCCATGAAATAATGAGCAAATATTAAGTTAGGTTGGCTGGTAACATGGGGCAGTGGACCTGTACTCACAGCTGTAAGTAAACAACACACACCATCACTCATCCTGGCGGGACCATTTCCTATAGCAGCATTACACTTACCTTGATGGAGACAGGGGCTAGGAATGCGATGTTGGACCAATGCTAGCACAGCAGCAGAGGGAAGACGGGCAATGTGAGTGCAAGTCTGATATCAATAAGCACATTTCATTCAAACATAAACAAATTTCAGACGATTTGTATCCTAGTCATTAATTGAACTGAGTAACGAGTGAGCCCAGATGCACAAAAAACGTAGAACCACGTGCCGTACCCAACACAAATTCCCCATCGTCCAGTAGTGCGTATTTCGTAAACTTTTGTGCCCGTGGTTTGTGAAGCTCGCTTAATCGATAAATAGTATGTTCTTCAGAAAATTTCTGTCGTCCCTTACAGGCATCAGAGAAAACCTACAAATGTGTATACACTCCTGGATGAAGAAACAGATGATAATGCTGGAATTTCCGTTGGCACATTATCCATAACACACTTGTTTTATGTATTCCTATGTACCTGGAAAGTTTTCACTTATTAATTTGGAGGGGGGGGGAGTGCATCGTCCCATGCCGACACACTGTGTTGCTGCATCTCTCCAATAAGTCTGTCGTCGCACACATGTTGTGGGATTCCAATCACCCAGTGACAAGACATGTGCATATTCTTAATGTTGTTTGTCGTGAGATGGGTGTCTGACTAGGATACCTTTCACTATACATTTGAACTGCTTCCTAGGCACATCTGCCTCACTCACAGCAAATAACTAGGCCTAGTGTGTCAGGTTTTTCCTCACTCATTAACTTCATTGCTTACACAAAGCCACACACTGACATACCACTTAACACAACATATCATGGGGACTGGTGTTGCGCTGCTTTAAGAAGCTGTCGGCCAGGGTGAGTCACAACACATGTTGTTTACTTACAGCTGTGAGTTCAGGTCCATTATGCCGTGCTACCTTCCTACGTAACTAAATCATATTTTCACATTATTTCATGTAGTTGCAATGATACATTCCAATGTAGATGCCTGATCACAAACTTCCTCATTGCACTTAATTTCATATTCTGTTGAAATTAATGTATGTGTCCAGTTAACAAATCATATGTGGTTTAATTTCAGTGTCCATACATGTGTTACACATAGCCTCTATGCAGCAAATTACTCGTCCCCGCACATGCTATCATTTAGCGAAAAGTGCATTTCGTGATCTGCAACTATATATTAGGGAAATTTTGGGGGTGTCCATGTTGGGTGGGCCATTCTGTATATGTTAGTCAGTTTTATTCTAAATGCACATAAACATTTATGAATTAACAAAAGTGACACATGCAGAAACGTTAATTTGAAAAACTTGCGACAGAAATGATAGTCAAAGTTCCGTGAAAAAAAAAATGGGGTACACTTCAGGGATAGCTTCTGACAAACAAGTAGTAGGGGTGTGTTCGTCCTAACTCAAAGGAGATGCCATTTTTATTAATAGGAATATCGATTTGATATCAAAAGGGTTAATCCTTAATCCGATATTAATCTGCTCAAAATTCGTCCATCCTATTTTAATCAAATCAAAATGTTTGTTTAATTAATCCTTAATCTGATAGATTTTTTTTGTATTTTCATCGGATAAATTGGTATGAAAATTTAATTTAGTGACCCGATTATTTTAATTGAATTAATGAATAAAAATAGTTGTTTGAATAGTGTATAGTTGTACTTTATTATTTTCTTACTTTCTTTTTGGTTTGGGGAGCAGCTGTGGCACGTCCTCACCCTTGGAGTGCTAGCACTCGGATGAGGTGTGATGTGTTGGGGTATGGTGTATATGTGGTGAGTTTTGTGCAAGAGTGGCATAAGTGAAAATTTTGTGTCTAATAGACGATGTTGGTAGAAAGGTGACTTTGAAAGATGGGATTTATGTGTTAGTAATGACAAACGATTAAATAGATGATGAATGTTTACTAATGCAATTAAACATTAGAGAATTTCAGAGTGTTTAAACGAGTTCTACATATTAATAAATAACACAAGAGAGCAGTATAACTACCTAGTCTCATAAAGAAACAAGTGCAATTACATAATGAAAATCAATTAAACATAAAGAGATGCTTACATCTACAATGTAATTTTACTACCCCGAGCTGTATGTTATAAATATAATTTACATGGGAGAAGTATAACAAAACAAACAACAACTGTGGGAATAACAAGTGGCAAACGATTACAATTGCATGAGTCTCCAGGTGTCCTAAAGGAAATGAATTAGTTAACGATCTACAACGAATAACAAAAATGCCCCTATAAATCAAACGACAAACTCCCTAAACACGAGATATATGTAACACTACTTAACGCTTCTCACACAAACCTGACAATATTTTAAAACATGTCTCTCTTCCTGTGAGACTCATGAGGAACTTCCGAAATGTAATCTACAAGTAAAAATAAATTTATTAATTAACATGCACAAAAAATAAAATGTTTAATATACGACCATTTGCTCGGGATGTCGCTCCAGCACTGACTTGGATATAGGACTTTCGTCAACTTATAAGCGGTGTTGTGAGCAAACATAACCTATGTTTGATTATAGACTGAGGTGAAAATACAAAATGGCTAATAAATACAAGTACATTATAATGACTAAACACGTAATGATATCGCACAAGGAGTTCCCCCAAAACACATCTGTCTGCCTCGGAGGCTGGTGAATAAATGAAGTGAGAATATGTCGAGAGTCTGACTATATATACATGGAACGCGGTGGGAGGCTGACAAGCAACTGAGGTTATAGCTACTCTGAAATATAATTGAATACGATTAATGTGACAAATTGATAAAAATTATGTTTACGAAGCACGTACTAATATAAAATTACACTAGTTGAATAAACGAGTAAAAAAAAAGGTAACAAAATCGCACCTCTCCCACAACACATCCTTCTGCCTCGGAGGTCAGTCAATGAATGACTGGATTGTATGATGTTCGCCAGCTTGTAAAATGTTATATATGCAGAGCACAGTCAGATGCTGACAGGCAACTGAGTTGAAATTTACGAGAAAAACTCTGTATTCATACTGCAACACACAACAAACGTTTCACTATTGTAAGAATAATTCACTTTTTAACACAAATGATTTCTGTCGAAGCATAGGGACACTCGGATGACTTAATTCTGCAACACTTTATAGAAACATTCTATATAGTTTTTTTTTAATAATGGACATAGTACAAATTTTTCTTTGTCAAGTATGTGAAATTCATGGCACTAGTTATCGAAATGACAGTTGAAGTTCATACCAACTTTCGTTGACCAAACACAGAAACGTAATTTACATGAAAATTATTTTATTCCTGATAAATTAAAATTTTCTTATATTAAAATGAGAATCGCGGATATCACTCTCCAAAGCCCACTGGCCACCGCATCTGGTGAAGTTCACTGTCGCATCACGAAGCCTGCTGGCCGCTTACCCCTTGGCCTTGGCACGGTACCTCGGCAGCCACCCGGAGAAGTCGTGAGAGCTGGTGTTTACAAAGTATCCTGGTCAAGTGTTTAAGAAGAACTAAGATAGTGCTGGACAACTAGACATGTGCAGATCGCTCCTGGTTGCTGTCCCCCTACCCCCTCCCATACCTTTGTCCAGAAGATGACTTTGTGCTGGCTGGAGGGTTGCTCTGTCCAAGGTCACACACCCTCGCTGTCGATCCAAGACCACACACCCCGACCCCCTCCCTTCTCTTTCAGCTCAGAACGCATATTTTGTCCAACAACATCAACTTCAGGGACTCTCCAACTGCCAAACATCTCTCAAGAAACCAAGCTAGTCTCTTCCAAAGCAGTCACCTGTTTGAAAAACTAGGCTTTACCCACGAATTGTGGACTCTCCCAAAAATTTGCCCGTCCGGTTCTCTGAGAGGAATAGTTTTTCCCCCACCCACCCCTTCCCCTGACTCGCCATACCTACATCTGGTCAACAGTCTTCAAACCTTTTGGCAGGGGAATGTTTGAATAAAAATTTCACATTTTGACTCTCAAGTGTTTGAATTTTGATTTTTTAATTTAATAAATATCTAAGAAATTGTGTTGAAAAATGATTTCCTTTACATTAATAACTAGATTGAAAGTAAAAGCATTAGATATGTAACTGTATTTGAGGAAATGCAATTTATTGTTTCCAAATATCTTTCACTATTACGATAAATTATCTTTTTTTTACACTTCTTCTACCAAATCCCGCATAGCGAAGTAAAAACTTTTATAAATCTTTTATGAACATTTTCCCGAAAGTAATTTAATGCTATGAAGAAATTGAAATTATAATATTTATTTTCTTACACCGAAATCCAAGCTTGTGTGTGTGCTTGTCTAAACCCTTTACTAATATTTAAGAGAAACTAGATGAAAGTGATTTTAGGAACACACAGCGGACATCAACATATATTTAATCATATCTCACTCATTCTTCTTTCATGTCTTTACAGCATTCTATTCGATAGTTAACAAAGGATCAGTATTGCCTTTCCTTTGTGATAGCCAATAGTTATGGAAACACTCTCCCTATATAAAATTCTTTCGTTTTTTAGAAAAAATTAATCTAAGTTAAGAAATAAAAAAAGGCGGAAATATTTTTTAAGAAATGTATAGTTAAAATGATTTAAACAAATGTGATTATCGCTCAAACATTAATCCAATGAAACAATTATCTAATCAACAAGGGGATTGATAACAGAATAAATATTAAATCCATTACCGATATACAAAAAATATAAAATATATATTTAAAAAATATTTTATTTAGTATCATAATGTTACAAACATTGTTTTACAATCTTTTAAGATCTTGATTCTTAACCCAGGAGTCGTGTGCTTTTGAGAAACACTTCCATCGAACCAAAGACATATCTTTCTTCCTTTTAATGATTTTATCAATCAAATATTCATTAGGAGAACAGACTTTTTGCAGTTCATGTTCGTAAAATCCGGCTTTATTGGTTATCCATCATAGGGTTTATAGATAATACCCTCTGGGATGTGTTTGTCTAATTGAAATAATTTCAAACACGTTATGAGACCAGATAAATGTAATTTTTTTTCAAAGATTCCTTTCTGCTTTGAGATAAAATTCACCAACTTTGAACTTTGATTTTCTTTCGTCGATGACTTTAACATTATTATGCAGAGTTTTTAATACATTATTATCCGTAACTTATTTGGGTGCCGTCATGACAGTTCTATGACATCTGGAACTATAAAATTTAGCTATTTCAGCTTTGGTAGGTCCCTTCGATGTGAAATGTTTATATATCAAATTCTTCATCGATTTGTTGTAACGTTCCACAACACTGAATTTAAGCTACGAATAGGTTGCATAGTGATTGATACCATATCCAGTCGTTAGTTTCCGGAAAGGTGTAGAAGAAGAATTGATCCCTCTATCGGTTTGGAACGAATTTATCATTCTCTCTTTCAAAACAATGCTCATTGCATCGGTAACCTGTTTCCCAGTTTTGTTTTTCAAAGGTATACCCCAAATATATTTTGAATAAATGTCTATTACTGTTAAAATATACTTGTATCCCTTACTGTATGTTGAAAGTAATTTCATTTCACACTGATCGGCTTGAAAAAGACAATATAACCATGAGTTATAACTGTTCTTCTGGGATATCTTATCCTTGCAGGAGCGTGAAGCTCTTCAGAATCATCACTTAACTTCATTTGTAATATACCATATTCTTTCAATCCTCAATAATAGAAACAATTTCGTTGGTATATGAATTATTCCCTGACTTTTTCGAAGCGATGAGTAGTTTTAATCTATCAATCAATTCATTAGGATTGTTCCAATATACAGGAGAAAAATGATCACCAACTTCATCTTTATATATTCCACTTCCGACTATATTGATTATTAAATGTATTTTCGGATGGTTTTCATCTCCTGAACGAATGTCAGCATTCGTTCTATGAATAAGTTCTTTATATTTTGCAAATCAGTGTTGGAATATCCATTTGGGAAGTTTTCGAACAATAATTCAAACAATCCTTGACTCACATCTGTAACATAATCAACAATTTTAATTTTATTGTTAGTTAGAATTGTTATTACCGAATCACCCAGGAACCAAACATTGTCATGTCGATAAACACCAAATGTTGTATCGAGCGCATACGAAGATTGCTTTAAAACTAAATAACGATGTGTTAAATGAGAAAGTGGTTGCTTTTTGTTCTTTGTTGTTAAAGATTCTGCTTCAGTTTTAATTTCTAAATATATTTCATTGGGCTTATTCAACACAGAATGCAATGTATCGATTACACTCGTAACAGGTTTAAATATTTCTTTGTTTAAAACACCCTGTTCCATACGAGCTCATTTGGCTTGCAAATATTTATCTTTCACAGCAGATATAACATTATGTAATTCTGAAGCAGAGGCAGACATGTTTTGATAATACTATATGAAATTAAAACTATTGCTTTTCGAATTGGTGTAGTAGGTCAACTAACTGTTACATTAGATCGATTCGTTTGCACTTTTTCAATCTTATCGATTTTACTTGAAACAGCATCTAATTTAGTTAAAGTTTTAGCTTTCAAATTATTAATAAACTAATTTATTCTTGTTTCCAAATCATTATTTTGTTTTCTGAAATCTGTTTGCATAACTAAACCAAATTATTTATCAATGAATTAATTATATATATTATGTTATTTGTTCCATTCGTATTTCAAGTTGTTTTGTAATATTATCGCTTATCTCTTAAATTGTCTTGCATTTCTGTAAGTTGTGTTGTAAAAACTATGTTTGTCATATAATTAAAGTCTTTCCTAAATACACTTAAATGTTCTTCTATTCTAAATTCATTACTCTGCAAATCATTACTAATATTGGTTAAAATGTTTGCAATTACACTCGTGTTTTTATAAACATTGAAATCCACTAACTTTATTAATTTCTCTTGCATATTGCTTGATTGCGATTTGAATACGTTTTGCATAACGTTACCTAAGTCTTCCACATATCGTTTATTTACCGCATCGCTATCTTACACAGCCATACCCATATTATGAAATATATGTCTCTTCAAATCACAATTCCCATCGCGATTTTTGGTTAAACAGCTATTGTAATGATTATGTTTTATACTGCTATGTCCAAACTTTGAAATACTAATTGTTTTTCACCTGGAAGAAAAAACTGTCGAAACCAGACATATACCTACCTTTATATTGGGGAGGCATTGGTATAATAACTATTAAAAAAAAAACGCAGTTGTATTTCCAACAGTAAAAACACATATCTTTATACTTTGTAAACACCATATCGCCAAAAGCGTGATCATTGTAAATAAGTAGTAGATTCATATTAATGCAATTTAAACACGATTACTATATTTGCATTAAAGCAAATTATGTTTTTACTACATGTGCATAACTTTGTGATAGGTTAAAACAATCAATATTTGAATGTCGACCAAAACTAAAATATTGTTGTATTTCACCCTGCGGTTCACACCAAACATCGTCAAAAATAAATACGGAATTGGTAATGCTTCATTCGGAGGCCCTATATCTTTTTTTATTTGTAAAAGGGAAATATTGCAATCCTTCAATTAATGAGAAAATGGTCGCTAATCATTTATATTTTTCTTCTTGTATTGTTTTAGAAAACACATATACTTTTTCAAATTTAAGACCATTTGGATGTACCAAACGAGACATAGAAACACAAGTTTTTCCAAATGAAAAGGACCGCTTGTGCCTTACCAAGGACCACAATACAAAGACATGCAATTAAACATACACTTAACCATAACATATAGTTTGATTGTTTTTTTCCATTTTGCAATATTCACACACCAACATAATATTCATAAACACAATGCATTTCCAAATATTCAAAACACTTAACAACTGTGTTTGCAAACTAAAAAACAATTTAATCAGTTAATGATATCAAGACCAGAATTCATATTATGTTCATTTTCAGGAACTTCATTCCATTATGTTTAACCAGCACAGACATTTTAAATACACAACATATTCTCTCTATTTTTGGACACTATAATATGAATTAAAGTCACAATTTTATATAGATTCTTGGGCACTAGACCTTATCAAATGTTACAGTGTGTTACCGAATCATGGCGAATCACACAAAAAAAATTCTTTAAAGATGCTAGACCATACTTTGCCTTATTACTTAATAGCTTTGTGTGGCTAGCCACAATACATTATAATTCATAGAGAAAAGTATGAATACTAGACGAATGTTTTCAAATACAAACCCTAGGCATCAGCAATAATATGACACACTCTCAATGAATCATAATTTAGGTCATGCCTCACTATTTGTGACTCTACAATTACCCAAACTAATAAAACATACAATATAAAAGGAAGTGCTCCAGTGCATGAAACTCACATTCAACTTTATGCACAATACCATGTGTATCGCCAGCACTAATATAATATTCAATCAATTATCATATAAATATGTACGAATATATTTTGAAAACTGGACACACGAGCATAAGATATCTTCCCACTAAACACAGGGATTCAAACCATCCAGTGAAAATTCAAAATTCCAAGGCCCACATTACCATACAGTTCGTATTCACATAGACCTACTATGCATAATTTCAACAACTATATTTGCAGACTTCTGAATTAATAGTTTGTGATACTTCACTAGGTGCCCTATTTCCTAACAAATATATTATTTAGCATTCAGTTAACAGGGGATTAGAGTTCCGATGACATTTAGAAATTTTACAGATCTTACACTGGTGCTTAGACATTCCTGAATGCACATAGTCTCAATTTATTTCCAACCCCGTGGGGAATGAAGACGATATGGCGGTGTCAAATGTACCAAGCAAACAGCGAAGTGGCTGCACCAGAAAAGTATATTGTCTGTATCAAAGTTCAACTGGAACCCGCGGCCTCCGGCTGGTGGAATTTAATTACTGAACTGTCAATTATGACTTCCAGTATCTATTATGTCAAAAAAAGTTTACTACGCATGACTCTAAATGGTTACGCCGAAAACTCCAGGTTCGTGGAGCTGGGTGTCATGTAATGCCCTTTCATAGCCAGACGTGACCAAAACTGGGATTTCCCCGGCAATTAATGCTACATAAAACCAAATTATAAATAATGTTAAAGCAGATAAATAGCAAAGCATAAGACTTAAACACACTGTCCGTAAAATAAACACGTGTCCACGAACGAACTAGCAATATTGGCGAGGATTTCCTCGGACATTTACTGAAAGCCCGCAAAATTGACAACTTAATCAAGCTTGAAGTAAGAAATCACTGATCACGTTTATCATGCTCAAGCTATAGTAGGCTCATCCTGAACCCAGATGTCAATTGAACAGGCATCACCATGCCAAAAACCGGAACTCACAAAAAAATATAGCTTGGCTGAGGGCTCAAAAACTCACAATCCACCACGCTGGCAGATTAATCACTCCAATTCGCTGTCAACTGCAGCTAACAACCATCCGCCATAATTCACCAGGTTGACCATCAAGAGTAGACTGGTTTGTGAGACATCATAATAGAAGTATCCAAAACGGTCAATTAACTCTGTCTCGCTTCATCGCACAACTCAACTGGTAATGAAGTAAACTGAAATGAACCTATCTGTTTGAGTAGGAAGTCGTAAGCTGCAAGACGTAAGGGAGGGGAAGTTCACGGGTTTAAGCAAATAACCTAAGGTGATGAAAGGAGGGGAAGGTCGGGAATAGGCAGCAGAGGAAGAACTCGGGAAGGCAAAATTGACCAAGGAGCACTCATGTGGCCACAGAGTCAATATAAAAGCCCGGCGATGAGTGCTAGTGTCGCGGGCGACTGGCGCTAACATCGCAATACCCTCCCCATGAATTGCCCTGCCACCGACTATCTGCGAAAAAAGTACAAACACCATCACATAAGAAGAAGGTAAACAGAATTAGAAGAGATGTAGTGAAGAGAAGATAGTTCTGTCGAAGAGATCAAAACAGATAAACAGTACTAATTCCAGCATACACAGTTCACAATACAAGTAACATCGAGACAATTTCGTCGCATGCTTATTATACAACGTATATTTGATGGTAAAAGATTACCATGTTTCTGTTCAATTACATTTTCTTTTGTTTATACATTTACCAACAGATGTACATTTTGTTTTATAACCTTCATTTATATACAATTACACAGTCTTATGTAACATACTAACATAAAACTATAAATGTAGATCTATATGGGCTCACATTCAGTTGAGAACAATGGCTCGCACTATACATATCAAAACAGGAAGTGGTATATTGAATACATTGATTAATAAATTACCATTTGAATTGCTTATACTGAAATACAATTATTGTGGACCAGGTACTAAACTTGCAAAACATTTGGCACGGAATGGTCAAGGAATAAACTCTTTGGGTAAAGCTTGTAAAAAAACACTTAATAGTTTACGATTGAACAAATAATCTGAAAGAAAGACCTATAGCAGATACAGTTCTAGCTGATAAAACTACAAATATAAGGAAAAATCCATCTACATCTACAGGTGAAAAGATTGGAGATTGGGTAGTTCATAAAGTTGTGTGCATAAAGGTGAAGAGATGCATATGAGTAAAACGTAAATCTAGAAGAAAAACAAAGAAAGGAGGTATCATTCTGTTCCTACTTCCAGCATTAACAGCTCTTGTATCAATCATCAGAGGGGTTTTGGCAATTAGTAGAGCAGTTAAATCAAAAGGCTAAAGAATATATTTGAAACCATTTAGAGTTGGACAAGGAAGAAAAACTCCAAATGATTAAAAACTACAGAACGTCTTAAATAGTCTTCCAAAACGTTCACTTACAAACAAAGATTTTAATGTATTAGTAAAGAAACTGGATATTCCCTACTTCCAATGTTTGTATATGAGAGACGATTTACCAAACAAACCAAATCTTTGTGAATGTGTGATTGTTAATTTAGATTCGATACAAAATCAAGGAATGCATTGTGTTGCATTAATCAAGAATGTAAATCATCCATTGTATTATGACAGTTTCGGCGATTTACGTCCTCGGATTGAAATATGTAATTATTTAAAAAAACACACAATTAAGGTTCAGTTACAAAATAGATCAATTACCAAATACAATCAATTGTAGACATTTATGTTTGCATTTTTTGACCATAAATAGGATATATAAGTAAGTATAATAGTAAAACATATTAGTAATATGTCAATTTACGTTGATATTTAGTGGAAATTAGTCCCAATTGTGTGCAGTATATTTCCCAGCTTTGGAGTTAGATGGAAAATGGCAAATAATTCTAATCGAATTCTTTACTTACAACAGCATACCAAACATTGATATGCATAACCAATCATTTACGGTTTATATTAGTGAAAAAAACCTACAAAATTGTGATACCTGTAGGATCTTATGATTTGGATGACTTAGAACATACATTAAAGCGGCATTACCTGAACATGTATTTTTCCGATTACATGGAAATCCAAATACATTAACTAATGCAATGTATAGTAACATCGATATCGATTTCTCGCAAATATGTTATGTAAAGAATGGAGAGTATGTCCAGCTAATAAGTTACAAAAATCATCAAAACAGGTTAATATATAATCGGTAAATGTGTGTCATATGAATGTTAATATTGTAGGCGGTTCATATTTGAATTGAAAACCGACAAATACAATATATGAATCCACGTATGCTTTGGCTCCAATATATAAAATAATTTAAAAACCTAGTACTTTTATATATTGTCCAGTAATAGTGAATCATGTGGTTACAATTATCAGCCAAGATAGTAAACTTATTAATTTTGGAAACAAAGAAATTACCATCTGTTATCATTAAAAAATATATATATAAACAGTAGGATTCTGTTGCGCATTACAATCATAATGGGTATTGTGAATAATAGTAGATTCGGATGTAAAGAAGGTGGTTCTTTTAAGAACTATGTCACTAAGGAACATATTTCGAAGAAAGGAAGTATAAAAGACGTATACGCAAGCATAAAATGCTCACATCAAATAAGTTACCTATTAAGTTAACACGAGGCAACAAATTGTATTTAAAAGAATTAGGATATATGGTTAATAAAGATGGAAGACATACATAATGTTGAAGAACCAATCAGGTATGAAAATACACACCAATACGGAAATATATTTTTATGAACCATTCTAAGCAGGTCCGTATATGTTTCCTTCAAAAATAAGGATTTCAACACGCAATCATTATATTTACGAATTATCATCGAAATCAAGTTTAAGGTTTAAGGGAACAATTAAAAAGACAGTTGATGTAAGGAATCCACACCTACAAAAATAGTAAGAAATGAAATACTTAATGTAATAGACAGAATTGTATATTTACTAAATGGAGTGGAAATCGATCAAACAAGTTGTTCGAATTACATCCATGATAAAGAGCTATCTCTCAAAAACTGTAAACAAACTTTATACAGGGCATATGACTGGGTGGAGCAATGCTAGTGATTACTCACTACAAATAAACCCAGGTGGAAAATACGAAGTTGTTATATACTTAAGTATGGTTTTGGGCTTTGATGAAGACTACAGATGCATCATTTTAATTGCTAAACAAGAATTAGTTATTCTATTCAGCAATATACATTTGAATGCCATATATGATACACCTAATAACGAGGAAGGCAGAACATTTGAATTAAGCAGTGTGGAATGGTTGATGTCGCATATTGAAATTAACACTAGTGAACGTGTCAAGTTTTTTAAATTTATCGAAATGGGAAGAATTTAGACATTGCATTCAGATTATGGGGTTTAGAGGTTTTTCCAACTCTACTGCTAGCTCAAAAATTAGCGTTGAGTGTGAAATCAAGTTTTTCATCGGGAAACCAAGATATGTTGTCATTTGTTTTCAAACAAACCTACAAAACAGTTTAAAACTGATAGCTCATTATTCTATAATTGTGATATAAAAATTATTAAACTGTATGTAAACAGTCTGTATTTATGACTGTATGACTGTATCTATGTGGATTTAAATATCAATTTAGCTAATGGCGAATTCCTTATTTCCTATTATATGTATACAAAGATTCAGGAACATATCATAACAAAAGCAGTTCACTGATTCTAGAACCCAAAATATTTAGAAGTATACGAGCATTATTTTAGTTTGATGTAAGCAAACAAGACGAAATAATTACAAATAGTGTGATTGATTCCCAAATTGAAATTATTGCAAATACACCAATTCCAGCAAATACACAAGCTTATGCTCTGATAATTTACAATAGATTACCAACTTACAATGTAAGAGATAAGCTGGTGGAAATATTGAATTGAGTCAGTAGCCGATGAACCATGACTATGAAGAGATGTTTTGCACTGTGTAAGGATTTCAATCTACAGAAAGCAAATTTATCATTAGAGAATTGTCTATTATTGAAATGGGAGGATATACAACTGTATCCAGCTTCAAATTGGTGTTTGACTGTAAATATATAAATCCCAAATACAAGAAAACTAATATATGGGTTACTATCGCCACAGTTTAAAATGGGAGAGTGGGTGTATAGAGTATAATAATATTGAAGATTTTGAAAACATTACCTAAATAAATGAGAAATATATGTAGGTGGAAATGAGAAAAAATACATTTTAAAAAAGTGTGTATGACAGGAAAGTAATAGATATTCAAAAATAATGCAATTGCATAACAATTAAATAAAACATATGGATCTATTATGTCATTCTTCTCTGCCAAAGAAAACACAAAATTAATGCTAACATGGGCAATGATATCTGACTGGAGTGAAACAGAGTATAATGATTCTCCTCCCGAATCACCTGTGGATATTATTCGAGTGATAGGGCGTTATTTAGGATGAGTGAGATTTAATACGAAAAGTATTTGGTTGTATGTTATCTACCAGTTTGTAAAGATGGATAAAGAGATCAAAATCACATGCTCATGCATACAGAAATCAAATTGTATAGTGAATATCAGAAAGTTATTAGAACATTGGAGCAAACAATTTTGACTTTGTTTTGGAAAGAAATAATTGCGTAATTTGTGTGACATTCTTTACCTGTTTATGTGTTTTGTGTGATAATGTTTTGGGATATCCTATAGTTATTTTGTATGTTTTGAAGAAATTTGTACTTATATTTTCTGTATGTTAAAATGATTTTTGAAACACTGTATATTTCATTTTATCGAAATAATAATATTAAAATGTATTTGTATATATTTTGTCAGTAAATATGATGCAATATTAATTTTTACTGTTATTTAACATATTCTTTATTAAAACTGAATTTGTTTTCCTAAGGAAAAGAAAATATTGATTTAAAAAGTATGCTGCATTAACACATATGAGTGCCGTAATGAAATATCCAGACTAATTTCCATAACTAAGTTTATATAATATACCATCCTGGATAAAGCATGCTTGATAATAGTTAGTTTGTAAGTCAGTGGCTTTATAATTATATGAGGAATAATGAACAAAACACATAATTAAAACAAATATGAATTCGTTCCTGCACGTGAAAGGATAGATATGCTCAGTCTTATTTATGTTTAAACTTGAATGAATAACGCATAATATTTCCGAAAAAACATTATTAGATAACAAATTTACTGTCGCTTCGAAAGCTTAGACTTATAGCATTTGTCAATGTCTCCAGGCATTAAAAAAAAAACATTATATTTAGAGATCTACAACCTTACCTGTGTGACTTGCGAGTTTCTCCAGTGTCATAAAACTTCAAGGTTAAATTTCAACGTTTTTCCAATAACACCAACAACAAAACTTGAGATCTCAATAGTCGCCAGTTTGACTCTATATCCCTGCAGAATGCATTTCGGTTATATAATACCCTGGGGAAAATATATCTTTTGACAAAGCAAGCTGTCAAGAATCTTGGTCTATCCTGGTGGAGAGGGCAGTTCATGTCAACGTTTTTAACGGTCAAGGATAGCAGAGGGCAAAACGTCTTCCTAGCTGTTTCAAAACTCTCATACAAAATATTGTGTTTTCTACTTGATAAATATAAATATTCACTTTGTATGCTCCATTATGCAAGAATATGTATGTATGTATGTATATATATATATATATATATGTATATATATAAATTAATAAAAAGAATATACAAGATGTATATAAAAATGTACAAATATTTACGAAACAAATTTTACTTCCCCATACACAATAACCTTTACCAAAAAAATATATATATTTTTACTTTTTTTTAAATATCTTATAACATAGAATTTTAACCATATTGAAAACATTTTCGGACACATGTTTCTTGAATAAAATATAACATATATTTTGAATAAAAACAATATTTGATGAAAATTTATCATTTGCAGAAATATTAAATGGTGTCATAATATTTCGAAACATAATACTTCATTCTATTAAAAAATAATTACTTTTAAAGTTTAGAAAAGATTTCGCTTAAAAGATTAAAGTAATGTTAGAGAAGCAATAGCAAGCGTGAATGGTTTTTATGGATTATAATACTTTGTTTTTTATAAAATTATTTATTGCTTTATTGACTCTGTTTATCTCTCTTGCATTGCTTATTCTTTTAATTGATTGTTAATTAAACATAATTTATTTGTTTTGAAGAAGTTATTTTAGTGATAAATAAATGATATTCATTTCTCCGAGGAAGAAACTTAGCAGAGAGGTTTGTATCAGAGGTTGGAGTGTTGGCTTGAGGATATTTGAAAGTCGGGGGTACTGGAAGAGAGCGGGCTGGGTGTTTGGACATCTGACTTCTGATTGGAGGGGAGAAATCAGGCTTCTCGGACGTTTACCTGGGAATTTGAAATTTTCATAAATAGGGATTTGGCATCTACGCCCCCTTCCAATGTTTCCAGTTGTTTGTCAGTTTGGTTCGCCTTAGCATGTCGCACTCGTATGAAGATTATTTTCTTAGCTTATCTACCCAATATTTTAACAAAGAGCTTATAGATTTTAAGTGGGATTATTTTAATGATCTATTGAACGAACCAGAAGCTTTGGCAGAAAATTTATTCGATTTTTCGTATGATGACGATGAAAGTGGATCTACTCTACAGCCGTTGCTCTTGACAATGACTTCAACGTTAAGAACAGTTACAGTGCTATCTATGCTGACGACTCTAACAGTGATGCCTTCGATGTTGAGACCAAGTATATTGAAAGTTGCACTAACGAGATCAACAGTCATGCCTTCGTTGTCGAGACCAAGTATATTGAAAGCTACATTAACGAGACCAACAGTCATGCTTACGACGTCGAAGTCTACAGCGACGCTTGCGATGTCGAAGTCTACAGCAGTGTCTGCGAAGTCGAGGTCTACAGCGATGCCTGCAGTGTTGAAGTCTACAGCGATGCCTGCGACGTCGAAGACTACAGCAATGTCTGCGACATCGAGGTCTACAGCGATGCCTGCGACATCGAAGTCTACAGCGATGCCTGCGACATCGAGGTCTACAACGATGCCTACGATGTTGAAGTAAACAGATTGAATATGTATGTTTACTACTTCCCTTAATTTAAAGCCATTAATATTAACATAAGTTTGTTTTCACATAAGTTTTCAATGGTTAAAAAGAAAGTCTAACTCGAGAATTGCTTAAATCTGATACTGGTGTTCTAAGTTTAACTTGTGTAAGTGGAAAGATGTGTGGTTTTGATTACTTAAAATAATTTTAGCAAGTAAAAAATATGTCTTATAGTTGTATTGGTATGAAAATTTATCATTGATAAGTTTAAACTTAAATTAGTTTACCAGAAATGGGGAAGAAATGTTTTCTGGAAACGGAAAATAAAGTTTTCTGAAAAAACTGTATAAATGTTATTAGATTAAACTTAAAATTTTTTACTTAAAATGGTTTATATTTTAATTGATTTTATTGTGTGTTAAAGATATTTGGAACATATGTCTTTGTGGTGAGGAAAATAAACTGGTGAGGAAGCTTCAGTGTTCCAGTGACTATTGCAGTTGGTTGGGGAGAGGGTTGAGAGGCAGGAAGCTAGCCCAGGTCAGTTCAAAATACGCTTCCACCCCTAGGGATGGAGCCTTCACAACATTTTGCACAAAAGACTTACTTTAACCTTGAAGCAAACCTCCGTTCCTTGCTGAGGCAGTTCTCGTGTCGCAAAACCTGCGCTCTGGGATGGGGAAAGGGCCGGGCCTGCATGGCCTGGGCATTTCTCTGGAAACACATTCTTGAGTAGTGTAAGGGGATAAGGGCCTGTGTGGCCTTGAATCGATAGTAGGGGCTCTGCAGCACCCTCCATGGAGAGGGCAGTCATCCGAAAACAATTTCTGACTTTGAGGGTCATGGGTAGGTTTTGCGGTACATGGCGTTGGAAGGGGCAGTTCTTGGCTAATACAGGCAGAGGGGTGGTTGCCGCAAAAAGGTTTATGCAGTGTTGGATCAAAACCAGAGTGCATGGACTGGAGTTTTGAAAAGGCCACCCATCTGAAAACGAATTTTGCATTGAAGAGGAGGGGGACAGATCGCAGAAGATGCATTCTGGGCTGACGGTGAAGGGACAGGGTCGGGGTGTGTGGTCTTGGATCGATAGGGAGGGTGTGCGACCTTGGACAGAGCAACTCTCAGCCAGCACGAAGTCATCTTCTGGACAAGGTAGAGGGGGTAGGGGGCTGCGACCAGGAGCGATCTGCACACTTCTAGTTGTCCGGCACCAACTTAGTTCTTCGCAAAAACTTGACCAGGATACATATATACACCAGTTCCCTTGACTTACCCAGGTGGCTGCTGGGGTACCATGCCACGACCAAGGGGTAGGCGACCAGTGGGCTTCGTGATGCGACAGTGAACTTCACCGGGCACGGTGGCCAGCGGGCTTCGGAGAAAGATAGCTGCAATTCCCGTTTTAATATTTTAAAAAATATGTTTATTGGGAATGGAATAATTTTCATGTAAACTATGTTTCTGTGTTCGGTCTACAAAACATGGTATGATTTTCAACTGTAGTTTCGCTAGCTAGTTCCATTAATTTTACAGACTTAACAGAAAACAATTTGTACTACGTCCATTATTTTTTAAAAATATATAGTATGTTTCTATAAAGTGTTGCGAGATTAAGTCATCCGAGTGTCCCTATGCTTCAATGGAAATAATTTATGTTAAAATTGAATTATTCTTACAATAGTGAAACTGTTTATTTGGAAACATTCGTTTCGTATTTTCATTAAAATTTCCGAGTATTTTCACCTCAGTCTATAATCAATCGTAGGCCGACATAAGTCATTTATCCATGTCAGTGTTGCAGCGACCTCCCGAGTGAATGGACATATATTAAATGTTTTCTTTTTTATGCGTGTTAATAAATGAATTTATTTTATGTGTGGATTACCTTTCAGAAGTACCTCACTAGTCTCACAAGCAGACAGACATGTTTTAAAATATTGTCAGGTATGTGCGAGAGGCATCATGTAGTGTCATATATATCTTGCATTTAGGAAGACTGTCGTTTAATTTATAGGGACTTTTTTTTATTTGTTGTAGATAGTTACGTAATTCATTTCCTCTGGACACCTAGAGACTCGCGTAATTGTAATTGTTTACCACTTGTTATTCCCGTGGTTGTGTTCATTTGTTATACTTCTCTCATGTAAATTATATTTCCAACATACAACTCGGGGTAGTAAAATCACATTGTAGATGTATTCATCTCTTTACTTTTAATTGATTTTCATTATGTAATTGCATTATGTAATTTTCATTATGTAATCCCATCTTTCAAAATCGCCTATCTACCAACACCATCTATGAGACACAAAATTTACACTTATGCCACTCTTGCCCAAAATTCACCACATATATACCCAACCCCCAACATGTCACACCTCATCCGAGTGCCAGAGCTCCAAGGGTGAGGACGTACCAAAGCTGCTCCCCAACCCAAAAAGAAAGAAAGAAAATAATAAAGTACAACCATACACTTATCACACAAATATTTTTGATTGATTAATTAAATTAAGTTAAATGGATACACTAATCCAATTTTCGTACCAATTTATCCGATTAAAATACAAAATAATTCGATTCGATTAAGATCGGATTAAGGATTAATCCAAAAAATTCATCGGATTAAAATCGTATTTACAATTTTTGATCTGATTAAGGATTAACCCTTTTGATATAAATTGTATATCAAATCGATAATCCGATTAATAAAAGCGGCATCCGCTTTCAGTTAGGACGAACACACCACTACTAATCAAACATGCATATGTTTTTTTTATCAGATATGTGTGTTTGTTGTTGCTTATATATAAGCCGAATGACCAAACTAAAGATAAGCTTGTTTAGAGAACGGCGTGCGTATTCATCTTTACCCGGGGTTCGAATCCATAACCGAGGATAATTAATACCGTAGAGACTGCGACCAAAAAAGTCGTTAGTTATATCGTTGCGGTGCACAGAGTTATAATCTTTCGTTACATCTGTATAAAACGGTGACAATATAGAGCGTGTCCTACAAAGCAAATTTTGCATTCCTCTATGGTATATGTACTATTGATCCTTTGATAATAATTGACTAAAAACAGCAGCCGACAGACTGACAATATCACAGACAACTTGCAATAATGTTTTGCAACAGTCAGGTGTAAGTTGATTCATAACTACAAATACAATTTCTTACAATGTTGTTGTAATCTGAAGTTCTTAAGATTCATCCTTGCCCTTGCAGTGGCAAATATGCATTACACATTAACATCATATACACATATGCTAATATATTTCCGAATTTTTAGAGAAACCAACAATTTTACCATATGTAATAAGTCTCACATTAAATGTATTTTTCAAATCTTCGCACATAGTATAATAAAAATGTAATATGTAAATTGAAATTTTTTTGGTCTTGTGAACGTTCATAAAAATACTACCATAACAGAACCGGACTCAGTGCTTACTGTGCAACATCATTTAAGTTTTTGGGTTTAAAATGTGTTATAAAATGTGTCATAAAAATTCAGGTGTTTTGTGGTATCAAAATCATGCATGGAAATAGAAAATTTTTATTCTGGACTAAACAGGTAACTTATCTCGCATTACCGATAAGCGAGGCTTTGCAACTTGGCGAGGAAGAAAGGGAGGCGATTCATCTGTGCATCTGAAGAGATGGAAAGATTGTTGAGATGGAAGGTGGTGGACAGATTAATAAGACATTTAAGAACAACGTGCCTAATGTAACAAAAGTGACTGGTCGAAGACGAATGATGTATGTATATGTGTATAAACCCCTGAATACACACAAATTAATACAAATGCACGCATACACGCATAAACGCACAGACATAGGCTACACACACAAAAGACAATCCCCGATTCATTTTTGAGACTTAACAAATTGTAACAACACACAATCTGACGGGCTGCTCTGCTTCACTCAGACATTGTAACTGAAGATCGTTTAAGTCAATGCTTCACGACGTGGTCACAGTCACACTGCAACTGACTTTGCCATCTACGAGAGTCGCAGTGTCTGTACATCTAGCATCCTTATTGGCGTAAACAGAAGCTCAATAAAGATAAGTGGGTGGATTTTTCCAATCCTGGAGGGGTGAATAGGGAAGCGAAGAACAGTAGCTTTATTGTCATATGGTTTTTGCTTATAATTCATATACCCCTATTTAGAAGTTTGTTGCACTTGTTTATAACAGTGGCACTCAGATAATATAAACGTATTGCCGAAATTGTCTTGTTAAATAGCAACATTAGGGAGGGGGTGGGCATGGTCAACCTGACCCAACCTGTAGGCACGCCTGTGTCATTCATTTAGTGTGTGCTTAAAGTTGCAGCGGTCCAAGGGTCAGCAATCGTTCTCTGGATACCAATTGTCTGGGTGCGGTACTCGAGCGATGCGTGGTGAAACGAGAGACTTCAGCAAAGGGGACGGACGATGACAGGAGATTACGAGCGATGATGGACGAGGTGCTTGTGGTGTAAATGGACGAGATGGCATGATACCCGACGAGTGAAGTTTACTGTATGTGAGGACGTTCGGAGGACTCTACAACATTGCGGACTGGTGGAACCTGGACTAAACTGATGTCGGACTGAATGAACATGTAACACGGATTTATTGTAAATATTGGAACAGTAAAATATGGAAATATAATGTATAAATTGACTGACTATGTTTTGATAAATGTGTCTAACAGGACTGATTTTAAAATATTTAATTATATAATTTCTTTGAGTTTATTTGTAAATTTTTGTGATTGAACTCATTAATTATAAACGGCAAGAGATTTCAATTTATTGTGAGAATTTGTGTCAAAAGAATATTGTTTGTAGTTTTTATAAATAAAATTAGGAAATTATAATTAACTAATTTATTTAATTAAGACCTCTATCTCTTAATGAACTTGGTTTATCCCACTGACTTTGAGAAAAATGTATTGCTTGTGTCAGAATAGGGATGGAGGTTTTACATTTAAGAAGAAAAGTGTAATTATGACACAGAATATTAAGTAGTAAGCTAATTATTTCAGATGTAATCTTATTTGTAGTGATGGGATAAGGAATTAATTAGAAAATTGCAAATGTTAACTTGGAAAATGTCAGTAGACATATAAGCACTATGCTCGTAAATTGAAAGTCTAAGTGGCCAATTAAGTAATGTAAATAGTCGTATTAGTAGTGTTAGGGAATCTGTAATTAATGTAAATATTCAGATTAGTAGTAATAGTGAATATGTAAATAGTGTAAATGAAAATGTATTTAGATGTATATACTGTGTTAGTGAATCTGTAAATACCCAATTTACTAGTGTTAGTAAACTGGTAGACAGCAAAATAGATAATGTTAGCGAAGTACTGGACAAGACAATAGACAATGTTACCGAAGTAGTGAACAGGAAAACAGACAGTGTTAATAAGAATTAGGAAAATTGACAGTGTGGATAAGAAAGTAAGTCGAAAGATAAAAGGTAAAAGCGAGCTAGAGAACAATTAAACAGAATGCGTGGACAAGAAAATCTACAGTGTCAGCGATATAATGGAAGTACTAGGAAAATAAGGAGTCTGGGACAACACCATGTTGTTGCATCACAGTCCGCCATCTTAGAAGTCAGTGCCCATGACAGTTAGCCCCTGATTGATCTTTGACCTTTGAACTCTGACACATGACTGTTGACCTATAATGCTAACCCTCTCCCCCCCCCCCCAAAAAAAACAAAGAGATTAAAATAAATATATAAATTAATGTATTATTAAAGTTTTTATAAAAATCTATTTTAAAAAATTGTAAATATACAATAAAATATCACTTTAAAAATTAAAAAATCTGTAATGAAAAATTATATAAAAATCGTTAAATATTTTTTAGTGAAAATCCTTAAAAAAAATTTTTAATTAAAAATCGTTTAAAAAATGCATTTAAAAGTTAATTCGAGATGGTTTTAAAAATTTTCTATTAAAAATTGTTCAGAAAAATAATTTTAAAAAATAACATACATTTCCAGAGGTCCCTCCAGCACCATGTCCAGCAGACGACTGATTCCCTCGCCCCCACTCACCTCATCAATGCTCATTCCGCCATCTTGATTTTTCGTTCATTTATTTATACATAACTGGAGGCCGCCATCTTGGTAGGCGTTATCGATACTATATTGGTAAGCATCATTTGTTTCGACGATTGTTAAAAAATTTATTATCAAAAATCACCAAAAAATTCTTAAAAAACCATTAAAAAATTATTTGTAAAAAAAATTTAAAAATTATTTTAAGAAATATAACTTTCCAAAGGTCAGCTCTCATTCATAACCATTCCGCCATCTTGGTAGGCGCAAACTACGACCATCTTGGTAGGCGAATAACATCTTTGTAGCCGACCACCACCTTGGTAGGCGACCACCATCTTGGGAGAAATCACTATTCCAACATATATGGATACTACCTTGACCATGACCCCATGACTTTGAATGACCTTAAAAACAAGAACTCGAGAAAAAATACATAAAAATCAACAAGCATATTATGTTACAAAATACTAACAGCATATTAAATGCAGACTACCGTGACATTAATTCCATTACCTTGAATGACCTTGAAATAACTAGAGAAAATATAAATAAAATTCAACAAGCATATGACGTTACAGACTACTACCATATGAGATGCAGACTACATAATGCCTTGACCCCATGACATTGAATGACCTAATAAATAAAAACTCATGAAAAAAGACATAAAAGTCAACAAGCATATTACATTACAGACTACTACCGCCATATTAGATGCAGACGACCCTGACATTGACCACATTACCTTGAGTGACCTTGTAAAATCTATACAATGAATATATAAACATCAGCCAGTATATTACATTAGAGACTACTACTGCCATATTGGATGCAGACGACCTTGACCCCATGACCTTGAAATAACTTGAAAAACTCGAGAAAAGATACATAAAAGACAGCAAGCATATTATATCACAGAGTACAACCGCCACATTAGATGCAGACGACCCTAAGCTTGAACCCATTACCTTGAATAACCTTTAAGAAACTCTAAAACATACATGAAAGTCAGCAAGCATATTACATTACAGACTACTACCGCCATATTGAATGCAGACAACCTCGGCCTTAACCCCATGACCTTGAGTGACATTCAGAAAACTAAAAAAAAAAAAAAAAAACGTATGCATATTAAATTACAAACTACACCTGCCATACAAAATGCAGACGACCTTGATCTCACAACCTTGAATGACCTTGAAAACACAAACTCGAAAAAATACATAAAAATCAGCAAGCATATTTCATTACAGAATACTACCACAATATTAATACAGGCGACCCTAACCTTGACCCATTGCCTTTAATGACCTTGAGAACAAAAACTCGAGAATAAGACATACAAGTCAACAAGCATCTTATATAACACACTACTAAAGCTATATTGGATGCAGATGATCTTGACCTTAACCCCTGACCCATTACTTTCATAACAAGAATCGAGAAAAAATCATTCAGAATCGAAAAAATATATATCACCCTACCTATCTCTAGCTCATCCCACCATCCTCACTCATGGAAGTTATTTTCAGTAACATCTACGATGGCCATCCCCTGTGCAAGGTTTCTATGCGCAAGCTGTACATGCAGAGATGCTCTGGTGACACCCTCCTCGTGCAAGTGTTCTACCCGTAAATACTGCCCGGCGACAAGGAAGCCAACCCAGAACACGAGTAAACACAGTGTGAAATGACTTCATAAAAAAATTTTGGCGTCTACACGTAAGGACTTGAAATTATTCATAAAAATGTTTTTGCAGCATCCAAGTTTTCGCTTGCTGGACTCTTACTCGGTCAAACAGATTGCCATCTCGTACAATAACGACGACGAGGAAACCAACGTGTTTACATTTTCGCCGCCGTGTATATGAAAGCACCTCGACCACACCAAGCAACAGGCATACCGCCTATAGACGCACAGACTTAGGTGGGACGATGGAAATATTCACTACAAGAACATTCACAAGGTGTTGGAGGAAGCCATAATTCCTACTACCCCGTTTACGTTTATCGCCAAGAGCCGACGATGCACAGTTCGTGTCCCGCCGTTACGGACATTGTAACCCTCTACGGACATCACCAATGCTCACCGTTCAGGTAGCTGGTACAAAAGTATGCCACATGGCTTCACGAGTGTGAAAATCAAAGAAATATCTGTGCTCCATGCAAAGCCCAAGACCCAAGGCTCTAAGGAATCTGTTGTACATGTAAACAAAGTCTGCTAGGAAAATTTATACTACATGAGTAATGTTTTCAAAGACTGAAAGAACATTGTATAATAAACCACAAAGACTCGGGAAAGAAGCTTCATATAAAGTAGAGAGTATTACGATGTGCGTAAATAAAAAAATGTGTTCAAATTTTTTTTAAATCTCCAAACACGTCCTCCTAACAGTAAAAAAATAAATATCTAGTATACCAGCTTTGATACACTTTAAAGAAAGAAAGATATATATATAAGTTTGGGTATATTTTAAAACGTACTCGGGTTTGTTACAATTTTAAAGTAAGAAAGACTTTAGCCACCACAAACATACATCACCTGTAAGAACATAATGGAATTTTAAAACAAAGGAAGTGTGCAGCTCAAGGCAGGCTGCTGCGAAAGTCGTCTGTCTAGACTTGGATGGCCAGAGGTATTCGCAACGTGAGAAATTTTTGCAGAACACCTGACAGGAAGTTTACCTCTGGTCCTAGCACCAGCCGGCATGCCCTGAGAATTGAGCTCCTGAAATACCTTCACGCCAACTATCAACGCATATAAAGTATAGAATACAAAGTCAGTGTTCCAACAGAGAGCGACCACATAATCAAGTAACGTGTCAAAAGTAATATGCCAGAGAACTGTAGTCCATTCCAGAATAAGTAAGGACATGCTAACAGGAGTACGAGTTCGACACCTGGTGCAACTCAGACACAACACACTGGGAGGATAATACACACTTGTCAAAAAATATACATGCAGGAGACATACGGCAAAAGAAGAACATGGTAAAATAATTATGAACAAAATATCTCTGTTACTGTACAGGCCAACAAAACACATGCTGCTACACTGAGGGTAACACACTGGTAAGAAAAAGTTATAGGGGACAAATTGCTTGGAAAAATTATACATGTAGAGACATGCTCATTTATGAAAAAATTATACACGTTTCCCACATGATGGGACATAACATACAGGAGGGTCCAGGTACGACACCTGGTACATCCGGTACAATACTCGCAGAGACATACCAATGAGAAACACTCGCCACACCTATAAAGCAGGCGCACAGGGGAAATATAATGTATAAAGGCCCATCCATAAATTAACAAAGCACTCTCTTTCTATATATATATGTGCATACATGGTAAAGTATGTTTGCCGAAAACAAATCTATTGTCTCACAAATAGTTTAAGTACAATATTATAAAATACGGGGGGAAAGTAAGATATCCTAGATAAGTTAATTCAGTGGTAAGATGCAAAAGTATACAACTCACCAGCTATGAAACAATTTCAGGACAAATGATGGACTAATGACCAGCGATGGCGGGACCAGCGACGACAATTATTAATAAGTATAGAAATAAATACTCTCATAGGCATAGAACTATACAGACGTCAATGGAAAATGTATGGTCCGAAGCCTTTAACAAGGGAAAAATACAAACTAAATTTCATGACCAGTACTGAAAAATATTAACACACAGAACATATGCTCCGCACAGGTTCAGAAGTACGCAGCCCACCAATGATGAAACAATTTTAAGGCCAATACTGATAAACAGTAAAACCAATGGCGAAAAACATTCCCTCCTAAGTTTAAAATCAGTGTTTTAGGAAATGTAGGCAGCAGGAGACAATATCCATATGGGCACTCCACATACAACGATTTTTATAGCACCCAGTGTCCACATATGAAACACTTTATACATGCAAAGAATGTACGTTCAGTAAGTTGCGCGGGGGAAAAATATATACCATGAGGAGACGCTAGCGTAAAGTTACACACACGACAAAAACAAAATCATATAAAAAACTTTTATCTTCAACAAACTAAATTTCTGTATTTTCATTCATTCGTGTACACTGGCTCCATTAGAAGATATATCTTATACGTAGTTAAAGACTACCACCCTTCCCCTCCAGAGCCCGACCTCAATGCTACGCGACTTTGGTCGAGTGAAAAGTAACAAGCGAACATGTGTATGTATATGTGCAACCTCTACTCCAGCAGGTATCAATAGTATTCACCCTTTATAAATTATGCGAACTAAAACACAGTTTTATTTCCGAGATGCTAGTCCAACATACAGAAATATACCACATTACGAAGTCCAGCAAAGACACGCACATACAGCTCTCATTCTCCACCCTTCAACCTCGTCGAGACATATAATGAAAGACATCACAAGTGCGATCAATTACAGCATATTGCAGCCAGTGCATTACAGAGACCATGAAATTGTAGAGTTATTTTAATCCCTTTCGAATAGTAGAAAATTAATTATATGTACATTTCTTTATTTTCAAATAAATCATTACGCGAACTCCACCTTTGTTTATTTTGTCGTATACAAAAATCACATTAAAAATACTTTTTAATTCCAGTGAAACCAAAGATACTTTTTGATGCTGTGAAATTAAGAAAAAGAGAAAATAAATGGTACATTCTCCACTTGCTCATACGTCAAACACACAGACACACACTTTCACACATACAACTAAACACACACACTTAAATGAAACCAAATTAAGGTAAGCGAAAACAGGCCACCCATTACAGAAATAAGGAAAAAATTACCCAGTGAGGAAATTAAGATAATACGCTTCATGCCCCTAACGGTGCTACATTTTTATAATTCCGAATCCTACCTGAGGGAACGAAGAAAGATCGCTATATGGTGGTAAGAAGAACAAGGATACTGGAGTGGCAGCACCCCCTAAGAAGTCTCTCTGCAGTTAATGCAGGCGAGACAACAAGAGAACTCCAGTTTACAGACGAAGCTGCACATGTGCGTCTTCGGGAGAAGGAAGACAGCCAAGAGCCATGGCGCAGGAGACGAGTATATCCCAGTGTCTACTAGCATCAAGAGGAACTCTCGACGTGATCCGAGAGTTACAGGCGATGCATTCAGGGAATGGCAGTTAGTGTGACTGCATAAAAGGAAACACCTTGGGGGCAGCACATCTCAGTGTCAAGGATATTGGTTGGGAGGAGGGGGGGGGGGGGGGGGGGCTCTACCAAATTTTGAAGCGATTAAGTGATACCTCCTTCCAGATCTGTAGTCGGAACTCCCCATTGGAAAAGTATGTTGATCACATCGACCGACTTGCGCTGTACTACGGTTCAGATGTCGGAGAGTCTGTTTGGGACAAACATACTTAAGAAGTGGGCAGTGTTATGCACCGAATGACGCACGAGGCGCGAGCTCCATGCGTGGTACAGCTATGCGGGGGGCGACCCACCTCTATCCTCCCCTCCCCCAGGCAAACCTGATCGCTGGGGGAATGATGGATAGCGGCGACCTGGCTGGTATCACAGCCCCTCCTTCTCCCCTTGCTGGATATGCCGATGAGTTTAGAGAATGCGCAAGATTATTCTGGGAACTAGGGCCCTCGGCGCATCGCGCGCTTTAGAGAAATTTGTGGGCGATGTCCTACGACCCTATAAATTTTGCGGTGGCCCAAGGGTCAGCAGTCGTTTTGTGGAAGCCAACTGGTGGAGCGTGGTACTTGAGCGACGCGTGGTGCAACGAGAGACATCGGCAAAGGGGACAGGCGACGATGGGAGATTAATAGGCGATGACAGACTAGGTGTTTGTGGTGTGAATGAACGAGAGGGCGTGATACCCGATGAGTGAAGGTACTTGTGCATGAGGGCGCTTGGATGACTGTAGAACATTGCGGATTGGTGGGACCTGGACTAAACTGAAATGGGAATTAATGAATATGTAATATGGATTTTGTTGTAAGTATTGAAACTGTTTAATATGGACATATCATATACAAAATAATTGAATAGGTTTTTCATACACCGTCTATTAGCATTTATTTTTAATTATTAAATTTTATTTATTTATTTAAGGTTCTTTGTAAATTTTATTAATTGAATTTGTTAATTATAAACAGCAAGTGACATCATTTTATTGTGATAATTTGGGCTAGAGAATTTTATTTGTAGTTATTGTAAATAAAATTAGGAAATTATAATTAACTCTTTATTATTTAATTCAGACCTCCATCCCTTAACGAACTTCGTCTATCCCACTGACTTTGAGAGAATTGTAACACCATTATTTATTAAAATACCATATGCGTACAAGGGGAGGACGATCATTCCGGTATTGCGGGGATGCTCTGTTTGCATGGCGCTGTTAAGTTCGATATGGCATAAAAGTATTTTAATTGGTGACATGACACAGCCCGTGACAATATTTCCACCACAGCACAGCCCGGTGGCGTGGTTGGGACACAGCATGCTATTGACGCAACACAGATTGTGCATTACCGTTAGTTTACCAAATAACTGCGACGAACCTAACTGCCCACTTTTATGAAAAGGAGGTAGTGTGCTGCATTTGGAAATAGAAGTGGTTGGGGAGTATTTTAGATAATTTTGGAGGTTCCAAGAATAATCTAATTTTGTCTTGTCAAAGATCCAGGGCCATGGGGTTGGGAGAAAGCCCTCAAGCCCTCTAGTCCCTTCCCGTCCATTATAATTATCCTCTACTAGAAAATAACTCTCTCATCATTACAAAGCAACGAAGATTGACATAATATAAAAGAACTTCATTTTTCATTTTTTGTCAACACTTTAAAATTCATGCAACACATGCACCACGAACTTCGAATTCGTTTCCGAGAAAAACATTTGCAGATAATATATGAGTTAAGTTCGTAATTTAAACGAGAAGTGTTACGACTCATACCGACCATATCTTTATGCTGTGTACCGAAGCCCTTTTTCTTCATATCGCTACCTGTGCTCAAGCTTTGATGAGCACAAATATAATTCTAACCCTGGATGAGTAAGGCAGAGTGCAGCCACACCCCACTACAGTTTTCTTCTTCGATGCTTTGAAGTTGATAGCACCGATTCTATCAGCCTTCCTTGAATTTGTTTGTCTGGCTAGCAGGTAGTCAGTGTAGCTGTGACTGTTGGCCTGCGTTTTACATGTTGTCTGGACATTGGCCTTGGGGCAATTTGTCACCCCACATTACACAAAGTGCTTTATTTTATTGCTGTACATTTTCTCAAAAACATTGTATTCTGATACTTATTTTTGGAATGCATATCGTTTATACATGCATAAAGATTCAAATATATATTTTTAGTTATTTAGTGTACTTCAACAAGATAGTGATGGCTAGTAGTGGTCAAACCACACTGTGTGAGAGTAAGACAGACAGATTTGAAGATGGTGTTACCAGTGACAAGGATGATGAAGTGATACTGATGATTCAGAGGATGCAAAGACCTTCAGACGAAGACTCAAGTGATGGCACCAGGCCGCGAGTCTCAAAGAAGCAAAAGTAATTGCACATTATTTACCTTGTGAAGATGCTGTGTCAGCCATTCAACCTGCCTCAAGTAATAAACATTTATGCATTCCTAAAGCCACCAATTTGAGAAGCAAAAATAGGCGTAAATGGTATAGCAAGACACCAACAAAACCAGGTCACATTCATCAATGTAACATTATCCCGGGTTATTCTGGAAAGGTAAAACTGTCAGCACCTATAGAAATAGGAAAATATGTAAAGAATACACTTGAATCTTTTTTGTTGTTTGGTGACGAACGAATTATTCAGAATATTTTGACGTACACAAATTAGGAAATTGAACGCCAAAAAGCTAATTATTCTGCAGACCAGAGGGGTATTGGTCCTATGAACCGAGATATGCTATTATCTCTTTTAGGCCTATACATTTACTTAGGAGCACATAATTCAAATCATATATCAATTGAGTTGTTATGGCATAGTTGCGTGGGTTGCAGTCAACAGAAACTGTGATGTCACAAAGACGATTTTGCTTCCTGACAAATTGTTTAAGGTTTGATGATCGATCAACTCGTCAAGAAAGAAAATAAGAAGATTCTTTTGCACCAATCAGAGAAATATGGGAACATTTCGTCAAGAACTGTGCCACTAATTTCAGTCTAGAAAGCAATAATTGTACGATTGATGAGCAGTTACTGGCTTTTCGGGGGAAATGTCAATTTCGGATTTTTTTGTTGAGAAATTGTTGCAACCAGTATATGGCCCCAACTGAAATATAACTGTTGACAAGTGGTTTTCATCGTTACTCTTTTCAAGAAAATGTTGCAAGAACACAACCCGAAAATTGTTGGAACTCTTAGAAAGAATAAGCTTCATATTCCTCCTCAGCTTTGTGATGTGAAGAAGAGAGATCAGAAAACTAGTATGTTTGGTTTTGATAATGAACTAACCTGCTTTCATGCGTTCCTAAGAAGAGAAAGTGTGTCCTGTTACTGTCCAATATTCATACAGGGATGAGCATGTGTAAAGATGCAGACTTGCCTGAAATTATTGATTATTATAACTCGACGAAAGATGGCGTTGATCTCTATGATCAACGCCATAAGCAGAAAAGCAGATTGAAGCAGAAAAAAACAGAGATGGCCACTGTGTGTGTTCTACGGTATGCTAAATGGAGCTTGTCTGAATGGCTTCATCATCTTTCTCCCCAACCTGACATCAATAGGTTAAATATCACTGAAATGAGATGTGTTTTTGTTGGAATTAGAAGAGCAACTAATGATTCCATGGATGGAAACACTGCTTCAAATCCAAACACTCCCAACAGGTATAGAGTAAGCACTTGAAGATCAGCTAGGGAATGAATTTGCAGTCAATGCTCCAAATCAACGACCTGAAGGCTCCCAAGGTAAATGCTATGTCTGTCATAGGAATAAGGACCAAAAAATCAAAGTTTTCTGTAGTGTTTGCAGTAAACGAATATGTCAAGAGCACAAAGTGATCACTTGCAGTAGCTGCACGAACTAAAAACTGCAAGTAGAATCATTGTTATGAAAAGTTTGTTTAAAAAATTATTTATTAAGTGATATGCATTCTATTGACTTTTGGACAATCGTTTTCAGGAATTTTCTTTTAATAGCTACTGTACTATTAGGTTAGTAATACAATTGAATTAGAAATTATATATTTAGTACTATGATGGATTGACAGATCGTATGAAAATAAATTAAATTAGTATGGGGTTCATTTGCACCCCACCTTACTCATGGTGCAAAAATAATTAAACCTTTCTCATCCAGGGTTTTAAGGCAGATATATTTTTTATGCATGTGTCCATAACATGATATCTGCCCATGTAACGAAATATAAACCTGGAAATTTAATATGGCGTGTAAGTTTTTTCTTTAAAAATATTACCATTTCGCTTAAATCTGTAGATTAAATGAATTTCGCTTTAGAATTCTTGAATTACAATAAAAGAATTATTCCTGATAACTAGATATATGGCGTTCCAGTTCTTTGTTCTAGAACTAACGCTCAAATTTCTCGAAAACGATGAGGTTAGTGTTACAGGACGACAGGTTTCCGGTTTTATCAGTTTCGATGTGCGTGTTTACGAAACCAATTACACTGCATCGAAAAAATATGTGCAAAAGATAAATGTAAAACTGCATAATTTCTACGAGATATGTTTTGCAGTGTTTTCGTGTCTTTGTTTAGTTACACATTTGTCTGCAGACCTAAAAATTGAATCTTAAAATTAATCATCTTACTAATATTTAAAATATGTTTATGACTGTGGCCTAATTTCTAGGGGTTTGTCGCCTTTGAAAGTCGCGTTATCATTCAATGTTTCACCTTATTCTGTCGGTATGAACCTGCAGTCGATACTCGTTGGTCGAATTCAATTACAATTAGTGCGTACTTGTGTTTATGGTGTAAATGAAATAATACAGTTGCAGCAGAATTATTTCTGTTTTTGTAAACGTAATTTATTTTTACTTTGGTATTACCAGATGCTAGTTAAATTACGAACGTACATACAGTATAAAATAAATTCTAATATATAGTGAATGGAAGTTTATAATTGGTACCAAACTGATTTTGGTCCTCCTTCGAAACAGATGTTTGGATAGCTCCTTGACACATAGGCTACAATTAATAGCACTTCATTTGAGAGCTTTAAATCGGACCTATCAACCCTCCTCACACTGTCACTAAGGGCGTGTACACATTAGCGAGAATTTCTCGTACGATCGCTGCGAGCTCGCTGCAAGAATTTGTCGCGCGATGCAGCAGTGCATGTATGTAAATGGAGAAATGGCCACTTGAGCGAGATCGCAACGGCATCGTAGCTACCACACTGCGAGAACCAAGTGCTCGCCGTTTTCTGCGGCATCGCAGCGGTCACGCCGCAACAGGCGAGACCGCAATAGGCGAAGCAGCAGTGTGTAGTGGACAATGGCGCAGTGCACATTGCTAGCGGTCAACGCGATGAATGCCGCTTTGGATATAGAGATGTTCATTGAGGAGGTGAAGAAATACCCTGAAACTTGGGACACAACATGTGAACATTATCACAATAGAAAAAAAACGAAGTGCGTGGCTATCTGCATGTTCAACGTTTTCTGGAAACTTCAAAGACAAGCCAGAAAATGAGAGAAAATGAGAAAAAGTACATTGGTAAGTAGTAATCTGGTACAACGAATGTTTGTAAAACAAGTGTATTGTAAAATCAAATGTAAGTTATATCAAAGTCAGTACTATATTTACAACAATGGCATAAAAATACTAAAAAGTAAACATTTCGAACTTATCAATCTCTGTAGTCATGACAACAACAGCATGTAATTACCATAATCGGTATGCACTTAATATGAAGCAGGTAGACATGTTTTTAACATATTAGTAAACTTATGGTTGTACATGTTTCTTACGAGCAATATTCAAATAAAAAATTTTAATCATGCGGATGTTTGCCATTGTTGTTACACGTAGTCGATACCATGTAAAATATATTTACTTTACAAACTAAATTGTTGTACTGTAGATGTACTTCCAATATTATAAAGCATAATAGTATCCAGTAGGAACGATGTTACAAAAAAGGATTTAAATGTACTTGTCTGGCCATGGTACACTGCCAACACTGCTAAAAAAAGTAGTCTGATAATGTATTCCTCCTTTGGTTCTGCGAACTTCCTGCTTGCGTAGATTGGTGTTCGTTTCCCACATTAATTTATCCTTCAATGGTTAAGGAGTCCTCAAAGTTGTAGCCATCTCTGGAACGTATGAAATTATGTAAAATGCAACAACATTTGACAGTACAAATAATGAACTCCAAATTAACATTTAGCGGTCTATGGAAGATCCCCATTTATTTGTGAGAATGCCGAAGGCACACTCGACAAATCTACGGGCACGACACAAGCGGTAGTTGTACACTCGCTTCTTGTGTGAGAGAAATGTCCCTGTAAACGGTCTCATTATATAATCAGAGAGAGAAAAAACTTTATCGCCAATAAACGTGAAAGGAGGTCCTGTTGTACATGGAAGATGTCGTACCTTTGGGATATGTGCTTGGTCATTGACTAGCAAGTGGTACAGTTTCAAGTTCTCAAAAATAGTGCTGTCTGATTTTCTGCAACAAGATCCAACTTCAGTGTACGTGAATGAGTCGTTAGAATATTCAACTGCAAATAACACGATAGAATGAAACTTTTTATAATTGAAATGTTGTGAACCGCTGAATTGTGGCTTTTCTATCGTGACATGTTTACCGTCTATAGCTCCTAAACAATTAGGAAAATTTGAACGTTTCTCAAATTGTGTTTCAATATTACACCATATTTTCTCTGTAAAGTCGGGTATGCAGTCCTTCCGTAGTATTCCCCACATTGTCCTGCAAACTCTTCGTACAATTTTACTCAGTGTTGAGCGCCCAAGTCTGTACCGATAATGGAGATCGATGAAGCCAGAACAAACACAATAGACTTAGGCAATAAGTAGTATCCATTTTGTCAGTTCATTATTTAAAGAGTAATCTCATGCCGACGTATGTCTGTAAATTTTTGTTGCACGTTATATACAAAATACAGATGTATGCAGATTAGTTAAAAATGCATATTTTGTGTTGTTCTAGGTTTGAAACTGATCAAGAAGAGGGAAGGGATAAAAGACAGTTTCCTGAAAAGTGAAAAGAAGGTCACAAATTCTGGACAACCCGCAGGTTCAACGAGACAGTACCTTTATGCCCGCCAGCTAGAATTCCTAAAGACAGCTACATCAGCGCCCACAGAAACCAGAAACTAGTCTAGATGACGTGTCTGCGGAAAGCGAAGCAGCTGACCAAAAGTCCACAGAAACGATGCCAACAGCGTTAAGTGAACTTCAGTCGTCAACAATAGCGCCTACAAGTAATGCAAAACAGAATACCTCTGGTCCTTTGAAAACTTCGCAGCGTGATCCCAAACATCCAGAATTAAATAAACTTCCCGCCTCTAAAGACGAAGAATAATTTAATCACAGCTAATAGAATTTATGAACACTCCCGCCCCAAATCCCGTGCCACAACAAATGGATGATGACCGCTCTTTCTTTGACTCTTTACTGCCTGCACTTTGCATGCCAGGTTAGAATTTAGGGGTGGGGTTTCACCTGCTCCACAAGATGCAAATATTTTTCAGCCAAGTTTCCAGTGTCAGGAATATACAAACTACTCTGTTGCATCACCTGTATCAAGCATTTCCCACCACTCTACCACACCAACGCAGTACACTCACGCAAATGTTGTAGGTGACTGTGATCATTCCATGGACTTATTCAGTACAGGTGACTCTTGTCAATAGAATTACAGTATGCACTGTAAAAAACAAGTGTGCGCGAGATTAGCTTTGTTTGCTCAACACAAGAAGGTATTGTGCTCGCATTTCATACACACTGCTACATGCCACTAAATGTACACTTCTTGTGGGTGTTTTTATTTTTGTACTGCTCACGCACAGGTTTCTTGTATTTGTATCATAGCAAACGAGGTATTTTACTCTCTGTTTGTCTTTTTTTCATATACACTGCCTATGTAAACATACCCAAAGTATGTGTTTAAATACACGGTCTTTGTAATTTTTTCCCTTAAAGGAAATAGTTTCTATTTACACATATTTATCGTGTAAAAAACACATTTATTGGTTTGATTTACATATGCATTGTCAATTTATTTAGCATTAATGGATATATTTGTGTTCTATTACACCTATGTTATGTGAAAATTATTTGGCAAGTACACGGTAAAATAGTGAAAATACTCTGACAATATATGGACATATTCACGCAATTATTTTTAACTGTGTATATTAAGTGAACAACGTAACTTTGTAAATTTGTTTACATTAATAGTGTGTGAACCCTGACAGTTAATGGATATTAGATGGGTGACTTGTAATTACTGTTTCAGTGTTAGTTATTCCACTTCAAGTAGTTTTTTTTCTTTCAAAAAGTACATGTCGTAGCCTTGGAAACTGTTTTGTTTATACATTAATATTGTGCAACTGGTGTTATTTGTAATCCAATTGTGTATCACGTGGTAATAAATATATTACATATTGATAATATGTCACATAACAAAATAATTTTCACCTACAACTTTTCCTTATTTAATTATTATCAATTCATTTCGTCGTTCGTTGTTGGTATTGTTGCCGGACATTTGATAAGGAAAATAACTTCACAATGAAACCACAACAAAGCCATACAACAGCATTTCCTAACCCTACCTTTAAACCTGCAATACCGATACACATGCACAACATATGCTATTTATCATGGTTACTTATGTTTCTTACCTTAATGTTACTGCTAACATTTCCAGAGGGGTTACCGCAAGTCTAAACTTGGTGTCTTGTAACTTCAGTGTATCACTCAACCTTGCAGAAAGTTCGTCGAACGATGTAATGGTCATCCTAAAGTAATTATAGAACTTTGGTTCGTCGTTCCTCAAATATGCAAATGTAGATACGAATGCGCCTTTCAGAAGTCTTGCGCTTACAAGTGGATGTACCCAACACCTCCTCTCACTGCCTTCCACCAGGTGTTTGTATGTCAAATACGCAAAACCAACACGTTTTCTGTGTATGACATCCATATCACGCAGTAAACTGGCATTTGTGGGGCCAGCCAGCCACATCTCTAGCGAGGTCGCAGCGATATCGTTAGTTTGTTTTGCACAGTGGCTTGTCACCGCGTGATCGCAGCGAGCTCGCAGCGATCGTGCGATAAATCCTCGCTGGTGTGTACCGAGCCTAATGTGTGCTGTCGCAGGATGGCCCCAAGATGGCGTGCAATAACAGCACAAGAGAGTCTGCTGTCTTAAAAAGGTTTGGACTCCAAACACACTCAGGTTTCGAACTCAGGTAACGTGTCTTATAGCCCGCCAGCGATTACTCAATAAAATTCGAGTACAGTTACTTTGGAGGTCACAATAGTCGCTGGTTTCTCTCGATTTTAGAATTCTAGTGAATAATTGCATAGAGTAAAATCCATGCAAAACCACGTATATTCCAAACGATGTGGGAATGGCACATTCAAAGCATCGCGTACATTGGAAGACTTATTTTCGTGCCCTCCAACATAGCTATAAATTGTTTATTTCAGGCTGCTCTGAAAAATATATACATACCGGATACAAGCGAAACTACACAAGAGGCATGCTTTTACATTGCTACAGATTGGAGTTCTATAAAATTATAGCGTCACCGCTAGAAGTGACGTCGGGACTAGTCGCCGACTGAAAGATTGCATGCCAGCTGAGCGCCTAGATTACATGCCAGCTGAGCGCCTTGCGTGTAGAGGCGATACTGCTTTACATAAGCCGGTCAGCATTGCTGTAATGCTTCCACGCCCCTCATTAGATAACTGCCTTAAATTATTTATCTCGTTTTGTTCGATACGAAAAACTATACTCAGTGGCCGAAGCATCCGTGTGAGAGCGAAACTGCCGTTGAGATAATAAAAAACAGTAAATATACCAAATAAGCAGGCATAAGGTTGCAGTGGTCACAATACTGCTCCTTCACTCAATGTACATCGTTAGTAGTCACTATCCAACACAAATAAAAAAATAAAATATCACGCATAGTCTCGCAGGCTTATACGACTTGCTGCACTTCCTGCAGTACACTTGGCAAAGTTTTCAGCTAAACGCTGATAGAATAAATGTTGGTGTATTTCGGTAAAAATTTTATACCACTTCAGTTTTTTGATACACTATACAAGCAATAACTTACCATACTATATATATCTGCATAGAATTGAACATCTAAATTTAATATATCCACTTCTACTGTACATGTTAAAAAGAATCACATTCTTGACACTGTTTTTGTGTGTTTATTTTCAAATCCTGCCTTGCTATATTCCATTTCATACCTCGTATAATTTAAGCAAAATACAGTTAAAACGTAAGTGGTGGACAAGTGGTCCTCGTTGTCAAATACGCCATTAATTTCCAGAAGAAAAAAATTAAAATAGTTTAAGTTGTCTGCTGTGATGTGCTAAATGCCAGACAGTAAAGATAATTTAATTTCAATGTTGCGTAGCACTGACCTTAAATGCGCTTATTTAGTGTTTCCCCTCTTCGTAGATGTGGTTTTCGTTTTGTACCAAATTAGGAATCTTAACCTTAACCTAAAATCATTCTTGCAACTGTACGAACCGAAGTCGCTCAACACCTGTTCGTGAAATTGATAGAAATGAGCACCCCGCGAGGAAGTTTACGGTTTTAGATAACATCCATCTTCCCGCCGCGCCGATAAGATATCAGGTATCCGCGATTCACTGTTCTTACTTATCTGCAAGCTATAATCCAAGGGGGCAGTAGAGATAACACTTGTCCCAACTGAAAATCCAAGACAATAATAGCCTGTGGCAAATTACCAAGGCTTTCACAAACACACGAAACACAGGCCCTTCCCTCCAGACACCGAATGACGTCGTTCACGTTCCGCAGCAAAAAGCCGAGGCTCTTGTTTCTCATCTTGAGCAGGTCTTCCACACTAATGCTATCCCCAATGACCCCCAACATAACAATTAAACCTATCGCGACCTAGCCCTCCGCTTTCAACAACCCTCCGTTGCAGAACCTGAAAAAAAAAACACATGCAAATGAAACTAAGCGCATAATTCATCGCACTAAAACCCCACAAAGCCCCAGGCTTTGATGAGATACAAGCCCTCACACTAAGGAATGTCACTGACAGCACACTGGAAACTATTGCTGAAGTATTTAACAGCAGCTTCAGACTTGCTCACTTCCCCACCTCGTGGAAAATTGCGAATGTCATTGTCTTCCCCAAGCCTGGGAATGACAAACCCTAACCACAAAATTACCGCCCCCATCAGTCCCTTAAATGTGGTACTTATGAGGCTACAAAAACATGTTGAGAGTGAAAACTTAAAGTCAAATGAACAGTTTGGCTTCTAGCAAAAACGATCCACGGCCCACCAGTTTGTGAGATTGACTGAATACATAACTCAGACTCTCAGCTGGAAACAATACATAACCGCAGAATTCCTTGATGTAGAAAAAGACTTTGACCATGTTTTCCATGCAGGCTTACTACATAAGCTTTACTCCGCCAGCTTAACCGACTGCTATGTCAAACTATTGCACCCCTACTTTGACAAAAGAAAGTTTGTTGTCACTGTAGAACGAACTATATCTGAACACAAGATTATAAGAATTGGTGTTCCCCAGGGAAAAATACTTGGCCCTGTCATTTTAAATTTGTATACACATGACATCCCGCGCCCGGCATCATGAACTGCCCAACTTAGCGTCTATGCCGACAACACTGTGCTCTACACCCGATCCAGTAAATTGGATATGGCTGTGCGCTATGCCCACGACCACCTAACTGAGCTCGAAACATATTTTCGCAAGTGGCGAATTAAAATAAATGTGGGAAAGTGGGAGGCCGCAATTTTCACGTACAAGCACCTGCCTCAGGTCCTTCCATATATCACACTATTCCAGGAGATTATTTCCTACAAAACCGAGGTGAAATACCTCGGTGTGATTATGGATATAGGATTGATATTGCAACGACATGTCACTGTAAAGTGCCAGCAGGCATTAACTAGACTGGCGGCCCTCTATCTAGTATTTAATGATCAAGGTGGCCTCATAGTAAACAATGGTATTACAGTATACAAATCCCTTATCCGCCCCATCAAACTATACGCAGCGCTTGTCTGGGCCTACTGCGTTAAATCCCAGATGGCTGAGCTGCAAAGCATGCAGAACAAATGTCTCAAAATACCTGAACATGTACCAAGATACATCCCTTTCCTACCCTATAGTTACATCGGGAACTCCAACAGCCAAAACTGATAGAAGTTATTAGGGACATGGCAGACAAATTCTATGCCACTACCCCTGAATCCACCAATCCCTTAATCAGCGCACTAGGGGACTATGACCCCGACCAAACACAGTGGTACAAGTGGCCTAAATCGCTACTGGCGCATAGAACGCTATAGTAATTTAGAGTCATACAACCCCACATCGAACACCAGTAATGCCTGCACGCACTAATACACATGTGGCCCACACCACCACTCTACAGTACATCCCAGTACAACACATATTACACATGCACACTACCCATTCACACAACACCTTGCGAAGCACTATGTTCCCACAGTCCAATGCCATATGCATACATTGTACAGCCTCTGGCTCGGTGGAGGGTGACTGTGGTGCCCCATTACATCACTCCTCAAGACACTGGGACTTTCCCTCAAGCCTATAACATGTACTAAACTTAGGAGCTAAAGAAGACACTTCAAGTTGAACAATCCTCAAGTTCCCGCGTAACTATTGGCAGTCGTACTTCAAGAGGGGAGAGGGGGGTTGGTGTACTATGTATGGTCCAATGCAGCGCCTATCAGTGATGCTAGTGTGCTCTCTGGCGCACCACTAAGCACCTGCGCCCGAAACAAGCTGTCCACCTCGGTAGTCTCCACTGCCTCTTCCTTTCTCTTCCCCTTTTATGTTTCAGGTGTGAACTGGTGGCACAGGAGACGCCATGCCCAATTGCACATTCCCCTCTCTGCCAGAAGGGGAATGGTATCTACCACCCCCTTAGTTACAATAATACCCCAGCATGATCAACAGAAAGAAAGCTAGCCCTCCAATCAACCTTTATCTTCTAGTGCCTCAAACACCTTTTCTATAAAGATTATCGTATCCAAACCTCTGTTTCTGTAATGATCTTTTTCTACTTCATTAATTGTATACAACTTGAAATTCTTTACCACCGTGAGTTTTTTACAGTGCGTAATGTTAGGGAAGCAGAGCGATGTAGCCCGTGGTAATCAGGACACGAGCCGCGGAGCCGTTTAACAACACAATCGTGTTTAGGAAACAACACGGCACATACAGCAATTTATGCACCGGTGGAGAAGAGAGCGAGGTCTTACCACAGTCAGCCGTCAACGGGCAAGATGCGACGACAACAGGGAATAATGGCGGATCAGCCTTCGGCAACATTAATGCGAAGATGTTCCAATAGTTCCACAACAGATTACAGACTTTATATAAATATATATCCGCATGACTTTAATTATTAGCTAATCCATAAACGCTTAGCTATTGCAAATAAAGAGTAAATTATGTAACTCAAGTAGAGCTCCCCCGAAGTAATTAAAGTAATTGGTGTAACGTAATGTAAACAGTATTGTAATTCATAACGTACTGTAACTGTTGTGTTATTTGAACATGTTGATATAGATACGCAGTAGAATGATAATGTGTTCTTCGTCTGTGCATGCCTTTCCCCAAATAACTTGTATGGCTCCAATTATATACCACCTCCCCCAACTAAAATTAAGTACTACATCCAACCATGCTAAAAAAATATGTTGCTAATAAAATAAGTAGGTCATAGCCACATCTAAAAATTTAAATCAATTAACATGAATATTTTGAAGTAAGGCCACAGTAGGGCATAAATCCTAAAAGTTGCTAGGCCAAGAATTAAACAATTATGAAATAAATAAGATACAATGTGTATGTCCAAGTATAACAGCTATCACAAGTCTCTAAAAGTAACAAAATTGAGATAGGTTAAAATCATATATAATTAACATGAATTCCATTTCTTGATATTAATTTATGAATTAGAGGTTTTTAAAATAATATAAGTGTCTTGACGAGATAGAATCATTTAGTTCAATGTGAATATAATTATATTACATAACATGCATATTTTGCATTTATTCTTGTATAGACAATTAAAATTTAATGAAGCTGTCTGCATGCACTAAATAATTCTTCAGTAAATTAAAACACAAGTTTTATTCAACACGCACATATAAGTTAGTGGCATGCCATGCAAAAATAAATTATATGTATAAAATTTCAATAAATTAAATAGGAAAAAGCGTACGAGGCACACATTTAACATAGATGTCAGCAGAACAGAATAAAGATTAAGTTATTCTGCTCTGTTAAAATACAGGGTTATTGCAAATGATTCATCGGGTTTTAAAAATGTGTAATTCATAAACTCTTTATGCTAAAGGTTCGCGCTTAACACCAAACAAAAAAAAATCACGAAGTTTTTTATACGAGTCTAAACTTCCTTGTATCACACCAGGTGACAGTACTAGCTCAGTTCACAAAATGACCACAAATCATCAGAAAGCGTTTTGTGTTTTGGAATATGCAAAATGTTTATCGGTTGTTACCGTACAGCGTATGTTCCGAGGGCACTACCACACAGAACCACTAGGTCACCAGAGCATTCGGCGGTGGTATCGTCAGTTCAGGACACAGGATACATGTGTAAATCTAAGAGCACAGAGCGGCCAGGTGTTTCTAACGAAAAAGTGGAGAGAGTGAGGGGAAGTTATATACGTAGCCCACGAAAATCAACTAACTGAGTAAGTCGGGAGCTTGGGATTCCTCAGCCGACTGTGTGGAAGATTTTGCGACGATGGTTACAACTTACCGCACCGCTTGCAGTTGTTGCAACACTTGCATCCAGAAGATTACAGTATAAGAGTTTAATTTTGTGAGCACGTGCATGGAGCTATGCAGGAAGGTGGATTTGCCACATGTCTAGTATTCAGTGACGAAGCGACGTTTCACCTGAGTGGAAAGGTGAACCGTCATAATGTTCGGATATGGGGCATTGAAAATCCCCATGCTTCTGTACAACACATACGGAATTTGCCAAAACTTAATGTGTTCTGCGCTATCTCACAGACGAAGGTGTATGGGCCCTTTTTTCCCCTTGAAAACACTATGACGGGTGTGTCCTATCTCGACATGTTGGAGTTGTGGTTATTTCCACAAATCAGAGAGGATTCCGCCAATATCGTGTTCTGGCAGGATAGGGCTCCACTTTATTGGCACACATAAGTGCGTCGCCAACGTAGCTGAAAACTGTAAGGAGTTAGAAGCAGACGTTCATACAGTTAAAACAGCACAACAGAAAGTCGAAGAGATTGTATTTGCCCAAAGGGTTAAAATAGTTGAAAATAGGCAGGAATTGGAAAAAGTTTGGGAAAAGTAAATAAATACACCCGTGAAGTCACACAAAATGTGCTGCACATACAACAGGCGGAAAATGTCGAGAAAATTTTGCAGGAAAGTCCTGCCATAGGACAACATCTAGAAAACATAAGGGAAGAGATGTTAAACATAGGGCAAGAATGTAGACAACAGTGTAAGGATAAGATCAGTCAGCTGCGAGGCGAGATGGCTCTACTTTTAAAGGGGGAGAATTTGTATTATCTTTGGATGAAGGCACATCATTTGAAAAGTACCAGATTTTTTGGAGATAATAGGGGATCTCATCCCATTCAATTCATTAATAAACGTGAAAGAATTTGTAAGCCATTAGGGGGGTCAGAAGAACAACAGGCACAGTTGTTTGTAAATAAATTAAATGCAGGTGCTGCTAAATGGGCATTGTGGAAGGAGTCGGATTGGAAAAACTTTGCAGAGGCCAAAGCTGCTTTGCTACAGAAATACTGAGGAATTCATGTGCAGGGTGACTTCCTACAATATCTATTCACAGGTAAATTTGGGGATTTAAATGATTCAATGGCCACATATGTGCAGGATTTATATTTGCAGTCTAAGTACCTAGAGAATAAAATGACAGCTGATAGGTTTATTTAGCATGTCATCCATCACTTTAATTGGCATATTCAAGATTGTATGCTAGGTGTGAGGGCAAAGACCATTGAGGAGGCGGTAGCCTTGTTGGAGACCCTCGACAGAAGGCAGGAGAAGGAAGAAGACCTAAAAGGCAGGAGGCTGGTGCTGCAACAAAACCAACAGCAGAGGCCCAATACCTCCCTCACTTCTAACACATACGATGATGAGTGTCTAAGTAACATGTATTCAGATCATAATGAGGGTTTAAATAACAATGTTTGTCCAAGTAATGATGAGTGTAGGGTAATTAGGAAAAAATTGGGAGCAAAATGTAGGCTACGTAATTCAAAGTGTACACAAAATTCAGAACTTCAATCTGAAGATGAAATGTTCTTGGAGGAGAACTTAAACTGAAGTTCTAGTTCAGGTAAGGAGAGAAATTTGTCCCTATATTCAGGGCTGTCTTGCTGGTAGTGAAATTAAATTAAATATGTTGGTTGACTCGGGTAGTGAAGTAACTACAATTTCTGAAGAATTCCTAAATAGTTTAAGTAAGAAGGAGATCAAACTTATTGCCACTTTACCTGTATCAAATGTCACTATTGTAGGAGCTGCTAGTATAAGAAACAAGAAAATTAAAAAACAAGTAATTGTAGATGTGACAATAGTTTAACATAACATTTGAATTGCTTTGCTAGTAGTTAAGGGACTTAGCATTCAAGCATTGATGTTGTGATTGGCTGAAGGAAAATTAAGCTATTATTAATTATGTAGAAAATTGTATAGAAATTCTACGTACTAAAATTCCATTTGCAATAGTTTTATATAACAAAATTCTCATAGGATGCAAGTTGTTTACAAGAATGAGAAAATAGTAAATGAAGAAAGGTACTGCAAAATTTTGAGCAAAATTATCAGATGAAAAATGACACGCCAATTTCAGTTTCATGGGAGAACACCTATAGAGAGAGAGGATGTTGGAAATTTTAGGAGATGAACATGAGGCATTTGTAACTTTCCCAGATTTAAACAATAAATATGTGTGTAAATTGGAAATTAGAGAACACAGACCATTTTTTTTTTGCAGAGACCATATTACATAGCTTACACTTTAAGACCAGCTGTCGATAAGGGGATACAGAGCATGGTTGACTCTGACATTATCGAGAGACGAAGCTCCGAATATTAAAACCCTATTGTTATAGTAAAGAAGAGTACTGGTGGTGTTAGATTATGTTTAGATGCTAGAAAGTTGAACCAGAGAATCACCAGAGCCAATGGATGAACTGTTACAAAAAATTAATGGTTGCAAGTATTTTTCTAAAATTGATTCAGTAGCTTCATATTGGCAAATTGCTTTGGCTCAGCAATCTAGGCCCTATACAGTTTTTCCTCATAAAAAAAACCTATTGTTTTAACAGATTACTTTATGGTTTGAATGTGTCAGTCAGTAATTTTATTACAGGTCTGGAGGAGTTACTGGGACCTGAAGTTTTAAATCTGGTAACTATTTATGTTGATAATATTTTTAATGTAACCAGAACTTTTGAAGATTTTTGCCAAATAACCCAGTTAGTATTAAGAAAATTGAGACAGTGACAAATGACTGCCAGTTTAAATAAATCAGAATTTTTTAAGGGGAAAATTAATTTTTTAGGGAATTTAATTAATTCCCAGGGTATTATAGTAAATATTGACAAGATTTAAGCTATTCAAGAATACCCTTATGCCAGTAATCGCAAACAGCTTGAGAGGCTTATAGGTTTTTCAATTACTTTAGGAAATACATTCCAAATTTTAAGAAAATTTGTACTCCCCTTAGTATTTTAATGCAGAAAGGGCCGACTTGGGAATGGGTAGAAGCACATAAAATAGTTGTGGATAGTTTAAAAAATTAGCTGGAGAAAGAAATTCTCCTGCACCATCCCAATTTAGATAGAATGTTTTACATTGTTGTGATGCTTCATATGAGGCTGTAGAGGCAATCTTATTCCAGGTAACAGAGGAAGGAGAACACATTCCTATTAGTATTGCAAGTAGGGCTCTAAATTCTGCTGAGTTGAATTACACAGTTACTGAGAAAGAATTACTTGTTATGAGTTGGAAACAGTGGTTTTGTGTTGAAATTGTGTTGTTTACACTTTGTAAGTTGGCAACATGTTTCTTCTTATACAAACATTGTCGTGTCGTAATGGCGAATGGTGCTGTATCTCGTGTTTGCAAAATAAACGAGTAAAGTAAACCATGGTGTTATAATTTATTCTCTCATAGCTGCGAAAATCCTGGTAATTATAACAGGTAATGGGCCCAGGATGCTGGATTATGTAGTGGCAGCTTTAGGGTGAATAAAATCGGTCTACAGGTGTTCGATGTTTGGCTCAATTTCGACGAATGAAGAAAGGGTATGCTTGGGAGATGGCGGCTGGAAGAGATCGCCACATTGTGCCGATTCTTTCAGAGTCAAATTATACACATTGAAGTGAACGAGTGAAAGCTGCTTTGGGGCAAAGAAGGTTATTGGAGGCTATTACTGAAGATATTCCGGACGACGAAGCTGAGTGGACTCCTAAGCAACAAAATAAGAATCAAGATGCTCTGTACTTCATTAAAACTGTGGTGGACGACACGTCGCTTAATGGCATTAGATATATTACGATAGCGAGAGAAGTATGGGAGCAGATAAAGGAGATTCACTGCAATGTGGGTATGATGCACTTAGTTACAGTTCCAGAGGAACTTTATGTGTATAAGAAGAGAGAACCATTATCAATGAGAGAACACATGGATACAGTTGAAAATTGGTGTTATCAGTTGGTTGAAGGTGGCATGCCTTGTACAGACAAAACTGTTGCTGCTTTATGTTGCGGAGTTTACCCAGGGAAAAGTATGAAATTATGGTAAATAGCTTGGAACAAAATGAAGAAGCAATTAACATACGAACTATCAAGAGCAAGTTACTACATGAGGAGAAAAGTTTGAAAATAGAAAAGGAAAATACCGAAAGTGAGGTTAGGGCATTGAGTGCTAAAAAACAACAAACAATGCAAAGGCGACCAGTAGGTAGAAACACTGCAGAAGAACATATTACAACTCTAAGAGGTGTGCAACAGCGTACCAGAAGTATTTTTCAAGGTAACAGTGGTGGAAAGACAGACTTGAAATGTTATCTCTGTGGTGTGTGAGGTCACATTTCTAAACAGTGCAACAATAACCGGGGGAACAGTCCAGTAAAGTGTTTTTCATGTGGCAAGCTTGGACATATTTCAGCATACTGTGAAGAAAGAAAGTCCTATGAAGCATCAAAGAAGAGTTGTAATAAGAAGAATGAAGAAGGGAATGATAATGGTAAAGGTTGGCAGAACAAATTTAGGGGACCCATTGCAGGTAGAGCATTATTTTGCAGAGTTGAACTGACAATGTGGGTTTTAGATTCTGGCTCATCAGACAATATGACTCCTTTGCACTCAGTGTTTATAACATTTAAGGTACTAAGTGGCAGTGTTAGACTTGGGAAATGTGAAGTGGCTGTAAAGGGTATTGATTCTGTACACATCAGATGACAGATGAATGTGGTGGGAGGACTCTAGGGTTGAGTGATGTTCTATATGTACCTGACTTGGAATACTATTATCTGTGAGATGCCTTGCCGACAAGGGTATCAATACAGAATTTGATAGAAATTGTGCTACGGGTGTAGACACTGAAATGGAAGAAAGAGCAAGTGTCATTTTGCAAATAAAATGGTGGAATTTACTTACTTGAGACTGTTAACAAGCTCGAATCAAGAAGTATGGTGGCAGCAAAGGAGCAGTAGTGGAAGCAAGAAGTAATAGATGCAGTCGCACTACGAGCAGTCACAGTGTGGCACGAGAGGCTTGATCATCTACATGAGGCAGCAATTGTGAAAATTCCACGGTTAACTGATCTTAGTTCAAATAAGGGAGGTGAATGTGTTAAGTGTGAAGTGTGCATCAAGGGTAAGATGACGAAGGTTCCTTTCCCGAGGAAAGGCGACAGGTTCACTAAAAACCCACTAGAATTGGTTCACAGTGATATAATGGGCGAGCTTCGTCCATGTTCGTTTGGAGGTTCAAGGTATATTTTAGCCCTCATAGATGATTTCTCCAGGTTTGTTATAGTTAAATTTTTGCACAGAAAGAGTGACACTATAAGTGAGTTTGTTTCATAAAAGGCTGAGGTGGAAAATGCTCAGGGTGTAAAGATAAAGGCTTTGCAATCTGATGGAAGGGGAGAATATTTTAGTAGTGATTTTCAGATGTTTTTGCAAGTGAATGGAATTGTGCAGAGGATAAATTTGCCTAGGTGGCCTCAATTAAATGGTGTGGCAGAAAGACAGAATAGGACACTGATGGAAATGGCAAGGTGCATGTTGGCACAATCTAATGTTCCCACATACCTGTGGGCAGAGGCTGTATACACTGCATGTTTCATGTGTAATCTGTCCCAGTAAGGCTATTGCATACAAGATTCCATATGAAGTGCGGTCGGGTAAAGACGTTACTGAGGAAATGCTGCAGAGGCTGAAGATATTTGTGTGTAGGGCTTGGATTAAAGTCGAGCCATCTGGCAAGTTTGACCCGAGGGCTGTTGAATGTGTTTTTGAGGGTATGCAGATCCCAGAAAGGGTTATAGTCTGGCTTGCAAGTGAGAGGAACGTTAATATTGTGCATCATGTAACATTTGAAGGTAATGTATTTTCTTTCAAAAAATTTGAGGTGTGTGACATAAAGTAACCAAGTGCAGAAATGTTTCAGTTGTTAAATTACGTTGAGGTTGCTTGTGATTATGAACCCCATGTGATACCAGATGATAGAGGTAGGATCAATGATATAAATGAATGTGAAAGCTCTGAGGTAGACAATGTTGAAATTGTAGTATGCAGTGACGATAATATTTTAAATACAGGTGAACATGTAAATAAAATGTTAGAGGGAGAAGGTGGAAAAGTTGTAACTCTCAATAATAATATGATTTTGACTCATGCCATTTCAAACAATATTGTTAATAATGTTGAAAAATCTGTATAATTGAGAATGAAGCAATTGATCAGCCAAGGAGATCCACAAGGGCTCCAAATCCCATTAAGTGTGCTTGTTGTAATATTTGTAAATGTCTTATGAATAACACTCCAGGGGAGGTAGCTCAGAAAAACCCTAAACTTACTAGATGTATCTGTTGTAATGCATTCAAATGTGAATTGTTAGATATAGGTGATCATTTAGATATTAATGAGGCTATTAGTGGTAAGTACAAAGACATATTGTTACAGGCAATGGAGAAAGAAATTCAGAATCTCAAACTGTAAAATTTGTGGACTGTAGTTTAAAGACCTAATCACAAAAATATTATTCTGGCTCCTGGACCACCATCAATGAACCACATCCTCCTGAACATTTTCCCACTGCAACAGCACACTCACAGCATCGGGACGTCCTCCAGATGCCTGCAAGACGTCGGAAAAGTCGAGCACGTGGCCAGAGGAAAAATGGGGAAGATCATTGAGTGGCCGCCACTACTGCGGGAAGGCGAGCATAGCAGCCATTTTGGAGCGGTACAGAGACATTACCCGCACCACCCCGGCACACCAGCAGGACAAAGGGAGCTGCACACGCACACCAACCACCCCTCTGCTCGCATAGTGCCACGCCACAAGGAGAGGAAGAATGTGGGAAGGAGAAACAAAAATGCTCCTCCCTCGTGCCATCTGCTCGCCGCATGACCGGCGGTCAGCTAAGCGCCCGCCGTACATTGACCCCGGATTATGTCAGGTGGGACAGCCACGCTCCAACTACACCGCGCTTCCACGCACCAACAGCATCACACTTCTACATCCATGCTTCCACGTGGTACTTCCATGCTCTGCGCTTCCACAAGGTTTCCAACAAATATAAACCATGGCTGGCCGGACAGAGGAAGATGCACTGGCACTTCTCTGCCCACACTGTTTAAAACTCAGGCCACAAAACTTTTGGTCAAAGTTTGAGTATGGCAATGATAACAGCCGCTGCCACAGTAAGACCAAACCAGTGAGTAACCACGTCGCGGACATCCGCGAGAAAACAGTGAAACGGGAAACAAACATTTCGGACAACCAAAATAAGGAAATTGTTACTGCAATCTGTTGTTCAAGGGACAGAATGCACAGACTCTCGCCTATATGCAGTGTGAAATACATTGTCAAAGTGAATGTCTCAATGAGAGAAAAGCAGATAGTTCAACTGTCGAGAAATACATCTGTAAAAACTGTAGTGAAAACTTGCAACAGAAACCAACAACACTGTTCAACTGGGAGGAGTTTTTCACCGGGTTCTGCAGGCATGTCACGGCGTGTTCACGGACAACATGCATGGGAGAAGCAAGTGGAGAAAGTTACAAATACCATAATTGCAAAATCACTAGTGCACGAGAAGTGTAAGACAGAGCAAAAAAAAAGCTACAGTTCAGGGAGCAGAATTTCTGTGTGACGACTGAGCAGCACAGGAGGGCACAGAGCAGCAGGCGTATGTCAACAAGATGCACGTGACATTTAACAGCACGAGCAATGAAAAGTACAGTTAATTCCACAACGACCCACCGTGACCCCAGTACTTCAACCACAAATACCTGTCATGCCCTATCCACAAATATTACCTGCATTCTACCCTAACACAATAGTCTCATAGCACATCCAACCTATGTTTAATCCATATGCAACCACTATCCCCATGACACCCATGCCGACAAACCGAACGGAAGGAAGAGCAGAACACCAATGTAGACCATTCAGCACACCACAAGCAGTGATGCAAAGCAACCAGAGTCACCAACTGCAAGAAGCAGACAAAAAGGAAACACCAAATCGATTTCAAATGTTGGCCACTTTTGCAGGAGCACCAACAGATGACCCACAGGTGTTTCTCCGGGACTGTACAGCACATTTCCAGAGATACGGTTTATGGGAGAAGGAATGGGCAGGATGTGTGGGAGCCCAGCTGCAAAATGAAGCGAAGATTTGGTCGAATTCGCTAAACCATTATGGACTATCCTGGCAAGAGTTCGTCCACGGCTTTCAACGCTGATTTGGAGGGGCATTTTCATCATTACAAGTGCAGAGTAAATTAACACTACAAGCCCAATAACCTGGCGAGCCTCTCACCACGTTAATCACATGCAAAGTACGCTTGGTAAGGCACTTTCTCCTGCACCTACCTTAGAGGGAAGTGATGGAGGCAGTGCCAGAGAAACTCCTGCTAGAATATCGCGCAGCATTAGTACCGCTGCTAAATGGCACCATGGAAGAACTAATGATGGCCGCAATCATTCTGGAACAGAACCCAGGCCAACCATGCTGTGAGAGTGATGCTACATGATGGCAGCACGGGCCGTGAGATGAGAGCAACACATGGGACAGTATACAACAGAAAATGTTCAAAAATCGCAATTTGGGCAACCAGTTTCATAATTTCCGAGTGTCGCTAACAGTGTAAACAGTGCATGGACTAGTGGGTTTAACAAGCAGAACAGTGTCACACACGCTTCCACGAATAAATATATCCGATGGGAAGTGACAGGGTGGCCACAATACCCCTGCTGCTATTGCCAACCCCCCGAAAAATACCATTGACACAGCCAATGCCCCAACAATCCGCACCTTGACGGCAATCAAGGATCTGTGAAGTCGCAGCAGGGAAATGGAAAGTGGGGGTAAGGAGGCCGAACGCCTCTGACGCCCCAGTCCCACAACAACAACAACTGGATATGACACCCCAACAAGCACGGATTAATCAAGTACATGGAGCTACTGCCAAATTCATACACATTCCAGTATTTGTCAACAACAAACCATGTCACACACTTATAAATACCGCCGCTCCAAATAATTTTTTGCAACCACAGTTCGTAAATAGAACAGATATCACCCCTACAAAGCATGTTATTAAATTGGCAACAGGACAGGAAAGTACCAGAGTGCAAGGTCAAGAAATAGTCGCCATTAGGATGCGCAATTTGGAGACTATCACCACAGTAATAGTAACGGCAGACATAATAGAAGAGGCAATATTAGATGTTCGTTGGTTTAGCGAACAGAATACTGTAGTAGAGCTTGCTACTGCCAGACGTATTTATTTTGGTTCAACTGAACGCCGCACTGTGTATAATATTGACTGGTGTAGCACAGGCAACACCCCGCCAGTACAGCTGACCGAGTTGACCACCAGATACAGCCACAACACCACGACACATTTAAAAGGGTATTGAATGAGCGCAGGGAAGTATTTGCACAGCATGATGCACTCAGGCTTACCAGCGTAGCAGAACATGCAATGCCATTAACATAAGAAGGCCCCATTTACACTGCACCGCACAGCTACATTCCACACCAAGCAAAGATCATTAAGGAACAGATAAAGGAAATGCTCACGGATGGGGTAATTGGACCGAGACCGACACGTAGTTAATTTAACTCCACAATTACACTTGCACCAAAAAGGGATGGAGGATGGCGATTTTGTGTTGACTTTCAGCCCAACAATGAAATAACAAGTAGTGCACTACCATCCTATATATGCGTCAAGAATGCCTTACAATCATTAGGAAAAGCAAATATTCTCTCCTCCTTGAACTTAAAAAGTGGATATTGGCAGATCCCCATAAGACTGCAAGATAGGGAAAAGACAGCTTTCACTGCATCTGACGGGACATGGTACCAATTTTGCGCGATGCCATTCGGCTTGAAGTGTGCATCTGTCACCTTCCAAGCGATGATGATGCGAGTACTAAATGGGCTAATAGGCGAGTGCACCATCACTTAATTAGACTACGTTATAGTATGGTTGGAGACATGGGAAGAGCAGGTACACCATCTGTCGTTGTATTGGAAAATTTGGTAATGAACCAGTTAACATGCACTGTAATAAGTGTCATCTAGGCAAAACAGAACTAGACTTCCTGTGACATGCGGTAAGCGAGGAAGGGAAGAAACCGAATCCAGAGTAATTGCAAGTCATTGCCCAGCCACATACACGTAAACAATTATGGAGATTTTTCTGCCTTATTAATTGGATCAGGGAATACATAAAAGAATTTGTCATCACAACAGAACCCGTCACAGCATTACTGTCACCGCAGAAGCGACATGTATGGACCAGTGAAGCAGAGCAGGCATTTGTAGCAATAAAATAACAGTTCAAAGCATGTACAACACTAGCACGATACGATCCTACACAACCATTGTTTTTGCAGACCGACGCCAGTCAGGAGGGGCTGGGTGCAGTCTTAAATCAGCATTGAGAGGGCGGAGAGAAATGTGCCATTGATTACGCGAGTGCAAAATTAGGCCCGATAGAACGCAGGTACGTCGTGAATGAAAGGTAATGTTTGGCAGTAGTGTGGCCCATGAAAAAGTATTGTGCTTATGTCGAGTACCATAGATTCACTTTGTGCACAAATTACCGATGCTTGGTCTGGCTCATTGGTATGAAGGAGGCACGTAGCAAACTCATCCGATGGGCGTTGCTGCTACAAGCATATGACTTTTCTGTAGAGCACGTCCCCGGGCAGGAAAATGAGTTGGCAGATGCATTGTCGCGAGCACCGAACACGGATGTTGTCATGTATGACGAAGCAGAGTGGGGAGATATCCTTCCGCCAAATTCATGGGAACAATTGTGCGAGGTGCAGCTAAACAAATTGGATGCAGAACAGGCAGAAGTAAACGTAGATTAACTTTACTAAGAGGTCGAAACCATGCAGAACAACTGCACGTTTATGCATGCGCAGATCGAGAGGTGTGCGAACAGACACATGGAGCAATGGAGAGTTGCAAATAACATGCTAGAGATGTGCATGTCAAACAACAATACCAAATGCCAGCTATTTGTACCGGTGCGAATGCAAGGGAAAATTCTTACACACACACACGCAAGTAATATGGCAGGTCATCCAGGCAAAGAAACATGAGAGAAAAGTTTTTCTGGTCAGGCCTGTCACGTGAAGCATGGCAGTACATGAAAGAATGTGCATAATGCCAACAATTAAAGTCACGGCACACAGATTTCCTCCAACAGCAGCAACCGAGGTTTCCAAAGTAGCCATAACATATGCAAAGTGTTTTGTTAGTGTACTCATTCACGTGTTATAAGCCACACCTCATCTCATGTATTTTTGCAAACTATTATGTTTGTTGTTATGTTATTGAATTGTTAAGGAGATTATTGCAAGTGTGTCAGTGTTTAGCATAGTTTTGAACATGCATGGTGCCATAAAGTAGTTCCACATGGTACGCTCTGACGACAACCCCGGCGAGTATGCCATGTTGGAAATATAATAGATGCCGAGAGCTCAGAGAGGTCGGTCGCTTACCATTCGGTTCCGTACCTGGGCAGCATGCATCTTCAGAACCAACCATTTTCACAGCAATAGTTTCATTTCTTCGAGAACCTTTTTTGTTAGCTGCACGAGAAACCGCCTCTCACTTCCCCAGTGCTTGAATCACCTGGGGAAGCTTAATTTCTGCACCTTAAGTAATGCACGGGCTTCGCGCCAATTTTCTACAGTTTAGCCGCTGCCGACTGATCCTTGTCGGGCTCGTAATTTGTAATTTGTTGCCCTAGGGGCATTTCCATCTAGTGCATGATAAATATCACTATGCAAATAGGTTTTTTATTCAGGTTAAGCCACAAGACGTTTCAGGGTATGGGCCCTTACAATTTCCTGCCAATTTGCATGTGTCTTGGTACTTTCTTATTTTTGTTTGCAAGTATTTCAGTATAACGTAGTATAAGGGCATGGATGCCCTTAATAATCCACCGAGTAATACGCGTACAGTCTATCAAGATTCATCAGAGGAGTGCAGCAGCATGGAAGGATAGCTGCCTTTGGCCATCGATGGCACGACCCAGTGAGATGAGTCTGCTCTATCACTTCACGGTACTAAGTCTGGTAGTTCCTGGTGCCCGGGGTAAAATACCTCACCCAATTCACCTCATCCAGACTTCTCCACTCGTCAACCTTATAATTTTCCAAATTTTTATTCTGGCTCCTGGACCACCATCCATGAACCACGTGTCACGACACTCTGAACACTTGGACGCTGTCAGAACCATTGTGTTATATTTTATTCTCCCATAGCTGCAACGATCCTGGTAATAACAACATTACTTAGCTTTCTATTCTTCTGTGTAAAATTTAGGACTTATAACCTTATAATTGAACATGTCCCTAGCAATGCATAAGTGGTAGCAGATTCATTGTAGAGAGGAAGGGCAGATATCCAGGGGCTCAGGCCAAAGAGTTCCAGATCAGGTCGCTTAGAGTACAGTTGCAGCAGGTGGATACATGTTTCAGGGCATTAGCTGTACAACTGAAGAAATAAATAAGGGAGGATGGTAAGCTGCATGGAGTAGTGCAGGAATTGGAAACTGATATATAGAGTGATTTTATCAAGGAGAAATTGGCATTGAAAGAAGATTATTTATTCCACAATGTTAGCACTACAAGGCCAAAGTGGGTTTTGTGCATATCAAACATGTAAAGGAAGGAGGTAGTTGAGTGCGTACACAAGGATTGTGGACATTATGGAGTAACCAAAACTGTTAAATATATCCAGAGTTTTTTTTTTTTTTTTTAAGACATGCACAGGATTGTTGCACAAGTGATTAGGTCTTATTTGTTATGTGCACAAACTAAAGTTCCACACAGGAAGTGTAAGGGTTTAATGGGCCATGTTTTAGTCAACGAATCACTTGAAATCGTGTGTGTTGATTTGTTTGGCCCTCTTCCAACTGATAAGGGGCGAGGGAGGAGGGTTGACTATATTTCGGTTATGATGGATCTTCTCAGTAAATTTGTAAATCTTTACCCTATTAAGAGAGCTACTGCTAAAGTTGTGACATAAAAAGTGCTTGATTGTAATTCGTTAAAGGTAGGCAAACCTAAGATAATCATTTCTGATAATGGACCTCAGTTTCGAAGTGACAAATGGAAGACCCTTACCTCAATCTTGGGAATTGAGTTAGGCTTCACAGCTGTTTATCACCCAGTATATAACCTAGTAGAAAAAGTTATGAGGGAATTAGGGGGATTTTTCAGGATGTATTGTAATGAACATCACAGTCGTTTGGCTGTGTAAATGATGTGGAGAGACTAATTAACAGTTGTTGGCATGAGGGTACTGGTTGCTACTCCCATGGCACTTTTATGTATGGGCGAACCCCGTACAGTGCTTCAAAGTAGTTTGAACTTTCCATTAAGTGATGTTGACAATGTTGTGGCCATGAGAAATACAGCATCACAAAGGTTAGAATTTAAGGCGAAGAAAAGAAGAAAAAATTGGGATGTAAACATCCAACCCATTACATTAAAGTTATGTGTTTAAGTACTTGAGGCTACCCATCACTTGTCTTCAGTATTGAACAAACAGATATACAAATTTTTTTAATCGTTTGAAGGGTCTTATAGTATTGAAAATGTTGTTGGCCATGACATGTACGAAGTGAATAATGCCAACTGGCATGTATATTTATTGAGACCATGGAAAGTATGGACAACCTAATTTTGTCAAGAGTAAAATGGTGTAAATAAATCATAAGTGATAGTGTTTCAAAGATTCTATGTTTCCATGTATGTCAATTTTTTTTTATGAAGCAGTATAATTTTCAGTAAAGCCCGAATTAAGGATAATGCCCAATGTGCAGGGTTTTCATATGTTTAGTTTAAGAGGGTACTTGCATATTTTTGAGAGTGAAAATCGTCACAGGTAGCATAATTATAAATTTTATTGAGTGTATTTAAGTGAATTTTGTTAAGGGTAACTGCACGGAGATGGAAACTTTTGTGTTAATTTCTTTTGTTGTAATTACTACTGTAAAACAGCATATTCATATTCGTGAACATGCCACTTATGGCTTGCCGAGGGTTAACCTCAAATTTGAGGGTTGGTCTTTTGTGAGGCAAATTTGCTTGCATATGTTCGGCTATGTATGTGTGTGTTGTATAGGTGCGAAGAAAGCGAGAGGAGGTGAGCACAAGACAACAGCAAATTTCAGAATAATTTTCCCTAACAGAATTGTATGAAATGTGGTGAAGCAAATTCTGTTGAGTGTTATGTATGTAAGTGCAAGAGATGAATGAATCACTAGTGCTTGTATTGTTAAATTAAATAATCTTGTTTACAAAGTGTTAATTTTGATTCAATTTTTTGCTAACTTTTGTAACTTTGTTTGTACTTGAAAATGTTTTGTCTGGGTTAGGTGGTGAGATGCTAAAGTGAATGTGCTGTAGGTTACATGTGCTGTGTGGTATTGGATTCATACAATTTTCTAAAAATTGTAATCGTACATGACTTGTGAAATATTTTGAAAAATTTTAGTTTTGAGTTGTGACATGGTTTTCAAATTAGTGTGGACATTTTCAATAGGTTTAGAAAATTATTTTTTGGTTATTGTTCTGTATAGCGTATCGTAATGGGAGAACCATACAAACATTCAATGTGCACTATAAAGTATCCATCCCAATTGTTTACTTTGCAGTGTATTGCCGTTTTGCGTATCCAGCCAAGTTCAGTTTAGCATATCCAAATTCGGCAATTATTGTTCCATATCACGTATACGAGTATTTTTTCTGCAAATTTTCTCTCGCGAATAGCAAGATGGTTAGTCCGAGATGTAAAATCACAATGTTGAACGCCAGGAAAATTATTCATTCCTCGTCGGACATAAACACGTTTCTCATCAAGCACGACATTCTCTAATTGACGATGCGGTGCGAAAAATGCGGGGAAGGCGAAGTGAAATTGGTGGAAAACAGAGGCTTGGTTAACTGGTGCTGACGGCGACTGGAGGACGGTACTAAATGCAACTTTAAAGTGTTGGTGAGACAGGGCAGTTTCGTGGGAGATTCAAACTTTTCTCCGGGCAATATAGTCGAGCTGTGTTTACTCTGGTGCCTGATTAAATACCCTCGATAGCAGACTATGGTGAACGAACTTTTGTGCTCGGGAAAGACGTTCGTCGGCTGGTCGAGTTACTTCCGCCAAGTGTGCATAGACTGGGTGTTGACGTACAGGAAACGCATCGGCGGGTCGGGCAAAGTGGTCGAGATCGATGAATCGAAATTGGGCAAATACAAGAAACGCAAAGGGCGTAAAGTTCACGGCCAGTGGGTTTTCGGCGAAGTGTAGCGAGACGATCCGACGAAATTCTTCCTGGTGCCGGTGGAAAAGAGGAACGCGGCGACCCTGACCAAGATCATTCGCAAGTGGATCGCTCCCGGAACGACGATAATTTCAGACTGCTGGCGCAGTTACAGCAGCTTGGACATTCACTGCTACCGCCACATACAGGAGGATCACAGGCGGGAATTCGTGTGCAGCGAAAAGAGCGGAATGGCAAACACTCGAAACACGCTAAATATGAAGAGGGGCGAGACGTTGAAGGTGCACACTCAAAACATCGAGCGAAGTTGGTGTTCTGTGCGATACAGCATTCCCTGCTTTGGCTGATGGAAAAAATCTTGATTTGGCTACCTGGCCGAGTACGTCTGGAAAAAGAATCATCGGTACGGAGAACGACTGCACGCTTTGCTGATTCACGCCGCCTACATTCACCATTGTAATCGTCATAGAGGAGATGGCGGCGAAGGCTATCCCAATTTCGACAAGTATCTGTTTGTTATGGTTGTTTTAATTTACAGACACGAGCGAGATTGTGTTGCGGTTGCAGTAGCAGTTTAAAAAAATTGAATGGCATATTATGTGTTTTAATTTATAGGGGCGAGTGAGACTGTGTAGCTGTTTGATTTAAATTACAGATGTGAGTGTGGTTGAGTTGTTGTTTCATTAAAGTATAATTTAATGTTTAATTGAGCTGCGATTTGTTCCGAGTTTATATTAATATTTAATTGAGATGCTGTTTGATTCAAGTTTAAATTAATGTTTTATTGAGTAGCTGTTTGATTCAAATTAAAATTAATGTTTAATTCAGTTGCTGTTTGATTTAATTGACAGGTGCGAATGAGACAGTGTAGCTGTTTGTTTCGGTTTAAAAAAGTTTGAATGACTTGCTGTTGGTTTCAGTAAAAAAATAATAATGTTCTATTGAGTTACTGTTTGATTCAAGCTTAAATATAATGTATTATTGAGTTACTGTTTGATTCAAGCTTAAATATAATGTTTTATTGAGTTGCTGTTTGATTAAAGTTTAAATTAATGTTGATTTGACTTGCTGTTAGAGTCAAATTAAAAATAATATTTAATTGAGTTGCTGTTTGATTTAATTTAAATAAATGTTAAATTGACATGCTGTATGTTTTGGTAAAAAAAAGTTTGATTGGCATGCCATTTGGTTAAAGAAAAGTGTGATTGGTATACTATTTGTGTAAACATTCATTCGCAATCTGGAAAAAGCCTAAAATAGTCCAGTCTGTCGTTATGGGTCCGCCCGGCGACGACGGGTGTACTTACATCTGTTGCGTCCGCAAAACTTGGATCTGTCAGATTCAATTATTGAGGTAAATAATTTTTTTTTTTAATTACATTCATTCGCGATCCCGAAAAGGCATAGAGCGGTCGTGTCTGTCATGACCGGTTCATCCGGCGGTGGATGCAATTTCATACGCTGGTGCTTTCGCAGACTTTGGAACGTCCAGTTTCGAGTGTTGAGATAATTTATAAAAAAAAAAGTGATGACATATATAAAACATAGGAATTTACAGGGTTAAATTTATAAAAAAAGTTGAATTTTTAACAGTACAATGTTTTACCATACACTTTTAGTAATTGCGTATAGATAAAACATTAAAATCTATATGGTTGAATTTATAAACAGTTGAGTTTTAACTGTACATTCTTTTACAGTACCCTTTTAGTGATTGCATATGTGTGAATATTTATATAATATATGGTTAAAATTATTTTTAAAATGTTAATAATTATTAAATATTCTCTTTAAAGTAAATAAGAAAAACTATACATCGCGAATCACGTGTATTTAAAAAGGAACGAGAAAAAGACAAAAAAATAATTTTTTGTATACGTGATAGGAAACTTTTAGCAATAGTTACTTTTGGCACCTGGATACGCCACGGGAAACAAATGGGGTCTTTTACCCTATATTCCGATTTCGGTTTGGATACTTTATAGGAAATAATTAGTCTTAGGTCAAAATTTCCCCCCGACTCGGCTGGATACGCAATTCGAAACAAATGGGGTGTGGCACCAACTTCCCCCTTCCTGCAAGGATACGCAATGCCGTCCTTTTCGGTCCTGCACGTTTTGTCACCTGGATACGCAAAGGAAAACTTTTGGTATTTAAAAAAAAAAACTACTTTTTCAAGGTGCTCTGGATACGCAGGGGGAAAAATTGTATTTTATTTGGGCTTTTTCCGGGTCGTGGTTGGATATGTAATTTTTTATAATTTGAAACGTAATACAATTTTTTTGAGGGATTTAGATACGTAATACGGAACAATCACCGGTCATTTGAATTTTTCACCCATAGATCCCTGGTGAATCTCTCGAGTTCCAGCCAAATGGAGGATGAAACAGACACGGAGGATTTGGAGGAAATGAACGAGACGCTTTCGGCTACATATAACGAGTTATCAACCTCTTCAGTCCCTGACCCATCAACTTCTTCAGCCCCAGGATCATCAACCGCGTCTTTCCCTGGACCAACAACTGCTTTGAACGAATCTATGTAATTGTGATTGACATTTATTATAATTATTTTTTCTAATGTTATTGTAATTATTATATTTGAGAATAATAATTTTTTTTGCCAACAGAACTATTCGAAGATCGCAAAGGCACAGATCTACAGTCGTTTCCCAGGATGTCGAGACCTCAAACAACTTCTGACATCCATCAACAGAGAGGCATAGAGCACAAATTGGCACCCGACATCGCCCATGCGGAGCAAAAACAAGCACCGAGTAAGCGTTCGAGACAAATACCAACAACAGACGTCTCCCACCATTGAAGAAAGAATCCTAAACCAACCAAGATGACTGATATTTCTCGTCGTGAATTGCAGCGAGAAACAGCCCAAAACACTCATTATAATCTTAGAACAACAAATCAAAGAAAGTATCAAAAATATGGTTATGATTTTGTACCTATATACGTTTATTAACAAAAATAAATAAAATAAAAAATTTTTAATTTTTTTATAGTTTAATTTTATTATATATATATATAATTTTGTACATGTTATTTACATTTTTGTTAACATTTGACAAATTTTCATTCAAAAAATATATGCATTTATACCTACTGGCATACCCATAAATAAAACATTGGCTTGATTTAGTCTTGTTTAGGGTTTTGCCCCATATTCAATTAAAATTTCACAAATTTCATTCGTAGTATCCCACATAATTGCAGTTTCGCCATTCAAATCCACAGTATTTAGGAAATCTTCAATATTTTCCTTGTTATTCAATGCTTTTTTCATATTGTCCAAAACACACAAAACTGTCGTTTTATTTTTTACTAGATACAGCTTCGTGCAATACTGTAATGTTATTACGTCCCATTAGTAAAACTTTTGCTCTGTTTTCTAGCAGATAATCTACCACTTCCACGATGCCGTCTTGGGCTGCGAAATGCGATAACAAAATCTTTTCTAAGAAAACCGGTTCACCCAAACTTTTTTCAATTAGGTAACGCACAATGTTTTCACGATTTGTATTAGCTGCTTTCTCCAACAATTTCCAGTCTTTGTGAATCCCTTTCATTACCATGTCTATTGTTTGCTCCAAATACACAAGTACGGGCAAATTGAAAAAATGATAATTGGCATACCCCAATACGGTTATACCCGCTGAATCTTTAGCCAAAACGTTGACACCTTCTTCTATTAGGAATTTTAGAGTTTCCAAATTCCTTGCTGCTGCTGCTTGCTGAATTGGAAATTTACCACCAAAATCCTTTTCTTCAAAATCCGATTTTATCTCTATCATGGGTACTAGTTCACCTAACCAACCACGATAGGCGGCATCGTGAGTTTTACCGACCTTGATAAATCGAATAAAAAATGTTTTTATTTGACTTTCCCATACACGATTAATTTCAGATGCAAAAAAATGACTATTATATATTAGCATAATCTTGTCAATTAAATGAGCAGAGTGAAAGAAATATTAAACATAAATTTATGCGAAATGTTAAAATGTAACACCGCTTGTTTTGTACCCGCAATCATTATGCACGTTTCATTGCAAATTGTTTATACTTTTACTTTCAAAACATTTTCATGTAAACGACAGATGGAATCATGAGAGAGCAGTTTGACTCGCGCTCTCGACCTCAGTAGTTGGGTAATCGGAGTTAGTTTTTGTTTATCAAAGTTACCAAATAGCGTAGCAACCACTAATGAAACATATTTAATTTAACGTTCGCTTATTACTTTTCAAATTTCAGAATAGTTTTGGTATTAGTGACGAAACTGATTGAAAACACTTTGAGGTTTCTGGATGCCTCGGGAGATGCAATCACGATTCGTATGTTATCGGGCCCGTAAACTAATTCGATTCCATTTTTAAAAGTCCATTCAATGTGAAATTGTTTGTAAATTAGCAGTTGTTTGAGTAAAATTTTATAATTTATTTCATTGACATCCAACTAAACCTTGACTTGGCCGTCATCATTATCGTTTAGACGAACCGTGAATATAGTTTGCGAATGTTCGTCCAAAAGGTCGGAAATTGTATTAAATGCTCCGAAATTGAACCATTTCAAATTCTTAAATATTGACCGAATAAATACACAGCTGGGAATATTAATAGTGTATTTCTTTGCCGTTTTAAATCGAATCATGCTCGCCTCTCCCGGCTTGATGATTGATGAATGTATATATGTTGGTTTTGCATCGGTTAAACTAGATTGGTTGGTATTTGTAAAATAATCGGTTTTGGATGTAAATTCATTTTCCAGAGGTAAGGTATTGATGGAGGTGTAGTTTTTATTTCTACCCTACCACCCTCCTCGTCCAATTTTATTATATAGGTGTCAAAATTGTGGTGTTTATTCCAAAGGTATATACCTATATACCGAGTGGAATTACAATAATTATACTAACTATGACTAGACCCAATCCCACATAGAGTTGTTTTATTTCATTTATTCGTCGTTCTTATCTATATATTTGCAAACGATAGTAAAAAAACTAAAAATTACATAGATCGATTGTCGGTTGTATAGCTGTCCATCGGGTACTATGACGACTGAGCTCGGATCGCAAATGATTATGGGCAAACTATAAAATACTTGCTGCACCAATGTTTGAATGGCGTTTTCATTGTATTTTACTGACAGGTTAATGAGGAATACATACATTATTAATAAAATTTGAGAATAACTCAAGGTAATGATAAGAGGTGCCATAGATTTACGTATTTTTTGGGGATCGTTTGTCTTTGGAACACCCTCCCATAATGTCTCTACTTCAGTCAATACGTCTTTGTGGTAATTTGAAAAGAAATTAATTTTTTTCACGTGATTTTATATTTTTTTCGTACCTGTGTCGTACATAACCAACTTTATTCATAACCTCCTCAATTTGAAATGATAAGGAATTATCTTTCTATAGTAATTTTGTTAACTGTTTAATATTTTCATTTTCTGCATTTTGTCTCTCAAAAATATTTTATAGTTTTCGCGAGTGACGTGTGGGCCCAAACAATTTTGTTGGATAGTTTACTGCTTAAGATATAGAAAATTTAAACTATGGGTTAATTGCAAAACTTTAATTTTAATTTCAGAAGTGAGTTTATCACGTTTAGTCATTAACGAATATGTATTTATGCCTTTTAACCTCAATATGGAATCGTAAAAATATTTGTTATTTATGATGTTATTCAGATGTAAAAAATCCCATATAGCGGCAGATTTAGTTTTATAAATTTAACCGATTCCATAAATTTAGAATTTGTTACGGTTTTTATTTCATTTTCTCCATGCTTTTAACTTTAGCAACTCTCTAATCTCAAAGGTAATATCACAAGGTATCATTGTTTTTTTTTTTTTTCGTAGCGTAGTATTAATTTACTTAATTAGCAGCAGCTGCAGCTCCTGAATTAGAAGCACCTCCGAAATATGAACTCACATCAAATTGTGTATTCACCAAGCCTTTAAGTTTACTTTTAAATTTCCGTAAAACAAACCATAAAATTTCATTTAATAAAATAAATTCTATGATGGTAAACACGTATATTTGCTGTTTTTATTCATTGTTTTATTTACAAATACAACATGTACAAAAAGTTTCACATAAGGTTGGGAAAAATAGGATAGAGAGGATAAAGACAACAAATCACAACATGTCGGGAAAAAATTTATTTATTGATGTATTTACAATAGTTTCAAAAAAAAGTATTTACACTTGAATAAATTTTCAATTCATTTTTGTTTGTTGTTCTAGACAAAACTGCATAAGTTTATTCTATTGTACATCCCGTCAAATTTGCATAAATGCCATTATCAATTGTTAATCCTATATTGCCCTGACCTGTTTTTCCATACGCCATTTGAAGGGGAAAACCATATAACAAAAGTTTACTGTTTTTAGTAGCGTCACGTGGGTGACAAAGGCAAATTTATCTATTGTATAGAGATTCATCTTGAAGAAACATTTTGGTATCAGAAAGAGGTAATTTTTTTCCTCGTCACACGTGAGTATTTCGTTTCCAACATGTCCCAAATAATATAAAATTCACCGATGCATATTCCATGCCCATGATTTAATCTGCAGTAGGGAACACAAACAATTAGCGGAAAGTAGGCGGGTTTAAAGTTTTCATTCTTCTCCGCTATAAATGCTTTCTTATCATTTGAAAAGAAAATATGAGTGAATCGGGGACGATTCTTGAATATACTCTGTTTGTCCATCTCAGTCACATCATGCCGGCAGCTACATTACTTTAGAAATGTTTTTATTTCAGCGAGAACAGCAATCGACACGCTTAAATTGAAACAGTGTGCTTCAATGTTTGTAAAGGTAAAGAAAATAAATCCAGAAATATCTACCAAGGTTTTTTTCTACGCCCAGTTCACAATATTTTTTATATCTTTTACGTTGAGCATCAAACGTGAAGACGTTTTGATTTTTGGCTCAATCACAGTTGCCAACAACTCTACTGGATACTCGAAGTCCAGAGTGAAACAACTCATGTTACGATTGTGTATGCCGAAATGACGTGCAAGCAGTTTCTTCCAATTCAGAGTGGTATTTTAAGTTGTCAGAAATTTCTGGTATGTCGAATCCATGTTCCTAAACTGTGGGGTTAGGAAAAAACTATTGCTGCATAATTCGCAAATAAGCGATATGTCATTGGGTTTGTTTGTCACAAACGGCTTTAGCTGATACTGGTCGCCACAAAATACAATCATTAGTTTACTAAAAGTGTGCTTCACCATTTGGAAAAATTCAACTATAAATTTTCCTAGACATGTGCTGATCATACTGTATTCGTCAACAAATAAAACAATGGGTGTGTCGAAGGAAATTGAATAGTCGTTGCATTCCACAAAACAAAAAGCCATATTGTATCCAATATCAATCAGTGGCAAGTTCTTGTTCCATTGAAAGAGTTAACTTTGCCGACGTAATATTTATTGCTTCCACAGCTTTCGATTTGGAATTTGATGAATATACAAGAGTAATTAACAATTCCTCGAGATTTTCAAGGGTAATTTGTGGCGCCCAGAAATACATTTTAATACTACTCAACACATTTATAAAACATAATCTCCAGTCTCATTTAGCCAGAAGGCCATGATTGACTCGTAATTTATACTTGACGATTTTTCCAGAGGTATTTCGAGCTACAAAATGATTTCGTTTTTGGTCGTGCCGAATAACGTAAAGAGAAGTGTAGCAGTGACACCAAGTAACGATTTGGTCAAAGTAGTAATCGAGAGTTCTACATCACTAGCACTCAGCGCGGCTAAGAGTTCCCTTCTCGATAAGTTAAAAGAAGAGCACATCATTGTTGATGTCCATCTGGTAACAATTCGTACATTTATCCCTCTCGTAGTAATACCATAGATTCTTCTTTGAAGTTCCAATTTTACAATCGAATATCAAATAAAAAAATATGATGGTGAATTACGAAATTGAATATACTGATTTGAATACTAATAAATACCAGTATTTTGCACTTATTCGAACTGCTTCAGAACTTTTAATAGGAGAGGCGATGGAATTGATCATCAAGTACATCATTACTTGTTTGTTTCAAGTCGAAAGCAATTCAGTATCTATGATGGACAATTCCAGGATCAAAAAGTAGATTTCAAATGTGCAACATCAGCACGAAATGCTTTTTCTTTCAAACACACATTAGGCTAACTGGAATGAGGGGACAGAGAGTGGAAATGAAATGCTGCAATGTGATTTATTGTTGACAGTAGGAGTGGGGGAAATCAACAACCAATCAGAGTTCACCACAAACTCGCTTCCATAAACACTACTAAATTTTGCCTATATGGCAGAGAAATCTGGAAAACATATTTATTTGATGAAATTTATGAAACTTTACGAAATCAACAGGTTAGCACAATTAAAAATTATTTACCCACACCTACAATAAGTATAGTTTGGCCTAGATCGGGACCAAATGCAGTTATGATGGCAGTGCCATTCTTTGGCGACCACATTTTGATGGATAGTTTAAAAAATAAAACCGTCACCGAAGTGATGCAACACATACTATCGCAATTGAAATTCCAAGTTGTTACTTCGAACGAACGTTTGTATCCCGATGGAGGGTACATGTTTCACGAAACACTCTGAGCCTACGGTTATATATATTCTTTGGCTCGGGATTTTGTCGCCCTGCAAGAATTTTTCAATATAGATTCAAAGACGGTGATTGATAAAGTGAAACGGATATTGGAGTATCCGACAATTCCATTAAACTTCGGTCCCATCATTATAAGGACGACGAATTTGGTATCTCGAGATAGAGGTAATTAGGGTTTCTTTGTGACTGATTCGATAAAAGGAGTGGCGGCCAAGACAGAAAAATTGATGTTGCAATTGAACAGCCAATGCTTCAAACTCTGTTTTTACGAATCCGGCCAAACCTATAATAAAAGCGGCCAGTTTTGGGTCACGGCTCGTATGTTTACGTATACAAATTCTGATACGAAAATTCACCAAGAGTTTTGCACATATGATCCCAGAGTCATTAGCGTAAACAATAAATTGGCGTCTATGCCGACCAGGACAGACACCACTATCACGTTCATGCCGCAAAGTGCCTTTTCGTGTATTGCCCATTTAATTTCCGACAGCGGTATGTATAATGTTTGGACGATAAACAATTTCCATCTAAAAGTAACTGAATTAATTTTAGTGAAAGAAACGGGCTACGCCATCGCCTATATAGAACAGTCTACTTCGCGGACTAATCGCGATCCCATAAAATTTTCAGTAAACTTGGGTTAATGCATCACAACTTCCAATAGTTCTTTCAATGCGATGCCAAAGTACCAATTTGATGAAAAATATTCATTTGTGCATGAGGGTACTCCGGAATTGACCAAAGTAGTTCGAACAGAAGATAACGAAAGTTACGATTTGTTGCAGTGCTCACCAAGTATTACCGACGTGGTTGCCTTCAGCATGGGTCACAATAATTCTGACAACGTAGAAAACCTCTCAGGAATTTTATCTAAACATATTATAACACTCTGTATTTCGAAAACGCAAATTATTTCTCGAGGACGTGAATACAAACAAAGTATCGATCGGTGTGAAATCCGACACTTCCTATTCATTTTGGAATTTGATGGCCCGATGATTAGGCGAAAATATGGCATTGGTGCGAACATCGTAAATAGAATTTATTCCGAGGGAAAATAATTTACTTCCGCTTTGTACATGATGCTAAATGCGAAATTTGTAAGTGTCAAGATTATCCCACGGATAAAATAAGACAATGGATGCAATGATGCTTCAGAACGAAATTACTCGTTTACCTAAACAACTTCGATGAGTTATATTCAATACGAATCACCTTCAAAATTTCTACTCGATACATAAGTTGGCCTTTATCGCAAAGTACCTGTACCTCGCCAACGAAATAGACAATGAATATGTTGATGTACGATACTATGATAATAACATGGCTGAAATTTCATTGAAAACCATTAAAGCATCTACTTTATTGACCGGTGTGAGTACATTATTATTCAAATTATTTGGTTGCGATTTCAAGTATAAAGAAAAATCCTATTATGTCGATTATTTGAATGCCATTTTTCTTTTTTCGCCCGAACAAATAAAAAAATTTATTTCAAACACGTTCCACTTGCCAGTCGCTAGTACTTTTCAATACTTGAATTTGTGTAAAGTTTATAGATTTCCTTTTCCCATCACTTTTACAATGCATTAGTTGAACAGTAATGATAATCAATTAATGATGGATTACGAAGGTAAAGACAGCAACGTGTGATTTACTACAGTAATCCAGTATATAATTATATATTAGAAGATGAATAATAAAAAGCCAAATATATCTGTGAACGGGTATTGGCACTATTTTAATATTAGGGGTTCTGGCCTTTGTGATTTGGAAATTTAAAGATAAACTGAAAACCCTCATGACTACGCATTTTAGTACTAGTGGCGCATCATTATAAACAACTACCCTTGCAGGAATTACTAAGACAACACAGAGTTAAATCGGCGAAAACAAAATATACAATAAAAAATCAGTACCGGGCTCTTGTCGTTTTGGGGTGATATTAAGGTTTTTTATTTCGATATTTGTATTCGAATATATAGTCAACATTTTGTATATGATGAGTATATTATCGACTACACGTGAATTGTGAAAACAAAAAAAAATGAATAAATAAGAATTTTAAGGAAATAGAAAAAAATTTGTAAGCATCTTTCTGGGGTATTGTTAGATGTGACGATATTCACATACATATTTTTTGTAAACCACTTGCATACGATACACGAAGACATGGATCACTTTAGGAGAGCGATACACAACTTGCATACCTTTTTACCTCGACCAAAATCACCTTCGCCAAAAAATTTACCAGCATCTCTATCATGCGAAACCACGCTCAAAACAGACAAATATACGTGGAATTTGGATTTTTGCAAGAATAGTAGGTTGATTTATAATGTGGAAATACGGATGCTGGAAAAATCAACCAAACTAGAACAAATTTACTAACGTTTCCTTCTACCAAATCGAAATTTATGCTATAAAACAATAACTATTAGATATATGTATCTAAATTTTTTTAAGGGGGTATATAAGAATAATTTTTTTTGTAAATATTCAATATTGTTTTCTTTAAATTATTTGTTAAACCCGAAATGTAATAATAGTAAACAGCTAATAATATGTACATCGGTAGTAATAATAATCATTAACATACTCTTGTTTACAGCAAGTATTAAAACTTGTGTGGAACCAATCACCGGGTTGTTGATTATTTTTAATTGTATCTTGGCAGTCCATCTTACCATAGTCGCCTTCAAACTTCCCAAACCTCTAATTTGCAAGTTATAACAAAAATAAGTATAACCACATAACAATGTTGAAGGCTCTCGTTAAATTTGCCGGTAATGTCGACTAGGCAGGTGAACGTGCAATGATTCGATATTCACTAGTCCCGAATTTTTCAAAAATGTTTTCAGCAATCAATGGCTTGAAAATGATTACAAATGGTTAAAAAAAATTACGAATTTGCAACACCACGATTGGCGAATTTGTGAGCAAAATTTAAAAAGGCCAGTTTGAGGCTGCTTTCGGTCAAATCGATTCGAGCATCCGTCTCAATGACAAAACGCGTAAAGGTTTATCGTACGAAATAATAAATTTATCAAGTTATGTGCTGCATAAAGTTCAGCTCGGATCCATAAAACTAAACTTGTTGAATCCGGTATTGAATAAAGCCACTAATTCTAACAATGTTGTAAACTAATTATGACCGATCCCAAGCTCACGAAACTAAAAACATTTTTTCTCTCAGAGAACAAAACTTGTCGGTTACACCCTTCTTTCTGCCGTCGGTGTTTCGGGTCTGCCTACATCGATAGGTACAGGATGGCGATAAGCGGATGTATTCGCTACGAAAACGACAATGGAAAACTCAAAGTGTATAAAGTTACTCAACTCAGTTGTCGAACGTTTTCCAACAATAGTTACTTGGATTTATGCGACGATAAAGTTTTATACGACGAGTTAAAAAACGCCCAGTGTTTGGGGGCGGATGGTGACATTGTGTGCATTAATTGTGACAGTGTTCGAAACGATCCTCCAGTGATCATATCAACGTGGAATATCGTTGTGTCGATGCTTTGTGGATGGATGCAATCGCCGATATATTGGGCAAAGACATGGAGAATGTTGTGGCTTTTGGTGGTGATGTATTCTACTATATGAAACACATATTTCGGTATTTGTATTGCGGATTAATTTTTATCGGTGGTGTCATTATTTTGGGTTTTGCCGCCTACCTTATTAATTTTTCTCGGTTATGGTTAAAGGGTAAAAGAAAGATAAGTGTAAATGACGAGCGCGGACAATGGAAAGCCCATTCTCAAGCTGTTTGAGGAGTACGAAGTCTTGTCGCAGATATCCAAGTTAACCGATCGGCATTTCAAATTACTCGCAAATATTTTGGCAACTTATCGTATTGTTTATCGCCCATTAAATTCTCTTACCGACCTTTCATTAACCGCCTAATTAAACTTCTATTTTTCAAACCACTTTCCACGCGATTTAAAAAACTAAAAAATTATTTACAATCGATATGCAAAATCTATCTCGAGCAGTTGTGGTTGTCGTGAACAAAAAATTTAATAATCCCACATTAAATAAACAGTTGAATCTTATTTTACAAGCATATCGCTGGTACCATAATTTTCCGCTAAATTTTGTGCACCCTATCTATTCTTTCGAATTGAACTCTGAGTTGGATTCTCTGCTCGGAGGAATCGATGATTTCAACGAGCGATTTGCACACATAATTCCAAATGGCTAACTTATACTTTCGCTCTTCACCAAGATGGATCGCAGGATATTAAATCCTACTAATGTAAATTTATTGACCAATCGCGAATTGAGCACGCCAGACTTTCAACGCATTATTGATATCTCACACCAAATTCTTGTTGACTAGTTAGCATATTCCCGTGTTTTTGTCCGTGACTTCATCCCTAAGTTGTTTTATCAACGTCTCCTCGAATTTAAAAAACTCGTGCAGTTTATCGCGAAAGTAAACGTTACTAATATCGTCGAATCTCTGAAGGAAAACACTCATCAATTCAATTTTAATTTTGTCCAGTAATCCACAATGTTGACATAATTGACGTATGTATGAGATATGTTGAATATCTGCTTGCTTCGAATAAAGTTGTCTGTCGCAATGCACAACTCATCAAGTCGCGATTTGTCATCCACACAAGTTGTCGGAAGTTCAGCGCATTTCGATGTTATCCTATTCAAGTACTCTTCTTCGAAATTTATCGAAAATACTTGGCCCATTTTTTAAATTGTTTTTATTAATAAAGTGTATGTCTGATCTACTCAATTTTAGCTATCATAATCCGTATTCTATATACCGTATTTATTACAAGTTTCAAGATGTTGCGCGTTGAAAAACTCTAGACTATATTATTCGAAAGAAGCAGAATTACATGAGACCTGAATGGGCCAACTCCTCGACAATAACAAGAGGGAATTGTTACTCTATTTAAAAAATGTCGACCAGATGTCCGATAGATACAATACCGTCTTGAAAAAAGTCAACAAGTTGTATACTTTTAATTTAAAACCAAAGTTACTCTCATTTTACAAACAGCTCGAAATTTACGAAAGTGTTCAGAGATCAACTTCTTTGGCACTGCGATTGAACGATGTTTGGTGATCGTTGCGAATGGAGATCGTGGAAACTTTTAAACATGTTACTATTTTATCCACATTCTTTTGCAAACGAGGAAAAGAATATTCTTTACACTTTGTTTCACTGAAAAAAAAAAAGGTTTTTTTTTTTTTTAATTACAAAAAAGCAAACGGGTATATAAAGAGATTAGAGTGCATATTTGTTTCGCATTAAATGTTTTCCTTTCGTAAGAGAATAACAATTTTGGGGCATGTAGAACTGAAAGATTTGTACGATTTCGTATCTCTAGAGGAAAAAACTCACAAGTATTCGGTGCGCAATGATCCATGCAAAACCTTCATCGCTGCTTCGCCATGTGTTTGAAACACCTTTCCAAAATTTCAGTATAATGGCCTCCTACATCGTGAATTAGCCCAAGTTTTCCATCGGGTCATGCGCTGATTTCCGAACCTATGAAGTTTTGGTAGCCGCCATCGAGGAAAATAAAAAATAAAAAATCATTCGAGAAGCCTTGATTTAGGAGTTCAACTACATAAAAATATCTAAAATTACTACAAATCAAACGAACAAAAACTACACGATGCGCTAAAAGATACGTTTACGCAATTTTCAGATTTCGACCGCGATGTTAGACAAACCAATGGCTGGACACCTTATGCATCGGAGCTCAGAGTACGAGATGTTGATTTCGCTCTTTGCAGAACCATCGACGTACTTTTCAAGTCCAAGCAGGGGGATTTGGTGATGGTCGATTGGAAACGTTCGCCAAAGAATTTCGAAGAATCTCGGGGCGAATATGGACTGGGACCCGTATGTAACATATAAGCATCACAACTAAACAAGTATTCGTTGTAGCAAAACATTTATCATTTTTATTCAACTAGGAAGAAAATTTATATCTGACCATGCGCGGACGGCAAATCATCGAAATGTATCTACTGCAATTGTGCGCAAACCTGTGGAATTACAAGTTGTTGTCTGTAGTTGATTTAGACGAAAATGTGATTGAGAAATGTTTAATTTACACAATCGATAATCAATAAAAGTTTTTTTTTTTTTTCTTTTTGCTCAAGATAGCAGCTATAAAAGAGGAGGTTAATTGTTGTTACATTACCAGTCGCCCAGAAGAAACTTGGCACGATGGATACCACTAGCAAAACTATTGAACAACAGCCGCAGCAGCCGAAACACAGCTGTATCAACTCGACAATAGCGCTAATACTTTAACTAATCTCTTGGTGGAAGATCGCAAATCAGTCAAGCGGAGAAATTACGAATTATGTGACGATGTCGAAGAAGCACAAGACATTGAATCATTTATTCAAGCACCAATCAACCAACAACCAGAGGGAAACGAGCTGTGAAATATCAACGGGTCGAGAACAAAACATGTCTACCATGCATTGTCGTAGATAATTCCGAAGTAAAGTTTCTTTCAATGTTGGGTGAAATTGATGGCAACTACTTCAAGTTTTATTGCAACGATCAAAAAAAGGTGAACGCGAGTAATTATCGCTCCGAAGATGATGAAGTTACCAACTTTATCCGACTGTTGGCAAAATACCTTCAGTTGTTTAACCTACTCGGTTCAAACATTAACCTCCGCAATGTGAATGATGTCATCGAGATAAAGATAAGCTCTCAAATTCCAATTGTTGGAAACGAACCATTGAGAAAATATGTATTTTGCGCGGTAGATCGCAATTTACTGAAAAAGACTGTTAGCAAAAATCATAGTGGCGGAAGTTTCAATTCGTGGTACTTGATCACAAACAAGGTGATCCAATACAATCTTTCCACTGTGGAAGAAGAAAACATGGAATGTGTCGACCAGAGGATTGAACTAAAACACAGATCTTCCTTCCTTCTCCTCCAGAACAAAAATGGTAAGTTTTTGAATCATAAAAATCATGGATCCTGCCGGTTTAGAAACGCTATGTAAAAGCCAGGACGAAATCGCAACAGTATTTGCAATTTTCGGTATCTATACAGAAATAGTGTGCAGCATTTAAAGTTTGAGCTCTCTGCATGGTGTATAAATCTAAAAGATATGGAACAATAAATGTGGGAAGAAAAAAAAAAAAATTGTAACTTATTTATCAATGTGTATTTTTTGTAATTAATAGCAAATACATTTTTAAAAAATAATATATAGCCCTATTCGTGTTTATTATTTTTAAGTACACTATCTACAAGGGTGATTGTTAGCCAAATGAAGATATTTTTCTCCTCCGAGTACATTTTTTAAATGCACATTTTAAGAGTGCCATACACATACCTAGAATTATGCCCCAAATAACCAAACACACACTTTGAACAATAGCTTCATTTTTTATGCGATCAAAAGAGAGAGAGAGAGAGAGAGAGAGAGAGAGAGAGAGAGAGAGAGAGAGAGAGAGATGTTTATTCGTAGTTTCACTATTCGTATCTTGAAAAATTTCTAGAGTTTTTTCGATCGTCTTTTTATTTTCTTCCATTTTCGACAACGTATCAGGACCAAAACTGTCGAAGAACCACAGAGAAACATAAACTGCACGTGAAACTGTTTCTTTTATTGTCGATGTAGTTGTTTTCCTAATAACCTCTTCAATTTTACCGATAAATCCATTACCTCTAGTCTCGTTTCGAGTAACAATACTAGCAGCTCTTTCAGTTACAACATCTTTAGTTGTATCACCGACACTTGGTTTCACACTAGAATTTTAAACCTTTTCACGTTCAATAGAATTGTACGAGTTTGTATCCACATCTCTCCCCAATAAATCACCATTATGGTTACTTTCCTCATTTCCCTCTATCAGTGTATTAAAAAGTGTTAATTTTTCTGATTTAAACTAAGAAAATTATAAAGTTCTGTGCTATTGGATTCGTGTAGTAAAGGCAATAAAAAGGCACGGTTGGTCATCGTGCATATATATAAAATAAAAGGTACGTTTTTACAATTATTTTTTTTAATGTTCTTACATACACATATTAATTACTTAATTTCTACGGCGCAATGTTAAGCTTGGATTCCGCTGAAAATGGGCGTGTTTAATATCGTGGCCAAACCCGATGCGTTTGTCGTCTGAAACTCTCGATTGGTTATACTCGCATCTGCCATGGATTTAATTCCACTTTTGCTGATGTTCACCAGAGGCCCCGAGATTTTCGAATATGTGTGAAATAAATCAGTCCCCCCCCCCCCCCCCATAAGACATGTATGTTTTCAACAATATGATAAAGGAGACGACGCAAAAAGTCTCTTCATGTAAATCTTCTGGAAGGGAAATAATCTTGTAATTTTGCACAAAGAGCAAAGTTAGGTGATTGTACAAGTACAAATATTCATGCGAAAACAAGAGTTTTGTGTTGCTCGTGTATATCAACTAAGCCTGTGGTCGTTTGTCCCAGACCGATTTCGGATCGGGCTACATGGATGGGATTTCCAACCATTTGTGTAGGATCTTATACAATCTTGACTCGAGAAAATTCCGTACGTAAAAATGAAAGTAGAAAAAATATTGGTCGCTCAAGAAAGTGGTTGCGACAACAGAGAACTGAAGTTGAATATCTCGAAAAATGTCGAATAATGCATTTTCCGAAACGACAGCATACACATCCTTAATACTGCCTTGTTTATAATTATATGTTACGCAGTGCTATCTCAACCTCTTTACAGTCGTCGTCTTTTCAGATTCATCGACGGATATCTCGTTGGCCTCATCTTTTTGTCGCATCTCGGACATATTTTCGAGTAATGCATAATTGCTGTCACGGTGTACATAAATCACCGTCGACACCAAACTCGAAGGACATTTCGAGTTCAACTTGTAGGCCATGATATATTGCAGTCGGAGAAATTTGTCAAACACGTCGTTGCGTATACACACTCGGTACTTGAAACACGTGCATTGCATTGCATTGCGTGTGAAAACCAAATCGTTGGTCGTCCAGTTAAACAGTTCAATGCCGTTAGTATTTTCAGAAATTATCATGTTTGCATGTTTAATGTTGAGCGCTGCCTGTTGCCTCGGCTCCAAGTAATTGGCGACGATGATTAGAGGCGAACTCGGGCCAATGTCGGACAGTAAGTAATACTGGTTGATCATCCGGATCCAGTTTTCATTCTGGTTTTCAAACTTGTCAGCGATTTCGTCCAAATCTCACGGGGTTTGCGGTGGATGCGTCAAGAATCTAACGCATCCATCATTCCTAGCTTCGCATGATCGGATCGTCCCCTCGTCGACCTGTTTCGCCTGCAAACTCTTCCGTATTTTCTCTTTCAAGTTTTCGCCATCGCATTGATTTACGTACACGGTCGTCAACAGTGTGTGACATTGTTCCGTCAAGACTGGATTCAATCCCTTGGACATTAACACTTTAGGGAGATGGCGATTCATAAAGTTGTAAAATTCAATCCCAAATTCACTTGTCGGGTAATGTACGAACCTTTCCTTTGCCATTAAATATGCCATTTCGAAATTTACATTACACTCGTATCCTTTTCGAAAATTGTGGACAAAGAAAAGCTTGGTGAAATAAATTAAAATATCACCGATCGGAACTTGGTCACCAATTAATTTTAATAAATGTATGGTTCCAACTCACCCTCGTTTAGCAGGCTGTTTATCTTCAATTTTAATCGTCTTTTCAGGCAGCGACTGCGAGGAACTCTGAACATTAATATGTTCTTTCCTGCGAAATTAATTCGCCTACATAGCATGTTTTTTCACTCACAGAACACTGATTTGAGACTGAGAAAAAAAATATTAAATCCCTTACTATATAACTTGGTTTTTTTGTAGAGGTTTTTTTTTACACCATGTCGGAAAGGGATTATGTTCTCGAAAACTGTTTCACCACATCCTATATCATGTGGCTGATTACTTCGATATTGATGGTAATCAGCAACCGATTTTTACGGGAAGAATACCTCAACAACATTTTCATCATTGTAGCAGGACTGACAATCAATTTGGGTTCGATCATTCAAACAGTAACATTGATTGTTTGACGAAGACAGTTACTGTCTCCAATCTATTTTATTGGATTATGCATAGGTTGTTTCAAATTACTAATTTTACAAATCTATGAACATTTCACATTTGGAAATGAAATGATGTCTACAATCATCACAACGGTCTTCAGTTTAACTTGCAGTAGTTTGATGTTTATCAATTTGCGAGTTTTTGCCCGACAAAAACAAGTTGTTTTTTCTCTAGGGCACTTCGGGTGTGGGGAAGACTACAGAATCTGCTCGATCGTTTTATTTTCTCCAGTTTCTGGCGAAATATCTCCATACAAGAACAAGAACGATAATAACCTACTCCAATTGATGTATACCATCGACTTGGAAAACGAACTAATGTGCTACGTACAATTGCTGAAGAAACGTTAAGTGTTTCTAGACCGTTCTCCATACTCGCAGTTTGTGTATAGGTTGTTATTCGATTACAACGGCAACATGCCGATCCGCGTACGTTCAAACAAAATGTGTCGATCTTCTTTCAACTTTGTGCCGAACATTTACTTTACATACACAAAAGGTTCCTGCATAAATTTTCCATTTTGGGTTGGATAGTCGAAATGAAATGGTGTCTCGCTACTGACATTCTATTTACAAAGGAATTGATCAAGATAAGAAACACGTTTGAAATCACCAATGGGTTCAATTTGGATAGTTACATTACTAATCAAAATTTATTGTTGGCTTGGTTAGCTTCCCTGTTTGATGAAGAAGTTGTATTTGTGAAAAAATATGTATCAAATGAATTGACAAAAATAAGTGTATAAATAAAAGCAATATATATATATATATATATATATATATATATATATATATATATATATATATATATATATATATATATATATACTATATGAATATTTTACTTAAAGCAATGATTTTTTTACGACATATCGCACATTTAATATGTGTAAATATACATTCTATACATAAAATCGAATGACCACAAGGCAGAAAAACAACCTTCAATTCTCTTTGGTAACAAATTCTGCATAAAAATTGTTTTTGTTGTTTATCTTCATTATCGCCACTGCTGCCGTCGCCCACACATTTCGTCAAATCCTTGTTTGTGGAATTAACGCTGCTGCTCACACATTTCTCCAAATCGTTGTTTGCAGGATATGTCATCTCCTCGTTCTCTTTTTGCTTAAGCTGTTGTATTCTTTCCACCCGAATTTTGTCGATGAAACCCTTTTCTTTTGCCAAAAGGAAAAATTTAAATCCGGGATACCAAAAACCATGTTCTATCCAAGGATCGTCTTCATCTTCCCAATGTATAAGGTTTTTACCGCAATGAAAACAAGTCACTCGATCACCGAAACCCATGTAAAGAACCCTGCATTACTTAGCCGTTTTGTGACTTAACTAGAGATGGAGGCCACTGTTTTATATTAAATTTCTTTATTCGTGCTTCACACGTATTGCATTCAGCATAGGCGTATTATTATTTGTAGTTTTGCAAAAGTTGAGATATGGCATCAACATCGACATCGTCGTCTATGATGTCGATTTTACAAACATTTTTACCATTCTCGATATTTGCAGCCGTAATAGGATACATGTTATCCTTTATCAAGTTAACATACATACATTCAATCATCGAGTATTTATAAACATGTTCTATCTAAGGATCAGCTTCTTCTTTACAGTGATAATATTTGCAGCCACAATAAAAGCAAATGACCGTTACGTTGTTCCCCGAGTAGAAGAAACCAGCTTGGCTAAGTTGTTTCGGTCGTTGTTTCATCGCCTTGGGTCAAAACTCGTACGTTGCCAACCACGATTCAAACAAATTATATTCGGGATACCTCGAACCTATATATTCCACGATACCCGTCTCTTCGAAACACGTCGTTCGCAATCCCATAAACACAGATTGCACGGCATTGGAGGGCCTTTGCCCATGTTCGTGAAAAGCATACTCGAAATTAACCATAGTTCTTTTCCTCCTGTCTCTATTCTGCCCACCTTTTTTTGGTGAGTATCATTATATATATATGAAAACAATTCACAAATTATGCAAAAAGTATTGCATGAATGATTCGGTAAATCATGAATTATTTAAAATGCGTTTTTCATTTAAATACAAACCATAATCTTTAATGGCCGAGATAAACGAATTATGACCGAGTCGGGGAACCATGTGCGCATTTATACCCATTTGGCACATTTCCTTAACGATTTCGGCCGCAATTTCGTTCAAGGAAAGTTTCGAGGAATTGATTGCGTCTTTAAATTCGAGCGTACTGTCGAGCGAAACCAATTTATCCACGAGTCCCAGGTAGTGATGAATGTTTCTTTTGGTGCCACTCAAAACGATGCGAATTAATTTTCCGTCCAATAAACTCAGTGATTTTAATGAGTAAAGAAATGGGAGCGATTCGTCGTGAAAATCATTAGTGAAGCCATTTGCCAACTCGTAAGTTTTCTGGTTCTCTTCGCAAAAGAAATAGTATGTTTTCCTCGAGCTGTATTTGAAATAAACACAGATACACATATTTTCCAAAATATCCGCCGTTGGTTCGACCAAGTCGTAAACGTGGGGCACGTCGACAATCAGTTTGTCTAATGCTCGCGATTCGTCACATCATCGAACCATTTCAATGTATAAATGTTGAAAAATAATTCGTATAATTGGTGAAACTCGTGTGTTTTTGGCAAACTTCGTTTATGCATGTACAGAATATGAACTTCGGTAAATGTCAACCTCTGTTTATTAAAAGGAATGTAAATACTGTAAATGGGAGACATGTTGATTATAGCTTCCTTGATGGCGACCGCATCCAAAACAACGTACAATAATTCCGTATCTCCACCGATTTCGGCATTTTGATTCTTCAGGATCAACGACGATCGAGGCGGGAATTATCACTGGATCTCGTTTGAGTAAAATTACAGTTCCCTACCACAGATTGATGAATTTCCTTTTGTCCATCCACAGCGTTGGTCAGGTCAAAGAGGAAGATTCGAGAGACGTTCAGGTCGATGCCTATTGATGTCCTCCATGTGTGAGGAACGACGATCTCGTTTGGTCGTAGATCGGCTCGTAAAAAACTTTGACCGCGCAAACATTTTATTCTTGGTGACAGTAAATTCCCGAGAATCTGGCTCCTGATATCTTGCAATATTGTCTTTATCGACCCATTACAAAATGTAACGTCGAAAAAATTTTGAATCTCTACAAATGGTTTCTTGTCATAGCAAAAAATTTGCTCGTCCAAGGCATAAACAGCATGTTTGTCAACCATGCACGACTCACCGACCTTGCGCAATTCTAACAAGAGTAAAAATGTATATATTTTCTTCCAGTCGGCATAAATTTGACAGTACTGCCACGTCTTTATCCGATATATTAAATCGCGGTACCATTTTCCAGAGGACTCTGGAAATGATGTAATCAGGGAATCAAACGAATCCAGAATGGAATGTAAATATTTTTTTCTCGAAATGTACTGGTGATTCCCAATCATCTTGAACAGGATGACCAATTAGGCCATTTTATCAGTTTCCAGAATGTTTTTAAACTTGTAAATTGATTCCTTCGAGTGCATTTTCAAGTTGGGAATAACAAAACAGCACAGATCATCGGAATTATTTTTTAATTGTTCAATGACCCTGCGATTCGACAGACGGTAAATGTATGGAAATTTTGTTTGTACGATATAAACACCAATATTGCTTTGCACCTCGACTAAAGCATGACTTTTTTTATTTTTCCTAAACCACCAACTGTCGAGGATACACCTTATTTGTTTTGTGATAGCAATTGGCCAGTTTTTTTTTTTTTTTTGCTTGTTCCAGGGTAATGTACGACACTCTGTACTTAATTTTATTGTGTGTCTGTGTTTCACCTGAGAAACAAAGACTTATATACTCAATTTATTTTTTTTATTCCTGTTTTGTTATTGTATGTGTATTTTACCCGATAAAAAAGGCATATATGATTTATTTTTTTAGTTCTTTATTTTTCATCCATCAAGTGAGACTCTCTCGAGACTCGAAAAAATATTTTCAAACAAAAAAGTGCAGCAAGTAAAAAAATTACACGAGGCAAAGTTGAGGGTGATGAAACAAAAATGTTGGCCTAATCTTGAGGCAAACTTGAAAATTGCCTCAACTTTGCCTCAATACTATCCCATAATTTTTCAATTTATTATTGCATAATCTTGAGGCAAATTTGAGGCTTTCTCAAGATTGCCTCAAGAACCACGTAAAGCAAAGTTGAGGTTGCCTCATCTTTCCCTTCTCATTCCCTCTGATTAGACTCATTCACTCACATAGTTTTGTGAATAGACCCGTGATGCGAATGGTTGGTGTTGAAGAAAAGCATCCAGTATCTGCATTGTTATCTTCTTCGTATCCTAGGGCATTGACCTTGAATGTAACATCAGAGGCAATAGCCAGTCCTGTTATAGGTGACCCTGACGGATCTGCATCGAAAATCAGCTGGATGTTTATCAATTGAGTTATGTTTCCATAACAGCACATCTCCAGTTTAAGAAGTGGTTCCAAAAAGTCGACCAAGTTATCCCACGTTATTTGTTTTCAAATACGCAATAATCACGTAAAATGTATTTTATGTTTATTGTCTTGCCACAGGTAAAGAAAATCGTGTGACAATTCAAGTCGGCGAACACCCAATGCCGTCTATAGGTTTTTTTCAACTTCTGCGACACTTAAACATCCATCGGCGAATGCTGAAAACCACGGTGAACATTTTCAGTGATATCGATTGAATACATAATAAGAGTAATAAAAAAAATTATACTGTTTCGAGACTTGATGGAATTTTTACGCAATTTTCCTTTTGGATGATGATGTGTCAAATGGGTCGAGATGGGAGATGTTCGATATTTGCTCATTTTACCCTACAACTCAATAATGGTGAATTATAATGGAAAACTAGCAATTCTACTCCCGAAAGAAAAATTCAATAAAATCAACATGACTCGAGTAGTGGAAATTGACGATAAATGCGAGGGACAAAGGTTTGAGAAAAACTATAAACCTTAAACCCTCGACTCTGTTAAAAATACTAAATACCAACATATATGAAATTGATTACATATTTTATGATATAACATCCACACAGTATTTGGCAGTGCAAATCGTCAACAGACTACTCGAACTGGGTATAATAAGAATCTGAGTTTTGGTATTTATAGTTTAGTTTTTTTAGTTTTACAGTAACAAAAAATATATTTTTGATATTGCCGTGGTTTTTTATAAGTAAAGAAAACAATCGAGTGCTCTACAATAGTCATTAGTCACAAAGTGACTTGGTTGTTATGGCGATGATACCAACAACGATGGTGATGGCGCTAACATCAGCGATGGTTATGATGGGAATGCTGTTACTATCAACAATTATAACGACGATTGGAATATGTCATTTGCTATAAAATAATTTTACATAGAAATAAACAAATGCACGTCTACATTTAATTTAAAAAATATTGAAGAAAACTGCATATTTTATAGTTTAGTTCCACGAAATTTTGACAGTGTGTGTCGTCATCGACATCCCCTCACCGACTCCTAATTCGAACAACCACTCACGATGCAGCATTTTATCCCCCCGCCCCTCATTCCAGTTTGCCTTTATGCCGGAGAGATCTGGAAAAAAGACTTCATTTGATGGTGAGAGCTGGACAGAGCAGCATCAAATTTCTCCTCCTCTTCAGAACAGAAGAGAAATAAGGTTAGTACAAACACGTAAGTTAATTAATATATATACTATATATAGTATATATAATATATATTAATTAACTTACCTTGTTGTACTTACCTTATTTCTCTTCTGTTCAGGAGGAGAAGCTGACGATGTTTCTCTGTCCCTCGCTCGCCATCGAACGAAGTCTTTTTCCAGATCTTTCCACCGTACACGCAAACTGTAAGGAGGGAAGGGAGGGGAAATTAAATGCCGCAACATGATTGGTTGTCCAAATTAGGAGCGGGGGTAAAATTAAACATCATTTATCTCGCAAGGTGTGGACAACAGTGCAAAGTATGTACTTGCAAACTGAAAAGGTGGCAAGGAGGGGAGGTAAATTGTGTACTCTGATTTGTTGTTAATTCCCCCCACTCCTAATTTTACCAGCCAATCACGATGCAGAATTTCACTTGCAGATCTCGCAGCCATATAGGCAAACTGAAAGGAGTGGAATGGGAGGGGAGGGTGAATGCTGTACTCTGATTGGTTGTTGAAAGTGGTGTGAGAGAGAGGGGGTAGGGGTGAAGGATGTCGATCATAGAGCACTCTGGTAAAGTTTCGCAGAACTAGACAAACTTATCTATGGGTCCCTATACGGGTAATTTGTACTCAAAATTTGTCTTGCACGTAAAAGGGAACTATAAACGAGATGTTTGCTATCCAATTCCAAATGTTCGTTCCTCATGTAGCTGCCGAGATTGCCGCGATGACTGTCGAAAGTGAAAAATAAATAAATTTCCATATATTCGAATGCAGACAAAGAGTCCATTATCACTTTCGAAAATAAGAAAGACATGTTTTACTAAAAGTCAATTATATTATGTTGTTTGTAAATTATCAAATAAAAAAATTAATGTTAAAGAAGTTTTTAGGTATCCTTTCCCTATTTTTTTTATTTATCGTTGATTCACCTTCTTGGTTCTCATGTTTGAGCTCATTGTATTTGTTCATAAAACCAACAAGTATCTCATAAAACACATTTTCCCTCGTGAGCCGAAATTTACTCGTGCCATACCAAGGAGATGCGATATTGAAGCCCGGTAACGTATTTACAATTACCGTTGTTTTTTCGAGTCCTTTTTCCTCCAGTTTATCACTGTTACCATTTACGAGCGAAACTATGAAATTAATGTTATACTTTGCAGATACATGGTTTAATTGAAATGAAACTGTCTTTTTAATTTCGAAATTATTCCAATTGTTTACCAAATTATTTAAAATGTCAAGCAATTTTTGGGAATTCTGTAATATATCGACACTTATTTTTACATAAACTATATTTTATATAGTTTTTATTAATTGTGTTGCATAAAATTATAAAATTAGTAGACTTGTCAAAAGCATCGCCACTATTTTCTTCATTTAAAAAAAAAGTCTATTAACTCTTTTATCTGCTTATCCCTTGACTCATAAGATACTGTAAAATGGAAAAGGATAGATTTTTTTTTCAAGTCGTATTAGTATTGGTATACCTTACCATTTTGAAAATATTGACCAATATAATTATAAGTAAACAACTAACGTACGAAAACAAACGTATAGATTATCCCGAATTGCATGCAAATTCTATCTACTGGTAATTTTTAAAATGGCAACCTTCGTAGATGCAGCTTCAATTGCGTCCAACGATTCGCCGACTTTGAACACTTCATTTGGTTTTTCGCAAGATGCTCCCGAAGACGGTTTGAATATGAAACGAGAAAATGATGAGGTGTAAACTTATAATGATTTGACTAGGAAAATTTCAATCATATACAATTCGTTAAAGGTCTCGGCGACTAATTTGTGGGACGATTTCTTACGCACCGATCCACAAAACATTCTAAACAGCATCTGTAACGATTTTTCGGCAATAACAAAAAAAATATTTCGCGAGTAAAGTAAAGGCATGTGTAAAATCTTACATCATCGTCGAAGGGTATATAACGAGCGGATTTGTAATCGTGCCTTATTTGAATGATCAGAATTTGGTGTTGAACATTGATGTGGACGAGGCTGTGCAGTTATTGCGTAGTTCTCTCACTTGCTTCGCTCTCATCCAACCGAAAATCTCCATTCACCATTCGTTCTTCACATGTTCATCCCGAAACTATCTTTTTGAGCTGAATTGTAAACTCCAGACGGTCCAACGACATCCGCTGCGAGATACTTTAAAATACCATTCCTACAATCTATTTAACATACAAGAATTTGGATAGCCGGTGTTGAATAGCAGTATTTTCAACGAAACGCCGTCGTGGACGAATCGCTCACCAACATTCGAAATAACATTGGTGACATTTGGACGAATAAGGCCAACCACATACATCTGTTCCTGTTAACTCTGACGTATTCGATTTTAAATACGGGATTTAATTTCCTCTATGTGGACTTTTCAGCCCACTCGCAAGATTTGTGTGTCCTGAAACTCTTTGTGAAATACAGTGCGGCCGATGCAAGGATAAATAACTGGCCCACTATTGGAATATCTGTGAAAATATGAACATCACACCCAAAGTCTTGAAATTGCGTAAAACCAATTCCTCTCTCGTCTCATCTTCCGCGATAAAAAGGCTTGTAGTTTTGCAACGAGTGGAAATGCAAAAAAAAAATCTGGCTATTAAGGAAATGCTGTTCCAAATGGAAACTCACGACCGGTGTAAAGGGGTGTTTGATTTTTTAAGAAACTATACAACAAATGATGAATAATTTCAACGTCTTTCACAGGTTCATATGTCATTCGTACTCAGACACCGTACATTCATCGGCAATTACCAACTCTTTGGGAAAATTGTGGAGTTCGTGTCCAACTCAGGTAAGCAAATGTATCACAATCAACAAAAAAAAATAAAATTATAATAGGCACAACTTTTTTGTTGTACAAAGAACTGAAGAAATGTGTCTGTTTCTTAGATTACGATAAAATTAGAGATATCGATCCAAAACATTACAATTTTATTACATCTCTAGCGACATTAGGCTACATTTGGTCAGAGAAACATTTAGTGCCGGTCAAAATAATAATTCCACTCTTTAAACGATACTATGATAGTCTTCCCGAAAACATTGTTCATCAACTGATAAAAATGTATTCTTTTACAATCATTGTATGATAAGAATGTTGATCAATTCGGATCCATTGATTTTTTTCAAGACTTACGAAAGAGGACGTGAACGATGCATCAGGTCCCATTTAAAGTACACGAATTTTATGAAAAATGGTAGTACTTTGGCCGATTTCCAAGATTTAGTTTCATAATTTATTTTTGGGTATTTACCGAAAATTCGAGCATATTCCACCATTGTTTGCAACACATTGGTGATCGAACTGAAATGTCTAGATCCCTCCTACCAAAAACCCTTTAAAGTGTCCATGTTCACTTTGGCTTATCATCGAGCGGCTAAACTCAACCACTACGATGCGCAGATCTTGTATTTAAGTGACCGAAGTCCCATCACCATCGAAGGAAAACGGAATGACAATCTACAAATTGACCAAAGTCCAAAAGTCTTGCCTTGGAATAACACAAAAAAAAAACACAACTATGAGGAAAATGTGCTTACCGAGTTTCTAAATGACTCGAACACTCCCTACTCATCGGAAGTTGAACTGATGCTTTTAATTGATTTTCTGTACAAGACGGGTAGGCGAAAAAGCAAATTTTTTTTTCCCCTTGCGGTGAGACAAGTTAACGAACTGATTAAAAGTGAAAAAACTGAAATTAAAACAAATACAAAAACAATAATAATATGTATTCTTTCTCAGTTAACGCATACGATGAACGCGTTTGTGAATCATCTATCACATTCTATTTACAAAATCTTGAATAGACTCTTTGTCACCCGATACGAAAATCTCTGATTTACATTGGGTAGTAGAAAAAAATAACAGTAGTGAGGCCCGATCGGGGAGTGTTGTTCCATGTTTGGCGAAATAATTTTTCGGTGCATGCAAGTACGGTCGATCCGAGATTAGCTCAAAATGCACTTGGGCACAGTAAAAAAAAGTCCATATTGAATTACGTAAATAAACAAATGTTGAACGATACCGACTTTCTGCAAATTTTACTCAACCAACTCACATTTAATTAAAAAATAATAATAATAAATAAAATAGTTTTTTCTTATTGGCAACTCGATGGTATATAACTGCAGGAAAACATCGAACCTCATCAATCAATCTCTGTCGTCGAGAAGAGCATCATGTCGATGAGGTGTGATTAACATGGAGCATGTGCCCACCAACCTGCCATCTGTCAATTTTTTATTTGTGGTTACAATGCTCAGTGTCTCGACGTATATGATTTGCCTTCGCATACATCAGAGACGGAAAGATCGTCTTGGCAAAATTCCTCGCCAGAGATCGATGGATGCCGAGTGGGTGAAGATGGTGACGCCACGGAAATCGGTGGATGGCGAGAGAGTGAAGATGGTGATGCTGCAGCTGCCGCCATCAATGTTCCTATTTCTGTTATAGATGATGAAGTTCACTCGATTTGCATCGTTGACTTTCAATGTTTTGAAATTCTTCAAACATTTTACATAAAGGAGTTGGCTATTTTCGACATTGAAACGAATCACATACAACACTACATTTTTGGACCTCCGTGTAAGCTAACTTGTTTCAGTGACGAGACCAAATCAGTTATCCGAAATTCGATTTTACATGTGCATGGACTACGCTTGTATGAAGGGTGGGTACCTTACAAGTGTGCGTTGAGTATAGTGCAAAAAATTCTGAGGAATTACAAACATATTTACGTTCCACGTGTGGAAAATTACAAGATTTTGCGCAGACAATTTCTACCCCCATGCCTATTGACCAACTCGATCCACGACCTCGAAAACCGTATACCAAATTTTCTAGAGGAGGTGAAGGATGCAGTTGACTGGGTACTTTTCTGAAGATGTATCACCCACCATGGACTTTGCGTGATGGAAAAAATGTGTTTTTGAATATGTTTTATTAAAAAAGAATATACATTTGTAACGTGGGTTTTTATATGTAATTTTGAATTTTTTTTGCATATAAGGCATAATCATGACCCTAAATATAGAAGAAAAAAAAACAAATACATCAATACTATTTTGGATTCTCAAAAAAAAAACCCTATCTTAAACGATGATTCCTATTCCACTGAAATATATAATAAATTCTTGCATCAATTCAAAATGGAGAAATATTCAATAGTTGTTACATACCAAAATCGACAAAAAAATTATATATTCAATGAAAAAACCTCATGAAATGTACGTGATTTTAAAAGAGGTAATCAGTCAGCACTCATTTATAGATTTTGTCCTTTTTCTCTTGCATAAAATTATAGACCAAGTAGTTCTCGACGATAGGGATAAACGCCCGTTCATAATAAACCGGTTTATTTTGGCAGTGATTCAATTTCTAGACAATTTCCCAAGGACAGAATCCTTGTTTCGACGAACACTGATAAACCTTCGTCGTGGAGGAGGAGATTTCGACTTAATTGACGACATTTAGAATAATTCGCCCATTTATGTGTTTATCGTTTATCACTTTACAAAATCCATTATCGAAGTGTTTGTACAAAGTTGAAAGAATATTGACGAAACTTTTAACGATGCTGAAAAATTGAAATTATTGGACGAGACGGTCAACCCTAATGATTATTTCGAAGTTTAGAAAAATACTGCTATCATTGGGGAGGTCGAAGGTAACAAAACTAGAGACGATTTTGACGCGGAAAACGACCAAGTGTTGGACCTGCTCGATCCGAACACGCCCGCGATAGAATCAAATGATGGCAATAATGGTAAAGATGATGGTGATTACGATAGTGAAGATGAATGCAAGTTACATAACTTAGATAATGATCGGGAGAATTTTAACAAAGTCACAGTATCGGCCATTGTTTACCGCGAAAATCATGTCTATGAGAATGAGCCACTCGAAATTAGCGAATTAAATGAACCCGAAACCGAAGTCATTCTTTCTGATGAACCGGTTATAACACAGACTGACTTAAATTTCAGCCAAAATGGAACAGAAATCGAACTTGTAAATACTGCTGACGAATCCACAACGCTACCAGTGGAACTGAATTCTTACGTAACCGAGCCTGAAACCACATTCTTGGAAATTGAAAAGCCAACATCCACACCCGTCGAAATATATTTCAGTGAAAGCGAATCGGAAACTGAAAGCGAACGTGAGGGATAGTCAGAGTGTTGAAAAGTACCGATCCTTTGGAAATTAAATGGGCGTCTTATCTCGTTTTACCCACTCATGTGGAATGATGATGGGACTCAGACTTGGTACGCATGCAAGGATGGAATCATCACGAGCGATAGACAACTTCCTGTTTGAAATTGAATAGTTGTAAATACAGGACCGATAGGATATTGAGTGTTTTCGAATTTCAACCAAATGTACCGAGAAGTTTCCCATCAATCCACAATAAATTCCTGACAAACTTTCATGAAATTCAAAATATCAACGGTAATAATAATTCATAAGATGCATGTATTTATATATTTTTTATTATTATGGATAACTAGGGTAGTCTTAGTTTTAATTTATTTTACACAGATATGCGATACCTTATACCAAAAATTTACAAGCGAAGCGAAAATGAATTTCCTATTAAATTTCGAATATTATTTTCCTTCATATCTAAATAAACAATCAATTTAAAAAAACACACAATTAATGTTTCGAGTGTTAAATCGGCAATCTGAAACTGAAATCTTTATGCATACGAATATAAACGATTCCAACGTCAGCATTATTCAATTCGCCAGCCGCTACCATGGAGATGGAGACCCTTCGATCGCGAAGGTCCAATATGCCCACATGCATCCCTTCATCCTTACAATAGCATATGCTTTGACAAAGATAATAAATGGTCCGTCATCCGCGGTAACAAAAATAATTTTTTTTGCAAAAATTCCTACTTATATGCTGGCAGACATTATGCGAATCGTCAACGGCATTGCACTGAATGGTTAAAACATACCAACTACACCCGTGTTTACAGACTATTATATGAATATTGATCATAACAAACAAAAACAAACAAAAATCATGTATTACATTGTTTATAACAAAAGAGGGACTAAACAACCTTCCAAATAAAATGTAGACTCCCCCCACCGCACCACCAATGGTTATAAAAAATTTTTATTTGCAACGATTCCTGTATATTGAATGGCAGACATTATGCGAATCGTCAGCAATATGGTAACCATGTCATTTGCAATACGTTATTACGACGAAGCCCACAACTTGGTCAGTATTTCAACCAAACCTTTCGATCAAAATATTGTAATGTACGGTGCGAAACAGGAACATCAAGAATTGGCTTCGGAACTTCCTTGTGGGGTTCCGAATAATTATCGGTGTTGCATAAACTCGTACTATACTCACGAGTCGGAGAATCATGTACAACACTGCAACGGATCTGAACATTTTACGTATTGTAAACGCCCGACGATTACGCATCTTCAGCGTTTTAGCGTTCCCTGCAACGCCAAATGTGAAATGTATTTGAAAACTTTCGAATGAGAAGATTTACATTATTATAATTTTTATTGGCAAATTATCGAAACCATCTACATTAAAATTGACCGAAAGAAAGAATTACCATCTGGTTATACGCATATGAATGCGCGACTCCTCGGGATTCGGAAAATTGCGCTTTAGGAACTGAAACCATTGAACGACACGAAAGAGAAGCACGTAACATAGTGTGATCAACTTAGGCACATTACGGACTGTAAGGATAAAGTACGTCCCGCCAGATGTTTGTGGAGTGAACATACTAATTGCCAACACAAATTCAATCAACAATGTAATTTATCTAGTAATAAACACGAGTTTATGAAAATGATAAAATATCACCAATTTAAATAAAAAAGCTTATTTTTTTACCAAAATAAATTGCCACTTTGTTATGTGTGTTTTTATCATTTATCCAATTCTCATTCAGTTTGTTTAGTTTTGGCGACTATCCAAAAGTTTGTCACTCATCAAAAAAAATTAAAACTTATTATTATATGCGGTTTGTTTTAAGTTGGCCTGTTATGGTAGCGAACAACTTGCTGTTAGACTTTAAATTCTTTCGAAATTGTTTCCATAAACTGTTCTTTTCCCTTCAATTGTTCTATGATTACCTCCACTATAGAGCCGTGCTCGCAAATTATCGTAAAAAAGTCTTGCATAAACGAATAACTAGGTAAATTAACTTTGAGAATATGTTCAAACACCGATCTCATTAGATATATACACTCTGATGTTTTAATTTTTTTTTTGCGCTCATCGTTCGAAGACCAAAGGCGAGGAAATTACCATAGACGATCGCCAGCTTCTGGCTCCTGTCGTTTTTCCCACAGAAAATGAACGGGAATATTCGTTGATTGAAATTGTGAAATGGTAGTTTTTCGTTGATGACTTCTATTAGGAGCGGTAAATAATTTCTGTTTCTATCAAACAGATTTGTGCTCAAGCCGTGTGCTTGGTCTGCTGTAATTGACTCTTTGGCCCGAGGTCCGAATAGTTTCCGGTAAACGCCATCGCAGCGTCGGTAAAAGAATTCGTGTACGTTTAGAATGTATACTTCGCTGTCGTCGTGTCCGAGCAGAGGTTAAATGTAATGCTCAAAGACGGCGTCACGTGTGAAGACATTTTTCAAAAACCTGATCAACAAATTGCACAAAAAGATCATCCGATCCCGGTGTATTTTTTGCTTCGGGACTCGCGGGTAAATTGTTCTGCTTTTGCACCTCTACGTGTGTATGTTCGGCAAGCGCGAATACTAGGCAGAAACCCATCACTGGTACAAACAATATATGTAATACCGAGCTTACCTGATCAAATTCAGTTACGTAGAATCGGAAAATTAATTTTACCAGGGAAACCATGTTTACTTGATTGGGTTTTTACATGAGCCTTAATGCATCTCGAGTAAAGTCTTCGATAATTTTCGGTGATTTATTAGTCAGGTAACTCGCAAAAATTTGGTTTTGTTCGTTGATTATCGCCAAATGTTCGCCCATCCATTTTGGACGAATTTTAAACATGTCAAAAAATAACTTTTCGTAGAATTGTTTAGATCTTGAACTATGGATAAAATGAAATCGATTTTGAGTTTCAGGTTGAGTTTCAACAGAGCTTCGTAGTTGATTATACCATCGAGTAGAAACAAGTTGATTTTGACAATTTTATAAACATATTTACATTATATGTGAAAATTATATTGATGTTTGAAGGTTTATATTCTCGATTATCCGACAGTTTAATGTATTTGAATCGACTGGTTCCTTCAAAGTGTAAAATTTATAAAAATCATTCAAAGCAATGTCGATAGTAGGAGCCATTTGGGTTGTTGTGTCCAATTATTTAATTGCTCTTTATATATATATATATATATATATATATATATATATCGAAAATAAATTTGTTATATTTTTATAAACTCGCTGTTTAGTAAAAAAAGTGTGGCCGAGTGGAGAGTGGTCGTTTATTTGGAGAGTGTTTTTAGTTTTTAGCGAGATATTCAAACACGAATATCGCCATAGTCGAAAAAATAAAATTGTAAACACAAAGTGACCCCGTCTGAATTATTTTTCTTGCGAATGGCGGGCCATCTGGCATCTAGTGGCAGGAATTGTTTGCCACGCAATTAATTTCGAGATTGGTGATTGTAGCATAATATGAATTTGTAATGACTACATACTGACCGAATATTCCCCATTTAGCACAACTATCCAGTGATATTTATTTACTGTTTTCAACAACTCGTGATTTATGTGTAGTTTTAAAAAATTCGTTCGGTAACAATAACACGAAATTCTTTCTAAATTGCCCGTAGAGTGCTAGTAAATGATCTTTGGAAAATAAATTGTATTTGGACTTGGCTGTATCTTCTACCAGTAATGGTAAAAGTGAATCGTCGAAAACATTTTAGAAATTTTGCAAACCGAATAAAGGAGCGCCTACGAAAAATACACATTTCATATATTTGTAAAATTCCGCCTCGTCATAAATTTCCAATATTATTCGCACCAGTGAACCGCCCAAAAGAATGGCCCACTATGAAAATTTCCAAAGGAAATTAGTATTTCGACAAGTACTTTTCCATCGAAAGTTTTACCGAATATGCAGTCTGCAATAAATCTTTACGCCAATCGTATGTGATTTCTTTAATTTTTATATTCGGAACATTTCGATATAAATGCGAAATTAAACTCGAATATACAGATTTTCCAACATAGCACTTTGACGGGTCATAATGAATCGTCATTTAATAGTCGCTGAAAATCTTTATACAATATTTTTCTGAAAGGAAACAATTTGTTTGGAAAAAGTGTAGTTTTAGATTTATTGTCTACAACAAGCGAAGATCCGTATAATCCCGGCACTAGAAATATAATTTTACAAGACATTGTTTTACACAAACACTCACAATCACGAAAAATGAGTTTTTTTTTAAATTGTGTATAAATACTTACATGTACCTACAGATTAAATAATGCATAGATACATACATGTAGTTGCCGTATCGTGATCTGAACAGAATACATCATCCTTTTTCTTCTGCCTTCTAGATCGATGACAAATATAATAAATTCTTCGCAGGTAACGGTGCAGAAAGTAACTATGTTGTTCCTGCCGCAATGAGAAGAAATAAAGTGAGTAAGTTAAAATGTCGGAAATCGGTGCAGTCGGGAGTGTGGCGATGGTGTGATATCACGTATGACGATAATGGAGGGGGTAAATTGGAGAAGGGTAATTGGGAAGAGGTGACAAGTATCAAGCATGCCGATTGGGTGAAGGATTCAATTTTTTTTTTTACGAAAGAGGGATGAAAGTTATACTCCAAATATGGTAATGAAATAAACCAAGCGTGCTGATCGGGTGAGGAATTAGTTTTTTTTTAACAAGAGTGGAGAGAGAGGGAAGGAGGTCACTCGCCAAATATGGTGATGAAATAAAACAAGCGTGTGATGTTGATGGAAGGAGAAGTAGGAAAATGAACCCATTGATCCATACAGTTACGACTCTTCTTTGGTGTTACATAAGACCACCGCAGAACCGCTTAGGTAATTGTTCCACATTGTGTATCGTAATGGGGAAACCGTACAAACATTCAGGGTGTACTATGAAGTATCCATCCAAATTATTTACTTTGCAGTATAGTGCCGTTTCACGTATCCAGCAAAGTTCAGTTTGGCGTATCCAAATTCGGGAACAATTGTTTCGTATCGCGTATCCAAGCATTCTTTTCCGCAAAGATGGTGTGTGCGGGATGTAAAATCACAATGTTGCACGCCAGGCAAGTTATTGATTCCTCGCCAGAGATAAACACGTTTCTCATCGAGCACGACATACTCAAACCAACGATGCGGTGCGAAAAACGTGGGGAAGGCAAAGTGAAATTGGTGAAAAACAGGGGCCTGTTTTACTGGTGTCGACAGCGACTGGAGGACGGTACCAAATGCAACTTTAAAGTGTCGACGAGACCGGGCAGTTTCATGGGCCATTCAAACTTGTCTCCGGGCAAGATGGTCGAGTTGTGTTTACTCTGGTGCCTGATCAAATACCCTCTACAGCAGACTATAGTGAACGAACTTTTGTGCTTGGGAAATACAGTCGTTGCCTGGTCGAGTTTCTGCTGCCAAGTGTGCGTGGACTGGGTGTTGATGTACAGGAAACGCATCGGCAGGGCGAGCAAAGTGGTCGAGATCGACGAGTCGAAGCTGGGCAAACGCAAGAACCACAAAGAACGCAAAGTGCACGGCTAGAGGGTTTCTGCCGGAATGCAGCGGGAACATCCGACGAAATTCTTCCGGTGGAAAAGAAGAACGCGGTGACCCTGACCAAAATCAATCGCGAATGTATCGCTCCAGGCACGACGATAATTTCAGATTGCTGGCGCGGTTACAGCAACTTGTACATTCACGGCTACCGTCACATGCAGGTGAATCACAGGTGGGCATTTGTGTGCAGCGAAAAGAGCGGAATGGTAAACACTTGAAAAACGCTAAATATGAAGAGGGGCGAGACGTTGAAGGTGCACACTCAAAACATCGAGCGAAGTTGGTGTTCTGTGCGATACAGCATTCCTTGCTTTGGCAGACGGAAAAAATCTTGGGTCGGCTACCTGGCCGAGTACGTCTGGAAAAAGAATCATCGGTACGGTGAACGACTGCACACTTTGCTGATTCATGCTGCCGACAAGCACCATCGTAATCGGCGCAGAAGAGATGGCGGCGAAGGCTATCCCAATCTCGACAGGTATCAGTTTGTTACGGTTGTTTTTTAATTTGCAGGCACGAGCGAGATTGAGTTACTGTTGCAGTTGCAGTTTTATGAAAGTTTATTGAGTTGTTGTTGCCATTGCAGTATAAAATTAAAGTGTGATTGACTTGCTGTTTGTTTCAGTTTAACATTTAATTGACTTGCTGTTTGTTAATGTTTAATTGAGTTGCGATTTGTTTCGAGTTTATATTAATATTTAATTGAGATGCTGTTTGATTCAAGTTTAAATTAATGTTTAATAGACTAGCTGTTTGATTCAAGTTTTAAAAATGTTTAATTGCACTGCTATTTGATTCAAATTAAAATTAATGTTTAATTGACTTGCTGTTTGATTCAAGTTTAAAAAAATGTTTTATTGAGTAAATGTTTGATTCAAATAAAAACTATTATTTAGTTGAGTTGCTGTTTGTTTCAAGTTTAAATTAATTTTTAATTGAGTTGCTGTTTGATTCAAGTTTAAATTGATATTTAATTGAGTAGCTGTTTGACTAAAATAAAAAAAATAATGTTTAAATTATTTGCTGTTTGATTCAAATTAAAAATTAATGTTTAATTTAGTTGCTGTTTGATTCAAATAAAAATTAATGTTTTATTGAGTTGATGTTTGATTCAAGTTACAGGTGCGAATGAGACAGTGTAGCTGTTTGATTCAAGTTTAAATTAATGTTTAATTGAGTTCCTGTTTGATTTAATTTACAGGTGCTAGTGAGACAGTGTAGTTGTTTGTTTCAGTTTTAAAAAAAGTTTAATTGAGTTGCTGTTTGTGTAAACAATCATTCGCTATCTGGAAAAAGCCCAAAATTATCGAGTGGGTTGTGATGGGTCCGCCCGGCGACGACGGGTGTACTTGCATCTGTTGCATCCGCAAAACTTGGATCTGCCAGTTTCAATTATTGAGGTAAACAGATTTTTTTAAAATTACATTCATTCACAATCCCGAAAAGTAATAGCGCGGTTGTGTCTGTCGTGACCGGTTCGGCCAGCGGTGGATACAATTGCATACGCTGTTGCTTTCGCGGACTTTGGACCTGCCAGTTTCGAGTGGCGAGGAAATTTATAAAAAACTGATGGTGTATATATAAAACTTAAAAATCTATATGGTTAAATTGATCAAAAAGTTGAATTTTTAACTGTTCATTTCACCGTACCCTTTTAATGATGGCATACATATAAAACATTCTCTATTATATTGTTATATTTATAAAAAAAATAAAATAATTTATAAATATTCTATTTAAAGTAAATAAAAAAACTCTGCATCGTGAATCGCGTGTATTTAAACAAGGACGAGAAAAGGCGAAATAAATTAATTTTTGGATACGCGATAGGAAACTTTTAACAATAGTGACTTTCGCACCTGGATACGCCACGGGAAACAAATGGGGTCTTTTATCGTATATTCCGTTTTCGATTTGGATATGCTATAGGAAATAATTGACTGTACGTCGAAATTTCTCCCCCGACTCGGCTGGATACACAATTCGAAACAAGTGGGGTGTGGCACCAATTTCTCCCCTGCCCGCTTGGATACACAATGTCGTCCTTTTCGGTCATGGACGTTTTGTCACCTGGATACGCAAATGGTAACTATTGGTAAAAACCAGCTTTTTCAAGGTGTGCCAGATACGCAGGGGGGAACTTTGTATTTTATTTAGGCTTTTTCCCGGTTGTGGTTGGATACGTAATTGGTGGGTTTTTTTTTTTTTTTCTCAACTTTTTTTACCATTGGATACATAATACTGTGGTTTTTGAGCGATTTAGATACGCAATACGGAACTGTCGCCATTTCGACTCCCACAGCAGTAGTAGGGGCGTAGGAATCCTAGATACAAAGGGATGCCACTTTTATTTAAATCAAAGGGTTAAATTTATATCAAAGGGTTAATTAAATTGACATCAAAGGGTTTAATGGATTAAAGTGGTTAAATTTACTGAAGGGGTTTAATGGATTGAAAGGGTTAATTTCCGTATTTTTTTGTTTAATGCAAGAGTGTACTTAGGGTAAAATTTCTTTATTTCTTATTGGGTGGGGTGCACCTCTTGTTGATGTTGTCAGCACAACGACTGGCACTTGACTGAGGTGTGCTGTGTTGGGGACAGGGTATAAATGTGGCGAGTTTTGTGCAAGAGTGGCATAAGTATTTTTGGAGGGGATATTGTTCGTAGTCGGTAGATAGGCGATTTCTTTCTAACTAAACAGAAAGAGACATATAGTTAACACACGAGAGAAATAATTTCAGAGTGTTCAAACGAATTGTACATATGAATAGATATAACATGAAGATTTCATCGAATCACAAATTTCAAGTGATCACAGCTACGTGAATAACATCTGATGTCGACAAGTGGTAAACTATTACAATTATGTGATGCTCCAGGTGTCTTAAATGAATTAATTACTTAATTAAATGTCTACAACAAATTAAAAAAAGTCCCTATAAATTGAACGGATAACAAACACAAGTACATTAAAATGACAAAATATGTAATGAAATCGCACAAGTAGCTCCCCCAAAACACATCCGTCCGCCTCGGAGGTTGGTGAATGAATGACTGGATTATATGACGTGCTCCGGCTTATAAGCTCTTATATACGTGGAGCGCAGAAACAGTCATCCCTACCAAGCAAGTATCAACGATGTGCAATTTAAGCAGCGAAAAGCACGGACAATGATTCCGCACTTCCAGTCAACATGGAAAAATAAATATTTCCAAACTCGCATTTTCAATTATACTATTTAAATTTTAAAGAGACACAATAGTGTACCTCTCCCTCTCAATTGTACACGTACCTTAAGTATTTTTTAAAACACATCCGTTCATCTCGGAGGCTGGTGAATCAATGAAGCGAGTTTATGTCAAGAGCCTAACAATATATACGTGAAGCGCAGTCGGCGGCTGACAGGCAACTGAATACACTATTTGTCCTACAATAGACAATGAAAAGAGAATTGTTTATCGAAATTTTCACTATTGTAAGAATAATTCACTTTTTAACACAAATAATTTCTGTCGAAGCGTAGGGACACTCGGATGACTTGGAGAAGGATTTAATCCCTTAAAGCGTAACCGTGCAACACTTTATAGAAACGTACTATATATATTTTATTAATAGTAGATGAAACACAATTTTTTTTCTGTTAAGTCTGTGTATTTCATGGCACTAGTTACCGAAACGACAGTTGTTAAATTATTCCACGTTTCGTTGACCAAACACAGAATTGTAGATTACACGAAACTTATTTTATTACCGATAAATTAAAGTATTTTAATATTAAAACAAGAATCGCGGCTATCACTCTCCGAAGCCCGCTGGCCAACACCGCAAATCGGGGACCTCGCACCCCATGGTCACATCACGAAGCAACAAGCAACATTTTACATACATCGGTGACCAAGATTTAATTTCTCCCTGTGGCATGTGGAATTGTAAAGTTTTGTTTGGCAAATGAGAAAAAATGTTGTTACAACAGCTATATAAAGGAGAGCGTTCAGTATTTAATTGTCAGTCATGGCTAGAATCTTCAACCCTACAGACATATACCAGTTCCTAAAAATTGGATACGGAAGAGTTTTTTTTAACCGAAATACAGTATTCTACAAGTTCATGTCTGCAACAATATAGAACATTGGTGCTACACTTTCGACAACAGTCTCGGCATTCACTTTTGTGAAGGAATAGCATGCAACGATTGTGCTGTGAGATATCTTCGTCCCGACAGTGACTGACCAACAACATTAGAAGATTTGATGATTGCCAGTATTAGCAAGGAGCTAGAAGAGGAGCGGGGAAGCGGAGTAATAGCCTACCAACTCACCAGTCCTCACCAGGGAATTACAGTACGTTGGAAGGAGACCTGCTATGGGGACATCCACAACTTTATTTTCAAACAGGGAGGATTAGTTTTCCCGTCCATGTGTAATTTATATGTGTCTGAAGTGGCTAACACAATATAATGTTCCTAATGAAATACTAGTACTTATGTGTTTTTTACTAAAGGTTTGTATTCTGTAACTTATAGTTTATTATATTCACGTTATGTTGTTAATGAAATATGTGAGTCAGACATTCATTTGAAATGTACGTATTTCTCTCAAGCTTTGACAGCAATAGTAAACCAACTAGTTATGATTCCATTTTAACTAACTGCAACAGTTCTGAATGTCTTGTAAACCAGTACAGACTGCACAGAGTAGATCGTAAGTGCAAGCTTAAGGGCGGATGCAATATAACATCATATTGTGAGGAAGATAAATGTTTTAAACTTCTTATTTATAATACAGACACAGTTTTGCCGTATCAGTATTTCAAATAATGTGATAATAATCTTCATACTTTATATAATTATAGCAAAAACAAGTTTGGTTACATGTCTCATACTAGGTGTGATTCATCAAAATGTTACGTGCATCGAGCAATAAAATTAGCCAAAAATAAAACTTTACCCTCAAACACATCTCAACTTGCAATTTGAGAGAAAGAGTGAATTTATCAATATGCATGCATTCTTCCTTGCTAAATCTTCTCAGTCGAGCGTTGGATGTCATAGTAGTAACATGATGTATTTTCATCCTGCAAATAATTATGCCAGTGTTAAACAAGGAAAGTCCAATATAAAAAAAAATATGTCTGCTGAAAAACCTGAGAAATAATATTTTGCAATACTCCTTAAACACATAAAATAAGTTGTTAAATGTCGCCAGCCTCTATAGAGTAATCAGTTTATAGAATGAGGCTCTGGGTTCGAATCCCGGATAAGGCATGTTTGATATAAGCTGGGTTCGAGTCCCAGGTTAGGTATGATTGTAATATATAGATTCTGGGTTCGAGTCCCAGGTAGGTTAGGTATGTTTGAAACCTTATAATCATAAAAGGAATAATGAACGAATCATGTAATTAACAAAAATATATAGTAGCTTGAAAATCGTTTGTTCGTGAGAGGGTGTAAACGGAGTTGAATCGTAGTATTAAATTCATTTCACGTTGCAATGCAAAATGCCTGTATTGGAGTTACAATTGTTTGTGTACGAAATCATTAAATACGAGCATAATTCAAGTCTAATGGTTTAAAACTGGACAAATACGCGTATTATATGTTCAATTCTAACAAATAAATGCTAAATTAAAAATACGAATCGTGCTATATCCCTTTATAAATTCGTCAAATTTTCTTAAGATGGTTTTAATACGTTTCAAATACATAATATGTATGTTTTATACATTTTTAGAGCAAATTACGAAATATCAATTTTTCTGCCTGTCCACCAGCCGCTACCTCTGCTGGGACCTGATGCGACGGGTTTGTGCGATCAAGGAACCCCTCGCTTCTGACCTTCAGACTCATTTTCAATTTGCAGCTCGCTTGGGAATTCAGCCGCTTGCTGGAGCAGAAACCCCAGATTTTTGCCTGCCTACCCGAACGGGCTAGTGCTCAACCAACTTGATCTTGGGTTCAGTTCTCATTCGAAGCCTTCCATCTTCGCTACTAAAGTTAAAGTGGATAATTTAAAAAAAACTGGGGTTTTTAATTCTTTTGCAGTATTTTGTCAAAACCTTTTTGTAAAATTTATTAGAAGTTGTTTCATTTTGGCCACCTTTAATCTTTTAGTAACTTTTAGCACTTTTTCAGAAAATTTTCTTAATATTGTTAAACATGAATAAAATTTTCTTAAAATCGTTAAGCTTTTAGTAAATCGTTCAACATTTTAATGAACTTGAATGATATGTTCTTAAAATCTTTTAACTTTTTAACAACTCTTTAAAACCTTTTTAACAAGTCGTTAAAACTTTTAACAAAGTGAATGAAACTTTCTTGTTATCGTTAAATTTTCAGTAAATCATTAAACATTTTAATGAATTGTTTACAGCTTGAATTAAATTTTCTTAAAATCGTTAAACTTTTTGACAAATCGTTAAAACTCTTTAACAAATAGTTAAATCTTTTTAACCAATAGTTAAAACTTTTAACAAAAGTGAATGAAAAATTCTTGATGTCATTAAATTTTTAGTAAAGCATTTAACATTTTAATGAATTGTTTACAACTTGAATGAACTTTTTTGAAAACTGTTCAAACTTTTCAATCAAGACTTTAGTATTAGAATGAAAATTACATAAAATTTATTCTGAGTGTGATATACATATATATATGTATTAGAATTTGTTAAAGTGTAATTTGTTTATTAGTGTTAATTGATGATAAGTCGAAAGGGTGCCTGAGGTGACGTGGTCCCACCACACTGTGTAATTTGTTTCTTTAATAGTGTTAATTAATGTTAATTTATGTGTGTGTGCAGACTGGTGGTGTGAGTGCAGGGGAAAACAGTTTTCAATAAATTATAGGTGGGTTGTTGACTTATATTTGAGAGGAAATTAATAGAGTTTTGAAGGAAATACTGAATGACCACCATAGTATTGCATTATGGACAGCAGGCCGAGACAATATCTCGAATTCAGGCCTTCTCTACACTGTTAAATACTCGTAAATATATTTCAATACCATCTAGAATAAAATACAAAGCACACTGAGAAAAAATTGAGTAGGTAGCTGACTGCTAGTATGAGTGCAGAGGAAAGATGATGCGATTTATTTAAAATTTTGCTAGTTTTGCGTAGTTTTAAGAGCTGTTTAAGGGTGGGTTTTGGTTATGTAAACAAAAGGTAGAACTAAGCTGGATATGCCTACCGTATTCAGGAGGTGCATAACCTGAGCTTCCAATCTTATTCTGAGTGAGCTGTTTGGTGACGAATGTTTGAGTGATGGATATGAGCCTTGAGTACTTCTAACAAATTAAATGTTTTTTGATGAGTATGTGATTGAATGGATTGGGTATATAAGTTAATTTTAAGACTTTTCATTTTAAAAGTTTTTGGATTACTTCGAATGTGATAGAAAGAGATAGAGAGAGTTGAGTAGTTTTTTAATAAAATTTAAATAAATTTCATTTTCAAAATTTCTCTAATGTTTAATTTTAAGAGTGTTTGTTTATTTAGTATAATTAATATCCAATGTGTTTCTCCCTTGATAAAACAGTTACATGAAAATCTTTATTTTATAGTGTAAATGATTTATATAGTATACCCTAGAACGTACTAGAATGTATTTTTGATGATGTAAACAATTTTTATAGTGTAAAATTCATAATTTTTAATTGTGTGAAATTCACAATTTTTTTCCAGTGGACACTAGTTTTAATGGTGCAAGATTCAATATTAAAAAAAAGAGCATATTTAAGTTGGAAAGTTTTTAAAAATAGGCTTAAAATTTTATATTGTGTTGGAAACACAGTGTGCTTGCTTTAGAAATTTAAAACTTGTGAAAACAGACGAGGCGAGGCAGATCACGAATCATTGTATAGTCGCTAGACCTGCATGATGGAACTCGCATTGCAGACTGAAGTCGACAGAATGGCATGATCAGAGGGGAAGTAACGACTCTCCCTCCTGATGAAGCACATGTGTACAGGCCATCCCCAGGCTCTGTAGGATATCACGGGGAAGGTGAAATGTTGGGGGGGGGGGAAAGAGGAGCGAGCTTGAAAGGTGGTGTACAGTACGGACAGCGACAGTTTACTGAACCATTCTCTCGCCTGCTCCACATGGGGCCTAACTGCGGCTTGTGAGGTCTTTTACACTACTCCAACTATGCGCGAATCACCATCATCGGCTCTCAAGACCTCGGTTTCGCTTGCTCCCCAAACACACTCAATTCTTGGCTATACGCTACCTGGCTTTGTACACAAGGCCTTAGAATGACTCGTCCCCATATTTTTTGTAAAAACACGCCATTTTAGTTGATTGCCTTTCTCAAATAAACCCACAGTCCCCTTAAAAGTTTTATTTATATAAATAATACAGTGTTTTATGGTAGTATTAATTACAACTATGGCATGATGAGGGAATTAAGTGGTCTTATTTTTCTATGTTTTCAGAAAGATGACTCACTTCAATTTAATTTGTTGTGGTGTTGTGACGATTGTAGAGGGGAAAGTAAAAAAATTAGTTAGTTATTTAAAATAGGTGAGTATAAGTGATCCAATATTGACACATTGCTTGAAGAGCTTTGCGTAATCGATTCATATTCTGAATCACAAACGCAAAGACAGTCTACATCAAGACAACAAGACAGTGTCCCTCTGCCTAAGCGGTCATGAATTAATTAATTGGAAGACGATCTCTACTTAAGTGATTCACTTAAGGAGAGATTGTTTACACCCAAAGGTCAAAACGTGTCCGCTTCTCCCAAACATGACAAGGTTGATCTTTTAAATGATGACTTACTTCTATCAGACTCGGAAGATTTGTGTGATTCGGAGAGTGCTCAATCCATTTCACAGCCAACTTTCGAGTCGATCGGAGATATTTCGCCAAGGGAGCAGGAGAATAATTTGTTTTCCAATTCTGCAGCCTCAGTGGAAACTTTGCCAGACCTGACATACGAGCTCATGGCTACGGTATTCGCAGGAAGACAAAATGATGCGCAAATACATAACAATAGCCTTAACATTGATGCTGACTTTTCTCATTTTTTCAGAGGTGTAAGGTCCCTTTATTAAGCTTAATAATGGCATCACACCGACCAGATAGAGTTTCAGTTGCTGTAGCGGGTAAGTATTTGGAATCTCTCATGGCGGAGAAAGGCACAACCAAAATCTTTTATTTTCAAAGCAAAGCACTCCCTGTCCTCCATTGAGCGAATGTGGGTATAATCTATGATTATATCGTTCCTTATCTCACTAACAGGCTTGATGAGTTTAGTGTGTGTGTGGATCTGGCTGGAGACTGCAAATATTGACATACATGGATGTAAATGTGTCTCAATACCGGCCGTTCACCGTCGGTGTTGCACACACTAAACTACCAAAGTTTATTGCACATAGGAAAGCTTGTTTCGATGTAGACTGCCCGGAGGGAATGTGTTTCCATTATGCTGTCATAGCATCTTTGTTTCCAGCCCCACAAAATGTCAGTCATTTCTCTTCATATCCAAAACCTCACAAGGTTTTGAATACTGAAAGTTTGTGGACACCTGTAGTCCGAGGGGAATAGTTCAATTTTTATCAATGTCTACTGTGTGGTGGACAAAGATAGCAATATACTTTATGAAACTTGCGAAAAGGATGGGGTTCTAGTACCCATGCATATTTCTCCTGTACGCTATGACAAACATGTGAAAATTTTGGCGATTTGTGCGAGTAGAAATGCAGCTCATTTGCATTTCGTCTGTATTAGAAATTTGTCAAAGCTGGTTGGTAATCAGCTGAGTAAATGTCATGATAAGAAATTTGTTTGCAATCACTGTCTCCAGTGTTTCACAACTGTGGATAAACTCGCAAGTCACACTATTCTATGCCAGCAAAAAACGGCTGTTCGCAGTACTTTCCCCACTGAGAATGACAAGTACTTTGAATTTAAGGATTACAGCAAACAGCAGAGATTGGGTTTCGTCGCTTATTGCGACGTTGAATGTTGCCTGAAACCCATGTCCACTTACTTCCCTAATGATAAAACGAGTAATACAACTACAAATACCGAACATGTTCCCTATACTTGTAGTATTTTGTTGGTCTGTTCATACAATCCAAGTTTATCTAACTATTTTGAATTTGTGGATGCAGATGGTATGTACCAATTAATTGACAAATTTGTTGAATTTACAAAGTGGGTTGTAGGAATCGACAGCATTATTGTTCCTATGTAGCGAAAAACCCCTGCTGATGAAGCTAGGTTGATGGCTCAGAAAAGTTGTCACTTTTGTAAAGAAATGCTCGGCACAGATGATATTGTGGTCAATCATGACCATCTGATGGGCGAAATCAGAAGTCGTGTATATAATAAGTGCAACTTGAATTTCAGACTGCCGAAAAGACCACTTGTCGCTGTTTTTCATAACCTGCAAAACTACAATGCTCACATTTATTACAGCCTTTGGCTGAAAATCACGTACCACAACCCAATGGAACCATTGTAATCGAAAACCCAGGTAATATTCAAATGATTAAAATTACCCCTGAAAAATACAAATTAATTACCTAACAAGTTCTCAACGGGATTGATTTTAATGGAAATGCACAATACTTCAAACTACGATTTATTGATTCATTCCAATTCACGAGCATCTCTCTGGAAACTTTGGCGGGTATTTTGCTACCTGTGCAAATGATTATCACCTGCTCGATGTTTTCAGACAACACACAATTCGAATTGGCAAAACGGAAGGGAGTTTTTCCTTATAACTTTGTTAAGTCGCCAGACAGTCTGACGTGCAAGTCACTCCCACCAAAGGACGCATTTCATAATGTGATGAGAGGCGAAGGCATTAGCAATGAGGATTATGCTCATGCCCAAGCTGCATGGGATGCATTCAACTGCATAATCTTGTTGCAGTATGCTATTCACTACTTACGTATGGACACTTATTTTCTGGCAGATAGTTTTGGTCCTTATCGAGATATCAAAGAGTTCTGTTGTGTTCAATAAACCTTGTGCACTGATGTTGCCAATCTTGATATTTCCAAATTAACACTTTACAAATTTCATTATCAGTACATGCATACAAAATTTTTTCCGCAAGCCTTACACCTCCTTTATCGTGACATCCATTCTTTGGAAAATTCTGTTACTTGTGAGGACATCTATAAAGTAATCACCCCAGATTTACACATAATCACGCATTGAAAAAGAATTCCACATGACCAATAATATGCATGTCACTACTGGTACCAACTAATTTCGGATTCAACCAAATCTGATCACCCAGTTCCATCTTCATCTTCTTATGTGAATACATAGATGCATTACAAAAAAACACTAATTACAACAGTATTAGCAGTTAGGTGTTCTAACCTTGTTTTGAGGTACATATCTGTGTTTTATTAATAGTTTAATTGCTTTTTGCATATTATATTAATTTTTATGATTATTAACAGTTTTGATTATGTGTTTTTGCAGATTTCTTCCTGACATGAATCGGAGGCGAATTCGTTCTTCTGGTTATTACCTGAGGAAGGTTTATCGTAATATTGTATCTTTTACTAAGAATGTCAATAAAGATGATAGGTCTTGGACAGTTAAGATCATTCATATATAAGAGAGTTTTATTTTGTTGTCTTGTTTGTACCATTTTGGTCTTCAAGGAATAACTGCTAAACCTGGTAGTGTTTTGTTGGAAATGTGTTTCTTCAGAAGGTCTCATATCGAGAAGGAGCCTGCACCAAAGGATATTAGTGAGATTGATCCAAACAGGATAATCTGTTGGAAGACTTTACCAGTTCATGAGGTCAAGGTAGACAATACTGCCATAGTTAGGGTTTTTGGTAATGCATCTATGTATTCATGTAAGAAGATGAAGATGGAACTTGGTGATCAGATTTGGTTGTATCGGAAATTAATTGGTACTACTGGTGATATGCATATTCTTGGTCATATTGAATTGTTTTTCAATCTGTGAATATGTGTCATTTATTTTTTATTTGAAAATAAACATTTTATAGGTACGAAATGTACTGCAGCATATTTCCTTATTTCTTATATTCCTTTCCTTTATATTGAAAAGGGAGTGTATTGATGGGGTAATACTAGAACATGTATTTTATGCTATTAAATATACTGAGTGATATAAATACACATTAAGGACATCACACTAGATACTCGAAAAGTGTACCCTTAAAAAATCCTATTATTAAACTTAATAGCGAGATTTAGTTGTATCGAAAATTAGTTGGTTCTACTGGTGATATACATATTATTGGTCATGTGGAAATGTTTTTCAATCCGAGATTATGTGCAGACATTGCTGTTACGTGCTGGGACCTTATCACCAGATGTACTTCAAGGCCCCACCAAGCCGAAATTCCGGGCGATGAACAACTTCTGGTTACAACCAAGCGCAATGCACTATCGCAACTGATAACATCATCCTGTTGTATGCAACACACACAAGTGAAACATGTTGGCCAACATAAACATTTTATCCATCAACGTAACAAACATAAAAACTCCTTTCGGGCATGTTAAAGGGATCACATCGAGAGGAAAAGAGGGGGGAATGAATTTAACTCTTTTTGTATGTCTTTTGTTGATCAAATGTTAATTATATATATTTATGTATACAATGTTGTACACTTCCCTAACGAAGCTCCATAAATTTTGCTATTAATTTTAATAATAGGATTTTTGAAGACTGCACTTTTCGAGTATCTAGTGTGATGCCCTTAACATGTCTTTATCTCTCTCTGTACATTTAATAGCATAAAATAAGTGTTCAAATATTTCCTCCTCAATACACCACCCTTTTTAATATAAATAAAAGGAATATAAGAAATAACGAAAAATGGCGCAGAACATTTCCTATCCACAAAATATTTATTTACAAAATAAAAATTAATGGTACATAATCACAGATTGAAAAACAATTCCATGAGACCTTGAATATGCATGTCGCCAGTAGTACCAACTAATTTTCGATACAACTAAATCTGATCACCAATTTCCATCTTCATTTTCTGATTGCATACATAGATGCATTTCCAAAAACACTAATTACAGCAGTATTGTCTGCCTTGCCATCATGAACTGGAAAAGTCTTCCAACAGATTATCCTGTTGGGATCAACCTTACTAATATCCTTTGGTGCAGGCTCTTTCCCGACATAAGACCTTCTGAAGAAACACATTTCCAACTTACCACTACCAGCTTTAGGAGTTATTCCTTGAAGACCAAAATGGTACAAAAAAAGACAACAAAATAAAACTCTTCTCTATATCAAGGATCTTAACTGTCCAAGACCTATCATATTTATTGACATCCTTACTAAAAGTGACAATATTATGATAAACCTTCCTCGGGTAGTAACCAGAAGAACAAATTCGCCTCCAATTCATGTCAGGATGAAATCTGCAAAAGCACATAATCAATACTGTTAATAATCATAAAACACTATATAATATGCGAAAAGGAATTAAACTATTAATACAATACGGATGCATACCTCGAAACAAGGTAAGAACACAAAAAAAAACTAAAAACAGAAAAGTCCAGGATCAGTCCGCACCTACTATTTTAACCTACTCTCTCGGCATTTAACATGCGAATGGTGAAACTACGCTGCAATATCCCTTATCTCTAGATGTTGCCACTGTGTGCTGGGACCTTATCACCGGATGTACTTCCGGGACCCACCAAACTGCCACTTCTGGGCGATAAACAACTTCCAGTTGCAACCATGCACAATGCACTATCGCATCTGATTACAACATCCCGTTACATGCAACACACAAGCAAGTGCAAACATTTGGCCAGCATAAACATTTGATCCTCCAACTTAACAAACATAGTTACTCTTTTCGGGCAGTTAAGATCCTCGATATAGAAGAAAGTTATATTTTGTTATCTTATTTGTACCATTTTCGTCTTCAAGGAATAACTGCTTAAGCTGGCAGTGGGTTGTTGGAAATGTGTTTCTTCAGAAGGTCCCATGTCGAGAAGGAGCCTGCACCAAAGGAGATTTGTGAGATTTGTTCGAACAAGATAATCTGTTTGAGGACTTTTCTTTTTCACGAGGGCTGGGCAGACAATGCTGGTGTAATTAGTGTTTTTGGAAATGCATCTACATATTCACATAAGAAGATGAAGATAGAACTTGGCGATCAGATTTGGTTGAATCGGATATTAGTTGGTAATTCTGGTGACATGCATATTCTTGGTCACATGGAATTGTTTTTCAATCCATGATTATATCATGAAAACAAAGGCCATACTAGGATAATGGAAGATGAATGTGCAGGGCACATCATCACACATTGTGGGTGTACGTTCCAAGCTTTATGCATATGTTGTTGGGAATGAACAATGTATACATAAGGTGAATGGTGTAAAACCTAATGCGTTACAGTCACTCAGGTATGAGGTTTATCGAGATTACCTGGAAAATTGCACAACGGTTTTGGGGACCAAATAGCAGTTCCATTCGCATGCTCATTAAGTCTACACCAAATGTGTAACCAAGGTAGCATTGTCAGGTATGGTTGATAAGTGGTACGTTGAGGCAGATGGAATAACAACGTTACCTTGGGGGCACTACAGAATACCTAAGTAAAAAATTTTGTTTTCTTCTCTATGATAGTTTTAACACCACAATAAATGCAGCCCGCCAACGACACCAGAACTCCACCCCCACCACCACACCGCCGATAAAGTGCATCTGCCGCCACCACATGCACATCCTATTCCACGACGAACTTCACAGCTATCTACAGATGTCTACAACTGTTCGCAAAATATCTTGCATCACCATTCAATGCTACTACTCACTGTTTGCCTATCTGTAAGACCTATCTAACTACAATATCAAACATACAACTGTATTCGATACATCTTACAAAATAATAATAAGAAAGTCATATTATAACAAATTATTTACTGGAAACTGCGTGCACGTGAGTGTGTTACACCCTGTCGTCTGCGCATGTGGAAATTAGACTACCGGATGTGACGAATGAATGCCCCTTTGTGCATGTCTACGAAAACACCACCCGAATTTGTCGTTAATGTAAATAGTAGCTGTAAATAGATAGGAAAATTACGGCAGCCACAACAATGTATTATATATGTAAATATTTTGTTAATCAATTTTTTAGATTTTTTTTTTGATCTTATAATATGGGGAAGGAATTTTTTTAATGTTGTAACAGTAGTAGTAGCAGTAGTAGTTGTTGTAGTATTAGTTGTAGTTGTAGGTTTAAGATGTGCATAACATTGATGAAATGTTTAATATTTTAAATCATAAATTGATATTGATAAACTGTCTTGTTTTTGTTAAAATGTCTTTTAAAAATTTGTTTGGTAATTAAATTATAACATGACTCTTGAATATTGAATTCTCTTGTTATCTTTGTTTTAAAGTATGTCAAAACATGGTTTATGTATATATTTGTTAATTTGGTAAAACATAGTGTGTGGTTATTTTGAGTTATCATTGTAAAAAGTTTAGCTCTTAAAAATGATTGTTTGAAAAAAATAATTGAATAAAATTGTTATAATCTATATTAAAATTGAATACTGTGACTTGTTATTTATAAGTTTGAAAATTTCTCACGTATCATTTTATAATATCTTGTGAATGATTGGACATGTCATATGTACTTGTATATGACTGGCTATTAAATGAAAATAAAATGTTGGTAATTTGAGATGAGTAGTTGATGGTAAGATTTTTGAGGTTTGGAACTTGGAATGATTTTAAATCTAGGTTATTTTTTTGCTCAATTTCATGAAAAAAAAAAAAATACAAGTTGTTTGCTTACAATTATCTGACAGAGAAAAAACCTAACATTTAAATTAAATAAATGTAATAAAAACACACTTTGAAAATCTCAGGAGAACTTACAAAAAAAAAGATGTTGGAGAAACAAACAAGTCTGAATGAATTACTTTGAAAGGAGAGGGAACAGAATAATATCGCGAGAAAACTTAGCAGGCCACTGGTCAAGTTCAAGAACACTGGGGAATTCAATGAAACCGAGCATCACACAAATACCTTTTCAGGGTCAGCTAGAAAGAGCTCTTAGCAACACACCTCAATGTTTCCTGTTGCCCTGTAACTCTACAGCAATCAGTGGCAGAATTCAATTAACTTTGAAATCAAATTATTTTTCCCTGATAAAAACAGATTACTAGTAGTAATGCAGCTGGAGATTCAACCCAAAGATGTCTGTGGCGAAAAAAAAAACACACTCATACATTAAACAAAGTCAGAAAACATAATTAAAAACTTCTTTTTAAAAAAATTAAATTCAACTCTATCACTAAAAGTGAAACTTTCGTTAAAAATATGGCTAAGTTTTTGTGTTTTTTAAATTATCGTTTTGTTGTCTGTTGTAGGACGAATAGTGTATTCAGTTGCCTGTCAACAGCCGATCGCACTCCATGTATATATAGTCAGGCTATCGATGTAAGCTTACTTCATTGATTCACCAGCCTCCAAGGCGGACGGATGTATTTTAAAAAATACTTAAGGTACATGTACAAATTAGAGGGAGTCAAATACTATTGTGTCTGTTTAAAATTTAAATAGTATAATTCAAAATGCGAGTTTGAAAATATTTATTTGTCCATATTAACTGGAAGTGCAAAATTGTTGTCTGTACGTTTCGCTGCTTAAATTGTATGTCGTTAATACTATCTTGGTAAGGATACCTTTTTTTTCTAAATATAATTCAGGATGCATATAAGTAGTGTGTAAATGGTTTAGTCAGTCATATTCAAAGTTTTTCTCAAAAATTTCAACTCAGTTACCTGTCAGTCGCTGAACCCACTTCACGTATATAACAGATTATAAACCGGTGCACGTCATACAATCCAGTCATTCATTCACCAACCCCATGAGGCGGACGAATGCATTTTGGGGGAGCTGCTTGTGTGATTTCATTATGAGTTTAGTAATTTTTATGAACTCGTGTTCATTAGCAGTTTAATTTGCAGGGACTTGTTTAGATTCATTGTAGATCGTTAATTCATTAATTCATTAATTTTAAGACACCTGGAGAGTCATACAATTGTGATTGTTTGCCTCTTATCGACACCAGATGTTCTTCATGTAGTTGTGATCGTTTGAAATTTGCGATTCTATGCGTCCTTTGTGTAATTTATTCATAGGTAGAACTTGTTTAAACACTCTGAAATTATTTCTCTGGTGTGTTAATATATGTTTTTTTCTGTCTAATTAACAAAAATTCGCCTACCTGCCATCTATGAGCAATATCCCCTCCAAAAAATACTTATGCCACTCTTGCACAAAACTCACCATATATATATATATATATATATATATATATATATATATATATATATATATATATACATACCCTGTCCCCAACACGCCACATCTCAGTCGAGTGCCAGTTGTGCTGACAATATCTACCAGAGCTGGTCCCCACCCCAAAAAGAAAGAAATAATATAATAAAGTACAACTATACACTTATTACACAACTGTTTTTGATTGTTTAATTTAATTAAATGGATCAATCAATCAAATCAACATACCATTTTATTCAATGAGAATTTAAAAAATTGATCGGATTAAGATCAGATTAAGGATTAATCCAAAAATTATCATCGGATCAAAATATGATTAACAATTTTTGATAGAATTATGATCGGATTAACCATTTTGATATCAAATCTATAATCCGACTAATCAAAGGCAGCATCCTTTTTCATTTAGGATACCTACGCTCCTACTACTCACAGCTTTAACTGTGGTGAGAGGGAGGCCTGGCGGAATTATGTATTAAAATTAAAACTCCGCCCCCGAGGATTAGAACCATGTCTTTGCGAAAACACTGATAGCTAGGGATGGAAAGTCTATGCTTCGGTTTTAACTGGGTTTCATTAATAGCATATATAGGTATTTCATGTCTCGATAGGTAGTCTGTCAGGTCCTGTTTCTTATTACGAACGCCGCGGGCGTTCCTGTAGCCTAACTTATTAATTACACTAAACCTAAAGGGAGGCAGTGCATTTGCAGCCTGCCGATCAGTAGCCATTTGGCTGCCCCTGGACTATTACTAAGGCTGCACCATTCAGAGCTTGGCCTATTTCGGCAATGCTCATAGTTGGGTCGGCCCAGGAGACTAGCAATGTGCAGAGTGCCTCTAGCACTCCACCCAGTGCGAGGTATTTTTGATTGACTGGGTCTGCTTTCATTTCGAGCAGCATTTCCTGCAAATTGGCGTGTTCGGTTGGCTGAATAGCTCTCGGAGAGGCATGACAATTATTATTACTATTTACAGATGCTGCCACGGGTGCAGCAGTGGCGGCTGGGGCTGCGCTCTGATTGGCTGTCGGAACTGGTGAATCAGATTGCTGCTTGGGAATGGAGGGGTTAACTGGCTGTGGCGCTGTCAGACCGGGCTGAGCTTGTGTCTTATGCTGCGAAGACTTTTTCCTGGATTTCTGGAACATTTTTCCCTTATTCACATTTTGAGAGAACTGCTGGCGTGGTCCTCTCCAGGGATTGGTCAGGGCAGGGAAATCTACATCTGAATAAACCTGACATGCGAGTACTACATAGCTGTTCGCTATAGGTATAGGGGCATTCTGAGTAAACCCAGGCACAAAGTTTTGTGTCTGAGTGCGGGGCTGTGACTTTCTGGGCACAGTAACCGAGCCTTCTGAGTTAGAATGTGTCCAGGGCACGGGTGGGGCACGGTAGTAGGCCATGGGGGTGGGTTGTGGAGTGGGTTGTAATACAGCCTTACTTTGCGGTATTTGTTTCTTCCATTCATCTAATGAAAGGAACCACCACTTCTCGTTTTTATACGCTGGGCAGCCTCTGTAATCAGCTGCATGGTTACCTTTGCAGCTTACTGAGACTCTTTTAGAGAAGTCATCTTTGTCCTTGTCTGTCATGTGGCAGGTGACTGTGGTGTGGCCTTGGCCACACAGGCGATACTGGGACGGGGCGTGGTACACTTTCCTAGAGTGTCGGAATCTCTGGCAGTTGGAACACTGTCGAGGCCCGTCAGGCCTCTGGCACTCTTCTACTTTAACGAAAAGGTCGCACAAGGCGCGCAGTTCGTACATGGTTTCACTGTGGTCGCCCTGCGGCAGTTCCACAATATACATATTGAGGGGTTTCTTGTCCCTTAGGGACAATTTTGGCTCGATTGAGAGCGGATGGTAGCCAAGGGCCTGCAGTTTCTCGCAGATAAATGTGATATTAAGCAAGACATCCAGCCTCTTAATTGCCACCTTCATAGACAACTCGCTGCGGAGGGTAAGGAGGTTGAAACCTAACTTTGATTTGCTCGAGAATATGCACAGCTGTGCGGTAGCCTTTGTGTGACTACTGAGTATTGTACACCTTGTGGTACTACTCGATTTGCGGTTGTTTCTTTCAGGTGCTGTCTGAAAACCTTCACTACCTTCTCGTAGGCATATTCAGTGTTGTGGTACACAGTGATGGGGCGAATGTCAGACTTCACTTCGGGCGAGTAAACTGCGCTTGCTACACTTCGCAAAATATCGTGCATATTCCCTAGTGAAATTGTGTATGTTTTTTTCTACCAAGGAAGAAACTGTCGATTGGGGCAGAGCTTGCTCTCTCTCTCTCTCTCTCTCTCTCTCTCTCTCTCTCTCTCTCTCTCTCTCTCTCTCTCTCTCTCGGTCTCTCTCTTCCTCGGGAGGTTTCGCATCGCTAGTATTAGCAGAAAATTATACATACTTTATTTTAGCATATTTCATACATATTACAGCAAAATAATGACTAATTTGTAATTTACAACTGAAATGATATTTTTATGTTAGACGTGAATCTGAAGCTGACAGACATGGCGAGTCATCACATGGCGTGTTACTTTTTGCCAAACGATGGGTTAATTTTTCTTGCTCCGAAAAATGCTTCAAATTATTTCTTTTTACATCACGTTTCTACACGTATTTTTGAAACCTACCTAGTCAATTTACGATGTATTGATAAATCCGTTTTCCCATAGCAGGAACCAATATACTGTAACATGTTTCGTGACCGCTGTGTGTGAAAGAGTGTTGTTGCCATTATGTTACCTTGAGCCAGTGTGTGCGATTACAAATATTGGATGTGCGAAATGAATATGTTTTAACCTGAATTGTTTTTATGACTAAGTTAGTTTTTTGAAAGTCATGTATGTTTATTTATCACAACATTGTAACTTTCCCTATGTGCTTGAAACACAATTGAGTAACATACTTAGGTTTCCATGATTTGAATGTTTGCACAATCCAAAAAAAAAAATACTAAGCCTAGGCCGGTAAATTTAAATAAATAATAAAAATAACCTAGAAGACAGTAAGTACAAATGCATAGAAATATGAGCAGAATAAAAGTTACGGCAGGCCTATTATTTGTGTGGTTGTTCACTCAGCTGGCTGGGTTATTAGAGGATCTGGTACAGGTAGTTGATGAGGGGAAGCAGGTGGATGCCTGCTTCATTGATTTTGAGAAGGCATTTGATAAGGTACCCCATGGTACATTGATCAGGAAAGTGGAGGCGCTGATACCGGACAGGAGGGTAGTGGAATGTATAGGGGACTTTCTCAGGGGCGAAGGCAGAAGGTAAAAGTGGGGAGGCAATATCGGAGGAAGAGGAGGTTACGTTAGGGGTACCACAGGGAAGCGAGCTGGGTCCTTTGTTATTTACCATAATGGTAATTGACATGGGTTTGGGGATTAGTGGGAAAATAAGATTGTTTGCAGACGATTGTGTTGTGTATGCTGAAGTAGAAGAGGGAGGCGGAACATTTGCAGGCGGACATTGATAGGATATGGTTGTGAACCAGAAAAAATAAAATGAGAATAAATGTAAGAAAAAACTAAGGTAGTGAGGTTCACAAGGAAGAAGTTGATAAGCAGGGACATGTACAGATGGGAGGGACAAGAGATAGAAGAAGCAACAGAATATAAGTATCTAGGGATTGTACTGCAGGGAGGCCTCAGATGGAAAAAAACAGAGAGAGGGTGGCTGAAAAGGGAAGAAGGGCTCTGGGTATGTTGGGAAGGGTGCTGAATGTAGTCAGCTGTGAGGTGAAGGAGAAGGCATATGGCACAATGGTACGGCCAATGTTAGAATATGCTGCAGCAGTATGGGACCTGTATGTGGAGGTGCAAGAACTTGAAAAGGTGCAGAGAAGGGCAGCAAGATGGGTGAAGGATAGGTGGAGAAGGCAGGGGCAGGATGATGATGAAGAAGGGAACTATAGGCCATCAGTGATGATGAAAGAAATGGGGTGGAGCTCATTGAGGGACAGGAGGAAAGTTGAACTGCCATTCAGGATGTACAGGATAGTGAATGAAGAGGGAGGATGGGGAGGGCTACACTGCAAGCTAAGTAAGAGGGTGTTAAATGTAGAGGAAACAACAGTGAGAAGCTTCAGAGGGTGTGGAGGAGAATGGAACGGTGTAGGCAATCCATGCTTGTGAGGTCTGTGAGGGAGTGGAATGTGTTAAGGGAGGAATTGGTATCTGTGAGAAGGGTTGGTAAGTTCAGGAAGGGAGTGCAAAAGGAGTTGGTTGGGTGAAGGAGAGGTGACAGATCTCGCCACTGGGCGGTAGCCTAATTGCAAGTGTATGTATGTATATACCAGAGCTCACTAAAACTAACAATCATTATACTATCTTTTAAGTATGTCGCTGCTAGGCACAAAAAATAAGCGGCACGAGGTGTGTGCTTGAATTTAAAGTGTCCATTCGTTAGAATGATTATTTCTTCGATTTGGTTTTTATTCCAACAGGGTTAAGGACGATCATGCCCCGCCATCTTGGATTTACGAAATTTTCGTTACATCTTGCATTAGATATTTTATATTTCATTTGGGCATCGACAAGGCATATGGCATTGCTTTGCACATGTTTAAAAACATGTATTGGTAGACTACTGCTGCTAGGATCATCTCTGCAACCACTGCAAGGAAATATAGTTTTTTTCTTGCCAGCAGTCACTATTCAAATATTAATAAACGTGGCAGAGTTTTAATAGTTTTATAAAGCCTTAGAAACTATTATTTATGGCATGTCGTGTGAAAATTTTTGTTAAACTTCCTTGAGTGGAAATTATGGCAAAAATAGAGAATATCCAATATGGCGGGGCCTGATCCACCTTAAAGACGGTATCGAAAAATTATTAGCATGTTTAAAGCAACGATATATGACCTTCCCGCCAAACGGGACCACCAAACCAGACCCGACAAAACAAAAAGTGTAGCTCCAGCCTTTCATCGCTCATCGCGGTGGATGGGTTGGCTGGTGCCATGGCAAGGGGGGTTTCCCTCGAGGGCGGAAAAATACCTAGCTATTCGCGCTTCACCTTTGAAAGAAAATAACTAAAACACTACCCTAAAATAATTTAAAACGACCTCCACAAGCTGGTTTCCTATCCTCTCCCCTCTATCGGAAACAAGGCTAGAGGAACCCAGTCGCTTGACCATACTTAAGTTAACCTGGCTAAGGGGTGTACCGGTTTCTGAGCCATTTCTAAGAAAGCTCAGAACTGGTGTTGCCTAAACTACGTCGCTCCTCTTCTAACATAAATAATAACTTCTTCTTTCAGTTTCAGGGACGAAAAAAACCTCTCACAGCTCAGCACCGCAGTGCTGAAAAGCTATTGTACCATTCAGATATACCTTTCAAGTAAACAGTAGCTGCGTGCAAGCACAGAGTGACCTCGCACCAGGGCTGCTGCTCGACTCGTCTATAAGGGTGTTAACTCAGTTGAGTAGACTCTTGTCTAGGGGCGGGTCGTTCGCACGCAATGATATAGTTTGATGGATTATTCCTGTCTGCCTGCCTAATGATGATGTAGCCCCCCTCATACACCCCTAATTTCCGTGAGAGATTTTTAAGGCCATCTCACAGGCCAATAGAACTAATGTGCCTAATAATCACATCACTACACTTATGGGGTGCAGTAGTTGAGTGGGTAGAGGACCCAAAATTATGTGGACATGAAGCAGCCAACAGTGTAATAAAACATCATTTTTAAGGTAGATTTTAATCATTGCGATGAGCCCTCCTGAGAGGCAGTTACATTATCCCACTCGCTATAGCACAATGGCAACCAGCACGGAATAAAGTGGCTCAAGGCCGGTGAAATAACATAAAAAACTGATACTATCCATATGTTTTTGAGCTGGTGTAACTTCGGGTGGTGCTGCCTCTGGGTGAAAAGTGTTACATTATGGTTCCCTTAATTACACAATATGTGAACACTTGCTAATTGATTAAAATAAACAAATTTTAGGTAACAGAAATGTGTTTTGGCATTATATTTATTGTGCAATGTGTTTTGAAAATGCTATGGATTTATCTATCTCAGTCCATTGCTTTATCCATTAGGTTTAAAAATTACTAATACCGAGTAAAAGAAATTATTAAAATTAATTGCACCCTCAATTTGAGTATTGTAGATTGGTATTGGGTGGCTCAAGCTAGACAAGCCCACTTTTACCCCGGGAGGGGTGTGGGTAGCCATGCCTGAAGGACTGTAAAACAATACAAACTTTGTGATCAGGATCTTTAAGTAGTAGTGGTTGCATACTCGTAAAAATATGCCTAGCTTGGAGCCAGACTCATACTGGCCGCCATGTACACACGAGGATATAAAATATTTAGAGAGAGCACATGAAGGGAGTTTCTGGAACTGTGGAGCCGTTGTTTCCCCCTCGCTGCATTCATTTTACTGGGAGGGTTTTATGGTGGTAGTGGTCAGCCCGAATTATTATGCTCTCAAAAGTTGCCTCTTGAGGACATTAACGCAGGACGATCAGCTGACTCCAGCAGTACCATAGACATTGTGCAGATGGGTGCACTCTTCGCACACTGTGCAGAGGCAGGAGTCATGGAGGTGTAATCGCAACATTTGGCCGACTTCCCCCAGGAAAAGAGCATGTCATAGCACACAGGTGTAGCAGGACGAATAGGCTAAGTGCGAGAGATGCGGCAAGAATCATAATACTCCCCTCCCTCTTTTCAGGAAGTGGTTCGTCCACTGCAGCTCGATGACCCCACTACTCAGCTAGTGACAGCAGGTCGGTGGGCATGGCTTTCGTAAAGGCCGCGGGTGGTATTGGTCTTGGATGTAGAGTGAATCTGGAGATATGGGGCTGCTTCCCCGATGATGTGCCACTGTCATGGCTTCTGAGGAGGGCTAGTGACCATCACTTACCATGCCAAATACACATGGTGTATGGTGGAGAAGTTTTTGATATGGAAGAGATGGGCGAGAAGGTCGCAGGCTTTTGCCGATGGTGCTGCAGCTGCACGAAGGCGCAATGAGCATGTCGCAGTACAAAGCCACACCCGAGATTCTGGGATACCAGAGGGTGAGCCTGTAAAAACGCCTCGGGTGAACATGTTGTAGCGATGCTGGATGTGTAGGCAGTAGGCAGCACCCATTAGTAAAGGAGTCTAACTGTTGTCAAAGTCATCTGTTATTTTTATTGAGTCACAGATCGATGGTAGATTATGTCGCTGTTATACTGGAATGAACATAAAGGTAAACACAAAGAGGGAAAAGTAGAAGTAAACACTATGATTAAGCACGATACTCTTGTGCTGTAGCGGTTGTCACTCAAGGCGACACCACAGCTGAAAGGTTGATAGGTAAGAAGGTGAAGTGAAAGAAGTAATAAAGCTACTACTTCCCTTTTAATAACAATTAAAACACATACAAACTGTTAGAAATAGGATGTGGAAGGATTTATGAGGGAATAGATGTCTTTCCCTCACTAACTCATCCCTGAAAATAGCCGGAAATCAGTGCCATCGTGCTCTGTATCCGCCTCCCGTCGCTGATGCCCTAGGAAGACCTTGTTTCCTGGTTCGGATCCGCAGACTGCACTTCTCGCCCCCTCTTGTTAATGTGTTACAACTCCTCCACTATTCGTCAATAGCTTGGTGTGGGCCGAGGTATCGTTGCTGGCCGATGCCTATACTTCTGTGTCAGCCAGACCTAATTACTGTGGCCCAACTTACAGGTTTTTTGTTGAACGATTCCGCTTTCACAGTGCTGCTCACGCTGACACAGTCCCTGAGTTGGCAGCAGCTGACCGTCTTCTGCCTGAACATACCGTGTTGCTGGTGTCGCAATCTTAACAACATCCCCAAAATTAGCAGACAAGAAGTCTCCATCTCGAGTAAAGGGCAGGATGCAGATAATAGAGAAGGCAGAAATAAGAGAAAGAAAAGTTTTGATCCATTATGTGGTACTTGTCAATGAAACATTCCATATAGCAGGCAAAATGCATACCGAATGGTGTGACGGGCTTCTATGACTGTATAGCATGAGAGAAAGTCGCAGCAAACTGACTTGTTGGGCATTCTTCCCCCAGTCATATGACTTTGAGGTACAACATGTAGAGGGTGAGGAAAATCAGCTGGCTGACAACCTCTCCCGCTCACTAGGCGAAGCAGTGGTACACGGCAATGAGGAGTGGGAAGACATATTCCCCCTCCCCGCCTCGTGGCACATCAGAAACATCAACAGTGCAATGCAGCACAGTTACAGTGCTACTCACAACACCCACGCTGGTATCATTATGCGAGACTGTCACTAAGGCAAAAATGGCGTGCCCCATCTCAACAAAGTGGTGGGAAGCATGCACGAATCAAACAGTGTAAAATTGGCAGGTGATTGATGGTTGTGTAGAAAAATGCACAGCTATGACAAGTGATGTGTGGCGTGTATATGTACCCCTGACAGCACGTGACAAAGTTATATTTGCACACACACACTTCAGTAGCATATCTGACCACCCAGCTGCAGAACAGGCCTGCAGGAAAGTGTTCAATTATTTCTACTGGCCTGGAATCTTTGTGCACATGCGAGTATTTATCCACATGTGTGACATGTGCAACCACTTCAAAAGTCGTCGAACCTACTGACTGCAAAACAGCAATCAGGCAAACTAACTGAGGCATTTGAAACAGTCGTGTTGGACCTCATGGGACCTTACACATGCACGCCCACAGGGAAGCAGTTCATAGTGGCAGTACCTGATCTTTTCTCATGCTGGGTAAAGGCCTATACTACGTCAAGTGTGCATGCCCACACCAAGGGCAAGACAGGGGAAAATGAATTTTTTGCCTGCTGGGGCTGAGTGCATTACTGAGTGGCAACTGCTCTCAATTCACTGGATGTGTGTGACTGGAGTTCTGTACAAGATGGGGTATCTGCCATCACATGACCGCTGTATACCACCCACGAGCCCACTCCATCAAGAGGCGGAATCAAGAGCTCAAAACACAACTCTGGCTTTTCAATGTGGGAGAAAACCACGCCTTGTGGGCCAAGCATTTACCATCGGCGCTCTTCACACTGCGAACCCAGGATGATCAGGCCACAGAAAGATACCAGCACAGCTGCTACAAGGTCGTGAACTTCCCTTCTCCAGAGAATTCAGGAGCAAAGTGGGGGAGCGGACCACCCTTCCCACTGAAGGGGGAAGTAGGGAGTAGGAGAGAGTATGAACAAGGAAAGAGGCAAGACAGAACCAGTACCGCTATGCTACACAGTTAGAGCCTCCTTCATCCCACCCATCTGCACAGCTGCAGCCCGGCCAGTGTGTGTATGTACATACTCATCCAAAATCGGCTGGCCAAAAGATGTTTCATGCAGGCTTCACTGCTAAGTAGAGTGGTCCACATATGATCATATAAGCAGTGGGTGAAAACTTTTACAAAGTTCGCATCAGTCTCCACAGAACAGTGACATTCCATTGTGACACGCTGCACCTCATCAGCGGCGGCATCGCGACGCCTGGCATCGAACCACCCCTGCCAGGAGGCGGTGAGTGTGGGATCGACTTAACATCACCCACCAATGCCGAAACCAAGCAGTTCAATGCCAGTATAGCACACCAAGCATACCAGCAGTAGGAGAGCACCCAATCCTTTGGTGTCAACTGGGGACCCAACTGACAGTGCTGCATCCGCAGACTTCAGACTGCTCAACATTGTTGCTCCATCAACAGCTACAAACCGAGACGTCACCGACAGTGCAGTAAGCAGGCCACCTGACAGTGTCGTGATGCCTCCAGGATGCCCAGCATTCCCAGCACAATCATTGGGTCCATTGGCCTCTGTGTCAGCCCTGTCTGATCAGTGGAATCATTCCAACCCACACCGCAAGTGATGCAGCCGTCGCCTACCCAGGGCAAGCAGCAGCAGTAGTGACAAATCCGAAAATCTTGCTCACCTATAATGGTATGCAATTTAACAGGAAATATTTGAGGAGGCTATGCAGCCAATAGGGATTAAATCCCCATACCACACCGATTTACCACCCGAGGACGAAACCCACCGAAAGGAGGAATCAGATCCTCAAAATTCAGCTGAGCCTACAAGTAGGCCAAAACAACACAGGCTGGGTAGAACATTTGCCCGTCGCACTGTTTACACTGAGGCGATGGGTAAATAAAGTGACCGGCCAGACTCCAGCAGCCATTCTGCAGGGAAGGGAGTTGACACTACCTGGAGAGTTCACAGCATGCCAGACAGAGGTTACAGGCGAACCCGAAGATGGATCCATCAGGTAGCAGCACAGGGAAGAGGAGTTGGCAGCATGCGGAACCCAAGCACACTATATAGCACAGTGGGTGCTGGCTACCAATAAAGCATGACATTGTTTAGCCCCAGCCCAGCTAGTGTTTCTGAGAGCACACAAGTTATCTAGCAGTAAAAAAAAACTTCTGTGAAGGGTTTGCACTAATGTGGAGTGACTTGCACCCAGTAATAAAACACTGAGATACACCACCTATCTGGTCAAGCTGAGTGGAAGGAGAAGGGTGTAAATCCACCGTGATGACCTACAATTAGCGGTAGTCGCACCGAACATCGAGACTCCCAATCAACAGCAGGGTGGAACACAGCAGCCATTCACAACAGTCGCCTCGGGAGGTGAAGCCAGGATCGACAGTCCTGGTCATGCTGGCAAAACCATCCGATACTTCTTCTCCCCCATGACACCCAGTGTTACGGCACCCATAAGAGACATGGGGGAGGAAGATTAACCCAATGGAGGATTGCCGCCATCAACAAACACAAGCAGTACATCAAGCAATGCAGCAGATCCGGGAGAGTCTTCTCGCAGCATCACAATACCCAGCATCACGGCACTGGCTACTGATGACGCAGTCAATGACGAACCACCAGAGTCACATGTGGGAAAGAGCTCCCCAAAGGGCAGCTCTCTAGATAGTTCTGCCATGCCTTCAGGTGGTCCTCCAGCAGGGGATTTCGCACCAAAAGATGCCGAACAAAGCGATTGGGAGGGGGGAGTGTAACGAATTACACAGCCCTCCACTGGGGCCCTCCACAAGGACTTCCCCCCCCCCCCCTTGCCAGCTCCCACATCATGCCAGCATCCCCACAGCAGCAGAAGCAGCCACAGCATCGGCGATAACCCCAGCATCGGCGGCGACCGCAGCATAATCAGAAAGGGCAGCATCATTGGAGGAGAGGCAACAAAGGAGTGGGTCGCCACCCCTCTTCATCATTCCAAGTGGGCACACCGCTTATCCATCATGGCATGGGTCGCATGTGGTGGGAGCAACCACCACCCACTAATGCAAGCTGCAACTCTTCACTATCGTCAGGGTAAGCACCCTGGTCAAGCAGCCACCATAGTAGCTCATAGCGACACAGGCCTTATCATCTGAGGCCTCACTGGATGCTGAGATGACCAACTACCTGCTGTGCCTGATGGCATAATGGGTTGTTTGGGGATTGCGGGGTAAAACTATCGCAAGAGGGGTTGGCGTTTGATGTGAACACAAGTGCTCACAAGTGTTCCCCTGACCATTTGTACCACAGCAGTAATCTATCGCATTTAGTGAACACCGGGGCGACAAGTACAGCCCAGACTACGCTGGTGTAGGTTGACAAGAACAACAAGTCGCTCACTATCTGACCTGTGAATCGTGTATCTCCAAATAGCCATCTTAAATAATTTATTCCAAGAGGTAATTCTTAGGGGAAATTAGCAAGTGGTCCAATACGGTGTACCTGCGAAGCCACAGCCATCAGGTGCACAAGCAATTGAAGAGAATGCCGAATCTACCTGCACAGCTACGTCCAATGCCCCTCCAATCTGCATGCTATGGGTTGGCCTGTTGTCCCCCAGTGAAGTGCGACGATCCCAAGTGTTTTGCAGTAAATAGGGAATAGCATAGCCCTCAAACCCCAAGTGTGATGGAAACAGCAAAGTGTAGAGTTAAGTAGTTGCTTTTGTAAATAGTGTAACCAGGTGTCACACATCCTTTCCACTTCACTTCCGTTCATCATGCAAGTGCGACTGCACTCACGTGACTTAATTTTGTCATATATAAATATTGCTTTTAGAGCCACAGAAATGTCGCCAACATGTTTGGAATTAGAAAGTAGAATTATGTAGCCACTTTAGTCTAACAGTCATGTTCATTTAGTGTAAAATCTGTGTCTCTGAAAGCTCCATAGAGCTTTACGAGAGCAGCCTTGGGCATTATCCCAACAGGTCGACACCCTTCTCATAGTCTGACCTCAGCCATCAGTGTAAGTAGCTGCATGGGATTCGCGCTCCATGTGTGTGCCCTCGGCACACACAACTTTCAGCTGCATTCATTAGTTTATTAATAGTAACTTAATTTAACTGGAACCTGTTTCATTTCTGTGCTGAGGGGTCTACTGTCAGCTTTTCCTGTCATAACCAGGACTTAAAACATCCATAATTTCATGGCACACGCCACCTTTCTTCAGCATCAGCTACTGGCAGGTCTGAGTGTCGGATCTATATAACTTTGTACAATGCTCCATGTAGTACCATTATACATCAAATGAAAGAGCTGAAAGAGTTTCCTTGCATTTTATTTGAATTTTACATTCCAAGGTAATTAAGGGCACTGCATCCTTAAGGCTGTAGTGTAAATTCAGTTATATATGTTTCCTCCCTAGGAGAGACAAGGGACCTTCACCCATGCGACATAGCATTAGTGTAAGTATCAAGGGTGTGTAAGAGGGCCAACACCTTTACAACAGCATATAAGTACCCATTGCTACTTCACTTCAGTGTCGGTAAGTGCAAACTATAACTCCTCGACCACCATCATCATTGACGGAGACATCCAAGGTCCCCCTGGACCATCTACCGAATGACCCTCATGAAGTCTGCTGAATTCTGGTGCCGGGCAACCACAACCAGTTACGCCCCTGTGTGAAAGTTTAAGTAGGGCGAACTGAGACAACACCAGCCCTGGAGTCCCCACCTTGTCAAATTGTCATTTGTTCAAATTTCACATTAACATTTCTGTTGGTAACTACTGTGAGTTCATTTTAACGAGTTGCATTTGCCAGTTTAATTTTTTCTTGTTTGTTTACATTCAAAATGATAGTAGTTGCTAATTTTCTGAATTTTAATTAACTGAATTTTTTAATGTTATAGATTTATATAATTACTATTTCTTAAATAAAATGATTTCCCCTAGTCAAACCATATTTTTGTATACTGTTGAACTAATTCCTAGGAAATCACTTCTGCTAACTTCTTTATAGAAAATATTTCCTTATCAGTAAGCTGTTTAATCTTTGATTTTGTTAAACAGAATAGGGTCACCCTTTTATATGCCCAGGGACTCTCTCTTTAGACTTAGCAGTCAGGTCATGTAGGGCTATCTCCTACGAGTTTTATTTAAATTTTTGTAAGACTGCCCATAATAAGGCAGGGGACGATGGAGGAGAGCCGTCTCCAGTGTTAAAAATGTGCGCAGGCGAAGGAAGAGGTCTAACATTGTCAGTTTTAATTTATTAGTAGATTTTAAGTCCGCAAGAAAATGCCAAAGGGGATGCTTGTGACTCCATTGCAGTGAGACCTACAGAGAGTAAATCTGTACTGAATAGTATGATCCAAAGGACCGCATATATTTCTAACAGTTGAACTCATTACACTAATGTTTTAAAGAGAAGAGGATCTTTAAATAGTTGAACTAGAATTTATTTAACGAATTTATTCGAAGTAAATAGGAATTTGTTTAATAAACACATTCATCAAGAATTTGTTGTATTACCTGAACTAATTAAAATGTCTTGTAATGCTGTTTTTGAAACACGTCAATTTAGAGATTGAAAAAGAGTAATTTATTAATTCTTCCAAGAAATTTTAACGTATGAATCACATTTACTATCAGTAAGAAATCTTAATTTTTGGAAGTAATTATTTCTGGTAACTACATACGTTCATACATGTGTTACGCTAATAGCCATTGATATTTTTATTATCAGAGTAAGAAATGTTTCATTTGAATCAAGGGTGTATCTGTGTGCTTTTTGAATATTTGGAATTTTTAATCCTATTAATAGGGTACTATTTGTGCTGCATCTCTGTATGTTTGGTCACAGTACACCTCTACACCATTTAGAAAACGTTAAAATTGTTTTACTTGGCTATTTAAGAGAATTAATGTGTTGGTAATTCATAATTTTACACAAATGGTTTAATGTTGTATCGCGGTATGCCAAATTGGCAATAGTATTTTGTGTCAAATTATAAGTTAGTAATAGTCTTTTCAATAAAACGTTAACTTTATTTACCTTGATACATCTACAATAAATACATATGTTGTAAAGTAGCATTTATACCATGAACTGCTCTACAATCTCGTTGCTAGCAACTTTGTCGCATGTAAAACCAATACTGCCAACCTCTGACATATTCCTTTCTTTTTTGGTTCGCCGGAATTGTTCCCATGTGGAAAATGTACTTTTCCTCTTCCTCTTCACCAAAGGTAGAGGCAGGAAATGTGTGCCTCTGGATAACTACCCCGAAGGTGATGTTTCCCCGGAAAACGGAAAACTACCCGCGATTTTTGTATCATCTATGGAAATGACCATAACAAATTATGCTCTATACATAGTACACTACTCGACTCACCAGAGAACGTTGTCACCTTCAGCGATAGTAAATTATAAATCATTTCGGTAGATGGCGTGCTAGATGCAAATAATGCTCACAGCACCAGACGTAATTCGTGCCGATGTTATCGCGTGAAACTTTATCATCTTGATCAATAAATACGTCGCCACAGTTTTTCTGTGCGTGTGCCTATTTGCTTTGAGTATTTTTATGTAAAAGCTGTAGTATGTAAATTAAGACATTGTACATTCCAAATTGTAATAATAAAAAGGAAAATAAATGAATCGTTTTCCATAGTTAAAATAACTATCTACATAATACAGATTTGACGCCCCCTAGTCTAATAACTTTACAGGGGGACGGCCGCGCCCTGCTCCAGGCGATGCTCGAGCTAGCGTCGTCGGGCGTCACCTCCTCCCCCTTAGGGGATAACGCGGAGGGAGGGGGGGCCCTTCCCTCGGCGACGCGTCCTCAGGGGACAGGGGCATCGACCCTCTATCACCCCTTATCCCTCTGCCCATTCGCCACCGCACCCTCCCCCCGCCCACACCCGCCATCGACGTGCCTGCGCCCAGTTCTGCGTCGCCACGTCATCATTCCCGACCGCCGCCACAACAGCCAGCGTCGTCACCACGCTTGCCTGCTCCGCCCCGCCCTCCGTCATCAGCTCTCTGCCCGCTTCTACCATCACCGTCTCCGCCTGCGCCAAGTCATCACGCAGTGCCGGTCGCGCTAGCCCGCGCGACCTTGGCACGTGCGCCGCCACGCGTGACGCATTGCTGGAGTTCCCCGAACTCCCGATGCGTCAAACGCACCGGTCGCAACCGGCCGGAGCCGGCCGACCACTTTCATCGTCCTCGCCTTTATCCACTTCCCTGCCACACATGCCGCCTCTTGATTCCCCGCCCCCACCCCTTTACCCCACCGTTACCTCACGCCTTTCGTCTCCTACGCCCTCTTCAACACCCCCGCTCATCGGACCTTCAACATCGACGCCGATGGACCAGGACGGCTTCGTCGTGCCGAAGAGGACGACCAAGCGCTCCCGCGTCGTTCGCCCCTCGACCACCTCCCCCTCACCAATAAATTCTCGTCTCTGGACGACGTAGCCGCGGACACGGACGACGCCCCGTCTGACACATCGACTCCTCCTGCGTCATCACCCCGCCGCCGCCGCAAACCGGCCACGCTCCGTGTCCCGGCCGCCACCGCTACTCCCGCCGCCACCCCCACCATCACCCCCCCTTCGCCTAAATCATCCACACCTCGTATGCCGCCCATCGCCTGCCTCGTGGCTATTGAGAAACAACCGTTTCTCAATGCCAAACACCTACAGTCACTTCTCACCGGCCCCCTCTCAATGACCTCAGTACGCGATCGCACGTCGTTCTACACCACGAACGCGCGCGACCACGAGTTCCTTTTCAACCACCTCTCATCTCTCGGCTTTTCACCGTACACGTCGCGTCGTCCTGACGAACGGCAGGACCGCGTCGTAATCAAACGACTCCCCCTCACCACATCACCCGAGGAAGTACAGGCGGAATTGACCGCCCTCAAGCTGCCTGTGTCCTCAGTCACCCGCCTCCGCTCTTCGGACACCGCCGCCACCGCTTCATTCCTTGTCACCACCATACGGGTAGAGGAGGCCTCACTCTTTTAACCGCTTCGTTCCATCGGCTGCTGGGTCATCTCCATCAAGCCGTATCGCGGCTCAGCTCGTACCCCCCAGTGCTACAGATACCAAGGCCTTGGTCACTCATCGCTGCGCTGCGCCCGCCGTCTCGCCTGCTTCCGCTGCGCCGGGGAACACTGGTCCCGCGACTGCGTCACCAAGGACGCCGCCCCCAAGTGCTGCCTCTGCGACGGACCGCATAAAGCAACGGATCCCGCCTGTCCCAACCACGTCCGTTACGCCCTACGTCATCCTCGCCGCACACCCGCCGCCACCTCCGCCGCCGTCCCACCCCTTCTCACGCCTCCCGACCTCACGTCCTTGCGTGAATTCCCCGCCACCACCAAGGTCAACCATTGGCTCGCCCGCGCCCAACCCCCCGCCCAACGTCCTCGGCTCAAGTTCCGTTACCTGCTCCCCTCGCTCGACCATCCGCTGCTCACGTTCCGGTACCTGCTCCCCTAGCCCACCAGTCCTCGGCTCCCGTTCAACCCGCGCGCCCGCATCACCTTACGTTCCCGACGCGCCCGTTTCCTCGCTCACCGACTCCCTCCGCGATATCATCGCGTTCATTCGCCAATTCCTCCCGCTCATACGATCCACCAACACCGCCCTTTCCCGTGCCCGCTCCCCAACCGAAAAACTGGACATCCTACTAAACGTGTTCCTCCAGTTTTTCGATGGACCCCCCTCCCCCCTTAAGTTCCTACTCTGGAATACGTGCTCTCTCCTCCCCAAACTCTCCGACCTTCATTCCATTCTCCGTGACCACCGCCCCGACGTCGTGTTCCTAACAGAAACCTGGCTCACCCCCACCCTTCCCCTCCACGTTCCGGGGTACGCCGTCCACCGCTGTGACCGCGCCGGTCACGGGGGTGGGGTGGCCCTCCTCCACAAGTCCGCCAATGCCCATCACCGCCGTATCGTCCCTACCTCGCCCGCGGCTGAGGCGGTCGCTGTGCGTCTGCACGGCCGCCCCTACCCGATCACCCTCGTCTCTCTCTACCTCCCGCCCAACTTTCCTTTCCCGACCGACGCCGTCGAAGCCCTCGGCATGATCGATGTACACGTCGTTCTTGCCGGCGACTTCAACGCTTCCCACCCGTCCTGGGGCTGCCCTTCCACGAACCGCCGGGGCACCTCATTACGTCAGCTCCTCCGCCGCTCCAAACTCCAACTCACGGCCCCCCCACCCCCACCTATCACCCCGCCCACCGCAACCGCCGCCCTTCTACCCTCGATTTCACCATTTCCACGCACCGTCCCATCGTCTCCGACGTCCGCTCCATAGCCGCCGGCCCGTCCGACCATTCTCCCGTCCTCGGCCTCATCCATTACCGCCCTCACGCCCGGCCCATTTTCCCGCGCTTCAACTTCCGTTCCGCCGACTGGTACGCCTACCAAACCTCCCTTCACGATTCCCTCGACCTCGCCGCCCCCTTCATCCCCCGCCGACATCGATCGCAACACCTCCCTCCTTTCCAACGCCATCACCGCCGCCGCCAACGCCCACATTCCCCTCCTCCGCCCGGCCTCCGGCCCCCCTCCCCGCCCGGAGCGCATCCGCAACGCACTGTCCCTGCGGAACCGCTTCCGCGGCCGCTGGCAGGCATCCCGCCTCCCGCAGGATAGGAGCTGGTACCTCCTCCTGCGGGGCTGGTGCCGCCGGCTGGTCCGGAAGTGGAAGGCCGATCAGGAGACTTTGCGCCTGCAATCGCTCACGCACTCAGACGGCTCCCTTTGGACCCACCTCCGCCGCCTGAAATCCGCCCCCACAACCTTCCCGCCTCTCGCCACTCCCCCTACCCTAGCCGAGACTGCCGCGGAGAAATCCGAGGCCATCTCGGCGTTCCTGCACACCACCTTCGCCTCCGTCCCGCTTCCCGCGCTTTCCTCTGGCTCTTCCGAGGACGAGGACCACCCCTCCACCCTCGCCGATCACGTCACCCTTCCCCTCCTGCCCGACCGTCCGCCTTTCCGTCTCGCGACTCCGCGGGAAATTTTCCTCATCCTTTCTCGCCTTCGCCTTTCCGCCGCCCCAGGCCCGGCCCCCCTCCTCCGCGCCCTCCCGCGCACCGCCCCCGTCTTCCTCACCCGCCTCGACAACGCCATCCTCCTCCAGTGCCATTACCCCACCCCCTGGAAGTCCGCGATCGTCGTCCCGATCCCGAAACCCGGCAAACCCCCAGAACTCCCCTCCTCCTACTGCCCATCTCCCTCCTCTCCATCCTCTCCAAAGTGGCCGAGAAGGTCATTTACAACCGCCTCATCCTCCCCAACCACCAGTTTGGCTTCCGCCCCCGCCACTCCACCTCCCACGCCATCGCCCGTGTGGGACGCGTCGCGGTGACTGGTTTCGCCCGGCGCCAACACACGGGCATGGTGCTCCTCGACCTAGCCAAGGCCTTCGATTCCGTCCCGCACCAACAACTCATATCCCGCCTCTCCTCCATGGCCGTCCCGCCTCACCTCACCCGCCTGCTCTGCTCGTACCTGGGAGATCGCTCCTACCGGGTGCGGGTGGAGGGCGCCCTTTCCGCGCCCCGGCGCATTCCCGCCGGGGTCCCGCAAGGCTCCATCCTCAGCCCCCTCCTCTTCTCACTCCACATAGCCGACCTGAAAGTCCCTCCCGGAACCCACGTCATCCAGTACGCGGACGACACCTGCCTCCTCTTCTCCTCCGTCCACGAGCACATGCTCAGCGACCGCCTCAGCCGCGGCCTCACCTCCATCCAGTCCCAGCTCCATGCCCACGGCATCGGACTCAACCCCTCCAAGTCCGAGGCCGTTCTCTTTTCCCGCCTCCACCCCGCCGAGGATCACCCACCCCGCCTTTCCGCCTCCGTCATCCCTTGGAAACCCCAGGCCCGCTACCTCGGCGTCCTTTTCGATTCCCGGTTCAATTTCATCTCCCACCTCGACTCCGTCACCACCAAAGCCCGCACCGCCATGATCCACCTCGCCCCCGTTCTCCGCCCTTCCGCAGGAACCCCGTCCTCCATCCGCACGACCGTCTTCCGCACCTTCGTCATCCCCATTCTCACCTACGCCTGCCCCGCCTGGTCCCACGTCACCACCCACGCGCTCCGCCCGCCCACCCACATCTTCTTCCGATCCCTTCGCCTCATCCACCGCCCCCCCTACCCGTCACCCGTGACCAGGTCCTGCCCACCGCCCGCGTCCCGCACTTCCACTCCATCCTCGCCTCCCTCACCGACCGCTTCAAGCGTTCCTGCGCCCGCCACCTCACCAACCCCCTCATCCTGCAACTCGCCAACCAGCTACCCCCCACCCCGTACCCTCGTCGTCCGCTCCTTTCGACGCAGCACTTGGTCCCCGCCGCCGAGGACGCAGTGGACCATGGACTTCCGCCGGACACCTGACGACGGCCAAGGCTGACGTAGCGCTGCCCCCATCACCCCCGTCACTTTCTTCGCCCCACTTGACGTCCCATCATCTTTTTCTCCCCAATTAACTGACATACATTTTCGCCCCAACTGTTCTGAAAAATCATCTCCCCCTCATGCGTGCCCAACCTCCAAAGTAAGCACGCCCCCCGTTTCAAATGGTAAGATTTTCCTCCCCAGCAGCCACCCCTTTACACTTTTGGCCCCCTCATCTCATTCAAGCCCATATGTACCTCCCGGTCGGAGGGGCTTCTCCCACACTTACACTCCCTGGGCTCACAACACAAAAAAAAAAAAAAAAAAAAATTGAAGTATCAGAAAAATTAAAAATTAAGATTGCTATATAAAGTAAATATATAAATATTTCCTGGTTGTTATGTGAAGTGAAGAGATTTGGGCGACTCAACAGGGAGGTCGTGAGAGCCGATGAGGGTTATTGATGTGAACATAGAGCAGTACCCGAATAAAGGGGCGGAAAACGGGAGATACCAGAGAAAACCCGCCGACCAACGGCATCGTCCGGAACGATTCCCACTTGCGAAAATCCGGTGACCCTACCGGGAAATTGAACCCAGTTCGCCTTAGTAGGAGGCGAGTGTGATAATAGCTCAGCCATCGTGGTCACTAATTGTTATGAATTGCAGTATTAGTGAGTCAATCTACACGCTACTCAACACACTTTGATAGTAAAAAAAATTAAAACAAACATGACATGAGAGGGTTTACTAGGTATTGTAGACAAACTATTATTTAATATGAATTATAAGTTGCTACTACAAGGTGAATAAGACTGATTTCTTATCAGATCCCTGGGACTATGTTACAGTTCGTTTAGATTGTTTTTTCTTAATTTTTGTTGTAATCGTGTAAGGTTCCTAGCGGAAAACTTCTTTGACACTGGAACTTTTTTCTATACAATTCTTTCTTAAAATGTATGTAGTGGTTTCACGCTTGAATTTTTCAAAATACAATGGCATATACGGAACAACGTTACCACAAAATAAAGTATTGTAAATAAAAAGTACACATTTCGTGAATATTTTAGCAATGTAGACCTGTACGTACTGAATTTCTATGTACGGAATTTACATTTATTATGATTGTTATACGCAGGCTACTGTTCTATTGGAATAACCTCATCTGAGTGGGTACAGTAACATTACAAGTCTGCTATAACATATATTTTCTGGTGGTTGGTGCTTGGCACTCATGATACAGGAAAACATTTTAAATTCATAATTCGGAAAACTGATGTGTGTCCGTACATTATTCAAGTTCCAGGAAGATAACTCTGGACCTCTAGAAACATCGGGAAATTATTCATATTGCGATATCATATTAAAGTATTCAAAATTTTTTATTTCATTTTCTATACTTTTTGTTGAAAATTTTATACCTTACATAACATATTAAACACAAATAAAACTAATAATATATATATATACTGCTCTCTATTTAAACTCTCATTATGTGAAGCACAAATAAAATGTAACTACTCGTAATGCTTTTTTTTTAACATTATTAATATATTCACAATTCATAACGTTGTCCGGTATTTCCAGTTTAATCAACACCGAAAGAATCATCGACAACTGCATGGTCTTCTTCCGAGGGTGTTGAGGGGGGGGGGGGAGAAAGGGTACATTTACCCTGGGCTGGAAAACTCACGGAATGGGATGGGAAGATGAACGGAAGGGGGGGACGGGAAGTCGCTCGGTGTTAAGGGGAATAAAAACTACACCGAGAAGGGCAGAGCCCTAGTGAAGGGAGCCTCGAAATATTAATTTATGACAGGCCCCAAAATTTCTGTCGATGGCCCTGGACAACTCTGCCCAGAAGCTATAGTTTTCAACGCGGGATTCTGGGCTCGAATTCTGGAAAGAAAGAGAAAACTCACACAATATAGTGTCTGATCGAATTTAACTGCGTTATTGTTGTATTGGAAAGGAGGAGGGTTCATGGTTGAATTTGAAATATGCTGTAATTTTATATTTACGCATAGGCTACGACTACAGTTACGGTGATAAAAATTATTTAGCACCTTTCTAATACATTTTTTACAATGTAAGTCGCTGAAGTGTATACCTCTAAATTATTATAGAGTGGGTAGCAACAATACAGGCACTGCCGGTAAATAAATGCATTGGTACGACTTGAAGTATTAAAGGTGGGCACAATCAATATAAATTTTTTGAACAAATGCTTTACAAGAGTAAGCCATTCCTTTAATATAATATATAATATTACACGTAAAATTACAGTTTCAAAAAGAGTAAATTCAGCAATGCATCGCATCGCTCTGGCAAATTATGTACTCACAGAGTTGGCAGTAACTTATGCGTAGAGCTGCTCTTATTTGTTTTCTCGAGATTGGTTTCCAAGAACCTGTAGACCACAACTAATTAAGCTTACAAATGTATTTAGCGTTTATTTATGTCCCTTTCCTTTTCTAAACCTTTTCGAGTTTTCATGAATGCAGTGCTCCGAAAACACTTTTGTGCAGAGATGCTTTTATTGATTTAATGCAATTCATTTATTTAGCGTGTGATTGTAAAATACTTACATCTATTGCTTCCTTGTTTTTGTTTTCTGTAATTAAAACATAACTTACATAGCCCGAGCTGTTAACCAAATATGAAAGCAGATCTGGTAATCATCGGAATATTGTTATTGCGTATTTAATAGAAAATATAGTGAATCAAACCAGTTTGGTAGCTGAACATGACCGTTATCAAGTTTATGATACGTTCGTTAAAAAAATTCTGCACATAAAAGAAGCAAATGGTTTAAATTTAGTAAGTGTAAACTATATATATACACACATACATATGTATACATATATATTCCGTAGAGCATAGAAGTATAGCAAAGCCATACTATGGACAACGGAAAAGTAATACTCTACAAAAAAATTTGGTAGGTAAATAGTTTTTGTATCCGAAGACAACAGAACGTATTTCATCTTATCATTTAGAGCATTGTTGTATGGGAGATTAATATTCTTCATACTGTAAACATGAGCAAGTAACTATGAATAAATATAGCCGGCATTAATGAAACTGAATTACAAAATTGATAATTTACAGCAGAATATTATATTGCGTGAATAATTTTGTGCAAAATAAGTCATTGATTTGGCGAGGGGGGGGGGGTGGTTCTAGATAAATACATACAATTACGTTATTAAATATATTTGCATGTAAGAAACAGGGAAAATATGAAAGGTAACGGACTTTCAGCATTTCAAGGCTTACCAGTTAACAACAGCAAGATCAATATAATTCACTTTAAAAGTGAATGAATTCCTTTGAAACTGAACATGTGGAAAGAAATATTTTAACTGCAAGAGCTGCATGTGCATAAGCAGTAAGCTACTATATCTGTCCAAGTGGTACAGGCTGTTCACGGCTAGTTGAGCACTTTTGAAATCAACCATTGAAAAATGTCGCTGTCGATACCAGCATATATTTTTCTGGTTACATTAACTGGCATGCGCTCAGTAAAGTTTGGAACGTTAGATGGGAAGTACAGAGTGACATTTATTAAAAGTTGAATTGAAAGAATTTTTTATATATCAATAAATGCTGAAATGATTTCTTTCGTTTTCTGTTTTTTTTTTTTTTTGCTTAAAGGTGTAAGCAATAACAAATTTGCAAAAAAATATAATTTTTTAATAATTTTACATTTTCACTTGACAGACGCATAAATATAGTGATCAGGCCCATGACAATGTTAATTGTACATATGGTGGAAGAATACACAATGTGCATGCAAGTAGATCTTAAGGCTTTGAGAAATGCTCAGTTTACCGTGAACAGCATGTAATATAGTTGCGCTGCTGGAAAAAGGAATAATGTTTTTATAGTTGCAGTTATATTTAAGTATTTTTTAAAAGCTATTAAAACACACTTCAATAGAGGAATTTATGAAGTCAGTCTTCTTGAATATCCACTCTCAAAATCTGAATACGTAGATTAATTTCCGAACAACGTTATTGTATTAAATTTCCCAATGAGTAGAAATTTTGAACCTTCATCTGCACAGTTTCTTTACAGCATTGTTAATTGTGAACAATCTGAAGACCTATATAGCCTATACCAGGCTCTATATACTACGATTCTTATGATAAAAAAAAGTCGTTCTTGCAAAATCATCGATGCTCTTAGAATGCCATCTCTTTTGCATGGGTTAACGCGCATAATGAAAAGTTTAAAAATACAAAGTGCAGAATTAAGGAAACCCAGTTTAATATCAATATAAATGCTGTATTGGCTTGCACCACTACAGGAATTACTTCTATAAACTTATTGAGTCGTTCAGATTCAGTCCACACTTATTGTTTCCTAATGGGTATCAGGTTATTTACTAAATGTTACTGCGTATAGAGTTAGGATTTTTAACCTTGACACTTAACAAGAGAAAAGAACATGACATGTACATGAGATATTTTAAACGTGATAATTTTTAGATTGAGGAAAAGTAGCAATTTATAATATGAGAGAACGTATGTCTTATAATAACCTTTTAAATTAAAAAAGCGAAACAATTTTGTACCTACATATCGACCATCATCAAGTTGATATTTTAAAAAGGCGATAGCAGAAAACTACAGGCGTATATCTTACATTCTACTTTTTCCGAGTTTTTTTGTATAATTAACAACACACACAAACTAGCTCTTATTAGGTTAAAATTATTAAACTAATCTTAACTCTAATGCTAATTCTTAATAAGAAAATACAAATAGCATGGTTTCTTACAGCTAATAAACTTAGACCTGAAAATCTGATAAGCTAATGAAAATGAATCTATGAAATGTATACTTTAACAGGTTATCTTTGGCTACATATTGAAAGTCGTTAAAATTGAAAATAATGCACAAATTATAGAACTAACAGACTTAGTAGATCATAGTATTCTTTCACACGTCTGTCAACATTAATGACCAAAGCATCCCTCAAAAATGTGCGTTTAGGTTATTTTCATGCTGTATTAACATCTGTAATCACTTTGTGTGGCCATTTCAACCAATAGTAAAATAATATTGCCCCTCCAAAAAAAGTTGTTACGAGCTCATGCAACAAGATAAACATAAATTCTTGCAGACAGCTCTTAAAGCCTGAAAACACGCTAGCCCTTGTAGGACAAATTTTTTATATTCTTTTTCATGTTACCGATAAATTTAAACAAAAAATCCAATCAAACAGTGAAATTCATCAACATAATACAATATCTACTATTTACATAGCCCTTCAACCTCATTATCATTATTCCAAAATTTATTTCATTTCTTAATATTTATTGCCTTCCGCAAGAGTACAAAGACTTGTATAGGAGGGACCACGGTGGCTGAGCGGTTAGCCTACTTGCCTCCCACCAAGGCAAACCAGGTTCAATCCCCGGTCGGGTCACTACTGGAGCTTTGCAATTGTGAATCATGCCCGGATGATGCCACTGGTCGATGGGTTTTCTCGGGGATCTTCCATTTCCCCCGCCCTTTCATTCCGGCGCTGCTCCATTCTCACTTCAGTCCACCTCCACCAGCTCTCAAGACCTTGTTGTTAAGAGCTGTCCAAATCTCTCAATTGAACTATATGTTCGGTTGGAAATATAAATTCATTGTAAGTAGTTTTTCCGTGTGCCTTGGTATTTACAATTTACATTAGTAAATTAACGATTTAAGACGTTTGGCAGAATAACTGAACTCATTTGCTTAATATTATTCTCCACTGCTCTTGATTTATGGGGTATTCCCCACATGTACACATTCGCATTATAAGAGTACTCTGACGAGCAGAAATACTTTATTTTAGCATTTTATTTTAAACTGTTGCACCTACTTCTTATTTGCTTGTAATGTGTAAGGTTTCTGCCAACATCGGCTGCACAGACATTCAGTTTTTTTTTTTCTTTGTGAAGCCTAGCCGTGGCTGAATCACAAAGTTGCATCCATTTATGTATATAATCAATTCACGGTTTCTTCACACTTTTCTGAAGCCCTGCTAAAGATCTACTTCCAAGATATTCCTCCGCCTCACGCAAACTATCCTTAACTAAGTCTGTAAAATTACACCAAAGGACAACGCACCGAATTCGTGCGCACTCAGTGTAAAAGCTATTCACGGTAAAGTGAGCACTTCTGAAAGCCTTCTCATTTGGAATAATAGCATATAAATATATTTTATTTTTGCCTTAAATGTTAACTTCCGAGTGTGGTGGAATAATCACATCATGTTCATTACTTAAATGAACCTATTTATTTAAGAAAGGTTGTTAAAGGATAAAAAAAATTACTGAAAGTAAAAAGTAACTAGGGCCTCGAAAGTGCTCAGTTTACCGTGAACTGCCTATTACAGTATTTTGTATAAGAACTATTTTTACCCAGGTGCTACCAGCACACAAGTTTTCTCACGGTTTTTAATTAGAATTATTTATAAATGAAGTGTTATAATTTTTAGATAAAATATGAATAAGATTTCAATTTATTAGGAAAAAAGTAACGCTAATGAACACAAGTATAAAACGCTTTTAATATAGGGCATATGATGGAAATATCTAAATACGTCATACATGAAGAGATTTTTCAAAGGTTTGATTTAAAAAAGGCGAAGAAACCGCGAATAGACTATATCTGGTGTCATCCAGAGGACAGATAACTCTCTTCTGTCTTACCCTTATAGAATTTGCATTCCAGGAATGTCGGATGAGCTTAGACTAACAATTCCATACATAAACATTACACACCAAACACAAATGAAAGCAAAAGATAATTGCGACTGACATATTTGATTAGAATCAGTCATTATATGCGTCTTTGAATATAAGCAAATCTGGTGAGAACAAATTGAGCATGCTGATTACCATTATATTTGAGGTTAATTTATGAGGAAACTACCAAAACATTATTGCAAATAGGAGTTTTATACCTACAAGATACCACAATCCTTACAGTACTAATTAAAATGAATTAGTAAAATAAAAAATATTATTGCTGCTTGGTTCTCCAAAAATTGCATTGACAAATTACTTATTTCTGTTTAAAGATTGTTTACCTCACGTAAATTAAGTATAGAAAATGTTCTAGAGCTTCACGAAACTAAGAAGGGTACGTCAACAATTCTCACTTTTCAAAATTAAGAAAAAGTTCAACTTCTTTCTTATTTAAAATCTCCTCTCGTTAATTCTTATTTGAAATTAAAATGTTTTATAAACTTTCTTAGGGTTCTCAAATAATATGCTCCGACAGTAACTCAGTCTTGCGAGCGCGGAGCACTGGTTTATCATACTAATTAAAATATTGATGATTGAGTATTTCTTTAAAATTCATGATCAATGAACTTTGAACCTCGGTGTGCCAAAATATCACACCGGTTGACCAGGATGTTCGCCTCAAGCTTTAGTAAAGAGCTGGCGTCACCTGTGAGAATTGCTAGTCTCACACCTCCATCGTGGCGCCGGCGCTTCGCTGATCGGCGTCTTTCGGTAGTCTGGAACCACTCAAAAATATATCTCCCTATTTTGAAACTCAGCCCTCTGCTTTCCTGGCTGGTTCCGAAACCTATATTTTAACTTCTGGGACCAAATCTTCATCGTAAACTTACGATGGCGCTGGGGATTTTAAGGATAAAATCCCAACAAAATTTAGGTATGCCGCTTGTTTAAAGATCCCTCTCAGAAGTCAGTGACTTCCAGCAACTATCTATCGAACTATCCTAACATGGAGTACTACTTCCGGTATAAATAAGTAATAACATAGTAAAAATATTAAATACCAGAAAAAATAAAGAGAAAGAAATAATTACACATTAAAAATTTTAAATATATATATATATATATATATATATATATATATATATATATATATATATATATTGGAATACAAAAACATTTAAAGTATTTAGGTTAGAACATACCATATCTCAGAAAACTTTCGAGAAATAAAATAGAACTTAATAAAAGTAAATGGATGAGGAGTTTACAAAATAATTATTACGTAATTTTAACTTTACTGAAAATGAAATGGTAGGTTTTAAAAATTACTATTCACTGGAGAAAAAATAAAAATAAAAAGGTAAAGTCTAAAACATAGACCTATATGACAGATCAATATTCATAAAAAAAATACTGAACTTGCTGTAGTGAACCACTATAACAATATATGTATATAAAGGCGAGCGAAAATTTCATACCACTCGATCTCGGTAGCATCACTCAGTAGTTCGTTTAATTTGGAGGGTTTAGTAGCAAAGTAGTTATAAATATGTTAAAATATGTTAATATGAATTAGCTTCACTAACGACACAATGTAAACTAACTATTTGTATTTTTTTACAGTTTTAGTTATCAAAATTGTTGTCAGCCTCTTATTTTAATATGCATATATATATATATATATATATATATATATATATATATATATATATATATATATATATATATATATATATATATATATAGTACCACACATGCGAATTATATATGTTATATATAATACTTCCTACCTGTAAATGATATTGCATGAGCATGAGTTATTAATCGTTTAAATTTGAATTTGTGTAATTCAGTGTGGGTCAACACCGCATTGTGATATTATCATTTTTAGTTTTTATGTCACGTTACTATTTTGGTATCGTACTTTTATTTTGTAAATAATTTTAATATATCAATAAGCACTATTACTACCTAGGAATATAAACATTTCAATACCTGTATTCAGTAATAGCATTCGTAGTGTTTGTTTCTTTATCTTTCAATGGGGAGGGGTTATAAATTACGGACAGCAGTTCATTAGGTTTCCTTTTATTCCAGTATGGTTTGTGTAGGTAAACTGCCTATGTGTCATTGAAGTTATGATCTTAAGGCATGTGAAACTATAGATTTTACCCATATGAAGAGTTTATTAAATTACGTTAAGAAAACTAAAAACAAAAATGAAAACAGTGAGTTATACTAGTGTTTATCTTTGTGCAACCGTAAAGACTCAAGACTAAAAACACGAACATGACAATAGCTAGCAAAGCCACCTGCTCACCTTCCCCCAGGCAGAGATTCCAAGGTTTCGGTTCGAGTATCGTTTCATGCCCCCCCCCCCCTCCACCACCTCCCCATTTTTACCATCGTTATTTATTCCCTGCACGATCATCATGCTTGACCGATCCTCCCTCCCTTTTTCCCTATCCGCAGCTACTCGGGATAGCTTCCCGACGTTTTACTCAACACAAAACAGCAGGCCCTGTCAACTCGAAGGAAAAACAAGACCTTACCGAAGATACCTGGAGTCCAGCTTCTACGGTCTTTTAACTTCGACATTAGAAAAAAAAATTGTGCCATGTTTAAATATGATATTTACTACTTGCGCTTCGCGTAGATATATAATAAACGATTATGCAGTTTTTCTCTTTAGATATTGTAGAAACATGTGCTTGGTTCCATATTTCCATTTTGAGAGGACACATTTGTATTTCTCTACGTGTCCCTCTAATCTGTTAGTTTGTGCCACATGAATTTTTGTGAATACTTGCATGAATCTGTTAATAAAATAGTGTTTCATCCATACGATTATAATTCTTATTCTCACAAATTTATTTGTGGTGTGAAATAACTATGGATAAATGACGGAATCAATAATTTTGACAGGAAAAATTAGGCCAACATAAAAAAAAATTGGCAGACATGTGTTGTCTGCCAACATCAAAAGTAAAGATTTTTTGGTTTAACACCCTTAACACAATAGAAAACTTTAGCATTTGACTTCATGTTTTGACTGTAAGTTTGCTTCTCGACATGTTTTCTATGGAGGTTGACGCAATGCTACTTTCAAGGATAAAGTCAACCACTATTGACTTCACGATTTCGAAAATTTGAAACGTTAAGTCAAAAATCAAATGGCCATTTTGCCGAGAATGAAAGGTTATGTGCGATGAATTTTACTGTAAGGCGACTTTAATTTCGGTATACCGAATCGAGTTTTGATAAGTTTGTCTTGTCAAAATTAAAGAAATAACGAATGAATGTTATGTGAAGAGGAAATCAATGAATTGATACTTGTGAATAAAGAAGACATATGTTTTTTTTTGTTTAAAATGATATTGTAATATAAGGCCTTTGCTTATGATAAAAATATAATTATAAATTACATTCTTGGGTGTTTACAATGATTTACATAACAAGATGGGCATTTTTACGAAATTGTCTGAACTTCGACTTTAAGTTTGTATTGTGTATCGACAATTTAGTTGAAAGTATCGGAAAGCGTAGGGCCTTAACTCTGTCTGAACGTATAGGCAGCACGGTAGAAACAACTTCGGCAAACAAATGAATACGACATGTCCTCTCATTGAGCTGCAACTCTGTACTTGTATGCTCCTTGTTTGAGCACAGAAGATAATAAGAACATAATCAAGACAAATAAGGACACATCTTTGCAATAAAGAAACGTGGCTACGTCTGGCATTATTTATAGGATTATAGCGTTAGTGTAAATAACAAGTTACACACTTAATAAACGATACAAGATAGGCAGACGCTGTGGGCGATGTATTGGTGTGTAGCACAACAATTTTGCTAAAAAAAACTGACACAAATTATTCCGCAGCTTACAACAGACTCGAACAATTGTGGATAAATGTAAAATAAATCATGACAAAATAGCAAATCTGTTGTTTAAATCAAGTGCAAAAATCCAAAACTAAATAAAATATTAGGACCTTATACCTACTATAAACATATTGCGTCTCATAATTCCTTGGCAAAGTAATATGCACAATTAGCAGAATACTTAAATGCGAATGATTTCTATTACAAAAAAAAAAAACAATCGGGTTTCCACCCTCATCGTGGACACTTACTTGTTGTGTGCGTACGTGTGTATATATATTTATACACGTTTTAATACATTTTATACATTGTAGTATATAAGTTCAATCATATCTATGTTCTTAATACTTGCATGGTAATAAGCACATATATCGTTTTGGACTGTATTACACCTGTATTTTTACATGTGATTTGTGATTATTAATTTAATTTGAGTGCTCCTGAACTTTTTACATTTATTTCGTTAATTTTAATATTTAACATGAATTAGGATCCACCATTCTTTTTACGTTTATTTGTGTTACTCTATGGTAAGATAGTGTTTCATTTTGAGTAATTGGTAACTTAACTTGAGTATGTTAATTATATATTATTTATGATTTATCATGCCTCATAATTCATTGTTTTTATTTTAACACTATTTATTTTCTTTTGTTTGCAGTTTGTGCTTCTTTTTTATGTTTTAGCATTAGTTATGTCTCATTCGACTGGATGCAGCTGAGCACCATTATAGTACTGATTGTAGGAGGTAGCCGGAAGTTAGGTGCTTCTGGCTACGTAGCCGGTATTTCGAGGGCGAAATCCCCGGCATCAGCATAATTTAGGCAGACTTATTTTGTCCCAGAAGTTAGTTTCTTCTAGGGCAGGCTTATTCTTGTTGAGAAGATGGCTGTGTTTAGCGTTTACAGTTTATTTTTATTTGTGAATACTGCCGACCATGATGGACGCTTCCGACGACGAGGCGCCATGATGGAGGAGTATGAAACGATACAATAAGTAAGGTGATGCCATCGTATCTCAGGCTAATGGACTTGTGCCGAGTACCATTCTCTTCAGTTTGTTTAATGCTCCTGATTTTAATGATGATAGATGCTACAATTATTCAAGAAATAGTTGCTGGATTCCAATGCTAATCGCTAATCAATGTATCAGACCAGTGTTCCTGCTTGACCTGGCTTGAGTTAGTGTCCGGAGCAAACTTAAACTTACATTAACTTTAATTTAATTTTGAGTGAAGATTAATTTATCCTTGTTTTTTTTTTTTTTTTGGTGAGCTTTCACTTTACTTTTCATTAGGATTTTTCTCAAAGGATTTGCTATTCTAATTATTATGTGGGAAAGGAATCAGAACGTTGAACATAATAGTTTGAATGGAGGTTGAGGTATAAACTTCTATTAAAAGGCACAAACCAAAAACACTTCAAGTCTAACACAGTTTATTTGAACTATGTCTAATCTTTTTCTACTGCAGAAAGCAGCTTTAAAGATATTCTACTTGTCAGTTTATTTTATTTTGTTTCTGATTAATTAGTGTTTTGTTCGAATGGTGGTAGTATTTCAGATTTATAATCTACTTACAGAGCATAATTTATCTAACTGGTTTTCACACAGCTAAACAGTTTTAAGTCATTCATTTCTATTTTCTGATTTAAATTAAAAGACTTTGAAAGTATTGGTTTTCATTTATTTTTAATGTTGAATCATGAACATTTGATTTTACTTAAATGCATATATTAAAATAAAGTGCTTCTTTTTTTTAAAAACAATTCCAGGTATTTCGAATGGCAGTGTCTAGCATGCCCTATTTCAGTTTTCCACAAGTTTCTAATGCACTAGAGGAGTGTAAGTCATACATGGTAATAATCCTATGGTATTCACACCTACACAACACAAGGTATCAAAGTTTCCCTACTTACGAATATGTTGGTTGTTACATTTACATATTTCCTCCTATAAGTCCTAAGTCATACGCAATTTATTAGAGTGGCACCCGTGCGTGGTCAAGTGTTAACTAATTACTTTTCCTCTACTAAGTACAACCTTTCTCACGAATTTATTACAACATTTATGATATTTTTAGACTTTTCTAAAGCCTTCGATACCATAAATTATGTAAGCTTACTGGATAAATTAAGCAGTATGGACTTTTAAACAAGTTCCGTTAAATGGGCGAGAAAATATCTTAGCAGTCGTTCACAAATCAAATTGTAGAATAAATAACGTTTGACGAAATGAATTGCTAGGATGGGGAAGTCACCAGGGATGGAGTGCCACAGAAATTTCTCTTCTGGACGATTTTATTCTATATCTCTGTTTCTCTATACATATATGTATACACACAACACACACATGATCTTCCACGTGTGCCTTCCGTGTTATCGATATACAGATGACACCAAATTATAGATATTATCCTCGCCGAATGCTTAACTGGATACTGTAGAAATAGTAAACGAAACTCTTGAGAGAATTAAGAAGTGGTGGGGCGAAAGCAGCCTTACAATAGATCCAAATAAAAGTTATTACATGAAAATTTGAACATAACAGGCTATCAAGAAGACACAAGTGCAGCCATTAAACAAAAAAAGTAATGAAATAAACCTTAAGGATTATTAATTAATTACGAAAAAATATTCAAACATATTTTACTGACAAGCAAAACATCTACATATGTGACCTACTTATTGGTTCTGTTTACTTCTAACTGTTGCACAGGCCTGTTTATAAGAATAAAAAATTCTCTGAAATATAGAATACTTAAGCTACCTACAGGATGCTTGTCTTCCATTTGCCTTTGATTATAAGAGAAGAGAGCAGAAAGCATATAACCAGCTCTGGCTGGCTGGACATGGAAAATAGAAGACTGCTCCAATATGTCAGACAAAGGTAGGTATAAACAACCAAAATATCTCCTGGATAAATTTACGCAGCATGCGCCTATTCACAGACATTTCCTCACAAAGACAAGCTAATCGTCCCCATTCACGGTACTGCTATTTACCGAAAATCATTCCTTATGTAGCTATGTAGCATGCAAACTCTGGAAAGACTCGCGGCCAGAATTGGTATCCGAGTAATTCGTAATTTATATATGTATAAATGAAAACTATCTATGTCTCAAGTAGTCTGGATTAGAATGTACTGTTTTAATGTAAGCAGGATAAAAATATTTGTTTATATAATTAAATTTATCTAAGTATGCTTTTATTTCTTCCAATGCTAGCGTATATATAACTGATGTACGTGTCACATTTTTTGTAAACCGACGTTTACTGTATTTTAACAGTATGACGTCGAATAAAACATAAAAATTAATTAAATAAATAAATAAATGGTGTTTAAACCGAACCTCTCTTATACATCCTTTTTGTAAGATAGTGCCACAAGAAAAAATAAATAAAATAAAGATTTTTATATCTCAGAAAACAACTAACAAATTCCTCCCAATTTATGCAAACAATTATAACCACGGTTGGTCATCTGAATCTATGTGTTTTAAGTGGACTAGACTCTTATTTTCAAAATAACAGCCATATACACATTTTAGTTTAGTGTACAATGATTATAAATCTACGAAACGATGTAACAAATTTCAACTTAAAATTGTATGCTGAGCGTATCTATTAAAAATAGAATATGTCTGCACAGTCATTTTTGTCCGCCATTTTATAATATAGCATCACATGAATAAAGTTTTCATGTCATATCTCGAGAAACAATCAGCTGATTCCTTCTAAATTTGGCACACTGAGAGTGCCACAGTAGTTCAGGTAAGTTGCCTTTTTTTAAGTGGAACAGGAATTTTTCTAAATGGTTATATGAGTAATTTAGATAGAACGTTACATTTATTATACTATTTAACAAAATTCACCCGAACTTAATATTCTGGCACTATCTACCTATGTCAGCCGTTTCACGCATTGTGAAATAGCATATTCGAAAATGCAAACATGAGAAAATAAGTGATACTCATAAAACATATCGATATTGTTATTTATCCATTTTTCCCATTTAGTTGCATAAAATTATAAGCATGAAGGCACCAAAACACACACACACACATGCTTGAAGCAGAAATAGAATTGGCATGGTATTTTCCAGTACAGCAGCTACGATATTAATAATTTCATATCACTGAAACAAATAAAATATAACCTGTTTGGTCCTTTTATTTTAATTTCATTGGTTTTCTACATATGTTGTTAATATGTGCAAATGTAATGTAAAAAATACAATTAAACTGCATAATATTACAATATACAAATGAGATCATTGAACATGAATGAGGATGAACACAAACAAATATGACATGGCATTATACTGTATAACATAGGGTAATATGGGATCATATTGATCAAGATAATACAATACTAATATATAATCAGAAACATATCACAATCACATGAAAAATCACGGAAAAATATTCAGCAACTCGGAGCCAAACTACTTACCTAAACGGCTGTATGGTAAGTTGTGTACATTTATATCGTCCCTCGAACTTCAAAAGTTAAGCCTCTTTTAAGGAAACGTGTTTTGAGTACCGCTGCCGAAAGTAATACAATTCTACTCAATGTATGACGTTTTGTTGTTTTATATAGTCGTTTTCCTTTTGAGCAGTGTTGTTTTGCCTATGTAATGTGTTTATACAAATCTTATTTTAAATCTCGAAATATAACAGAACTTATTTAAGAAGTAACAAAAAATGCTACAGGAGAAAGATGTCATTATATACATACCGACATACTATATATACATAACTTATTGCAGTTTGTTTTAAAATACTACTTACGAACATTATATGCGGCCGATATTCAACATTAAGTACATAAGTTATTATGATGTAATATAACGTAAGACTGGAAGGCAAGTTTTTTTTTTTCCAATGCCCCAGTAATCTACTGGTAATTTCCGTGAAGGAGTGTAGAGGAAGGGGGGGGGGGGGGAGAATTGCGCCACACCGCTCACCATAGTGATGTGAAGACATTATTCTGGTTAAGCCAGCGTCAAAATCAATTAAAAGAAGTCCACCGCTTCTCTAGTAGTTTTTCACAAACATCTCCCTCCTATTCCAAATAATGAAGAGAAAAACCACACATAATTTTCAAATCTCCTCAGTCGCTATATTTCAACGTCCTAGCACACCGCCCCGGGACCTCGCTGGTCAAGCCCTGCAGTGGTGGCCCAAACATCCCCCTCGCATTGTTCTGCCAGCATCGCGCGCATTCCTAACGATACTGCGACCTTGCCGCGCACACCTGCAGGGCCGTCAAGCCAATACTACCTACCCTATTCGCCCAGCAGTTTTGCGAGTGCATTGCAGACGACTGACAAGTTACACGTGACACTTGCCCACCGCTTTAATATTGCACTGGACTTAAAACATTATAAATGGCGCGCGTAGGTACACAACAGTAAATAAAAGTGGCGCAATACACACATGCCATCTGGAATTGATTAATGCAATCCCGCTTTACGAGGCGATGTATATATACACACATACTGTAAATAAGCTGTATAATGATATAACATTATTTGCAGAATAGTGACCGCGACGAAATGTGTGTGAAAGAGATAAATAGAGAGAGAGAGAGAGAGAGAGAGAGAGAGACACTTGTGACGCCATCAGCCAACAAACATTCACAAGTGGGCGAATTTTTATTTTATTTTGGTTGGAGTGCTTCTCAGAAGACTGCGCCCTCAGGCCGGGGACGCATACAGCACCTGTTTCCGAGCCATGAATATTCCAAGGCTAAATAACTAGATAATTTAAATTTTAACGAATCCTGATTACTCTCGGGATGGTTTCAGCCCGCTGGAACAGACCGTCGTGTTCCAGGGCTCTTCAGACTGCAACCACAAACCAGGGATGCGAGTTGGATCTGGAGCCAAGAAGCAAGAATAAATTCTAATATAACGACAATTCCTTATTCGCTCTGGGGCGGTTTTCAGTCCCGCTGGACTTACCGCGTTGTTCCGCAGCTACTCGGGCTATTTTGATGCTGTCAGTGAAGTGCACAGAATATGACAGCACGTTTATCTAGGTGAATTAATACTAAGTTAATTAGTTTACAGGCCTCTCAAATGCTATGATGATAACCCTGGCAGTATGTTCTGAGCAGGTCTTGAGGCTTACAAAATGTGCTAGAAGCGATTTAGGTCGATTATCACGCTGCGTTTCCCCAATATCATAATCTACAAGAGAAGTTACTGGAGAAAAAGTAAGTTTTTCATCAGAAGCATATAACTACTTCGACATTTTGCGAAATGTATTGCTGCATTTCTTGTTGTAATTATTTATTTTTCTTGTTCTAATTTTACACGCAAGCTGTTAATAGGAATATACCTGACTTCATCTGCGGCTAATATATTAATTTTTTGCACTAACTGTAGTTGATTTATGTGATGTGATTATATATAGTATTGCGAAGATTACTGTAAGAATGACGACGAGCTTTAATAGCTAATATGAAATTTTGGAATACAGGGATTCTGTAAAATATCGTAAACTATAGGAGAAGTGGGTTCAATGTACACATGCATTTGTGGGACAGAGGCTTGGGTGTGAAATTGTACTAGAGTTGTTTAGCAATGAACTTAGACACTGCTGTAGTCTCAGGAACTCTAGATTATGCACATGCAAGGCACTAGCATTCAAAGTACACCATGAAATAATAGTAGAATTCATAAACTTTAACTCCTTTAACTTTCAAAAGATCAAGATCACTGAACATAAAGGAAAGTAAAATTACTGCTGTTCAAAACTATTATTTAATTGAAACTCAAAATGGCAAAATTAAATAAATTAAGTGAAACTGTTTAAGAAAAAAATGAATATGTAATTAAGATTCTTGTCTGCAAGTAGGTAATAAAATAAAAATACTACCCCCATTCAAACTGAAATAAATACTCACATAAAATATAATTAAAAGTGAAAAACAAAATAATTTGGCAAAGCTGCTTGTTTAGAATCAAATAAAGTATAGTCCAAATAAAATTAGTTGCTGTGATGTGTATTTAAGTGTGCCGTTAAATTAGCCTTACGCATGCTGAGCTCCATTTATAAAAGTTTTAAGTCAAATCCAAGTGCTTTCTCTCATTAAATTAAAAAATTAAAATAATTTCCAAAAAATGTAAATGTTCTCGGGGAAAAATCAAATGTAAAGTTCACTTCCAGATATTCTTAACCCAAATTTATAATTGCCTCCGGCACTAGTTCTGTCGATAAATCTCGTACCGCTGGGATGTGACAGTCAAGAACTAATTTTATCAGCAACTAATCCCCATCAAAATTAATGTATCTTAAAACCCAAAATCTGTATTATCAAAATTCAGTAGACAGATGAGACTAATCCACATTCTAAGAACTCAGAACTGGGTAGCATCACATTAAGTAGTTTAATGTCGTACATGATGTCATCATGGCACCTCGGCGTCATGCTGCTCGCCGTCGTCTCTCAGCTACCACTAATAAAATCTGTGTACGTGCTTAACTCAAGTCCTCTTCTTAAACTGGCTTGGTTAACCAAAACTTAAACTCACTTCAGGTACCAAAATAAAGTAACTAACTTAGGTTGATGCAGGGGATTTTAAAAAATAGAAAAATCCCGGCGATAAAAAGCGTCCAAGGACCAATAGGTCTGTATCCAGAAGCCGCATACTTCCGGCCTCCTCCTAACATACGTACAAGCATGGGCTCAGCTATATCCGGTCACATGAATACAACTGACTAATACATAAAAAACCAACAAAACTTTCAAATAGATTAAACAAATTACTTTTAAAAATAATTATAATAAGTTCTGCAATATAAAAATTCACAAGTGAAAAATAATTATCATAACATTGTTAAGTCACTATTACTCAGAATAAGATACTCTCTTAACCTAGAGAAACGAATGGTGGTTCTTAAATTATCTCATACATAAAAAATAACGAAATAAATAATTCAATTACAAAAAAGTGTTCAAGAGGATTAAAATTTAAATAAAGATAATAAATGATATGGAAAATTAAATGTAAGACAGTTACAAACCACATATGGTTAATTTTCATATCAGTGCTATTGTACATAAAAATGAGTGGGTGTTAATCTGTCACAGTATGCCCAAGTTGAGGCAGCGTATGACATAATGAAGCGAGACATGAGTTATGAGAGGATACAATGCTGACATGTGGCCACATGCAAGATTTATCTTAGTCTCCACAATGAGCCGCCATGTCAGAATTCTATTCATAATTAATCCGAGGTATTTCACAATCCCAGAAGAGAGTAACTAGTGGAAGGTTGGGGGGAATATTGCTGCGTGTGAAGACTACCGCCTCACAATTATCCGCTGTTTACGGTATACCAAACAACTTATGAAAACCCTCCCTAAGATATACTTGTACGTACATTGTGTATTCTTCCACTGGATGTAAAATTACATTGCCATGGGTCTGGTCACTTTATTCGTGCGTCAGTCAAGTGAAACAGTGAAATTATTAGAAATCTAAATATTTCACAAATTTCCTAATTCTTACACATACACGCATTAACAGAACATAACGCAAAATAAAGAATTTCACTATTTACAAGTGTTTGAAACGTTTTAAGACGTATAACTACTTTTTCCCTTCCATCTTCAGCAATTTGACTGGGCGCTGTCCACTCAGTGCGCCCGTTAAAATACATGCAGATAATAGCAGTGACATTTTCAAAAGGTTAATATCCATAATGCTCAAATAACCGTAAATGGCCTATAATTAGGTTTATTTTAATTATCTATGGGCGAAAAAATAATTTCTAGCTCATTGAACTGTGCTTGGGCGCTTTGAGTGGGATGCTTAGCACTGCAGGATCGCATGTAGATGACTATGACATCTGCAGAAATACCTACAGTAGTTTTAGATGTCATTTAGGGGGCGCAATATATAGTGGGTATAAAACGGCCTAGGATGCTGCCATGTCGGACTACGGTTCGTATTAGGTATTTTATTTTCGGAAGTAGCTACATCAATTAAAACAAAAACGGAGCGCTTATTTAAAATGAAGGCAATAATATAACGTACCAAGCTAAGAACTCTTTCTCAAACAGTTTATGCAACAGTCTTGTGGAAAATCCAGTCAAATACCTTTTTACATCTAACAACTTCGCTACTGTATAGTGGCACCAGTTAAAGGTATTAATAATATGTTCAGATAATCTGACGAGCTCAAACACAGTAGTACGCCTTTTTCTTAAGCCGAATTATATTCAAGAAAAAGATTCGCTTCACGAATATGACTTTCTAAGTAATGCAATAAAACTTATTCGTGAATCTTTTAGAGAGTGAGCTGATCAGGCTGAAAAGGCGGTAATTTTGAGGTTGAGTCGGGTCAGGGAAAACTGTGACAATGGCTAATGTCCAAGAAGTAAGAAAGTGTGTAAGAGTAGGCCTACAATTTACATTGATGCACTACGCTATAGCTTCGACCGCGCTGTCAGGCAGGTGCTTGAACTATAGCCAGCAGGGAGACGACTCCTGGTTCTCTGAGGAGGTTACGTATGTTGTATAATGCGCTCGACCTCTTCAGCCCCCGTGAATTCAAGCTGTGAAGCTGAAAGCAGCTGTAAACACACTCTAGGTCCCTATAGACGCAATTCACGCAAACTGGGTCCAGGGATTGGCGTTAGGTTAAAACACTACTTCTAAATGAGCTGCCACGGTCACAGCTTTTTTGTTGAGCCATCTCGGTCATGTCTGCATTGCCTCAAAGATTAGGGATTGAATCGCGTTTCTTTATAAATGTCGTAGTGATATGCCAGAGACTGGTGTCATAAGTGCAGAAATAGGGCAATTTTTTATTCCAGAGATCTGCCTGGCAGAGTGATATTTCAGTATCAGTTCACTGAGTTTATTTATTAAGCCCTAGTTTGCCTCTTTGTAAACCGAGAATAGCCCTAAATTAACTCCCTAATGTGTTCAGGCAACGCATCTGCGCGGGTATGCGGATTTTTACAATACATTGTCTTAAATACTGCTTTGAATTAACTACATAAAGTGGTTAACAGTGGATTCTAATTCCTGAGGAGGGAAGGGGTGTTAATCTGAGTTGGCAGATTTATTTGCTCTTCCAGGAAATCCCCAAAGCCTTGCCAGTTTGTATTCTAATAATCTTTAATTTTGCGATGTGTCATATTGTCCGTGTCAACATCATTAAACAACATGTGGACCTAGTAATGGTCCGAGGTCAATTCGTGAAACAATTCTTATTTATAGGTCGTGGAAAGGCTCTTTGCACTATATATAGTATATCGGGCTGGAACTGAGCATGCGAGGGCCCAAAAGTGTGTTCGTTAGGCACGATTATTTATTTTCCTAACCTACCTTAAAACTACGATTATTGAGTATTGACTATCCACGACAAACAACCCCAAGAAGGGTTTTAAGCATTTAAATAGCCCACCGCTAGTAAAACTGGCGAAGAGTTAAATAATTCATCAAGATACCGCATGTCTTGCAGGCAGTATCTGATAGAAACTAATAGAAACCGCATGCTGGTTCCCTTGTTTAATGTACACAAATACCCACGATTTATATTGTAGTTAGTTGTGGCTGTTTTTTTTTTTTTTGCTGGAATACATTTAATTGAGTTATGTATAGTCAATTCATCAGTACCTGAAATTTTTCTGAAGCCAGCCCTGATGAAGTTGAACTTTCAGGCTATTCCTCCGCCTCATGCAAACAAAGTTTAAAAAATTGCACCGAAAGGACAAGGTACTGCATATGCGTACACTGAGTTTAATAACATTATGCATGGAAACAATTTCTTATTATTATTACAATTTCTCTCTCGAAATCCAGTGGGCTAAACCAAGTTCGTTAAGGGATAGAGGTCTTGATTAAATAAAAGAGTTATTTAAATTTCCTAATTTTATTTACAATAAATACAAATAATATTATCTCGACTCAACGTCACACAATAAAATTATATCACTGACTGTTACAATCAGTCCTAATAGACAGTGTATCAAAACCTATTCGATTATTTTATAAATTATGTGTCCATATTTAAGTCCCAATATTTACAATAAAATCCGTATTAAATGTCCTCTCAGTCCCACCTCAGTTCAGTCCATGCCACGCCAGTTCGCAATGTCTAGACTTCTCCAAGTGCCCTCACTCACAGTAGGCTTCACTCGTTGCCTTTCACGCCCCCTCGTCCATTCACACCACTAACACCTCGTCCGCCGTCGTCTCAAACTTGACTTCGCCCTCCGCACTCAGCCAAAAGTCTTCTACCAAAACTGCTGGCCGTTGGACCGCTGCAGTATTTATATGGTCGTAGGCCATCACCCGCTAAATCCCGAGCAGCGCCGAAGTCCTCATTCCCAGAATATTCTTGCGCCTTCTGTGTGTCTGTCAGCTCCCCAGCAGTGGGAGGAGGAGAGGCTGTGACGTCAGCCAGGTCTGGCCGCTGTCAATCATTCCAGGGCTTCCCGGGGGGAGGGGGTGGCAGCGTGGCGGCGAGTACGGCGCCTGGGTGAGGGGAGTGACAAGGTGGGTCACCCTAGGCCGCCTATAACGGGAGGGCAGATTTTCCAGCTGCTCTCTAGCAAACATTTGACTGCTTGCTTGGAACCGTCAGCGTGAAATATAACAGGGCCTGACACTTGTCAACAGTCCCGTATTTAGTGTCCGTCCTGATGATATTAAAGCTATTAAAAACAGAGTGAACACTGGTAGGCTGTCCTGTCCTATTTGCGACAACCAAAGCGACGTTACTATGGATGGACATCTCCACTGCGTTGAACATGTGTCAATATATGTAACACAGTATACAACATAATTCATTATATACTACTCTGGTAGTATATATTATATACATATATATGAAATCTGGCACGATATATTTTATGCTCTGTTACAGCCAATGGCTACAGAGATTGGTCGCTGCGAGGTAGCACAGCATTAAGCTAAGACATAATTCCCCGAGGACATATGTTAATAATAAATAATTTAGGTTAGTTAAATTTAATTTTGTCTCTTCTCAGGCTTGTACCATCTCTCCCCAGGCATTTAAAAACCAGTAAGTGTTGACCCTGCTGACACTTACTGGCAAATCACTCTCCTCTTTTTAATTTACAGGTTCTACTGGAGAATCGGGGGGAAGAGGATAGCACCACTTTTCTCTCCAGAGTGGTGTGCAAGCACCACTCGGGTTGGACCAGCGCTCCCTCCCACAAAATCAAGGTTAAGGATAAATAAATGTCCTGTCCCCTCTCTACTAGTTCAGTGATGTCTACTAACTAGAGCATGTTTCCAAACACTCTGTTCTGTAGCATTTATTATTAGTGCGTACAACCAGTTTGAATCATTTCCTGTCGGCAGAGTTTTTGCGGTGTCTGTGACGTTTTTTCCCAGTCTCTTCTTTGTTATAGTTTAACTATAGGTACACTTAGGGAGGTGGTCATGGCCCCAATCACTGGCCATGGCTGCCAAATCCCTCTCTGCCACTATGCATGTCTCCTTGCATGATTTCCTTCCCTTGTAGGCGTAAGGGTTTCTCCCTGAGGCGCAAGTAGCACCCCGATCCTACATCTGACGTACATCAAACACTTAGAGTTAGGGGAGGTTAGGAAAAATTTATGTGTTTTAAATGGGAGCTGTATGGCTGTGGCTAGGATTCTTCTGCTCGACTCAGCGGGTGCTCGGAAGCCGGGTTCTCACGGCGTCAAGTGCACGACTGCCTCCACGACTTGTACTAGAAAAGTAGTTAACTTGCCAAGTAGTGCACTATCACGGATGTTCCCACGAATCCGTCCTCTACTTTCCTCAGTCGTGTGTAAACTCCCGCCATGTCATCGATGCACGTCGATTGTGTGTTACGAAATTAGTAGAAAATTTAAAACAAAAAAGAAGATAAATGTTTGCGTACGCGAGTGAGTATAAAGGCGTGAAACACTGGGAGCTTCAAGAGCACTGTGCTGTGAACTAAGGACGAGCATAAAATGGTCCATACAAATTCTTATAGGTTAAATGGAAACTAATACATCTGGCTACTGGATAAAGTGAGAAGGCGAATACAAAAAGCTGATACTAACATGAACAAATAAATCCTTGCTGAAACGAAACTAGACATTACTTTGTGTTTATTGACATCAGGTGAATCATATGCTAGTCTCCAGTATTTTTTCAGCGTCCCTAAAAATTGTATGAGTAAACTTATTCCTGAAGTGCTGGATTCTATGTGTGGTAAACTCGTAGAATATACTACAATCCCAACTTCTGCCGAGCAGTGAAGGCAATGGAGGATTTGCAGAGAAGTGGAATTTCCCTGGTTGCTGTGGGTCCATCTTTCGCAATCTTTTCATTAATCTTCCCATTAATCTCTCGCAATCTTTCGCAACCTTTCCATCAATCTTCCAATCTTTCCATCAATCTGTCGCTAAATTTCCATCAATCTGTCGCTAAATTTCCATCAATCTGTCGCTAAATTTCCATCAATCTCACAGTATTTCTATCACTCTCGCAATCTTTCCATCGATCCATATCAATCTTGCCATCAATCTTTCACAATATGTCTATCAATCTTCCAATCAACCTCTCGATCAATCTGAGTTCCTTAATCGATCCTTTGATCAATCCATCAGGTTGCCCCCACCCACAAATTTACATTGGTTTGCCAACTGTGTCCAAATTTGTTTGTGTTGACATACTTAATCTTTCGTACGTAGTACACTATCCATGCATTTTTAGTACTCAGTCTTCATTAATAGTCTGTATGCTGAACTTTACCTTAATTGTTGGGTGCTCATACCACTACTATAAAGTTATGAGGTAAAAAAAAGATACGATACACAGAATTAATTATTTTGTAATAAAAAGTTAACATTATTTTGTAATTGATATTTCAGAAGGAAGCGGTTCATCACATCATATGATATAGTTCCTGACTTTCAATTCATTAATGATTGATGTTAATGTGCTAGAACTCTCCATCTTGTTGCAAACCGATCACATGTCTGAATCTATCAACAAGTTCATTCGGGTCTTCGGTAAACATGTACAGCAAGTATTCTCAGCACCTTCTACCTTCTTCACTTCGCTCGTTGCAGCAAATGTGGTAGAGGAGTGTGCCAGCGCATCGAGAAAATCGCCATCGTCTTCAGCACAATAACTGTCTTCATGTTCAATTTCATCATAACTGTCTTCATGATCACCCTCTGTTCTGTATTCCGTAATTTTTTTTTTCTTTGTAGCAGGAGTTTTATGATCATCGGTATTTAGAGCTGATAGCCGTTTATTTTGAATTTCATCGATTTCACGAGAAAGTAGTAAAACTTTATATTTCGCACAGACTTACTATATTGCACGTCGTAGGCCACTCATTCCACCATTAACTGTATCGTCATAATCGTATGTGGAATCAGTTCCCTTCGATGCAGCAAGGGGTATTGGCGGCAACACTTACTGGCTCCGAGTAGATAAATACTTGCAATTCTTGATGTGGTTATTCAATTTATCGCCTTGCATAAAATGCACGTGACCAATATCGTAATAATTTATTATGCGAAAAGGACTCTTCGTATATGTGGTTCTCTCATGTCGCCGAGCATTTTGACCGAAGGTAAAAACTCGATCGCAGAATCGACACAGTCGACAATCAGGCAGCGATGATGCAGGCGTTCGTTTAAGTCAAAGGCAGGTTTTCGTATTCACATTCCATCTTTACTGTATAGAGAGAGAATGCTTCCAAATCGATGTTAACTTCTCAACGTCTGAAAATCAACTAAGGTATTAGCGTGCGTCACCGCTCTATATGCGGTATAGACATCCTCACATCACTCGGAAAAACTGTCAGATTGTTTCTAAGTCCACGATAAAATTCATAATTTTACAATTTTAGGCTTGGAGCTCAGGTCCCTACACCATGCCTAACAATTACGGATTGCTTAAAACTTTGTATCAGTTGTGCGTGAACACCAAACAGTGAGAAATTAATGTACAGACATAGCTAATACACTTACAAAACTCGGGTCATTACTCTAATTTCCAAACCTCTTATCTCACTCTACTCCTATATCAGACGCCCGAGACTTACAATTCGCCTTCATTATACATTCCTGAAAGTCTCCGAAACACTAGCAAAAACAACCAGATTATTTTCTACGTCCGAAAGAGAATGAATAAGTATTTTTTATAGTTTCGTGTCTCGAGCTAAGGTCCCTACGCCATACATCGCCTATGGAGATTGCTTAAATGTATAGGCCTACATATATTAGGCACGCAAAAGCACATGAACAGAAAGAAAATCACATATAAAAGTTCGTTAAAAATTATCCAAAACTCTTGAAATTAATAAAATTGCAAAATCTTTATTTCATTCCGACTCTTCTTTTAATACTTCTGTTTCGCCTTTATTGTATATTCCTGAAACATTACCCCATCACGGAGTGAAAATACCAGCTTTTTTTCCAAGTTCGGTAGAAAAATTATTATTTAATAGTTTCAGGTCTCGAACTGAGGACCATACCTAACTGATGGATATTGTGTAAAGGGTGCGTATAAGCACGTAAACAGATCGGTCCAAACGTTTTACCTTGCAGAAAAAAAATAACAATTATCTGCTCTATCATGTAAATCAAAATGTGGTGCAAAATAGCGCATGTAACGCACATATCATATTATATAGTTTATGCTGAAATATTACATTAAATTATTCTGTATGACACCAAATTTTGTGATATGTTTGTTGAACTACACAAAATATTTAGCATCGGCTTACCAACCTAACACTACAATCGTTTCTCATTTTTGTGCAAGGTGCGGCACATGAACGAAATACTCGTTCAAAGGATGATAGTTCGCGAGCCCTAATCACAAAACAATTTTTTCTCAAAATCCTTTTCTGTTAATGCTGTTGTGATAATGGAACCAGTGGCCGAAAAGAACAAAAGACTTTTATTCCAGAAAACTTGCAGCTTTTAAGAAGTTTCTTGAGAACTATACAATTCTCTCTGCTGCTAAAATTATTGTGATATGTGATACGTCTTTTAATACAACTATTTCCATCTTAAATAGGTATAGTGTAAATTAAAAGAAATTAAGTTTTAGTAACAACCAGCTCATAAAAAATATGCGAAATTAAAATTAGCCTCTAAAATTTATATTTCATGTTGTTTATTTATTTATTTAGGTTTTGTTTATGCAGGCAATACTAGGACCGTGGAGGCCCTCTCTTATATCAAATCAGCAGTACACGTTTAATTGCACAATATTAAAAATGTAATGCAAACTAATAAGACTATAACAAGTTATAGTAACATTATTTAATTAGATATTAATATTACACCACAATACATCATAGCAATTTTAAATTACTTATTTATGATAAAGATATTGGCGCTTTTTCTTTCACACTTTGCAAATGGTCAGACACTAAATCACTCATTCGTCTTGCCCTTTCATATTTTTTTAACAACTCTTTTATTTTCTCACCACAGAGAAATGAAGGATTATGCATAGCAACTTCAACAATTTACTATTGCTGTTGTTTTTGCAACATCCACGCCTATTCCTTTGCAAATTGTGTCTAAATACAAGCAAAATGACAATGTATAACAGCAAAACGACAATGCACAACAGCAAAACGACAATATAAAGTAAACCATTAAATTATTACACATTACATTTTAGCTAGGCGTAATGATATTACATAATAAGGGATTCATATTATAGTTCAAAATAACCTAATAATATTTGTAATCATTATTACTTTTTTTGTTTGTGCAATGCCATGTTGGTGTTTTACACAGAAACACATTACACGGGCAAAACAACAACGTTTGAAAGCAAAACGACTATGTAGAACAGTAAAACAGCATATGTTGAGTAACATTTAATTACTTTTGACATAGGTACTCCAAATATTATTTTTTATTATGGTGACTGACTTTTGGAGTTCTTTATTTGAATTGACAGTGAGTTCCACCCAGAAAGCTGAACAGTGAAAATTTTTCCGTAAAAGTTTGACTTGGGCCGAGGTATTTTGAGGGTATGGTTCTCATTGGATCGAGTATTATGGTTGTGGTGAAAAGGCAATGGTTCGAATCTACTGGAGAAATAGACTGGACAGTTTATATTCAGTACTTTGAAAATAGTCAAAGTGAATGAAGATCCCTACTTTTATTTAGCTCTAAACATTACAAACTTTCCCAGTGTTTGGTAATACGATCATGCGAGCATATGATAAATATGAACCTAATGCTAAAAGTTAATTTCTTTAATTTGTGAATGTTATTGAAAATAAAAAATAAGGGCTAGTGTTATGATCGTAAGTTGGCAGGCGTGCATAGTGTGTATGTATAATGGCGGACCTAAATGATCCTTCAAATAGAGTGGTCTTGGTAGATAGACAATCAGTTATTAAAATGTTGTAATCCGTTTGAGATCCATGAGTTATAGTAAAATATTACAAAAACATAACATGGCACAGTAAATAGTCAGTTCGGAAGTTCACAGACGTGCGCAGCATAAGACCGCATTGCTTTGTGGTTGACAGCAGTAGTGAGGTTATGGAAAGTCGGGCGATGGTGTGATCGTAATGATGAAGTCGTTTAAACCACCGTCGGCTTTGCTTCTCGATGGCAATCTGTGTGAAAACTATCGGAAGTTCAAACAGAGTTTTGATATCATCGTGCTAGCGATGGAGTACTACTCGAATTGGTCGGCTGTTAAGTTGGCAACGTGGTTGAACATCATAGGTGAAGAAACAGTTGAGTTATACAATACCTTTGACCTGTCGGAAGCTGAAAGGCAGGATTTCGATAAGGTAAAGGAAGCCTATGAAGACTAATGTAACCCTTTAAAAAAACACTGTAGTTGAACGCTATAAGTTTAACTGTCGCTCGCAGGAAGTAGGGGAACCTTTTGACTCGTTTCAACGGAACTTAAAAAGAACTTGTTAAAAGCAGTGAATTCAAGGACCAGACTGACAGTGTTGTACAGAACCAAATTGTTCTGGGTATTCGAGACAATTGTTTGCAGGAGCATTTGCTGCGAGAACAAGATTTAAGTTTGTCAAAGACAGTGGAACAATGTTGGGTTGCAGAGTTTGGCAAGCAGCATTCAGACATGGAACAAAGTATGGTTGTTAATCCAGTTAGGTGATGTGTGGACACTTGGAGTGCTGAATTTCAGTGTGCGGGGCAAATGGTTGACGCAGTATGGAAAAGCCTAAAACCAAAACTTACTGAACACAAGCAGACAACCAAAGGAAATTGTAAGTGTCGTTGCTGTGGATAGGTACATACATAGGAAGATTGCCTGCGCAGCTTTAGGAAAGTGTGCTACAAATGTAAACAGTTGAATCACTTTGCACCCTTCTGCACCAACCAAGTTGAAGAGGTTAGGTTGACAGACGGAGAACCGGGAACTTAGAGTCCAAATACACTTAAACCAGAAGAGTTCTTAGTTAACATGTTAGAAGTTGCAGAAGCAACCTCTGGAGTTGAAAGTGGAAAGCCAGGTCGGAAGGAGTGGATCTAGAAAATTAGGATGGAAGGCAAGACTGTGGATTTTAAGCTTGATACTGGCTCTGAGGTAAATATTATACAACAGTGCATTGTGAGGCAGGTGGGTAACATAAGCCAGTTAAATCAACCTAACATAACCTTCGAAGGGTTTGGTGGCAAAATAGTGAGACCTATAGGCGTTATCAAGCTGATGTGTAGTATAAACAGATCTGAGAGTGGCCACAAGTGGTTACAGTTTGTTGTTGTGCAAGGTGGCAACTGTAGCATGCCTATTCTAGGACTGCCAGGGTGTATCCATTTAAATCTGGTTTCCTGCAATTTTGTTTACAGCATAAACAAGAGAGATCTAAGAGAAGATAGATTTAGAACAGAGTTTTCAGCTCTGTTCCGGGGAATCAGGTGTATTTCCAACAAGTGCAGCCTGATTGTTGACAAATTGGTCCAGCCAGTTGCTAAACCTCCAAGAAGAGTGCCTCTTGCATTGAGGGACAGACTCAAAGGTAAGCTACATGAGTTTGTTAAGCTGGCTGTTATTGCTAAAGTGGACCAACCATGCAGATGGGTCAGTAATTTAACAGTAGTAGAGAAGCCAGACAAGTCACTTAGACTGTGCTTAGACCCAGTGGAACTAAATAAAGCAATATGCAGGGAATAACAGATGATACTGCTTCTAGAGGAACTGAGTTGTCATTAGAACAATATGGCTATTTTCACTGTGTTAGATTTAAGGATGGTTTTTATCATGTGGAGCTGGATGAGCCATCATACCAGTACTAGATGTTCAGTACACCATTTGGTTGTTACAAGTTTCTTAGACACCCCTTTGACCTGGCAAGCGCACAGGAACTCTTTCAACGAGTAAATACACAGGACTTTGGTCACATTCCAGGTGTAATTGTTCACTTCGACGACCTATTGATTGCAACTGAAAGTGAATGTGAACATGATAAAGTCTTGCTTCAAGTGGCACAGAGAGCTAGAAAACTGAATGTTAAGTTCAACTGAAAGAAAATTCAGTTTAAACAGGATGAACTCAAGTATTTTGGACATGTATTCTCTAAGAGTGGGATGAAACGAGATCCATGCCAGGTACAGGTAGTCCTAACCCTATCAACGCCTACCAACAGGGTTGAGCTACAGAGAGTGTTGGGGTTCGTCAGTTACCTACGGAAGTTTTTACCGAATTTAGCCAGCATTGTTACTCCTCTGAGGGACCTCTTGAAAGACAACAGTGAGTGGCAGTGATTGCCCATGCCCAATGAAGTCTTGCAACAAGTCAAGGAGTTGAGTTATTCAGCAAGGCACCGGTTTTGGGTATGTATGATCCCACCAAGGAGCTGTCTATACAGTATGATACATCAAAATATGGGCTGGGGCTCTGCTTGATGTGTGGTGGTCAACCAATCAGCTACGTATCACAAAGCCTGTCGCTGGCTGAAAACAACTATGCACAACTGGAGAAGGAGATGCTGAGCACTGGGTTTACCACCAATAATTTTCACCATGACATATATGGTAGGAGTGTCACAGTGTACACTGATTACAAACCACTGGCCCTAGAGTTCAACATGAACTTTGCAGATGTTAGTGTCAGTGGACACTGAGTCTTTGGTAAATAGGTGTGTTCTATGTCAGAAGTAAAGAAGTAGAAATGCGACAGAGCCCCTTATTATTCATGCCATACCTGAACTGCCATTCGAGAAGGTTGGTGTTGATCTGTGTGACTACAGAAGCAGCAGCTATATGGTAGTGGTTGACTACTATTCCAAGTATATTGAATTGGTGCTGGTGGAAAATAAGCAGGTTAGTGCGGTCATAAGAGGTCGAAAGTCTGTGTTCGCCACTCACAGCATTCCGAAACTCATTGTGTCTTATAATATGTCGTTCAGCTCATACAAGTACAAGCAGTTTGCAAGGCAGTGGGATTTTGAGGTTGTGAAAACAAGTCCCCATTACCCAAAGTCAAATGGACAGGAAGAACGAGCAGTTCAGATTGCAAACAACACACTGAAGAGGTGCACAGATCCAGGTGGTGATCTGCCAATCATGCTACTGGAGTACAGGAACACTCCTGTGGCTGGACTAGACTTGTCACCTGCACAGCTTTTAATGATTCGATGGGTGAGGACAAAGCTACCCACAGTGGCAAATTTGCTGGAACCTCATGTGCCCAAAAAGGTAGCCGAGGCACTGCAGAGCAAAGAAGCAAAGAGCAAGTAATGGTGTGATCAGAGAGCAAGAGAGAAGAAAGAATTACTTCTGCAGACCAGAGTCCTGTTACATCGAGATGGGCAGTGGGAGCCAGCCGAAATTGTGGAGAAAGTGTCGACTCCAAGGTCATAAATCGTCCGAGACCAAGATGGGCGGCAAATTCGAAGAAATTCCCAACACTTGCGACTATCCAGCCTAGCTCCTGTAGAGCATAGAAGAGGGCTAGTCTGGACTCTGATTTCAAGGGGTTTCCAGCAGAGGTGGCAGCTGAAAAGTCCAGTCTGAACTTGGACTTCAAGAGGCTTCCAGCTGAAGACGAGGCAGGAGGAGTGTTAGAAGAGTTACTAGAAACAAGCGCACAGGCAACCAGCCTGCAGAACAAGGAAGCTCTGTCCAAATGGAAGGAACATGGGAATTTGCCTTACGCACAAGGTGCGGACGGGAAACTAGATTGCCAGCTAAATACAGAGACTAGTGCTTGTAGAATAGGCACAACTAATCTAGTTTGTTTTGTTTATGTCCTTGTAAGAGTGAGACCTGCTGTATTGATGTTTGTTTCTTAAATTGTGTGTGTGGCTGCAAGGTTATGTAATATGTCATTAATTGCATATCAAATAGGAAGGTGTTGTGATTGTAAGTTAGCAGATATGTATAGTGTGTGTTTATGTGTATAATTGCGGACATGAGTGGAGCTGTAAACAGAATGGTCTTGGTAGATAGACAATCAGTTATCAATGTAATGTTGTAAGTCGTTTGAGATTCATGAGATAAATTAAATATTATAAAAAAATTACAGCTAACCAGATTGGTTTTTCTCTAGGGCTGTGATGTGCAAATTAATAAACCCATGAGCTTCAAATTCAGTGAAAAAAGTTTGTATCAATAACAGAAGAGGGACTACTATAGCAGCAGATATGACAGTTCCAGCTAAGTTTGAACTATTTCTACAGAGTGCAGCTCTTTTGTGTTTACAATTTTTTTAATTCTGCACCTCGGAAAAATTGTTATACCATTTGTACAACGTTTAACATGAACTTCCTGAAGGATTTAGAGATATTGAGGTTTGAGACAGTGAAATTTTATTTTGAAAATTTATTTGCAATCAAATTATTTTAACGAGAATGCTAACTTAATTTGACCTGCTCTGATGTAACATTTTTCTAGCTAGTGTCGGCATCAGTCACCTGTATTCTTTATTGAATTGTAAAACAAACACATTAAAAGTGGTATCATTGGCACTATAACTTCATTATCGAAGTCCATATCTACACCTGAAAGATTGTCTGATCATTCCATTATTCTAAAACTTTCTTTCATCCATTTATAAAATACATGAGGAACTTTGAGCTGCCAATGATTTCATTTCTAGTAGCATATCAGAACATATATATTATGTTTTGAATTCAGTCTGTTAACTTATAGATCGCTGAGCAGAGGTTTAGTAAGTATCTGCCAGGTTGTAGCAACTGAGAAGCTGAAAGGTGGCAAGTTATTATGGGTGGTAGCATGCATTCTGAGTCTTATTTCCACTTGTCGGTCTGCCATGTTAGCCAGTCTCGTGTGTCTCTACTGTGACACACGAGACATTACACTCATCATACATTAAAAATTTTACATTACACCCTCCTCCCGCATTCACATACACACTTTATATTTACAATTTCTCTCTCAGAAGTCAGTGGGATAAGCCAGGTTCGTAAAAGGATGGAGGTCTTAATCAAATAAAATAGTTATTATAATATCCTAATTTTATTTGCAACAACTATAAAAAAGTTCTCTCTGCTCAACATCTCACACTAAATTGATATCACTTACTGCTTACAATTAATGACTTCAAGTAATACAATTTATAATTACCTCAAAGAAATTAATTTAAATAAATAAACAAAAATCAGTCCCAATAGATAGTGCATAACATAATAAATTATTTTGTAAATTATGTGTTCATATTTAACAGTTCCGATACTTCCAAAAATCCATATTACACATTCATTCCGTTACACCTCATTTTAGTCCATGTCCCACAAGTCCGCAATGTTCTAAAGTTCTCCGAGCGCCCTAACGCACAGTAGCTCTACTCGTCGGGTTTTACGCCCTCTCGTCTATTCTTTTTTTTTTTTTTTTTTTTTTTTTCGTGGCCAACCAAAGTTCGGTCACACATTTTTCTTATCACCCTCGTACCTGTGCCCTTTGTGTGTAATATAGGGGTATGAGATGTTCCTTTTTGATTTGTTTTATTTTATTTGATACTTTATTTTCCCATTACAGCCTTTATGAATTACAATTTTATATAGTATTACAACTATCTACACCAAGTTGCCTGGAAGGTGAGAGTGGCACGGTTTTCCTGTATTCCACCCTGACTCCCCTAGCAGCTTGCTGGTCAATTTCTTGACATTCTATTCTATTAATTATTATATTATACCTATATTGTGGCACTGAACTACTACTAATTAGAAAATATATATTTCAATTACAGCCATCAGTTTTGGAACTGCCAGCACAGAGGGGGGCCTGCGGAATCCTTTTCGATCCCCCTCACCACGTAGTCCGGTCCTTTAGTCTGGAATCTTGTCATACAATTACTCTTTCTCCTTATACATTGCCGAAGTCTTCAGCATCCTGATTCGTATCCTGTTTACTTGTCTTGGTCATTACTATTCCAATTTCACATTTCCTTTGTTCGTTGCTTTGATCTTCATTATATCTTTTAGGGTTTTCCGAGTGGGATACAAGGCCTCCCAACTCATCAGTTGCCTTCTGATGTTTCATTTCTAAGTTCTAGTCTATGTGCATTGGGAACACCCAAGCTGTGTGATGGGGTCGCCCCCACCATAATGTTTTATAGCGGTTTTACAGTGTCTCTTCCAGTATAACTATTTTTTTCTTTAATCAGGTAATGGAAACCTTTATCTGTATATGGAGGAGGATCATTCACGAAATCTTGTGGATTTTCTCGAATCCATTATTCGAATTCTTCCAGACATTTGCTTATATTTCTTGCAAACTCTTCCATTATCTTGGCAGTTTTTCTATTTACATGATATTTCTAAGATCTATTTCATTTTCTTCTATTTCAAGCTTCCTACAAAGTTATATTCTTATATCTTATATTCTTGGACATTCTCTAAGTACATGTTCGGCAGTATCTTCTACCTGACAGATTCGGCAGAAGGAAGAGTCAATTAAATTTAATCCATGTAATTTTGCATTACTGTTTTCATGTCCAGTTAGTAACTGGAGAGATGATAATCTCTAACAGTTTACTGCTGGCTATATCCTTCCATTATATTTGGAAAGATTTTATAATTTACTCTGCCCTTCTCCGAATTGTCCCACCTTTCCTGCCAGAGGGAGGGATAGAATAACACTTCTGGCTTCTTTCTTCATGATCTGTGTTGCAGATCTTCCTTGGGTGTCTTGCTTTAGCTGTTCTCATTCTTCTACAAGCAAATCCAGTGGGATTGCTCCAGTGATCACCTATAGTGCCTCAGTTGATGTTGACTTGTAAGCCTTTGTTATGGCTAGTAATACAGCTCTTTGTTTCTTTAGCAATAATCTCTGAGTATGTACCAGTATTGCTTTCTTATGCCTCACACCAGTTCCATAAAGGGGCGATTCGGAGGACTACACTCTTGTACAGTGTCATTATAGACCTGAACCCAAGCCCCAATGATGATGCTGAGACTGCCATCATTTTAGTGAACAGATTCACTGTATTATCCATCAAATAACTTATGTGTTACTGAGGGCTTATTCTAAAGTTCGTCGGTAACTGCCTACACCAATCCACACCGTCATGAACCTACTGTCTCACAGTCGACAAAATTATCGTCGGATCCAAAACTGTATTCAGAGTTATCAGTCGTTTAAAACAAGAGAGAGAGGGGGGTGGGGGCAATCGGCCATCTTCGGCTTACCGACTTTCCCCACTCCAAGCTAGACGAGCGTTTGTCTCTTTACGTATGGTCGACGATGTGCCAATAAATATTACTAGAATTGCTTGTTTTGAAATTGCACTAATCTGTTGAAAAAAAACACTGCTTAAAGACACGAATAGTAAGCTTAATATTTTTTAGCTCGTAAACAATAGTATATGATTACAGATATGTGTTTTATAAATAAAATAATAGTGTACAGTTTTCATTGATTTTGTGAGTAATTTGAGAAACTGTGGCTGGTGGCCATGTTGAACAATATTTTTTCCCCTTTGTGGGATTTAGATATTTACATGTTACGGACGAGGATTGTGTGTTTAGCAAACTGTTTGTTGTGGAAAAGAAAATATTTGGCCAAGGCTAAGTGGAGGAATGTTAGCAGATGTTGATTATAGATTTCATGTAAATCTGTCCTGAATAACAAAGAAATGTACATGTCTTAAATCTAATAGATTAATATTCCTAACCTTGGTGTCCGCCGAAGTGTACTGCAGAGCCATGTAAAACCTAGTATCCAAAATGAGATGGGGTGGCTCAATTTCTCAACACCCCCCCCCCCCTTTTTTTCTGAAGCAATCAAAATAATTTTTGCTAAATATGTGACTTAAAAAAATGTTGGTTATTTTTTAAAACACTTACTGAAATTTCCATTTTATTTCCTGTGATGTTATGAGTAAAAACAGAACCTGCTACCTGTTTGAAACTAAGTTATTAGCACACAATTATGTTTTAATGTGCAGAATATGTATTTCCAACACAAATTCTCTAGTTGAAAACTTTATTACACACTTTGGGAAGTTGTTCAAAGAATTGTGAGGTAATTGCATGTTCAGAAAAATTAGGCTGCCCCTTTTTGACAGAGCTCACGCAGGCTATGAAGACTTGTCTTTTTGCTAAAAATCTCAAACTACAATATTGTCTTCGAAAATTCCTCATTTACTTGCATTTTTGGCGTAATCTGGAAGAATTCTGTGAGGTGCCCATGACAAACAAAGAGGTGAGGTTCAGCTGGAGTATTCCTTGCCCCGGACGTATGGCTGGCAGGATCGTTGCCCAGAGCGACAAGGGTTCAGCGCACAGCTCGCCTCCAAGGCCGACTGAGCAGCGTAAGTCGACTACTGCCTGAAGCGATTCGGTGCATGTACTCTGGCCAAGGTCTTCTAGCTGTTTGGCGCGAGGCTCGTCGCTGCTCTGCGGGCGGCTGACTCCCAGGGGCCCTGCAATTCGCCGAGCAACCAAGACTTCTGGAGACATGGTGGCACAGAATCGCCATTCATTGGAGGTGCTTCCGGAATTTACCCCACCATGGAGATTGTGTGTGCTGGTTTCGTTTATTGGACGCACATGGAAGAGACAGTTCTTATTGGCCGAGTTCAGTGTATTAAAATTTTGTTGACTTTTGTATAAATACTTGCCCAGGAGAGCCACTCGAGAGAGATGGTTCCTCCACGGTGATCAGACGACAGCACCAGTTAAGTACTTTGAGAACTTTTATTGAATATTTGAACTTTAAGCCTTTCGGGCATGAGGGTCAGGTTGGACCAGATGGGAGGTCCTAGTAAGAGTTTTGTGGAGATCGCAACTTTACTTTCAATTTTCAGGAAAGCATATTCTTAGGACATTTTAAGAGATTTTTGGAGGAAAAAAATCCTGTTGTAATTTATGAAGTTTTAAAAAGATGGTCTTAAGAAAATATTTTGCCATTTTCTTCGTTTTAAGCCACCATCAATGTTAAATTGTTATGGAACATAAGTTTTTAAGTGACAAGTGACAGTTAATGTAAACATACTCCTGTTAAAGATTTTGAAAAGGCTTAGAAACCAATCTTGTGGAAAAATTTAAGGATAAGTTATTAACTGAAATTAAAATTGGTCTTTTAGCATTTGTGGCTGTGTTCAAGTAAGGAATTACCCAGTTTAAAATATTGCTTGTATAATCTATAATTATCATTTTTTTTTGGCCTTTAGATTATGGCCCAATATAAAATTTTTCATAATGATATGTGGATTTTTCACCAAAATAAAATCGTAGTATACTACAAAACTTGTCACAATTTACAAGTATGAAATTTTGCAATGATAGTTGGAACTGTCCTGTTCATAAGCAAAGACAGCCTTGTTGAAAAATTTTGCTATGGGCAATAAACAAATAAGTAGTGTTCTGTATTTTTACATTTTTATAATATTTAAAGATGTGTAGAATTTAAAGAGACGAATTTATATTCTATCCTGCTATTGATTGCTGTTATTTTACAGTTCAGAACATTATATTGTTCAATACATTGCATACTTTTTGCATTGGGAGATGTTGCCAGAGTGCATAATTTAATAAAAGCCTATCTAACGCTGTTTTCTGATCACTATTATTTAATTCGGCTTTTCAGTATATGGTGAAGTCTGAATAAAACTCAGAGATAATAGGCATGAATTTTCTATTTGAAAAACCAATTATAAGATGTTTATCAAATAAACATCATGGTAAATATATCTAGAGTAAATAGTTTTACTACCAATTCAGTAGGGAAGTTAGGTCACACTGCAATTAGAAAGCAGAGTTAAACTGATTGAATATTTGCAATTACAGTTCAGGTTCTGTGCTATAGATTAGCTTTGAATTGGTGCCTCTTTGCTATTTCTCTGCACCACTCACTTCATGGCAACTTAGGGCTTTTGAACAGACGCCTTGTTGCGTCCTCCGGGCATAGCGGGCGCCACAAAGAGATTGTGAATTTTACAAACAGTAAGTTTGCGTGTTTTATAAATGTATTTGTAAACCGTTAATAAAATTATTTTAATACACGTGGTCTGAAAAAGCTGCACTTTCCATACTTTTGTGGTAAGTGAATAATATTTTTTTTATTTGTCTATATCGAAAATTCAATTAATGTAAGGTTAACTTCAGTCACGTGTGTGTGTGAGTATTGCTGCATCTATACGAATACGAACAGCGATGTACTATATGAATAGCATTTTGTTTTTCATTAAAGTTAAAATTTTCGAAGTTAACTAATTTGAATGTTATTTCCATACGAGCAAAATTTTCCACTGCTCCATCAAAATACCCAGTATGCAAAACAAAATGCTGCACACTCGTAAGAACATCAAAATAATGTCGTCACACGAAATACGTGAAACTAAAGCCCCCCCCCCCCCCTAAAAGCACCGCTGTTTACTTTTTCCCTCAAACAAAATAAATAGAACCCCAACATATATAACTTGGTAATTACAAAAATAAATAAATTTGGAATGCCAACCTAGCTATAATATATTACATTAATTACTGAACAGAAGTTAGATAACGTTAGTCTTTTAGTGCATGTCACTAAAGGAAACATGAGGAAAGAGGAAAATGCAAGTATGTGCAAGTATGCATTGGACTCAAACATTTCTTTACAAACGTCTTTTTCTTCACTGACAAAACAGCTGTGGTGGAAGGATAAATTGTATCCAAGATACTTTTCTAGAACTGTCAAAATTTACCCCACTTAGATGAAATATACTATACAAGAGCCAGCCCCAAAACATTCCAAACTGTAGAATTTTAGAGGCCAAAATTTCAAATGTACACAGCTTATAAGCTTGCTTTTAAAAATAAATGTTGCCACTGCATAACATCACATAACTGGATTTTACATATTTAAACAAAGTAAAAATTATACATGATGGCAGTTTCGATCACATACCATAAAGACACTTATGTTATGCAGCATGCAACATAATCGCAAGACCACCGAACACATGTTGTTTCAGGGATTAATAAATGTTTATTTAATATAAGATAATAGTAATTTATTAAATAAACATTTACAATTAAGTATTCGTGAATTTACGCGCTTGTAATATCATCCCACACGTAAAATAGTCTGTATCATGTTGTGCACAAAGTGTGATGCACATTTGTAATAGTTATGACGAATCATTGCATGCTTATTTGTATCGTAAATTTACGTGTAGGGAAATTCTAATTCCATACAACACAAACACATGCTGCACTGACTTTATTCTACACAATATTTATTTCCGTATCATTGAAATACACGGCCACATTTCATACCGACGCTCACCATATTGGTTTACCTACGAAATTCTAGCCTGCCAACTGCTCAACTGCTCGTGAGCAGTTGAGAAGTTCCAACTCCACTTGTGACGTCACTCGACCTTCGTTTCAAGCTTAGAATACTGAATGGTGGTCTGAGCCGATAGTTGTTAAGAATCTATCGTTTTTAGTTGGAAGGAGAGACTTAGAATAACCCCCTCTGGAAACGAAGTTTGCTATCCAAGATCACACCTAGGTACTTCACTTTGCTCTGTAGACATAGTGGTCTTTCCTTGAAGCAGACCACAGGCGATCGCTTTAAGCTTCCTTTAAGAAACATTAAGCTGGTCTTCTCCACTGAAAATTGTAACTTTACACTGCTACCCCAGCTCTCAATCTTATTCAGCATTTCATCAGCTTTGGTTTCAATTTTAGTGCGACTCCAGTCTGGAATTAAGAGCAACACATCGTCTGCATATGCAACGATCTCACAGCACAGTCTTCTGGCAGCTGCAGCCGAATAAGTGTGTCAAACAGACTGTCCTATAGGATCGGTTCATGGACCGATCCCTTGTGACATCCCTCTAAGAGTTTCTTCCTCACTGTCGCATTGTTCACTTAATACTGGCTGTGCCTTCCTTTAAAGTAATTAACAATAACTCTGTAAATATTTCTTGGGCATTACCTGACTCTGAGTTGCCAGAACACCTCTCGTCACCACGCATTGTCGAATGCACTACTGATATCCAGGAAAATGCCTAATACATAGGTCTGTCTGCTTGAGTTATTTTTTTCAACCACATTCATGACTGCTTTCTCGGTACCTCGTCCTTTTCTGAATGCATATTATTTTGCACAGAGCCCTTGTGTAGCTTTAAGGAATCTTATCAGCCTCATATTGACGAGTTTTTCTATCTTTTCCCCGCGATTGGCAACAGGGTTTAAGGATGGTATGACTTAGCTAAAGTTGGATTTTTATTGCCTCCCTTATAGAGAATTATCATTATGCCTTGTTTCCAGATGTTACGAAAACAACCACTTTGTAGGCAGTCATTCATTAACTGCCACATATCGAGTTTAATCCGACGATAAACTCTCATTATTTCAGCAGAGATTCCATCATGTCTTGGAGCTTTCTTGTTTTTCAACTCCTTAATAACTTTATCCAGTTCGTTTATAGTGAATTCAGTGATGGGAAGAGTGCCTGGCAACACAGGCATCTTCTCTCTCTTCATTTGATGAATTTCTTCTTCATATTTCACACTATCCTCTAGTAGGAGTGCATTTACAAGTTCTTCCGTGCTCTCCTGATGATAGATAATAATCCTATTCTGGATTTTAAGGCTTTTCATGACTTGGTTATGCTTGAGCTTGTTTGCAAGGATCTTGTATACGAGCCCCCATGGGTCTTCATATCCTTTTTCTGTTAAATAGTATGTCTATTTATTTTCTTTCAACATTATTGCATAGTTCTTTCGCTGGACTCTATATTCTTCCAACACTTCTACACTTCGTCGAGGATCTCTTTGCAGTTTCAATTTCCTCCAAATTCTTCGAAATTGCTTTCTCATACTTTCCAGTTCATCATCCCACCATCGATTTAGTGGAATGCCAGATTCTGATATTCTCAATGTTTCCTTGCATATATCCTGGATCAGCTTTGTAATTGCATTTGCACATTGGTTTGGATCGTTCAAGTGTTCTTCACGGTACTGATGAAGTTTACTCATCAGCACTTCGTCGAACCTCTTCCAGTCTGCCCCTCCATGTATAAATCTTATTCGACCAATTCTATCTTCAGCATGTTGTCGTGTTGTCATATTCAGCTCATAAATAATTAGCCTATCATCACTGGTCGAGTCTCCCATGACAATCCAATTTGTAACCAGTCTGGCTGCCTACAACGATCACATCCAGGTAGGATTCAGCACTATGAGCAGGAGACACATACGTTGGAAGGGTCCTTGGTATGTTCACGACATGGAAATTGTTCGCCAATAAATAGCGATCGAGTGCCAAGCTTTTTTCATCTGTTACAGGCGAGTACCACATTTCCAACTTGGCTTTCACGTCAGCTCCTATTACAAGTCGTTCCCTTCCAAGTACGCTAATCAGATATACAAGAAGTTCATGCAAATACTGGAAGTAGGAACTTGCCAAGTAGACATTCTGTTGTCCCATTCTAATTTGAATACAGACATAATGGCTGTTTGACATAGTATCCATAATCATAGTACTTAGTGTTTCAGATTTAATACATATAGCTGCCATTGGACTGTCACTTATTGAGAAAACTGTCCCAGTTAACACTATTATCTTCCCATATAGGGCGTATGGTTCTTGCATTAGGAATATGTCAATGTCTCTTTCTTTAGCCACGATCGCTATTTCCGATGTAGCCACAGCAGATCTTTGCAGGTTTATCAGCCCAATAGTGATTTTAGATCTTAGCTGATTTATGCTTCGACATAATAGATTCTTTTCAGCTCTGCAGTAAATGCTAGTTCATAATGTGGACATTTTTTCGAATCAACTCTGTTTCAATGTACTTTATTATTCTTTAAGCAATTAATACAGGCAGGAATTTCTTTGTGGCCTTTGCATTTATCCTTTTCAGAATATTTACGTCCTTCCTGATCACAGGTAGAACGTCTTTCTTGTCCTTTACAGTATTTACTTTGATGCCCGTATTGTTGGCATTTGTAGTACCTGAGTGAACCAGAAAGTCTATCACTTTACATGCCGCATATTCAATATACACAGTTTCTTGTGACATTAGAACATTTCCGTACTTGCAGTGCAGTTCTATCACCACATTCACTGTTTCTTTATTTCTTCCAGTTCTTAGTCGGACTGACGCTCCCTTCAGAAATTCCTCTCTCTTTAGACCCTTGTCTTCAAGATTTTGTTTCCACACCTTTGTCAATAATTCTTCATTATCCTCTTTCCTTGGAATGTCGTAGACTATTACATTGTGTACTTTTTTCTTTGGCTCATCAAGTCGAAGTCCCACATTTTTCAGCTCGTTTCTTATTTTGATTTTATTTATGGTGGCTTCATCACCTGCTTCGATGAGAACACCTCCACCATGTGGTCTTCTAAAGTTCTTCACTTTCTATCCTTCTCCAACAGGTTTTACCTTCTCTTGGATCGTCTTCTTTGTCTCTTTACTTGTTTGACCGTCCTTTTCTGGATATGCCAGGATAATTTCCTTAGATGATTTTACCTCTTGTGCAAGTTTCATAAATACCTTCGTTTCACAATGTACTCCAATCTTTTGGTATAACCAAGAAGAAAAGCATTCCTCGTCCATTCACACCACGAACACCGCATCCGCTGTCATCCCGCACTTGACTTCGCAATCCGCACTCAGACAAAAGGCTTCTACCAAAATTGCTGGCCATTAGACCGCTTCAGTATTTATAGGTCGTAGGCCATCACCCAGAAATTTCGCTAAATCACACATTGCACCGAAGTCCTAATTCCCAAAATATTATTGAGCCTGCTCTTCATTTGTATGCTTCTCCAGCAGGGGGAGGAGGAGGGACAGTGACTGCGCCCATGTCTCGCCACTGTAAATCATTCCAGGGCTACGCCATGTGGAGGGGGCGAGGAGGGGTGGCGACAAGGCAGTGAGTGCATCCATCTTGGGAAAGGGAGGGTAGAGGTGCGTCACGTGTCACCTCCACAGAGCCGGACCACGCATAATGGGAGCTCGTGGCGGGTGCAAGCTATAGTGTGTAACTCTCTTTCTCTCCTCTCTCTCTCTCTCTCTCTCTCTCTATATATATATATATATATATATATATATATATATATATATATATATATATATATATATATATATATCTGTGTGTGTGTGTGTGTGTGTGAGCTATTGAAAGTCAGCTCAGGGTAACTTGGCTACCGATGAGGACAATATCCTCGCCCTGAGTTGGCAGAGTGGAGATGAGAGTGTGGAGACCCAGTACAAGCCATAACCGGTGGGAAGAGTATTCCTGGGTACTGGACCTGAATGGTGACCTGTATGAAAGCTCGGATGTGGAGTTCGACTGTGAGGGTGGTTCTCATTAATGGAGTTTGTTCAGGCTTAGGAAGTGGGAAATTGTTTAGTAAGAATGAACCCCTACTAAGAGCCAGACCTTGGCGAGTTCCAGTGTGTGTTCTATAAGGGGGAAGTTATTTAAAAGATTGTAAGTTTGGTAAAAAGGCGGTAAAAATAAACCCTTTGTGCTGTTTGTAAATCTTAATGGGGTTTGTCCAGAATGGAAGTTTTATGAGAAGCCCTGGGCTTAGTGTTGAACATAAGAGGAGAAATTTTAAATGGCTACTGTAGACTTTGTTTTCGAAGTGAAGCTTATGAGAATTTCTAGGGTGGCTTTTGGGGGCCACCACAATTATTAAGAGGGCAATATAGGAGCCCTATTTTACTTGGGAGTTTGATGTTTTAAGTGCAGCTTAAGATTCAAAAGGGGCAAGTTGGAGTTGTGTACAGATATAGAGTGGATTGTATTGTGGATGTCAAGTTTTGTAAAGGAAAGTTACAGTTGTTGTCGAGTGTGAATTTTTGGATCTTTAGTCAATTCTGAAGGAAAAAAAAACCAAAAGGTTTTCTGTGCCTTATGTTTTGCTGTAGTGTATTTACCTTCTCCTGAAGCTATATACTATTTTGGAGTGGACCCAGCACGATCTGGTGAATTGCACAATTCTTATAACTGGACAATTATTGAGGCTGTGTGATTTTTCTGTTGGAAGTTAAGGTGACCCCATCCCCATCCTATTCCATGTTTAAATGAGGTTAGGGTGGGAGAGTTGAGGTAGTGGTTGACCCATCTGAGCTGAGGCAAAGGTAGGCTCAGTAAGTCCATTGGCCAAAAATACGACGGCGTCACCTTACTCAGTAGTTTGTAGCTTACGCCTCCATCATGGCATCTCGACATTGTGTAGCGTCCTTCGTATCGGCAGCATTCACTAATAAAAACAAACTAATATGCTAGACTTAACCTCTTCTCAAATGAATAAGCTAGACCTGGTTGAAAACTAACTTCTGGGACAAAATAGGCCAACCTAAGTTATGCAGATGCCGGGGATTTCACCCTCGAAATCCTGGCTATAAAAATCACGTCTAGGAACCAGCAGATACGTACCCAAAAGCACCTAACTTCGGCAACTTCCTACTCAAATCTAAAATGGAGCTCAGCTACATCCGGCCCAACTAGACATATCCATAGTTTAACACAAAAATAAATGCAAAACTGCAAAAAAAGAAAATAAGGAGCATTAAAATAAAAATAATAAATTATTAGACTTGAAAAATCTTGAATAATTAATAAATAACATACTCAAGTTCAGTTACCAATTGCTCAGAACAATGTACTCTCTTATCATAGAGTAACATAAATAAACATAAAAAGAATGCCGAATGGTGTATCCTAACTCATGTAACATATTGAAAATAAGGAAATAAATGTAAAATTGCAGGTGGGATCTAATTAAATTAAGAATACCAAAACATCTGCAAAAATATGTGTCATACAGTCCAAAAGCAATATATGTACTAATCTGCACACGACTTCCTGTTACATGTAAATGAGGGTGCACAGATATATTACAGCATAAAAATTTGATTTATTCGTGTGCCACTATCTTACAAAATTGCGGATAAACGATGCTTTATGTAGATACAGTTGATAGTGTAATATATACTGCCAGCATACAAAGTTTATTCGAAATTGATTACGTGGTTTCGACAATATAGCATTCTAAGCCAAGATGGCTATATGGCCGCCATTTTGAAAATATGAGTTACACTCTTAAAACACACCACTTAATGTCATCTACTGCAGTACCTCTTGTTTGCCAAGGTTGGTAGGGATTGGTTACTTTTTTTTACAGAGATATTACATAAAACTTTTTTATTCTTGTGGTACTATCTTACAAAATAGCTGACAAAGGTTGATATGTTCTGACACGTATAATGCTTGTAATATATACGTTCAGTATTCGAGATTGGTTAAATAGTATGATACATATAGGTACCAAATAAACCTAAAATATTTGTATGGCCGCCTATTTGGAAATAAGCATCTAACCAAGTTGAATCATTTATGTTTATTTGGCCTGTCATAGTTTTACTGACATGCTAAATTGGGTGATAATTGTTTAAATTGTTTCCGAGAGATAATGTAAAAATTTTTAGTTTTTAATTTGGTGCTTTCTTCCAAAATGGTGGCCAATAATAATATCCTTCCCAAAATTCAATGCTTACTCGATGCTCTGCCAGGATATAACATTTGGTTTAAATCAGTTGAATGATTCTCTAAATATGACGTATCACCCCACATTTTGAAATGGCCGCAATTTTGAAAGTAACTGCTCGGCGTGGTAGAAAACTGCAGTGTCCTTACAAGTACTATATGTGTACCGGGTTTGGTGATATTTAGATGATGCGTTCGAAAATTGAAAGTGTACACACACGCACACACGCGCGCAGGAAAGTGATTTCGTAAGCCTTTCTTTCCTTTGGAAGGTAAGCTAAAAAGAAGTGAGCAGCTGGTCACTGGAGCAGTATTATTCTAAAAGCAGTTCTTACACTGTATACATGTCAACAAAACCTTCCTTGTGTAGAAATTTGCAGAACATTGTCCGATGGGCATTTCTTTCATCTTCAGATGCGTATAGTTTCAGATGTCCTCTTATATGCAAGAACTATTCTACTATGGATAGTTAAATGAAATTATAGTTTTAAAAAAAGTAAATTCACGTGCAGGTGAAGAAATCCGTGCTTCCTCATATGTACTCAGATTTATTTTAACAAAAACCTTTTATCAAGCTCATTATAATGTATGCTTCACATTTGTAGCTCTGCTCTGAGTGTATCCAGGATTATGTTACATTTATCAACATTAAAATTTTCCGATCATGTCCTAGGCATTAGTTCTCCAGTTTTAGGCTCATCAGGCCTCAGAATGGGTTTATTTTTATCCCTTCATAAAAGCTTTACATTTATAGGCTGCTCAAAGACTGTGCAAAAACAAATAACGGAAAATAGAGGTGCGAACATATCTCGGGGCATATTTAATAAATTATCTAATTTGACAATAAACCAAGAATTTCGTTTTGAATCTTATCTTCGAAATAAATTCCTTTGTTTCTAGTAATCCAATGTTTTATAATGGGAAAGAGACTGTATGCAGATATTGTATACACCAGTACGGTAGGTAGTTTTTTTATACTGCACATCATAGAACAATATATGTAACACATTACCTTATGCATAGAAACAAGGCGTGTGATGTGTGTGCCTGGGTAGCCCTTGGCGCTCCCTCGCTTCTGAGCCTCCAACTATAAAATCGCTATAAGCATGCTACACAACTGCCTTTTCAGTTCAGTGAACTTCTTCGTCAAATCATCTTTTCACTAAATTATTTCCGAAACATGTATATTGCTTTACTATCATTTTCAGAGTAAAATGGGTTTTATATCAAAATCATTGGCTTGGCGAGAAGGGGGGAGGGCAATCCCCCTGAAATAATATTTTTGGGGTGACGTGTCCCCCACCAGGCACACCAATGGGCAGGATGACGAGGATGAAGGGAACTATATAGAGTCCATTCCCGATTGGAAGCGACTTATGAAAATCAACCTTTGAAAAAACACTCTGAGCATATCATGTCAACCTGTTTTTTCAATAACCTGTATTCCACAAATATATAACACTGTGGTTAACTTTAGAGTACGGTATTGTTGAATAAATGAAACTTTATCTTAATATCTTCTATAATTTGTCATATTTATTTCTTTTTAAATATGAATTAACAACAGTGAGAGTGGTGATGTATTGGCAACGTTCGGTAAGAAATAGTTCACAGTTAAAATATAATTTTAACATAGTATTTTACTATACTATCTGTAAATTAAACGATGCCTATGGAAATATTTAAATATTTAGGTAGCCCCGATGGCAACATTAATCATTTTTACAGTTTAAAATAACAGCAGAATATATCGAGAGTAGCCCACAATGGTACTGTGTTGTTTTATCGAGCGAGAAAGCAAGTGTCTGTCGAGCAAGGTTTATCACTCTCTTTCTTTTTTTGTCTCCTTCACAGTCGGGAAGTTTCACTTCGCTAGTAAGTAAATATATTATACATGTTTTCAATGGTATCATATTTCATACTTAATGCAGCAAAATAATGATTTTTGAATTTGTAATTTACAACTGAAAAGAGACTTTAATTTTTGAATACTTATTTTAATATATTTAGATATGACGGAGGGGCAGAAACAAAGTGAAATTGGCATACTTGGCGTGCCATGACATGGTGTGTTGCTTTGTTACCAAACAAAGCGTAAATTATACTCACTCCAAAAAATACTTCAAATTACCACATCATGTTTGTAGATGTTGTGTTTTTTAAACCTACCTAAGCAAGTTATGATGTGATAAATATGTGTTTCCACAGCAGTAATAAATAAATACTTATTTTAATATATTTAGATATGATGGTGGGACAGAAACAAAGTGAAGTTGGCATACTTGGCATGCCATGACATGGTGTGTTGCTTTGTTACCAAACAAAGCGTAAATTATACTCACTCCAAAAAATACTTCAAATTACCACATCATGTTTGTAGATGTTGTGTTTTTTAAACCTACCTAAGCAAGTTATGATGTGATAAATATGTGTTTCCACAGCAGTAATAAATATACTGTTACAGTGTTTCGTTAACCGCTCCGTGTAAAATATTATGACGTGTTTGCGAAGTAATTGTTATGCTGCTTCTGTGTATGTGCATGATTTCAAATATTTGATGTGAACTATTTATACATTTTAAATGTGAACAGTTTTTATGATGAAGTTATTTATTTACATCCATGTCTGTTTATTTATCACAACATTGTACCATTGCCCTGGGTGTTTGAAACACAGTTGTGTAACGTGATTTACCACCAATCCCAACAAAATAACCAAGCCCAGTCCCCAATAAATTTCAGTAAATCTAATACACAGTAAGTAGCAATACATATAAATATGAGCGGAATAAAAGTTACAGTAGGCTGTGTGCATGTTCACAGTTATATTTTTAAAGTGTGTACGACAAAAAATGAGTGACACGAGTTGCGTGCTTGATTTTAATGTATTTTTGGTTGGACTGATTATTCCTTCGTTATTCGAATTGAGGCCGTCCGTTTAAAGAAATAACCCAACACATGTAAATAACAAAAAGTTAAATACTATAGTTCATTACCCCATAGTTGTAACAGTGTTAAACACAGTCGCTGCAAAATACTAAGGTGCATTACATGTAATGTTCTATGTCGTTGAAAACAAATATATTTATGTAAAATAACTGTAAGAACTGTCGTCAATTCAAGCATTTGTAAAACGTCATAAAGCTAACCCAAATAATGTTGGATGCCTAAACTGAATATTCATACGTAATGGTTTTTGTAATATGACAGAATTCTTTGAAAAGCTGTAAACAGTAAACAACACATTTGACAGGGGGAATGGACTATAGTTTATATAGTGATTATGAATTATATGGGATGGAGCTCGTTGAAGGGCAGGAGGAAAGTTGAAAGGCTGGTCAGAATGTACAGGAAGGTGAATGGTGGCGCGGGGGGGGGGGGGGGGAAGTTTATGCTGCCAGCTAAGTAAGGGGGCGTTTAGAGGGAAAGGAAACAACAGTAAAAAGCTTCAGAGAGTGTAGAGGAGAATGGAGCAGGGTAGGCAGTCTATGCTTGTGAAGACTGTGAGGGAGTGGAATGATGTGTTGCGGGAGAAATTAGTGTCTGTAAGGGTGGTTGGAAAGTTCAGGAAGGGCGTGGAAGAGTAGTTTGTTTGTGTAGCGGAGAGGTAAGAGAGCTTGCCAAAAGGCGGTAGCCTAATTCCGGTGTTGCTTATTGATATTATTGTCAATATCTGTGCTGTCTTTACTAGTACAAATTCTCACCATTGGATGTCAGCCACTTTGTTTAAATACGTGAATGTCGTGCCTTCGACACCTGGGCCACTGGCAAAGGTTAATTTCATCATTATCGATTATTTTCCATATTATTTTACGTAATAGCCAATACACATGTACATTCACCCTCTGTTCGCTAAGGGCGCTATCGCATTGTTTCCTATATAGCTGTCGAGTGTCCGGTATTAAAAGTAATGTAGTTGCTCTTTCCTTACTCTAATTACATTTTGGAAAGTTACCCATTGCAGCACACCAAAAATAGGTATGTTTAGCGCAAAGTAAGGTCAGTTTTGATTTTAATTAGGGATATTACTAAGAGTATGTTGGTAGTTTTGATTATATGTTTAGTGAATCGATCGTCTGTTGCAGTCGTGAAAACAAGTATTTTGACAGTTCGTGCAAAATTTTGTGTATTTGTTTATTCTGAAAATGTCAAGTATGGATAACAATACATAATTGAAGTAGTAGTATGAATGTTAAAAGCTTGAATATACGTATGAAAGTCGCAATTTTGCAAGACATAGGGAAGTCAATAAAATTGGTAAGTACAATAATAAGTCCACAAGTTTCGTAAAAATGGTTAATTTTTTTTAGTTCATCGCTTTGGATGTGCTTAGTAAATTGTCCGCAATAATGTGCCCTCACTTTTGTTTATGTTTGCACATCTATGATGATGTTCCGCATATTCGTACAGTTAACAAATTGTAAATTGAATTTAATTTACTACAGTTGCAGTTCTTTGTTTTTGATATTACACGTTGTAAGAATTTTATGTTGTTACTGAATTTTTTGTGATAGTTTGTAGTTTTGCTTTAGGCCTATACAATTTTACAGACGTTATATTAACATGTGTTGTTTAAAGATTTTGGCTCCATGTTTATTTTTGTGTGTTTGTATTGAATCTGGCTACATACAACACACCAGAAGTTCAGAATAGTGTTTACAAAAAATAATGTTCTGTATATAAATAATCAAAATGAACTGTTTGCTTATATATTGTGACTGGGAAAGTACTTGTAAAAGACATTGTAGAAAAAATGCAAAGTTGGATTTACAATAACCCGACAGGCCGACAAAACAGCTCTGACACCAACAAAGACTTTTCATCAGCCAATCGGTTGTAAGGTCACCCCAACAAAATTTAAGCCCCGACAGCCAGACAAAAGTCAATTCTATTTCTACTTTCGTCGAGAGTCAGACTGGTCGGCCTCGCATAGCAGCATGGAAAAGAATATAAACATAACCTTACAAAACAAAATTTTGTGCAAATTCCACTGCTGTGGTAAATTTCACACTAAAAATATGTTATTTATGTATATAACATTGTTATCTTAAAGGTGTTGAATTGACGAAAATAAATATTCCTGGAAAAATAACTGCTCCCAAATCCAAAAATATTTTGTTTACAAAGTTTTCAAAACAAAGAGTGTAATGATTTGTGATTTCATTGCCTTCTGTAGCAAGTTACTGGCCATTCTAGGATTGGCTAAAAGCCATGCAACATTTGGCTTAATGGAAACTGTCAGGATATTGTAAACACTGAACTAATTTTGGTGGCGGAAACGTTTGGACTGAGAAGTTGTGTCGGACTGTTGGGATAACCTTGTTGTGGCATTGGAAATCCAGCATAAGAGATCTTATTTCTCCTTTTACATTAACCTATAATTAGTCAATTTTGCTATGAATTTTTGAGTCAATTAAGAAGAATACATTTAAAAGAAAAGAAAATGTCAGTTTTGGTTGAATGTGTGACAAATTTATACACTTCTTTCCCATGGAAATAAAAATTTGTATTAAAATTTTGTTCCCTGGGATGGTGAGTGTCATTTGAAACGTCTTGGTGATATAAATAAATTATACCCTTTCAAAATAACTTTGAATTTGCTCAGAAATATTATCATGCCATGTAAACTTTAATTTGAAAATGTGTGTTAAATTGTGGTACATGTGACATTTGGAGACAATTGTACATATTTATCAGCTGCAGTGTGATATAGGTAGTGTTTGTTTAAAAAATTAATTTAATGACCACCGTTATTAGGTAAAATAAATATTGATAACCATTGTAGACATTCGTATGAAAATGCAGACACAAAACATGACCTCTTAAGGATTATATGAGCTGCGGTGATGTAAGGCTACTCACCTTCCAACAAGGTGACCTGGGTTCAGTCCCTGGTGATGTCACCCACTTTTTCCATTTGAGAAATGTGGCAGATATCATTGGTTAGTAAGTTTTCTTAGAGCAATCTTGTTTCCTTTAGCCTTGCATTCCACCACTGCACCATCTTCACCTCATTTCACCCTCCCTGATGCTCAAGACCTCAAAGTGCGGACCAAACACACTCAACTCGTGTGTTCTGGATCACTGAAATGTTTTCCCAAGAATTGTTCTAATTTACTGGCAAAACCCAACACTTCCCTTCGGATGTCTATAATTGAGCAAAACTTAATTTGTTTCTTCCTCATACTCCATTACAACAGCAAAGAAGTCTTGTTTACTGCTAAAGTTGCTGTTCCAATTAAAGATAAAAATACAATTTCCTGTGGTTCATTTTTGGTATTGTACTTGTTGCTTCATGAAGACCAGGACTTGATGGATTTGGGATGGGTTCAAAAGCAAGATACATTTATGAAGGTGGCTGTGAATGAGATTCTGGTGCCAAGTATCCAAAATTCTCTTTGAAGCAAAGACTGCAGCATCTGGGAATATGAATGCAAAATCTTTTAAATGAAGCTCATCAATCAGCAGCACTTGATGACAACAATTTTTTGGAAGAAGTATAGGGTTTTTTCGTTTAGCCTAATTGCAATTCAGCCCTTTACAGTTGACTGCCTACCCTCCGGATGCCTTCAGAATCTACAGGAATAGTTAGCTTCTGAATGAATGGAGAATAAATTTGGTGCCTGGCCATATGAGCAAACTCTTCAGCAAATACTATTTGTGAGATCTGGATTAAGATATTCAGGGCTTTTCACATTAATCACTCCACCACCATTTTCAATGTCATTGTTTACAATTAATCTAGTGCTATGTCCTTATCCAAGAGCAGAACAAAGGGGCATGAAACCAGCCCGCTATTCAAAAACAACAGACCAATAAAAAAACAGCAAAGTAAATTTCTTGTATGTGTACCTGGAAAGAGAAAACATTAATTCTTTTACAATTGTTTTATTATTTTCAAATTCACATAAAACCATAGCATATGGCAGATTAGTAACATATGTATGTGTATTTAAAACACACTTTTGGATAATGCTTTCAATTTTGCTCATATAAAATATCTGTAATATTGATATATTTGGCTGTTGCAATTAAATACATTCTAAAGTAACAACACACACACACAAATAAAGAGATAGAGATTTTATTTATATATATATATATATATGATTGAGCACACATTTAATCTATTTGGCAACCTTTTTAGAAAATTCTTTATATAAAATAACCTACTGAAATATTTCCAGCTCAGTTCTGAAATGATTGTGCTCACAAATTTTACCCACATTTAAAATTGTTGACTTTATCAGTATCTAAGACCAAGAGTTATAAAATATTTCTCATTTGAAACTCTAGACCATTTTACATTCATGTCTAATAAAGTCTTTTAGACTACAGCAAGTGTCTCCACATGGCCTGTTTAAAAACTCCACAAGGTATAAAGCCATGTAATAAATTCCATTTTAATTAAATGTGACTGGAAATGGTATCACAGTAATCATTTACATTTTTGTAAATGTTTACACAAATTTCTGACATGGTTTTGCATAAACTAATGCAAAATCTAATTTGTTTTACTGTTAAAGTATCTTTAAATTCAGCTATGCAAAAAAACATCAGTTTTAATGTTACGTAGCTGACTTAAATAAACCCTAGCCATGATGTCCAGCTATGAAAAGTCTAGCTTTCCTACTATGGGACATGCAAATATTCCCATTATCTTTCCTTCTGACAGGAAGGGTCAATATGAGTGCAATTCATACTTAACTTTCAATGAAGATCAATGCCCAGGAGTCACATTTCTCCCCGAACTAGCAAAATTCCAACCTATACATATGCAAAATTTTGATGCTCTCCCCCTCCCTACTAGGGATAGGCCCTATCGATAAGTTCCAGCCAATAGTTTTGCAATGAACACTCTAAATAGTTTTGTAAAATTAAAAATTTGGGTAAAAAAAAGTCCCTTCCTGTGCTGTAGTCTATTTCAAACCGCTGCATTACCACTACACGGTATGATGCTAGTGCTGCTCCGTGGTGCTGGCTGCAACCAACACACTGGGTGCCTATGCCAGTCTATGAGAGTCAGCATCACGCGCGTTATGTGGGGTGGTTGAAACTTCCATTTTTGAGATGCCTTGTCTCATCCTCCACCCCTGAAGCGATGGTCCCGGTGGGGACCCAAAGGCAGCAGTCAGGATCTCCGTGAAGTTGGCCAGACTTGGCAAAGGCCCCAGAGCAAGTCTTCATCCAGGAAGACACCAGGGACGAGATGATCTTCTCTCAGCACCTAGCCCCAGCTCCAAGCTCGAACAAACCAAATTACATATGCGAGCAACACAGGTGCCAAATGCAAGCAATATCCAAAATTCAGTAATATACTCCTCGACCTCCTCACGCGGAGGCTCAGAAAGCGAACTCCTGGGAGTTCCTGTCACTAACTATTTGCATAGGTAGAATTGATATATATCTTAAAACAATTACAAAACAAAAAAAAAAAACCAAATACAACATCTTAAATGCTACATGTTGGTGAAACTTTATATGATAAAATGTGCATGAGTGGAAAAAGCAAAACAGGACCTCCCCTTCAACCTAAAAACCAACAATAAACAAAACCCTAATGATGATGATTCAAAAATACATACACATTACACAAAAGTCCCAAAATTAATACTCCTAAGGAAATTTTCATTCAATGGTTTAAGTATCTTCCTCTTAATTTCAGGTACCGTACTTAATTTTAACTGTATGGCATTAGCTTTGTTAAAGCTCCCCGGACTATTATAATCCTTCAACAAAACTGTCAATGGAGAAAGCAATCTTTTAATTCTAAAGGGACCCCATATAGGTGGTCGCCAATTTGGCGCTGAACTGGGCCACCTTACCACTCAGATAATGTGTTTCTATAAATATTCTATCTCCAACTTTTAAGGGAACAGAAGCATTATTATTATTGTCATTGTCCGGGAATAGCTGAGACGATGGAATCCAGCATACAATCTATGTTCATGGTATTATGTAATAAAATTGACGAACTTTCAAAGGAGGTTAAGTACCTTACGGAGGACAATTCTCTTATATGTGCACTTTCCGAATTTTCAATTTGCAAGCGAGAAGAAGCAGTGTACTTTGTATGGGGCTTCGTATGAGGCTAATGGAGTTTCTCAACATATTCAAACAAGTAAGCAAAAAAAAATCTTACAGTGAAGTGGCTGGGAAAAAAATTTGAATCTGTTCCTACATTTTCTAATAATAGAGTCCAGGAGGGCAGAGCCTCACCGATACTTTGAGTCAACAGCAAAGATGTTGTCCAGTCTGAAAGGCATATGACGTTACCAGCTGATGAAGAGGGATTTGTGCTCGTCAGCAGGCGAGACACAATTGCTTCCACGGAAAGCAGCTCCCCAGCGAACAAAACGAAGTCTGCAAGAAAACTGGTTCATCTAGGAGTGCAGAACAATGTGAACATCAAAACGGTTCCTAGAACTGCTAGACCATGAATAAAGGCCATTTTCGTTTTGCGTTTCACACCGGAGATGCAAGAAAACAAAATAGTGACATATATAAATCAGGAAATAAAAGGGTCGAACTTAAAAGCGGCAAAATTAAAAACGTGATACAACTCTTATTCATTTTTTTATGTTGCTGTGGCTGAGTCAGATTTCAACCGTATATTTTACACGGTCGTTTGGCCTGCGAACTGTCTCATTAGTCCTTATTGTGGCAAGTTGCAAAATGAGCAACTCTTTAGCCAGGATAGTGAGTCTAACATATCTAATGTTGAAACAACTAATGTAGCAGCCAGAGGAGCTGAATCTGAAACAACTTAAATAATGTGTATGCCATCGGAGGAGCTAAATGATAAAATATATGCCTTTTAGGGATTTTGAGATGTGTTACCAAAATATCAGGGATCTCAGAACAAAATCACTCACTTTTTGTCAAAATATTATTAGTTCCAATTTTTCTGTGATGTGTTTAACAGAAACATGGTTTAATGATCTCAGTTTAAATTCTCATTATTTTCCTAATCATTATAGTATCTTTTGTAAGGACCACTGTCCTAATTTAACTAACCTCAAAAGGGGGGAGGTGTTTTAGTAGTGGTCAATCAACACTCTTTTGCACAATTCAAACAGAAATTTGAATTTCAGTATGAAAATATTGGTGCTATCTGGGTTGAAATTGTATGTAATAATGTGAATAAAATTTTAATTGGAAATATTTATCTTCCTCCCCAATTATTAGTGGATGATTTTAAAAATTACTTTACTTTTGTTGAAACGAATCTAAGCAATTATTCTCATAAAATAATGCTTGTCAGTGATTTTAATATTCTTGGTGTGGATTGGAACATCTTTCATACTCAAAACATTTCTTATTATTACAATAAATTAAAAGGTCAATCTTTGTTACAAACTATTAGCTTACTCCCTCTTGAACAGTTTAATGTCTCTAAACCTTATTCTGAGTTACTGGACTTAGTCTTCGCTCATTACCATATAAATGTAGGCAAATCCATTGACCCATTAGTAGAGGAAGATAAAGAGCCAGATACCTGGCTTTATGCTGTCATGGCACCCTTGATACTGAAAAACATCAAATTAATAAGCAGACTTTTTTTATAAAGTATCGTAAGGGTGATTATCTATTGTTATATTTAGCAATTAAAGGTTTTGACTGGCTTCCAATTTTTTGAATGGAAGATGTTAATACAATGGTGAATTTTTTAGCCTATAATTTACAACTATTAATTAATCTGATGTTGTTTAGGGCTTGTGAGAGGCGTAAGATGCCAGATTACCTAAATGGTACTCCAGATTGCCATTGTAGGTGGATTCAGACTGTAGTTTCCCAGGGCGCCAGCTTTTCAATTATTTGGAAAATCACGAGGATCTCCTCTCAGGGTCGTTAAAGGTCGATGGCCTGTGGCGGCATCCCCTTGCAGCACACGTCTTACGATATGTTTAAGAAAATCATGGCAATGAATTACACATTCGAGTACGTGGTCAACGACCATGTGGTTACACTACTGGTTAGGGCCAGCTCCCAAGGTGAAAGTTATTTAAGTTAAAATAAGACATGTGGGTTTCAACAGAGAAATGTATTACTATAGAGAGAATACACATGGTAATGTAAACAATTCCCGTGTCTGAAGCGGGCCTGGCACACGGGGCCTGCCATGGGCCGATGCGGCAAAAAATGGCTTAACTAGCCAGTGAAAAATTACGTGGTGAAACTCTCCGGGGTCGTGATTCGGCAGAGAGGAGGGTTGGCACACGGGAGAGCAAAAACTAAGAAAAGGATTCGGTAGATTTACATGTTTAAACTACTGACACCCTAAATGATTATCACAAGTTGGTGAAGCTCCCATGGCATGTGGCGCGGAGTGACGCATGTCCACAGAAAGACACTGAATACAGGAAAATAATCAGAAGATTATTTTACGGAGATTGATTCGTTCAGAGTTCTTTTGGGCAGTCTCTCGTTATTGTTGCTAAGTGTTTCTGAAATATTCATAGCACTTAACACACTAATAAAATATAACAAAAATAAAACATACAATTAAACCCTTTTCAAACAACAAAATTCACTAAAGCAATAATTAATATATTAGCTGTTGGAAATTTGCTACTTGAAATTCGCAATATGGCTGCCAGATTTGCAAGCATCTTTAAATGCTCATTTTCCTTAAAATGTGAAATCATGTACCAGCATCTCAAAACTACACCACATACAACAAAGCATTTGGAAAATTATCAGCATAATTATGAGCATTTCAGTTTGTGTCACCGTGAACACACATGCACCACGTGGATGAACACTCAACATAAAAATATAATTTAAGGCAGAGATGCAAGAAGGAGATAACACTTCCTCGGGCATTTATTAGGCTCTGCTTTAAGGGGGTCACACTTTCACACAGAAATACACTGGCTAGGCATTGTCTACTCTTGTCAAGCAGGTCCTCAGATGCAGTGAACGGATCCCTAGTTTGTTCACGCACGACTGACACACCACATTACACACACCAATCCACAATGTGCAGTTCATGTAGCAGCTAGCACTATCGGGCTATCCCCGAGTGGTGCACAGAGCAAGGGTGATGTCAAATCTCTATAGTCTAGTCTAAAGGCACAAGAAATAAATGCCCCATTTGGTTTTTGCAGGACTTGATTTGTATATCTTTATTTTTAATTAATTCCTCTTTAGCATATACATTCTGTACAGTAGTCAATAGAAAAGTATGTTTAAAAACTCCAATGCATATCCATAGAACATCACATACTTTTTCTACTATATATTGTAAGAAGGATTTAATTAATAGATGTGTATATAGAATTCCAATAATAAGTTCTCTAATTTCGATCTATTTTTGGGTAATGAAATTACTTTCTCTGAACTTTGTAAACATTATAGTAGTTAGATTTTGTGTTTTTGCATTTATATAACTTACTTTAATCATACTTTTGGATATTAATTATTATCGTTTTATGTGTTTGTGTTGCGGTATTGTATGTGTCTTGTCCTTGTCTTTGTATGTATATGGATGTTTCTGTCTTTGTATCTGTATTCTTGTATGTCTCATGTTCTGTATGTTTTATGTAATGTGCCACCCTGTTATTGGTTTTGCACTGTTGGGTAGCACACTAAGACTGTTTAAATTAATACATAATAATAATTATTATGGCATTGGCGCTCTGGAAGTGAAGATGTCTTCTATCTTTACTCCTGCGAGATTGTCGTTTTTAAGTGTACAGTGACAGAAGTAGTTCTAATTTTGGACTTTCGGGGTTTCCCTATGCCCCCAAGTTTCAATATTTGTAAAAACTGTAGGAAACCATTCTATGGGAAGCAGAAATACATGAAATTTACTGGACCCTGTGCCGAGAGATTTCACTTACTGTGCGTGTGTCTCGAGTGTGAGCCTGAACTATTTGTTTGTGAAAAATGCAGTGATGATGGTGAAATGTTTAATTTTACTAAGAAGAACAATAAGAATAGTGCAGTAGACAAAAGTCGTTTTGGATAATAAAAACTATACGTAGACTGTAATATTAGGTAATAGTGAGGTTTATAAGCAAAAGTCTGACAAGATAATTAGAACAATGGATCCTAGTGTCAAAGCTCTTTTCGAAGTTCTATGCCAAAAACTGGATGTATTAACAAAGGAGGTCCGCGACCTTAAGAATGAAAATGTATTGCTGCGCACAATGTTGAAAGTATGCATGAAAATATGAATAAATTATGTTCAGCTTGTTCAGCAGGAGGCATAGACTGGCCTAAAGGTAAAAAAAATTTAGTGAGATTGTGGGCAAAAACCAGAGCTATTGTAAATGCATCAGGTAGTGAAAAACAAAGTGAAGAAACTTGGTAACACCGTGTGAACAGATCACAAGAGCAGCAGCTAACTACGAAACATGCTGACGCTGAAGGATTCGTGGAAGTCCGAAAGCGATGGACAAAGGTCTCTACGGAAAGTGGGTCACTGCTTTCGAAGCCAGCTGTAGCCCGCAAAAAAGTACAGTTAGGAGTGAGGAATAATGTAAATATTAAAACAGTTCCTAAATTAGCCAACCCAAGAACTAAAGCAATTTTCTTTTCTAGGTTTGCGCCTCAAGTTGAGGAGAAAGACATAGAGAAATGTATAAACCAGTAGTTGAATGTTTCTAATTTAAAAGTTGCTTCATTGAGAACAAAGTTTGACACATATTCGTCATTCTACGTAGGAGTTGAGGAATCCGAATTTGATCGGATCTTCAATACAGTCTGTTGGCCGGCTGGCTGTCTCATAAATTCTTTTTACGGGCAACTTGAAAAGGAGCAGTTATTTAATGCTTCAACAGCCTCTAACAATGTACAACCATCCATAACATTTGAGCTGGCAGGGGGATCCGGAAATATTATAAGCTAATGTAATGTTAGGGCAAATGGAGGTGCTACCACAGAGACTTTATGTCGTTAAGGAAAAATGAATTTGGTTTGTACTATCAAAATGTAAGGTGCCTTTGCACAAAACATTATCAAATCATTCTCAAAAAATGTCAATAATGTAGATTACCCTGTAATTTGTTTAACGGAAACATGGTTTAACGGTACTGTATTAATTCACATTATTTTCCTGAAAATTATTATATTTATAGAAAAGATCGTGATCCTATTTTGTCCAACCAAAATAAAGGAGGAGGTGTTTTAATAGCCATAAATTCAAATAGATATCTACACACAGTACAAAAAAATATGATTTTTTAAAAGAAAATATAAAATCAGTATGGCTAGAAATTATTAGTATAAATAATAAAAAAATTCTACTAGGTAATCTTTATTTACCTCAATTAATGGTAGCCTAATTGAAGTTAAAGAGTATTTTAAATTTCGAGTCCAAGCTGGCTTTTTATTCTGATTAAGTAATAATCGTTGGAGATTTCAACATGCCTGGTATTGATTGGAAGTCAAATCATACGCAAAATATCAATCACTATTATAATAAACAAAAAGGGTAACGTCTTTTTCAGTTAAGTAGTATGCTTAATGTAATCATTAAAATTTTACTAAAGCATGTCAGGAAACATTAGACTTAGTCTTCTCAAGTTTTTATTTAAATGTTTATAAATCTGAAGAACCTTTGATTGATGAAGATAATTATCATCCAGCGTTAATCTGTCAGTAATATTGATTTCGACTGTGCCAAAGGCCGTAGTAACAATAATTTTACATATATTAGAAATTATAAAAAAGTCAATTATCTGTCACTGTACACTGCACTTCAAACTTTTGATTGGAGTCCAATTTTTATTAGTGTGGTGTAGGGACATGTGCAGTTGCAGAGGTTGGCAACAGGATTTTAAGATGGTGGAGCAGTAAACATAACATTGGTGGCAAGGCGGATATAAAACGGGAAGAATTAAGTAAATAGTTTGGGATGTCGATGTTTGGGGCAATTGCGGAGTTTGACGAAAATTCCGATGATTTAGTATCATATTTTATGCAGTTGCGGCACTACCTGTATGCGAATTCAGTGCCTGAGGGCAAGCACGTGGTGGTGCTTTTATCGGTGATAGGGAAGGATGCATTCAGTGTTTGTAGAGATTTGTTGGCTCCAGAAGAATCTGGCATGAAATCATTTGCTGAACTGGAAGTAGTTTTGTGGCACCATTTTGTTCCCAAAACTTTAATCGTGGCTGAGCAGTTTAAGTTCTACTGAAGAAGACAAAAGAAAGAAGAGACGGTGGCGGAATATTCAGTCGCGATTAAGAAGTTAACATCAATATGTAATTTTGAATTCTTTTTGAAGGAAGCATTACGGGACAGATTTGTAAGTGGAATATGGAGTCAGCACTTTCAACAAAAACTGATAGAAGAAGAATGCACTTTCGAGGAGGCGTACGAGAAGGTTGCTACAATGGAGCAGGTGGAGATACAACAAAAACTGTTTAACGCACCTCAGACAGCAGTGTTTCCTGAGGACGGGGCAGTTTGTAAGGTTATGAACAAATCATTAGATGTTGGTTAACCTGATCTTTTTGCTCATCTTGTTGAAAGTGTTTTTATTTTTAAGTTTAACCATGTCTGTAAACAAATGTAATGCCTACGACACTAAAATGCAACAGGGTCAGGCCGTTTTTCCATAGCGGAGTGTGATGAAAACTGTGTGATGTTCAATTTTTGCAGTGTTAACATATCAAGAAACAGAAAAGTCTGACTACTACAAACATGACAAAGCATCTTATACATTTACACAGAGTTGGAAGTGTTTGGAAGCACAAAAGGAAATTTTTCCATATGTATTAAGGTGTACAAAATCTTCAAAATACATATTCCAGTTTATTAAATATTGGTAATGCAACATAAATTTGCTTAAACAGGTATTATTTATAATCACACTTTCAATGCCAATTAGGAATCTTTCTTTATTCTTCTATATTCAACTGTTGTTATCAAATAAAGAGAATTGATTTGAGTTCAGAATCAGTAATTGAAACAAGAATTTTATATTCAAATTGGAAATATAAGGTAAAAATGTTTAACTGTCCCACCACTACGAAAATGTTTTTTAATAAGCACACTTAATAGCATTAGAATAACTCAACCAGAAAAAAAACCATATAAGAATATACACATGATTCAATGTATTTTTAAATACTAGAATACAAGAGCTTGGCTTTGGCTGTAAACACAGCTAAACTCGTAAAGATATAATAATAATAATTTTGGCAAAATACAGTTATAATGTAATAATTTTACCACACCATACAAAAATGTAATGAGTGCTGTAAAGTAACGTTACTGGTAATTGAATTACTTTAAATTATTTATTTCCCAACACTAGTCATAATCCTACATAATTTGTTCTTAATGTAACTCTTACTATATGGCTTTATTTCTTAAATTAAATACTATGGCTTGACCCTCGACCTGTGATGTATTTTTACAGTTACATCATCCGAAGACATATTACAGTGTGCACTGCATTATGTAAAACCAGAATAAATCCAGTTGCTTACATGTAATATCCATTTTGATATTCCATATTGTATCTATGTTTTAAAAATTTACTGTGTTCTTATGAGTTTCATTATCATTTCCATGTTGAAGTGGTTAATTGGACAGTCTGAACTGGGCAGCAGCATGTAAAAAATGGCGTGTGCAGTTGATGTTTTCTCTTTATGTTACAGTTGTCTTTTCATTATTCTTATTTCATTTTGACAGTAATATGCCAGGCTATAGTTTCACTGATCGTAAGTGTGTGCAAGCTCTGTCATAATTGCTAAACATGAAAGGCCAATTTGCTAAAACTCTAATAATTGTGTAACCTATTACTTAAAAAATATAATTGAAACGAGAAATATTGTAGTTCAAAATTACGACTAGTTCTCCGTACTATTTTCTTCCATAGTCATCATCATCGCCAACATAACATATGCAACAACTCATCGACTGATAAAATACTTTATAAACAAGATCATTTACCATTTATATATTGTGTAGGTTGGTCTAATTGTCTGTTAAAATTGATTGTACTTGTTGGAAATTGACAATTAACATGTGTTATGAATGTTAGGTTGAATATTTTTTATAACTGGATAATTACAAAATATTTTTACAGTATTGTCTTTTTGTACAGTACATTCACAAAAAAAATTGTAACTTTTTAATCTAACCAACAATAAATCATATCACAAAATTATGAAAAAAGTAGTTTGATGTAAAAACTTGTACTTTGGTGGCTTCCATTTTTTTTTACACTTTGTGTATAGTTTCACCAGGTAAGTGTATTGTTTCATGTATTCAGCTCTGTCTGAATTGTAAGTGCACTATTAATCAGAATGTGTGTTGTGAAGAAGATGATTAAAAATGTGTTTCTCTCTCCCAAAAGGGTCCTCAGAACCTTTTTTTCATAAAGATTAGTGTTACCTTAGTAGTGTGAGCATGGGTTTTATACAATATAAAAGGTGAGAGTTTCACAAGTGCCCATTTGATTCAACTGGGAAGGGCTCTCGGAGGGAGCAATACTAATTGGAACTATCCCTTCCAAGGTTATTTCAGGCTTCTCCTCTTCCCTCTCCCCTGCCAGGTGTACTGAGATTGACTGTTTGTTCATGGTGGGATTACCCCTCCCCTCCTTCCCCTGTGAGGTGTGCTGTGATTGGCTGTTGGTTGAGGTAGCAAACCTGGCACAAGGGACATTTGAGAGTATAGATGTCCACCCTTCAGTCACCAAACCACGACTGATGAGGGCTGATGATCGAAGGGATAGGGAGGGGGTAATTAGTTATTGTGTAATTGCGCAATCACAATTTAGTAATAAGAGTACGTACACGTGTTCACTCTGACTGCTGAACCGTAAGTGAGGAGGTTGGAAGGTTAGGCTGCAGGGTGAGTTTTAAATGGGTAAGGGGTGGCTAGCGTTGAGGTTTTGAAACTCGGGTAGAGTCTCCCTCAGGGTAAAAAAAAATTTTCCCGCATATCAATTAAGTATGGGGGAGATGTATAGGGTAGGAGCAGTAGGTTTGAGGGGTCGGTTGATGGTTTGATACCTGTCGGGGTGATTTAATTTTTTTAATTGCATAATAAGTATTCACTACGAAATCATAATGAGTAATTACCAATTACTCAAGTAACAATTTCTAATTACAACTATCTATACACGAATTACACTTCTGCTCACTACCAGTGTCCATTGACCTGAGTTCGTATATACCATTCAATATAACTCCTCCAAGCTGTGACAGATTGGAGGAGTCAAGTGCCACCGACCCAACACATCACCTGCTACCTCGCTCCGACTACTCACACTTTACATATCGTTTTAACAAGTAATTTTAAAAATATGTATTAATAGTAAAATTATGTTTTTGTTTTGACATGCTTATTCGTGTAAACCCAGTTTCCCACACTTGCTCTGAATCCCCATGGCACTACCCTGGGGAGCATCCTCCATGACTCCGCGTCTCTGATCGCGCGCGACCTCAGCTCGGGAGATAGACATTAACCTCTCTTTACCCACACAAGCCGACCTCCCCTACAGAGGCATGAGACAGTTCTGACCTCCATCGCTGTAGTGGTGGAATCATAGAGGGAAACGATAGAATGTTCATCCCATAACATTTACCTATTTCCTTATACAAATCATTATGAAAATGTGATGTAAACTTATACACTACTAGCAAACATTTTACCCTACTAGCAAACATTTTACCCTACTAGCAAACATTTTACCGTACTAGCAGACATTTTACCCTATTATTAAACATTTTACCCCCCACTATTAAACATTTTACCTCAAACTAACAAACATTTGATCTAACTAGCAAACATTTTGCGCACTCCTAGAAACATTTTATTTTTATTACAAGCAAATACTGTTAACCATAGGTGAAATATATGTACAAACAGACAAACACGTACGGCAGGTAAATGTACTTTATTTCACATAAAATATTTAAGTGCTTGCAGAAATTGACCATACATATAGTCTACTAGCAAAACCAATTGAGCAGACAATATCATGAAACCATTTCAAAATAAATTGCTGAAAACATTGCAACAAAGCATTCCTATGAAATAACACAATCTATCTTACTACCGTAACAAGCAATATTACATTTACAGGGCTTGTAATATCTCTTTAAATTATTGTCTCTAATGAAATTTCCCATTTTGCATTCCAGGAATAGTGTTATCTTGAGATCAAAACTAGAGACAATTTCACTATCAACATTCTTAGTAAATGTGAATTTAAAACTACCACTACAACTATACACAGCTCTCACTAAAGGTTTTTCACTTTCTTTATACAAGCATATGCTTATTTTAATTAATCACATAATATAACATCTATAAATTACCATGAAAGTTATACTTTTGTCAGTGTTTATCATTAATCAGCAAGCTAATGCATAGAACCATTGCTGGAAATTTTAGAATATCCCTTGAAACTATCACTCTAAATAAACTAACGACAAGGCTATACACCCGTTCATAAATTTATAATACTATCATAACTTTATTACATTACGAAAATTACTATCAATTTTTAAAAATGTTATATATTGGTGTCTTTTTCTACATTCTGTTATGTCAATGTTACATTTGCTAAAAACAGATATTGCAGTCTTAACACCATATTATTAATTAAATATGTCAACACCCATTCATAATTGACACATCAACCAACTATATTACTCCAAACCTCCAGCTACCCATTGAAAAAACATTAAAATTAACTTGTAATATTTGATGTCATATCATACTTGTTGATTTACAATGTGTTTCTTTTTTTTGCATGCAGTCAATTTTGAATCTAATTGCCACTGTAATTGAGTAGCATTGGTTCTTTTGCATTGATTTATTAGTAGTATTAAAAAGGATTTTCTTTTGAATATTTATATACAGTAAAACATTATGGCCACTATTAATAAATTACTATTGTCTTAGAAATAAAAATGCCAGTAATTTTGTTTGGATCAACATTATCATTATGTAAACAAGAAATTGCAAAATAGTTAAATTTTAAATAAGTAATGAAAACTCTTATGATAAAAAAAATACTTGGTACACAAAAAGTGAGACAATACAGCTTCTACAGCAGTTAACAAACATTATGGCTTTTGTTAATTTAAATTTTTATCTGAAATATGTGATAAATGTAGGCTTTTTTTACAGTTCAAAGTAAAGTTTTGCAAAAAAATAAAAAGGAGAAATATAAAAGGAAAGTAAATATAATCAGACTTTTCAGTCTTTGTTATAGAGAGGTTTTGTGCTGAAGAGAGAAAAATAACTTGTTATGAAGAATAGAAAATGCATTGTATCATATACAGTTTTGACCGACCAAACACAGATTTGGTTATAGAGAGATTTTTGTTATAAGGAGGTTCACTATGTATAGGGTTTACTGTACTTAACACTTCCCTCATACTATCCATAACAACAAATCACTCATATAAGCATTTCTGTGCAATATTTTGTTTAATTACTCTGACAAAACATTACATCAATCAATAGCAAACACACAGCCAAATAATAACTTCACTCCATACGATACACCCTCGACAATGAACCAGCCATAACAAATTCTCATGTCAGTAGCTCATAACACCAAACCAGAAAATAAAATGTTTCTGCAGAAAACTCTATATCCTTCATTATTCCAAAACAATATTGCAACACAACTCATTTGTACATACCATACCATTCATTTACAAAAGCCTTAGCATCAAACATTAACAGCATAACTAAATAACTGACAACTATATCATCGTATTATACAACTCAGATCAACAAATCATAGAAAAACAGACTTGATCATATTATGAGAGTACTTCAAGCTATAATGCTATGAGCTCATACACCGTAACTACTGTCAAAGCGATAGCTACTGAGAGTGGATAACATTCGAGATTTTACTGGGGTCATGCAACTATCTGTATATATACATATTCAAAACAACCACAAGTAGGAGGAAACAACTTAGAATTTTCTTTACTTGTGTTCCAAACATCTCACAATAATTAATAGAGGTTTTGCTTCCTTTATTCACAGATTACTCTTTACTTCAACCAAATTCTCGTATTTCTTTTCTAATTATCATTTTAATTTGTCACAGATTTTCAAACAACTGGCTATATTAAGCATCTATATACATATATTTCATGTCCTTATATCCTTACAGCTTACAAATGTTTATATATATATCAAGATATTGCATACGACTATCAGGAAAAAAAATGTATATAGAGAAAGTTTTCATATTGCAAGAGTAGTCATAAGTGAAATTTTGTGTGCCATTCTGGTCAATAAAGCATCCTCTGACAAATTACTACAATGAAATGAATAACACTACATTATGCTATAATAATGCTACGGAAATACTAATGGTTGTTTGAATAGAACAATAACATTACTTATTTCATTAGATTAACAATATTTTATGTAAATTCCAGAAATATAATTCATAAATTAGATAGGGCTAAAGTGAATTTTTATGAGAGAATTCTAAAGTATTTTGTACGACTAAAAACTAATTGAGCTGCCAAATTTTAATTTATTTGCAACATACATTCATCAGAAAAATTTGAACTTGCCCGGCTCCACAGGAAAGTAATGATTTTGCAGCAAGGTAACACAACTTAGATATATCCTACCAATGATGGGACACTTAAGAACATCAGTTGCAACCAATCTCTGTAGGCTAGAAACAACATGCATAACATGGTGAAGAACAGAATCCAAAAATATCACTAGCTAGAGAAAACGAAATACACACACACATTTGGGAAAAATAGATGAGATTTAATTTGAATGAAAAAGTTTTGATTCTGACACTATAAAAATAAATCCGATCTGTGCAAATATTATTTTGAAAATCACTACAAGTTTTGTAATTAGTTTGGCTCTGTGTGGCAGTAACTATTATTACATGTCGTTGGCCCGCCCCGCGCAAGCGAGCGAAGAGGAGGACAGAGTGGTTATATGATAGTGATGTCAGCACGAATGATTAGCCGGTGGCAGCGTATCGGTTACAAAAAGTGAGCCAAAATGATAATTTCTTATACGATGCATGCTGCTGACCCTGGTTGTATTTATTTCTGCGTTTATCTGAAGAATGCTCTGGATTACTGACCTTGTTCTCTCATCGTGACTCAGGGTGTGTTGAACCTTTCAGATGGGCAGGGCAACTATAAATATTGCGACACACCTTCAGACGAGGAGTTGAGTTTTAGTTCATGAGTGAATGAGTGGCTGGTTTCCGAGCGATAGAAGAATGACCGGCGAGTGAAGTGACCAGAGGAAGGGAAGTCTGCGACTGCGAGTATCAAGCAGTGATGGGCACGGCTGGCAGGCTAGACTATTGGTCTAGATGTGTGAATGAAAGACATTATAAATGATGGCAACAGATAGACTGAACACGTTTGACTGTAGAAAACAGAGACAACTAAAAAGGACATTAATTACAGTTTAAATAGACTATAATTGCCCTCACTGCAAAATAAAAAGAGTAAAAGTGGAGACAGGTACTTTAACGCTGTAAATAATAGTAAAGTGAATAAATTAAAAATAAAATTTTGTTTCTTTTATTATTTTTATTAAGAACTACAACTCTCAGGCATCCTCCCATGTAAAAATAATTGATGTCTTTAAGAGATTTCTTAGTTTCTTGCCAAAATTAAATTAAATATCTTTCTCAAACCAACTCAGTCGGGAAAACAAATGAGATCTTGGCATGGCTCCCTAGGCAAATTAGGCAGAGCAACTTCAATATTCTGGAAACCAATATGGCGTAATGTTTGACCTGCCTGGTGAAAACTAGATGGCTAGACGCCTCCTAAAATACATACTTATTAACGCCTTCAAAAGTTGTGCCAATCACGAGAGGGCTACATCATATCATGCATTATGCCACGCATTACTATTATAACCACATAATAAATTCCTCTTTGCAATGTAACACGTACAATAACTTTGTGGTAGACATTATGACACACTTACAAACATGATTAAATGTAAATACACTCCTTCTGAGGTCATAACATCTTGCTATTAACAATGAAGATTATATCACAAATAAATAAAAAGTAGCTGATAAAATAAATAAATAATATTGTTGCAATTTCTCTCTCTAGAAATTAAGTTGTCTTTACCAAGTTTGTTAAAGGATGGAGGTCTTAATTAAATAAAAGAATTAATTGTAATCTCCTTATTTTATTTACAATAACTACAGCAAAATTCTCTACGGTAAATTGAAATCACTTACTGTTCACAATTGACACCAATTAATAACATTTATAATTACGACAAATAAATCAATGAAATTAAATAATTAAAGATCAGTCCCAATAGACAGTGTATCAACCTATTCAGTTATTTTTATAATTTATGCATCCATATTTGACAGTTCGAATATTTACAATAAAATCAGTATTACACTTCCATTCAGTCCTACCTCAGTTCAGTCCATGTCCCGCTAGTCGCAATGTTCTAGAGTCCTCCAACCGCCCTCACGCACAGTAGGCTTCACTCGTCGGTTTCACACCCTCTCCTGCATTCAAGCCATGAACACCTCACTCGCCGTTGTCCCACAATCTCCAGTCGTCGTCCACACTTCTCTTCACTCGCGCACACTCGCTAGGTGGCCTCCGTCAAAGACTGCCGGCCGCTGGGTTGCAGTAGTATATATAGTGTCTTAGGCCGTCACCTAGAATCTTCCCAAACTCGCGTGATGCGTTGTGGAGGGCTGAGACGCCAGCCAGTCCCACCAGAACATTCTTGCATCGTCGCTAAACGTATCTGAAACTCTAGCAGGTGACACTCTCTCACGCGCACACATACACACATTGCATGTTTTTGTTCTGTCATAACCGTTATAAGTAAACTTAATTGTTCCTTCATTTGTGCTGTTTACATCATCCTCTCAATATTTCCTAACCTGTATTGATTATAGTAAGGCACAATCAGCTTGCAATAAAATGCATTCATAAATCACAATGATATTAATTACCAAAGAATTTACATTAAAAATTTACAATCTTGACTGTACCTGCAATTTATTCAGTGGATACGTTTATATTTACCTTGATGCACTGCACTGTTGTTTGTTGACTGGAGACTGCTGGTGGTATGCAAATTAACTGGAACTGTTTATTGGAGGCGCAGGCAGATTCTGTTGTTGTTGAAACACTTGTTGATGCAGTTTTACACTGAAAAACGAATGATGAATGGATCCCGGCACAACAGCGACTGCTGGGCTCAGGCTGCTCGAATTATTATTGATGAATGCTGTCTGCAATCTTCACTTCTCAGGGCACATGTAGAAGTCCAGGCCAACACATTGGGCGACATTTGTTGTGGTTCTGCTGTATGAAAACTCATGGGAGTTCGCAGTAAACATTAGCTCGAACTAGCTCAGTTAAAGTTTGAGACTCTGAATTAACAAAAGGTTGCAAAGTTCATGATTAAAACCAGAAATTAACTAAAATATGATTATACTGTTCACTATAAAATTTATTGCAGTCTCTTCAAAAATCGGCCAACAAAAACAATTGACAGTTACAGTAAACAAAAGGGAAAACTCAAGAGACAAAATGGCCACCTTCACAAAACAAAACTTCTCACTTCGAGACTTGATAATAATGAATATGGGAAAGAATTAATACATTTCTCTCCCGACACCCTAACGACTCCTTGAACTGACGGAAAATTAATTTAATAGATTAGAAAAATGTCCGAAATGAAAACATAAGGATAAAGTTGCAGGCACTTGTCAGTGCGAGTGAAATGGTCACTTGCTGAAACTTATTCGGCTGACAACTGTTGAATGCACAATGACAAAGAAACTGTGCAGACGAGAAACTTAAATGATGTGATATAACTTGTGACAACGAGAAAGTCATGCTACCCCTATTTATGCTGCCCGAAATATTGCATTAAGTAAATGTGGTCCAACCGTGGCTCGGTAAAGTGCAGTAGCGTGTGAACACTGATGTGAGTCTCCAAATATCAAAGTATTACAATGCGTGTGCGGGCTGTCACGTTGGCCTACTGTGACATCATTACATTAATTTCATTAAATGGTGCAACATGCGGACGTGGATTGCTTACTCACTCCTTGAGAAAGTTGCACTGTCATCCTATGATGATTATTACTACTGATGCAATGACTTGAATAAAATAATAAATTTTGAAAAATCAACATGTACAAAATACCAACAAATTCTTATTGCCACGATCTTCTAAATATTGAATAAATTACTATCCTTTACACAGGAATACAGAACATGTAAATAATTCCCAAATATGTACATTATAACATATTGCAATGCTACAAGTGTTGGGGTGAATAACTCAACGGTTTCATAATATCAATGCCATTTTTGTTTGACTTTATTCACTTTATGTAGTAATATTTATAATCACATGGCGAGCAATTGCTTAAAGAATCCTGAGTGTGTTGTACACCCATGTATTTTTTTTCTGTGGATGTTTATTTACCAAAAAGTCCATATTAGTCAAACATACAGTCAAATGTAAATGCAATGTAATGCAGTACTGTTTGTTTTTCATGAAATCTGTATTTACAGTAATTGTTTCTATTTTTGTATTTCTGTATTATATGTTGGTTTGAAGGATGTAATATATATGAATGTGGTGATGATATATTTTTTGTAATTTGATGTTATGGAATGATTGGTGTGATGTGTGGTAAAATATATAAAGGAATATTTTTAATATTTGGGTTGTTTACTCAAAGGTTTTGTTGGATGCATATGCACTTGCAGTTCCACTCTGCCGGATTTTAACCATTAGTTCTTGTGAGGGATTAATCTTTTGAGAATGGAGTGAGTCGTTAGCGCTGAGGCGACTTCTGAATTTTTTGGGGGTAGGTAATAATTTAAACAATGACGGAATAATTGTGTATGTAGCAAAATATTTTCACGAGTTGTGGGATGTCACAATGCAAAATGTTAATATATCTATGAAGAGTTGACTTAACAGAAAATTGGACAGTTATGGAATTTGGTATATGTAGTGTGAATATTATAGTAATAATGAATATTTATCCTAGAACAATTTTGGCAAGTGGTTTTCATAACTCAAGCATAACGGACAAATTTGTGTAATGGGTGAAGCAAATATTTTATTTGGAGCAAGGGTTTTAGTTTACTCTCAATGTAATTGGTTTTAGTTTATTTTAATATTATTATGTAGATCCTAAGAAAAAGATTAACTTTGAGAAAGATTTTTTTATATACTTTGTTTATGTATGGATAAGTTTTTTTTAACATTTACAAAAACTATTTATTTGGAGACGAGCGGTGTCTGTTAACTATGGATGTTCTGTTCACATGAATCGTTGATAAACAGGGTTTGTAACGAGCTGTGGTAGCCATTCACCTCCTGAGATGTCAGTGTGGGGATGGTTGGTGTAGCTTGCTCAAGCGATGTAGGAAAACTGAGGGTCCCAGCAGCCCGCCTTCTGTTGGCCGGAAACTAGACTTGCCACTCGCACCATCCCCTTAATCATCGGCACAGGTGATGTGTTCATGTTTGTCACAGCGCTGTGCATCTCAGCAGGAGAATATGCCAACCTAACACATTCGTTGAGAAGGAATCTCATCTCGCGATCATCCCCTCTTATTTTGAAGTATTCTACACAACTTTGGCATAGTCGATAGTCATCATCAGCCAATTCAATCATGAAATGATGTGGCCACTTCGAGTTAGGAATTCGGGTAGAATTTCAATAGTCTTCTCCAGGTAGAACAGTCTTGGGAGATTCTCTGGCAGTTAACTCCAGCAACCCAGCGTATGTCTTTGTCCCAATGGTCTGGTGGTCTTTCTCTTGGTCTCCGATGATTTCTTGGACTCCATTCCAACACCGTTTTTATCCATCTTTCATCTTAGCAACATGGCCGGCTCATTGCCACTTCAAGGTGGCTGTCTTCTCCAAGTAGTCTTTGACTTAAGTAACTGATCTGATGTCTTTTGCTTTTTTCTTGTCTTTTCTAGTAAAACCCATCATTGACCTTTCCATAGCTCTGTGGGCTGTTCTAAGTTTTCCTTCTGTAAATTCATTGAGTGTCCACGTCTCACAGCTGTAAGTCAGCACTGGAAGAATTCACTGGTCGTAAACTGTTTTCTTTAGATTTATGGGCATATTTGATTTGAAAGCAATAGAATGTTTTCCAAATGCCTGCCTTCCCAGCTTGATGCGATGAAAAATTTCTAGTTTTACATCTCCTTCAATATTTACAAGCTGACCTAGATAAATGTACTCACTGATGTTTTCTAAAGATATATTATTTATTTTTATATTCCCTGCTGTGACCCATTTGTTGGACATAACCTTTGTTTTTGAAAGATTTAGGCTCAGGCCAACTGCTTTACACTCAGAGGCAAGATCAGAAAGCAAGGTTTGGAGTTCCCCAATGTCATTGGCCAAGAGTACAATGCCATCTCCGAGTATTAAGTTATTAAGTCTTCTGCCACTGAATATAATTCCTTTTCCTGCCCATTCTAATTTTGACATTGCCTTCTCCAACACAGTTGAAAACAACTTCGGAGGGATGGGATCGCCTTGCTTAACACCTCTTTCAATGTGCAAGTCTGTAGTTGGCTCACTGACACTGACATAGGCTGAAGAGGTCATACCTAGATGTAATGGAGCACCCTGATATAGGCCATGTCCACACCCTGCCCATTTAAGGCTTGCAGGACCGCCTTGTGAAATTCCTTTTTGAAATCCATGAAAGCTACACAAAGAGTTGATAATACACTATATTAAATTAACATCTTGTAGAAGAATTTTTCATAAAGAGTACATTACTTTAAACAATTATTTAATGTTTAAGATGAATGGGGTTTGAAATAGGGGAGTGTGTTAGTAAAAAATGTATTTACCTTAGTTGGGTGTGCGGAGTAAGGAATGTCTCAGTACGTATGTTTTACTTTGACTGGAAACAAAGCACTAACTAAACCAATACAGATATATTTAAGCAAAACTTAGTTTCATTGAGAGTTGAAGTAAGGTTTAAATCTCTATACACACAGCGTAATTGTGTAATTACTTGTTATGCGGTTAACAGATACGTATTCTCTATGGATCTCAAACCAACACCTAAAAAAGAGCAAGCCTTAATGAACATTCTTTGATTACGGAATTTTATTTTCTGGAATAAAGAATTCCTGTTTGATATATGTAGGACAAATTAGGGTAACTGCAAAATATTTAGTTTTTAACAAAGAAGGATAATTGCACATTGGTTTTTGAATCAGAATCGAAAAAGCATGGTCTGAGTACATGTAATAATTTTTTATTTTTTTTTAATGATAATATCTACTAACTTAAAACATTAATATTGAAACAGGATTTTTATAATTATACTATAATGAAATATATGTGTATGTGCCTGTGTGTATTACCTTTGCGTATGCTGTGCTCTCCCCACAAGCGATCTTGTCTCCCGTAGCAGTGTTTGCGGCAAGGACATACTTGTTACGCAAATAAATTATACATACCCTCAACAAGTGTTGAACCAATACGTAAATACTACATGTGTATAGATATTCAATACTCATATACTATCAGTATTTATTTATTGTTTGTTATGCGATTAAAAGATAAGTGTCGTCGACAAGTTTCGAACCGACATGTAAATACTACTTGCGTATATTTATTCATTATCCAAATATTCTTGGTAATAATTCGTTACTTGTTATGCAATTAAAAAATGTAATTATGCGTATGTATTTACTCTCGATGGGTGATGAAGCAAGGACTAAGCAAGTTCTCATCACTCCTGATGCAAGCCTACAGTCTCCTTACATTGTTCTATAGTGCGCCCCTAGCCTAACAGCCTTGAAAAAAAAAAGAAGGTTTCGCAAATGTTATTTAGGTGTTTTAATTCTCTGAAAGGTTAGCTTAAACAGATATCAATTAATCACAGTATTCTTCAGAACGGTGCGAGAAGTTGTCAGTAATTCACAATACACCCTTACTCAATCCCTTGACCTGAAGTGCGCAGGCTTGGTTACTCACTGTTTGACTTTCAAATTATATTAACAAGGAATAATGGTGTGAGTCAATAAAGTATTAACACAGAGTGTATTAACAAATCAAAAGTGATTGTTTCCTAATTTACATTAGGATTTTTGTAAAAATATATTTCTGCTTTATATAATAAAGCAATCTATCATAGTTTGCATCACATGGACGGAATGTGACTGGTTCCAAACTTATTGTAGGCCTAGGACTTTTTTAAATAAATTTCAGTTTTATTTTTATGTTGGTTAGCCCTTCGGATGTCACCTACAGTAATACAGCTTGCATGCGCCATTAGTTTTTTTTATTAACACTTATACAAATATGAGAAAATATTGAAAAAGTGATGGACTAAATGTTGACAGTATGACTTGTAGAATGAAAAAATGTAAATGGAATCTAAGGGGAAGTTTGCTTAAAACAAATATATGGGGTATTTAACAACGCCAGGCATTCACCTGTAGTTGGCTAGAGGAAGTTTTCGCTTTGTGCCTGCATGCATTCCCGGCCAGCGTGCGTTGCTGGAGGGCAAGTACTTAACATTTTCAGGGGATGTGAGAGACAGAGTATGTTCCATCTGGTGCTGCCTGTTGCTGCAGTTTTCTAATTACTTATTTCACCACTATGGTGACGTGGGTAAAGAGAGGCTAATGTCTATCTTCCCAGCAGTGGTCTCGCACTCTCAGAGATGCTAGGTCTCAGAGGATGTTCTGTGGGGCAGTGTCGCAGGAATTCAGAGCAAGCATGGGAAACAGGGTTTATGTGAATGTCCGAACATGTCCGAACAATAACATATTTGTATTATTAATATATATTTTTTAAATTACTTGTGAAAACAACTTGTAAATTGTGAGTTGTGGAGCGGGGCAGCAAGTGATGTGTTAGGTCGGTAGCACTTGACTCCTCCAATCCATCATTGCTGGTCGAGGTTATATTGAATGGTATATGCAATCTCAGGTCAGTTATCAATGGACAGTGGTAGCGAGTGGACATTAATTTGTGTCTTGATAGTTGTAATTAGCTATTAGTAGCTGTGCAATTGGTATTTACTCTCTGTATTTATTGCACATACTTACTGTGTAGTTGCTAATTACTCATTATGAGCACCTACTTAGTAATTATTCATTATACAATTTAAAAAATTAAATTACCCCTGACGGGTATCGAACCATGGACCTACTCCTCAACCTTCCTGCTCCAACCCTATACCCCTCCGTTTCACCCATACTTGATCAATATGCGAAATTTTTTTTCGGCCCTAAGGGAGACTCGAACCAAGGTCTGTAACCTCAACCCTAGACCACCCTTACCCGCCCTATACCTCTTTTCTCCACTTCCTAACCTTCCAACCTCCTTACTTAACGTCGGTTCTCAAGACCTCAATGTTATGAGCCGTCCAAATCTCTTCACTCACTCACTCACTCACTCCTTGTTTACGGTTCGGCAGTCGAAGGGTGAACATGTGTTCTTATTCTCATTATGTAATTACTAATTGCGCAATTACTATTAAATGCCCCCTCCCCCTCTCTTTGGTCATCAGAGCTCCTAACCTCGTCAGTCGTGGTTTGGCAGCCAAAGGGTGAACATCTATACTCCCAAATGTCCCTTGTGCCAGTTTTGTTACCTCAACCAACATCCAATCACAGTACACTTCGGGGGGGCGGGGGGAGCATAACACTTTGACCAATTACATCAAAAGAGATGATGTTGGGGAAGGGGGAAAGCGTGAAATAACCTTGGAAAGGATAGCTCTAGTTAGTATCCCTACCCTCAGAGAGCTCTTCCCAGTTTATTGAAATGGGTACTTGTGCCACTCTTGTATTTTATTTTATATAAAGCCCATGCTCACACTACTTGCCTTTTTATGGGTGCCAGTAAAGGACTATATTGGACAGTTGACGTGCTTATGTCTGTTGCGGGCCATACAATTCCAGATCCAGCGCTATGCAGTGTGTGGTGCACAAGGTGTAGTCATCTTGGACTCTAACTCATGGTTGGCTCAGCGCTTGTGTCTCCATCTAGATACTGCACTCCGCCATGGCCTCAGGGACCCTCGGTGTGGCTTCTGGCGTGTTGCTATCAAATTGAGTCACCCCAACGTGCTTCATCTTGTTGACTCACTTTCTACAATTGAGACATCCTTAGGGAAAGGTAGTGACTAATCAGTGATCTTGTTTTGAAGTAGCTGAGATCTCTCTATCCCTTGAGCATGAATTTTGTGTAGCTCATGCTCGTAGTGTTGTAGTAGCATGCAAGAAAACACTGTTCATGTTGCAGAGAATTCGCCAACTCTTGTATTTCTTTTGGGTCTATTAGTTCACATAATATCTTAATTATTAACAAGTATTAATTAAGTGGTGTCAATAAAAGAAGTACAGTATGTTTATGACTGTGATTAAAACTTTGTGGTAATGTGGACACAATTTTTCATACAGTTGGATAATGTAACACTGTAAATATTGATACAGAAAGTATAAGTACATTTCATTGTACAGTTGTAGGTTGAAGATGTTATTACTTATTGAGTTAACTGGTTGCAGAAAAAAAATAGGGAATAGTGAAGACACATTTGAACATTTTTAAAGTTGAAATTTTTTACTACCTAAAAAGAATACTTTTGTTTATTTAAATTACTCTAAACATTTGTATACTTTGTTCGCTAGCTTGGAGTTATTTTATATATTTAAGTTTTACGAAACACCATTATGACAAGTTAACTCTACATTGTGTTCAAATTTGACCTTTCGTAAGGGCACATTCGAACATATTGTAGAGTACATTTCGACAAATTTAAAAACATAAAAAAATGTTATTACTACTTGATAGAAACAATATACTAACACAACAGAGCAAAGTTATCTGGTAAAAATCGATTTACATAGACTGTTTGCCTAACTTTTTAGACATAAATAATAATTATGCCTACAACAGCTCTTATTCAGATTCACATTAGGCTATTTTGTCTTTGAAAAAACTAAAATTGGCAGAGAATGACATAACCAATACAACACAAGCAGTTTCTTCATCAATGTTTGATTGTGGTAGTTATCATCCCTTTCAACTCAGCTGTCATCTTTTTCATGAAAAGGAAATTTCCACGAATTTTGGCTTATATGGATGAACCTAACTTTATAGTTCTCTTTATCTTTCACTTACCCTACAAAAAATAAGACTTTGCTTTGACGTCATACTCACTGTCCAGCAGTGCATGATGTGCATTAATGCACATGTCTCCAGGGTCATTCGTGCACAAACGGGTCAGTGAACCGTTCCATGCCTCGAATGATCCACCTCGTCAAGAGTAAACTATACCCTATGTGTTTATTGTGGTGAAGTGTTGTGTCCCCAAAAAGCAGAGTTTAATTTAATCATGTGATAGTATTATCTCCCGTTTGATTCCATTGAGTGATGTGTTACTTAATAAAGAATGCAAAGCCACATGCTCCACTCAATATTACTAATCACATTCACTAATTCACATTTTAATTTTAAAGTGTGTGTGTCACATTTATTTTGATTAAAAAGAGCTCCTTGCATTTTATTCAGTTTTTAAAATGTAAAGTAAATTGGCCTCTGCAGTTCCAGAAACCACCATGACACGTGCTCAGAATTAAAATTCCCAACCATCATATTTGTCATTTCTAATAATTTTCTGAAATCTTTAATTCCCTGTTCAGGCCTTTCTATGTAAACTCTTTTTGCAGATATACATAGCAACAAGAACTCTGGACATTATTTAAATGAAATTTCACGTCTGAATCACTGTGTTAATGCGTTCTGTTCTTGTCTTGCACTTTGATTGCTTTTTTATGTACTCTTGTTAAAGTGTAAGTTTTTATGTATTTCCCTCACGGTGCTGGCGGGAGATCTCCATTAGGTAACGGCATCTCCACGTCACCATCTTTAGTCTTGACCAGCAGGCTGAAGATGGTGGACGTGTGCGTCATGCACCATGGGAGCTTCATCTGTTTGCATTCAGCCATAGTAACTACAATAGTAAGTCTTTAATTACCGGAACCTTAATCACTATTGCTCCTCCCGGGTAAGCACCCTCTCCGCCAGACTTGTGTCCCAGGAGAGTTTAACACTTGTAATTTCCATATACTGTTCCGTACTTTATTCCATGTCGGCCTATGACAGGCCTGATGGTCCAGGCCTGCTTAATTTGAGGACAGTGTATTGTTTTGTATGTCTGCTCTCATCATTCAATATACAGAGTTCAAACGTACCTTGTCTTATTTTATTTGTTAATGTTTAATGTAATTTCAGAGCCTCGCTCTTTCCATAAACACCCTCATGCTCAGCTTCTTAACTGTAAAAGTATGCTAAGTGACTTATATTAACTTCTTTCGTTAACGTGCGCTGCGAGGAGATTGCTGCATGGCTGTTGACCTGCTACTGCCCTGAGATACCATCATCACGTCCTCACCCATGTATTAATATTAGATGAGTTAGCACCCTGGGAAATTTTAACATCTTTACTGAACTTTATTGCCATGCATCAGGGTTCTCTCAAATGCGGCATATCCCGCCTCTCGCTAGCAGCCAAGCCATGTTAGCGTTTTTTGTAGCAATTTCTACAAGAACAAAGTCATTTTGTTGTATTACACACGTTTCATTATCTTGATGGGTCCATTTCCTCTTCAGGAAGTATTCCAGACACTAACTCTTCCAAATTTCCACAGTCAGACTTATCTTCGAATGAAACTTCATCATCACAATGGCTATCAGAGGATTCATTAATAATGCTCTTTTTGATGCCTGAATCGTAACTTCATGATCACAATGGCTATCAGAGGATTCATTTATAATGTTCTTTTTGATGCCTGAATCGTAACTTTTGTTACTTTTTTCCTTAGTTTCTAGTTTATTTTGGGCTAAGTTTGCCTTCTGTTCTAATTTTTCCTCATTTTCCTTTTCAATTTTATTTGCTGGAGTCTCTGTCAGGATTCTTGACTTCCTTTTTTTCTTCCTACTTTTTTAGTTCTTTCCTCTGCATTTGGATAGTGCTGGATATCTTCAGGTGTTACAGTTTCTTTGCGGGAGGTTGGTGTAGGCTTTTCAGGTGCGTGATTCAACATGTGAGTTGGCGGAAGATGATATAGGCCTATGAGTGTTTAGTTCTAATGAAAGCAGTTGACACTTGAGCTATTGACTGGTCTATCAGTTACATATACAGATTCAATCTTCATCTGTAAAAACAAGACAATGATGTTACCTTAGGCTGGACCATCAGGGAATAAGAGGTTGTGTAGACTGGAATGAAATTATGTGGTCGTCTGCCCTAAAGTGGCCTCCTTGATGTCCACGTCTCTGGATGCTGATGCTGTTGATGATTCTGGTTCCACTATATCCAAAAATGCCTAGGCTAGCGGAGGATATCAAAGCTTCCCCCGAATGCTTGTTCACTCCTGGCAAGAACTGTTTAGGGTCATTCTCACACCGAAAATTATACACGTTGATGATAGACTTTATTTGATTGAGATGCAATCATAGTAAATAGAAAGATGCAGTTTATGATCATCATTTTTTATTCACTTACGCCCTTGTGTGAGGTACTGAAATTACAAATTCCACTATAGTAAGACGTGCATTAACACTGCAGAAAAATGGCACGAAGCCTACATAATTGTTACTTTGTACAATATGCCCCAGTCATGTAAAAAATGTGACTGGGTTGCTGAGTGGCACGCTCCCCCGATGAAAAACATGTACACTGTTCCAGTAATGACATTATTAAATTATTTATATTCTACATGATGAGACAAAGTAATGATGGTCCGGGGAGGACGTGCACATATGTCCACGCAGCTACAAGACGACAACGCTACTACTGTAAGGGTTGGCGCGGAGCCCTCTCACTGGCTGCCCCTTCCTGCTTCGGGATGAAAAAACACATAATTATACTTTATAATTTACGTGAATGGCATGGCTGTTGGCTAAAGCATGAAAATGGTATGAGACAACATGAGAACACTGTCATTTTTGTATAAAAATATTATTTGTAAAAGTCTGAAATATAATTTCTTGCAAGCCTTTTTGGAGACTGACTTGACTTATGCCTTAATCTTAATGTGTAAAATGCATCTTTTTATATGGATAATATTGCTATAATTAATCCGTCCCTTTTATAACCTATTATTTCACTCGACTATGTTTTACATGTACTTTCTTGTACACACACTGAAATTAACATAAACACTCTTATTCTACTATTTATATAAAATTAAGGTTATGCCACCACGTGGTCAGTTTTTACTGACTATTGCTTACTGTATAAGAACTACATAACCTCAATCTTTTGACCTGCTGCTGGCCCAGCTACTGGTTAGTACTATTCGTAACTGGATTCTTGTAAAATAAATGTAATTATGAGAAAAGAAGGTAGCGCACACTGATTGCGATAGTTATAAAAATTGTAGTAAATCCTAGGTTGCTCTGCCTGGCTATCAAACGGGTTGTGTGCAATGTTAAATGTAATTTTACATGTGTGAGCATAGCGCTCTCAAAACATATGGCAAGATAAAAACACAGAACACTCTTAAAATTAATTACATTCAAACATTTTCACTTAAATAATGCAACGCCATAATTTTATATGGCATTTCCACTGATTTACCATATACAAACTTAAGGTCATGTGGTACCCCATGCAGTTGATGCGTGATGGTTGGAACACATACAGAAACCCTTGTTTGATAAATTTTGTGTGTGTGTGTGTGTGTGTGTGTGTGTGTGTGTGTGTGTGTGTGTGTGTGTGTGTGTGTGTGTGTGTGTGTGTGTGTGTGTGTGTGTGTGTGTGTGTGTGTGTGTGTGTGTGTGTGTGTGTGTGTGTGTGTGTGTGTGTGTGTGTGTGTGTGTGTGTGTGTGTGTGTGTAACCCTGATACGTAATACACACAATACTGCAAGGAACATATCATATGCTGTTAAAACACTTGGACACAATAAGGACCCTATTATTATTATTATTGTTGTTATTATTACACCAAAATCTAAAATTCACAAAAAAAAATACCCGGTTTGGTTTACAAAAGACATAATTACTTTAATCAAAAAGAAAGGACACTGTCGTAGATTTTTTATGAAATTGAAATCTAAAGATACTTATTTTGTTTTTTTTTTTTTTTAATTAACGAAACTAATTAAAGATAAAATAAGAATAACAAAAAAAAATGCTTGGCAAACTAAAATTAATGATAATTTAAAAAGTGAACCTAATAACTTTTGGAAATATGTTAAGCTAATGAAATCTGGGTACAAAGAATCCCTTAAATTAAATGTGGATGGAAGTACAAATCAAGATCCCACATGCCTGGTAAATATTTTTGTACATCATTTTTGCTAAAGAATATTTTATCTTCTAATGTCAGTTTCCAAGAACGCATTAATGATAGATAAAATAATATTAACATTGATACTCCAGTCATAACACAAGGGCTAGTACTTTGGGCCATAAAAATGTTCAAAAGCAGCAAGTCTACTGACTGATGAAAACCCTAATTTTATTATTAAATAATGTTCACTTATTCTTACTCCTTTATTAACTTTTATTTTCAATTTTAGTTTAGCTAGTGGTATTTATCCTAATACTTGGAAACGTGCTGTTATTGTGCCTATTTTTAAAAAAGGAAATAGGCGGGATTTGAACAACTATAGGCCAATATGTTTGTCATGTGCTGTTTCTAAAGTTTTTGAGAAAGTAATTTTTAAACATCTTTCTTTCAATTAAAAAAATTCTATTAATGAATCCCAGCATGGCTTTGATACAGGCAAAACCACAGCTACTAATTTATATAGTTTTGTAGATAAATGATATTCTGAAATTATTAGTAGACAACAAGTAGATGCAATTTATTTTGATCTTCAGAAGGCTTTCCATACATGTCAACATTATATTATGATTCAAAAATTGCAATCTTTTGGCCTTGATCATATATTAACTGGTTTACAAATTATTTCTCGAATAGAATTTTCGTTGTTAAACTTGAAAATGGTTTTTCTGATATTTACAATGTTTCTTCTGGGGTTCCTCAAGGAAGCGCCTTAGCCCCACTACTCTTTAATATATTTATGAATGATATTGTCGTAATAAGGCACTCTAGTGCACTTCTTTATGCCGACGATTTAATGGTCTATAAATGTATTAAAAGTAGTGCACATTGTCTAAGACTACAAGACAATATTCTTGCAATTAATAATTGGTGTATTAAAAATGTTATGAAGTTAAATATAAAAAAAACAATGTGTATTAGTTTCTCTCGTAAAACTAACTCGTTAGTTTATAAATATCATGTCGATAATACTTTAATTGAACGAATGGAACATGTTAAGGATTTAGGTATAATTTTAGACTCTAAATAGTTTTTTCATGTATGTATAGACAGTTTATTAAGCAACATTAGTAGGGCGTTAGGTTTAATTAAATTTATAAGCTATTCTGCAACATCACCAGACTCACTTTTATGTTTTTATAATGCATTAGTTAGATCAAAATTAGAATATTGTTCTGTAGTATGGAATTATATTACTTCAACTGATGCTAGTAGAATATAGAACATACAAAAGAATATTTTTAGATTATTATTTCATAGATATTCCTCCTACAAACAATGTCAATTTTCTGGTACAAGGTTTGGAGTAAATATTGATTTAGGCAAGGCTACTTGCCAGTGACATGAATGCTGCAGAAATGTTAGTTACAAGTCATTTTGAACTTTAATTTCTTTCAGCCAATAATCAACTTGGCATAGATTTTGTTGATAAAGTAATTGTAGTACCAAATTTTGTACATAAATTATGTATTTTGATGTTTATTTTGTTTATAATAAAACTTACAATTTGGCCAATTTACCAAACATGAACTTACCATGTATCTCAATGCCAGTGGTTTAAACCTTTATATAGATGTGAATGCTTGAAGAACTCTCAGTAATTATTACAATAAATGTTGTAAATTGCAGGTACTCATACTATTTTGGTGTTTATTAAAGTGATTAGTTTATAAATAATTTATTACTATTGTACTTATAAATTTATAGTATGTAGAATTTGGAACATTTTGTAAATGGTTGAATATAAAATTACACTTGAATTATAGACTGGCATCCCTTTCATTGTTATGAGTGTAGAACAACTAATGACCAACTGCATCATTGAGTCATTTGCTAGAATTTGGATTAAAAAGGCTCTTTATGGTCAGACTCTGATAAGATTCATGTGGGATACTGGATATAGGCAGTGCACTACATGTGCAGCAAATGTTACCTTACCACACACATACAGATAAAATTCTTCCATCTATCCATCCATCACTGAGTCTTAAGTGTAAACATGTCCCATATAACCAGAGGTGCTGCCAAATGTAAAATGTGTTCGGTAATGTGTTGCTTTCTTTTTGCTAGCGGGACATGGACTTAACTGAGGTGGGACTGAATGGAAGTGTAATACTGATTTGATTGTAAAAATTCAAACTGTTCAATATGGACACATAAATTATAAAATAATTGAATCGGTTAATACACGGTTTATTGGGACTGATCTTTAATTATTTAATTTCATTGATTTATTTGTCATAATTATAAATTTTATTAATTGGTGTCTGTTGTGAACAGTAAGTGATTTCAATTTACTGTGAGAATTTGAGTTCAGAGAATTTCACTTTAGTTATTGTAAATAAAATAAGGAGATTACAATTAATTCTTTTATTTAATTATGACCTTCCCTTAACAAACTTAGTACAGCCCACTTAATTTCTAGAGAGAGAAATTCTAACAATATACAATGGGAAAAAAAGTAGCCCTTGCCTAATGTATTAATTAATAGACAATAGGAATTTACTAATACTCTGCACATTTTATCATATAAATATACTGTGCACTGTGAACTTTTCTGTAGGGAAATCTTGTTTGTGTGTTGGATCATCAGATGTGGTTGGCCCGTCCAAATTGTATGTACACTGATCTATAAATGCTTACATTCAGAGCAAGTACAACAGAAATAAACCTATCCACTCCTTCCTTTTCCAGGTGTGGATGTGTTGCATGTAAGGAATGTTGGTGGGTTTTTGTTTTTTTTATGGAAAAAATCTAGGTTCCACTGTTTTGTACCATGCTGGTACAGCTGCACTATTCGCAAGTATCCAGTTTGGATGCAGTGAAACATGTAGGTATGTTTGGCTGCTATACACACAAAAACCCTTCAAAATACGTCACATTCATCATGACAGTAAAATGCCAATTATTTTGAAAAAATAATCATGATAGGGCTATGTGAATACAACAAATACATTCCTATTTATAGTGACTATGGCTTAAACTCTAGTTGTCTTAAAACTTAAAAGTTTTGTAGGCCACAGCTTATGTTAATTTTTATGGTTCATTGCTTTAAGAATAGTTGACGTTATAAAATTTTCATCAATTTTTTATACAATTTTTTACAGTGCAGCAATTTTCATGCCTTACCCAATGGCCCGAGTCACATGGGCAGCAATGTCACGTGTGTAAAAATTTTCACTCGGCTGCACTCAGCAAATATCACATTGTACAAGAAAAATATATAACATATTTTAGTTATAAAACCTAAAACCAATGTAACAACCACTAAGTGGAAAATAATCTCTTCTTTACCCGTATGCACTGTAACCATGCATGTTTCTCATCATGTTGTATTCAAAATGTCATCAGATCAATCCTAACTGATTTCCCTGGGGTTGATTTGTACCAAGAGGTTTTTGTTAACCATTAGTATCGCTATTATTATCCTGATAATGTCTGGTGCTGAAAAATGAAAACTTTCACTAAATAATGTCTACAAAGAAAACAAAACTGTACAACACAATATGGAAGCTACTCATTCTATCTTCACTGCCAAACATATGTGTATTGCCAGCTGAAGATGTCTGAACATCGCTGACCTGACCCGTTGCATCACACCATATAAATTTTTATCACAAGGGTAACCGATCACTGGCTTTTTTTTGTAGCAGTACCAGCCTGTTGCATAGTCCTTAATACTGCACAGCGTAGATAACTATTATGGCACATGACAAACAATAATCTATGAAAACTTTTAACGCAAGTGACTTTAGCACACCAAAAAGAACTTTAAAGCTGACTTTAACAACTGTGTATAATTTTTGATAGTGTAACTCCAAGTGCGCGCCACAATGAAATGACAATGGCAAGTCACAAAACTGCTATAAATATACATTGCATATTATCCAGTTGCTTACTAAGTGCAAAAAATTATAGTTCTCTTCTACATTTTCAGTGGCTGTGCATGCGCTGTAACAGTTTTACAGGCGATAAGTCCCACCCCCTTTCTCCAGCCCTTGTGTGTGCAGGAAAATAGGTAACCAGAAGGGGGAAAGGAGAGCCAAAAGGTGTCAGATGTACAGAATAATACAGCGGATCACCAGTGTTTACACAACGCAGTGTCTGGCACAAGCTTCCCAGGACAGAGATTCTCGGCTTGCTAAAAATAGTGACTTAGAAACGTCTGTTACAGCAAGTTTTGCATCCATTGTATCAATCAAAGAAACAAATAAACATGTCTGTTATAGCAATTGCCATTAAACAAATGTCTGTTAATCGAGGACTGGCTTTAATTTATTTAGTTTATCAATTTCACTTCTTGACAGGTGGGTAGTATATGCTTGTGCGCTTACACAAACACACACATATGCATAAGTACATATAAGAAATACATCCATGAATGTGTTTGTGAGGACTGCTTTAATATAAAGGCAAATCTTGATTCTATTGCAGTTCATGGTTACCACGAAAATGGTTGTTATTGGAAAAACCTTTTTAGTGAAATTTCTTCATGATTTCCAACAAAAAAAAGGGGTTGCTATTTATGGGGTCATAGACTCAAGAGTTGACTTTGTTACAATAAATTGGAAACTAGTTCGGGTGGGCCTACATTTCTATATTACTTTTTCATTCATAGAAAAACACAAGTGCTGATCAGATAGTGACAGTCATAAAACCCCCAAAAAATAAGTATTTGTAGCTAACTTTGTCCTGAACAAAATATTAATTATTGCGTCACAGTAATAAAGTTCGTGATAGCAGAATAAATGTCAGCTGTCACCTTCAGTCATGCTGTTTAAAAGAAAAATACATACTAACATTATTCCATGGTGCCTAGTGATCTCGAAATGCTGAAAAAGTGGGAAGTGTAGAAGATTTGAAGTGCTGCAGGGAATGTCCAAAACTCTTGTTTCCAATTATGGGAATTTTCTTTTGTTTATGAAATTTGCAGTAGAACTTCAGAAACTATGCCAAGGGTAAGGTAAAGAATCTGCACTGCCTTTAAAAATCGGAATACCACAGCGTGTTGCTAATAATGGTGTATAGGTCAAGCAGAGAGAAAGTTAAAAATAGAAGGATGTCGAGTTGGAATGTCTGTATTCTTCGCACGTCAGCCTGAGCCTGAATGCCTCTGCTGGCCTGTTGTATACTGCAGACGTTACGTAAAGTGTTGTTTGTAGGCATGCAACACAGTTGTATAATAGCGTAATTCTATTGTTTATGCAAGTTTACTTTATAGTTTCAGCAGATAACTGACATGTTGAAAAATTAAAGAACAGGATTTCGTTGTAATTATACAATGCAATGAATTGTATTAATTTGGTGTGTTAGGTAGGTACGTGCTTTAAATGTGATTTAAAATTTTTGCCCACTTAGGTTGATAAATACCTCCTCCTTTACCTTTCACACCATGATCAGCTACATGTTTTCATATTAATATGTAAAATGAAAACATGAAACATAACTATTTCTTTGGGCCATGTGACTGTATACAAGATGCTAGAACATTCATATTCTTTGCTACAGAAGCAAGCCTTGAAGTGAACGTGGGGGCATTAATAATACTCTATTAACAGCCTGTTACGTCACATCAAATGAGTCATATAAGGACAGTCCATATCTTGTCTTATCTTGTAGCTTTGAACATAGTCTAATTTGTAGCATTAGGGGATTGTCATTGCTTTGTGTAAATAAATGTATGAATGTGTGTGTCTTTCCCACAAGTTCATTTTACATGGGTATCATCCATTTTCGTTCCAGTACTTAAGTATAAATGATTTAAGCCATAAAGTGGCTGGCAGTAATTCCCCCCCCCCCCCCCCCCCCCAACTTTGCTACCCTTCATTTCATCTCTTTCACTTACTCTCTTTTACCTCTACCCCCACAACATTCCTTAGTAGCACCACACTCTGAGCACAGACAATTGGCTCTGGCCATAAGGTAGCCAATCCCAAATCTCTTACTGATGGTTGTGACATTGTGACTGGCTCAGACGTACTTTGAAATTTGGTTCAAAATAAATAATTTGTAAATACTTTAGTTATGAAATATAATTGAATGCAAGTTTACATGGAGAGCCAGATATGCATGGTGGAAGTTTCAGTATAAATGTTGGACATGTTGTAATGCCACAGTCTTGAAAATTGACGATTGGAAATCACAGCTTGGTTTACTCACTTGGCAAAAATAAGAAACTTAAATAAAGGCACCATAAAAAAAAAAAACAAATGTTGTATAATTTCTTCTGATATTTATGCAAGTTAATGCAGTTCACATTACTCAAAAAAATTGACACACGAACTGTTGACAACAAGCTATGAAATTCACATCACTAAAACTTGCATCATGAGAAACTAAGGAGGGCAGGAGGTAAATTTCCCTCCTGGCACCCTGGGGACCTCCCACACTGGCGGAAGTAATTTTATAAAAATATTTGGCTGAAAAATTATGTTGAAATTAAAAAAGGGCAAAATCAGTCATGCTTGAAGCTACATCTCTGAAAGTTAGTTGTAATCTGTTAGGTGGTGGCAGGTGCTCACGGCTTATATAGCTATGGTGCTCTGCTCTCACCCCTCATTTTACAATGCCAAAAACCTAACCAAATAACGGAATCACGCAGTACGAAATCCGTTCAGACACTGGTACGAACCCTATCGCAACCACTCTCCCATGCAAGCCAAACTGCACCGAAGTTAAACAATTGAATTTACAGAACATGCTCGGAAGGCAAGAACATCTACGACACTGTAAGTATTAACTGCATCATTTCATTACCCCTCTCAGTTCAAAGAAATCTATCCCAAATTGAAACCTGCCTTGTATTCTATTACTCTGCAGACTGCAACTGTGTTCTTTACAAACAAATTAACTTTACAAGTTATTAAGTACAGACTGGATGACATTATAGATGAGCGACTCATCAGAAGATATCAACTGGACTACTGCAATAAAATGATACATACAACCTACCCATATTATAATTAAGTACAATGTTATTTCTAAGTTGTGGTTAAGGTTGTATAGACAATGGAAGCCAATTAAGTTTTTTTAACATAGATAGAATGCTCATTTTTGTTCCTTGCTAGGTTGATCACACAACATCTATGACGGGGATCCAGGTCTGCCCAAAACTATAAAAATCCAAGGCCTTACTCATTAGGTCAGCACTGACAAAAAGTGGCCTCTGACCTGTTCCAACAAAAACACACACTCTTTGTGCTAAGATCTAAGGACACCATAAAAACAGGAGCAACACATTACAGTATACACTGTATTAGTAAAGTACTATAACACCTAAATCTGCTTGCCTCTAGACAAAAAATGTTGTAATTCCTCAAACTTTTTTTAAGTGGATAATCATTACTGAGAATTGTTAACATATATTGAATTTGGAAAATAGCTGTAAAATTACATAAAGTAAATGTACTGTAACTTGGCACCAAAGAGAAAACTATCAATAATAAAGCTACTTTTGATAGTATTGAAACTTTAAATATTGTCTAACTATTTTTTACTATTTCTAACTATTTTTTACTATTGCACTTTCAAATGCAGTGGTTGTTATCACTTGCTTTAAGTTAAAGATAAAGAAGAATTTTTTTAACGTCGGGTATGTTTATTTTGAGGGAAATCCACGATTGTTATGCAGCACACATAAGCAAGTGAGTACTATAAGTAGTGTTTAAAATGTGAAATTAATATTATTGGTCACCTGGTGCTTGTTAAATGGGTTAGATAAATGTTTAATAACTATGTGAATATAAAAATTTTCATGAATTATTGTTTGAGAGTTGGATTAGGGCTGGTATTGATTCGAGGTACACAGAAACAACCCTTTGTACCATGAGTCGATAATTTCATTGTAATAATTTATTATTGGGTGTAAAATGTGACTCTTAAAATCAGTATTCAATTATACGTTATTATAAAGCTGCTTGAATTACCATATTTTGACATGTATAGGCCACATCAGAAGTTTTTGATAAAAAATTTGGGATAATTAATATTTGAAGTACAGACCGCATTGAATTTTTGTTAGCAATAGCAAACTATGACGACGTCAAATTAATTAGTTTGCCAGTTAGTTGGACACTGGGTGTGTCCTTTCTATGCGGGCATCATCACACACACGCACACAACAGCCACAGCAGGCTAGGCTGTCTGATCCGGCCAAAGAGCGAGAGAGACAGCATGAGAAACAAGAGAGTTTGTGATGGTGGAGTGGCATGGGGGGTAGGATTCTAAAAATAGAGATGTGGCTGTCTGGAAACTGCGAGTGTGAAGGTGGGAAAGAGCGACAGGAGGGAGGGGAGCAGAAGGGAGTGACAAAGACTCTGGTCAATGAAGAGGGGGAGGTAAAGGGATGAGAGTGTGGGGGGGGGGGGGGAGGTGGAAAGGAAGGGCACAGAGTGAGAGAAGGAAGGTAAAAGGAAAAAGCTACACAGCTCAGCCTCCACAGATCGACCCGTAAGCATTCACCCATAAGCTTTAAATACGAGTGACAAGTTAGTCATTGGTTCTTACTTTTTTTTACTTCCTTAGAAACTAAGTTAAAACATTAACATGTACTGTATGTTGAAAAATTTCTGAACATGTTTTGGGGGGAAAATGTTTTGTTTTATGCCAATAACTCATAAATAAGCAGCACTCCACTTTTTGAAGTCATTTTTCGTACCGAAATATGGTACTATGTAATCAGTCAAGAAATTATTAAAAACTGTTAAATAAGTCAACAATTAAACATTTTTTGAAGTTTTTTTAAATTTATGGATTTTGTAACACTTGAGTTAAATTTTAGTATTAATTGAGGGGTTTAAAGTTAGCATTATAAATATATTTATTTTAGAGCAGGGTAGAAATGTTGGGAAAATCTCTGTACAACTATAATTATACAGCACTGGAGGAGGCTGCTTTAAAGAATCTTCAAAAGGAAATGCCCACCATTAGATCAGCAAAAAGCTTAGTGTTGCACGTGCTACATTGCATGATAAGTCTTCAGGAAAGACGTCTGGGAAAACAAAATGGGTGGCATCGCATTCTTGGTATCAGATCAAAATTTGTTGGTACCCTGGGCTGAAACCAGTTTCAGAGTAGATTTCCCAGTTACCAAGGATGATTTGCAAAACAGCATCCAACACCTGGTGAATGAATTAAAACGACACCCCATTTCATGATGGTCGCCCAGGACACAAATGTTACAATAATTTTTTGAAGAGCTATCCTGAGCTCTCACTATGATCATTTCAGAACCTACCTGCTAGTTGTGCCGCAGACACCCATCAGAAGATTGATTCTTGGTTTAAAGAGATGTGCAAGTACATTAAGGATAGTCATCTGGAAGAAATCTTCAAAGACCCCAGGTCTTTCAGTGCAGTCAAAACTGCTTTTTTTCTGAATCCAAAGGTAGCGTAGTACTTGCCGAAAAAGGTTCTACAAATGTTAACGTAAACGTCAACAGTGACAAAAAAGAATGCTTCACAGTTTTAATAAATGGGAATGCTGCTGGTGACTTGTGCCCATCTCTAGTTTGTTTCAAGTATGAAGAGAATACCAAAAGACACTGTTTCTTCGATGCAAGCAAACTAGAAGGTTGGGAAATATTTGAGTGGGTGGATGACAGGAGAGGTGTTTTTTTAATATGTCGCTAACATATTCCATGAGTGGCTATTAAGTAAGGAAATTCCTTGCCATGTCATTCTTTTTATTGATGGTCATACTTCCACCTAACAATGCACAGTAGTAAATTTTGCAGCAAGCATGGTATTGTTTTAGTGGCACTGCTACCAAATGGCACTCATATTTCCAACCCATGGATGTTTCAGTTTTCAAACAATTAAAAAGTAGATGGAAAAAGGCAGACCATGAGTGGAGGGCGCAGCAGTTGGTGGCAAAGGCGGACTCATTCTTCAAGAAAAAAGACTGTGCCAAACTTCTTGAAGACACCTTTGAAAAATGTATCACACCCAAAATCATCCAGGCTAGTTTACATAAGTTTGGGTTATACCTTTGGAACCCATCAGGAGTCGACATAGGTAAGCTTCTGGTGATCGATTCGCTTATGTAAGCATCGCCACTAGCAACAGTGGGTTCATCAGAGTCTATGGTTATGCCAGTACTGGCACCACAACCAGTACTGGCACCACATTAGTCGGCATTACAAGAAGATTATGACCTTGAGAAGAGGCTATGGACAATTGGCAAGCTGAAAGAATTTCTGGGAGTGGTGAAGTGCAAGAGTTTTAGAAAGCAAGGGACACTTGGCATGGCAACAAAATGGATGAGCAACTTTTTAAATTGTGGTGTTTCATCACCCCACTGCCCAACACAACTTCAAAAGATCACAACTCCTCTGAAAGACTTTGCCCCTGGCTCTTCAAACGAATCTCAAAACAGCAACACTGCAACATCTTCTGTTCAATCTTCTACAATGGTACTAACTTCCAAGTCATTCACAGCTCCTCCACAATCACCACACCATCACCCTTCAAAAGAGCCTGCATGTGCTGTTAGCCTGCCCCACCTAAAGAAAAAAAAAACCCTTCTAATTAATTGACTTCTGCTGTGGCTGCATCAAGTGCCTGAATGGACCACTATAACAAGAAAATTCAGGCCAAGACTGTACTTTTGTAGAAGGAGGAGGAAAGAGCAGTTGCTCATTTAAAGAAAAAATAAGTTGCCCAGATAAAATTGTTGCAGACTGGAAAGGTAATTGTTGATTATGAAGAGAATGATGGTGATTACAGTGAATGTGAGGAAGACAGTAGTGATGAAGAATTTTCTTCGGTATTGGCACAAAACAACTTGAAAGCTGATAGTTTTGCTCTTGTTTCATTTGCTGGTGGCAGGAGGAGAGCAACCCAATACAGATATGTCTTTACAGACCATTTGGTAAATTTGTATGTTTAAGTACTTAAAGTTTTAGTTATGAAACAGTTCTACTTTTCAGAATAAGTGATGATTCACTCTGTTTTTAAAATGTTTGATGTCAATAATATTTTTTTGACTAAGGAATGAAATCATTTTTCCTAACTAGTTTTATGTCTGTTTAACTTATTTTGTATTAACGTTAAACTTTTATTGTTTTGTAAACTTATTGACTTAGCTTATTCGATACTTGTTTAGTTAACTTGTGGTTTGTGTCTTTTAAAACTATAGCAAATGTGTCGTCGAGGTCTCGTATGAGCTCTTTGTAATTTGTATACGCCGAAGTTGTTTGCCATGTTTTGATTACTCAAGTAATATTTGACCACGGCTTTGCAGACGAATGCATAGTATGTAATCACAATACCATGTTGTTATTCTCTCCATTAAGTTACACTTGGCTAATGATCTGAGCTCTCGTATGTCCTTCCTCCATAAAATTTTGTTGTTTAAAAGATTCTTTTAAGTTAATTTTTGTGATGTTATACAGTTAGCTTACTTTGAAAAAAATATTTTTAAGTGTCTCTTAAACATTTGCTAGCAAACTGTTTGTTTTCATAACAGTTATATTAATTTACAATTTGATTAATGTAAATTAGCAAGAGTGTACAGTTGGAGTACATGGAATATCGACGTGTGGAACATGCACATCTGTCCTATCGACTTGAGATACAGGAACATTTCTCTAAAAAAAAAATAGTCATAAGTCAACAGGCATTTGACGAGGTAGCGATTTTTACGTATATAGAGAAATAGTTAGTAGTTACCTCCAACTAATTCATTTTATAGGAATTAACAAATTTTATGGCATACAAACATTTTTTGCACGAAACATCTTTATGATATAGACTTCTGGAGCACTTACTTTACAGTAATTACAATTATTTCATCAACATACATTGCATTTTTCAGCTGATTTCCGAAATTATTATTTTTTCAATAAACTTATTTCTAAACAAATGGAAAAAAACACTTCTTAATATTAACATGCATCACTCACATGTAACTCTTCCTGTTCAATACCCTGCTGTAAGTTTAAGAACTTAATACAAATATAGGCCAATCATGGTTACTTCACATTTTTCTGAAGCACTGCTAAATTTCTACTTGTGTTTACAGATTACGTATCCTTCCTTTACATGTAAACATAAACACTGCCATGTGACATACATTTATACTGTCAAATTCTTTGTTTACTGTTTTCAACTGTTCAAACATTGTCATATTTCAAATACCATTTTGTATTAATGTTCAAAATTTAGTCCTATATTTAGGTAAGCTTTATGACTTAACAATGTCTGTGTTGACGATAGTTCTTAAGATCATTATTTTACATTGTTAACATATTTATTATTCACGACATAGCACATTACATCTAATACACATTAATATTTTGCTGCGACTGTGTTTAACTGTGTTACAACTGCATGGAAAAGAACAATAGTATTTAACCTCTTGTTATTGATATATGTTGGGTTATTTCTTTAAAAGGATGGCTTCAGGTGGAATAAATATTAAAACAAAATAACAACCAGTCCAATGAAAAGACAGTAAATTCAAGCATGCAACTCGTGTCGCTTATATTCTGTACCTAGCAGTGACAAACTTAAATAGTGGTTAACATGCACACAGATAGGCCTACCGTAACTTTTATTATTGCGCTCATATTTCTATGCATTGGAACTTACTGTTTTCTAGGTTTATTTCATTATTTATTTAAATTTATCTGGCTTTGCTTAGTATTTTGTTGGGAACATGGCAAACATTCAAATCACAGAAATATAAGCATGTTACACCTGCAGCAAAGTTATGTTGTGATAAATAAAGAAACGTTACTTTCAAAAATTTCAGCATAAAAACAGTTTACGGTTAAAATGAAAAAATTTCACAAATCCAATATTTGCAATCACATACACACTGGTCGAATGTAACGTAAAGATAACAGTACTCTTTTAGACACGGGGGTCACAAGGCATGTTACAGTATATTTATTCCTGCCATGGAAAAATAGATTTATCACAACATCGTAACTTGCGTAGATACCTAGGTTTAAGAATCACAATATGTACAAACATGATCTGATACTTTTCAGTATTTTTCACAAGAAGAGAAATTAATGCTTTTTTAGTTGTCTCTTTTATATGAGCAACATGCCATGTCATGTCGCTTGTTGCCAGTCACCTCTTCTGCCAACTTCGGATTTGTAACCATCCCGCTATCACATCTAAATATATTATAATAAGTATTCAGACAGTAAAATCTTGTTTCAGTTTCAGTTGTAAGTTACAAATTCAAAAATCATTATTTTTGCTGTAATAAGTTTGAAATATGCTAAAATAGAAAATGTGTATAATTTTCCTGCTGTAACAAGCAGTGTGAAATTTCCTGAGAGGGAAAGAAAGAAAGAGAGAGCAACAAGCTCCGCTCCGCGTATTCGTTTGTTCTTCAGATGGAAAAAGTAAACACATCACAAGGGCCTACGCACCGTAATTTGCGCTGACATCTTTAACTGTAGCAATGAAATATGTTTCCTTCATTGGTACCTAAAAATTTAAATAATATCAATAGGTAACATTTAATTTACAAATAACATACCAAAAAACTAGGTTAAAAAAATATTTTATCTATGAACTATTTCTTACTAGCCGTTGCCAACACATCACTGCTGTCACAGTTTTCAATTTATATTTAATACGAGATAAGTATCATAAGTTGTAAAAGATACTACCATAAGTTAAAGTTTCATTTATTTAAGAATACAATACTTTAAAGTTAATCACAGTATTATAGATTTATTTTATACAAGTTATTTAAAACACTGGGTGACCTGGTTACTCTTAGGTTTTTTTTTTTTATGAAGGTTCATTTGAAAACATCTGAAAAAACCGTGTGTGGACTACAGTTACAAAAATAATGGCAAAATTACATTTTATAGTCCATTCACTTCTGACTTTTTGAAACACATCTTTGGAAAATCACAGTAGGAGTAACATGTCCACTTTTTTTTTTTATATTTATATAAATAAATAAATTTGTATATCAAAAATATTTAACCCTGTTATTAATTTTAAAGTTTTATAGGTTTGATTAAATAAAACTTTAACTTAATGTTTTCTATAACTTGATATATCATTTTTGTATTCAATACAAATTAAAAACAGTGAGTGCAGTGATATGTTGGCAACAACTAGTAACAAATAGTTCTGAGTTAAAATATTATTATATCCTAGTTATTTGGTTTGCTATTTGGAAATTAAACTTTGTCTATTGAAATATTTTAATTTTTAGGTAGCACTGATGGAAACATATTTATTGTTACAGTTAAAAAAAATTAGCACAAAATAAAATGCATAGGCCCTAGTGACGTGGTGTTATTTTTTATCAGAGGATGAAACTTGAAAAGGCATAGTAGAGCTTGTCGCACACACTCTCTGTCTCGCTCTTTTTTTTTTTCGCAGCACTAGTAATAGCTGGAAAATTATACATGTTTTCAATTTTGGTACATTTCATACTTACTATAGCAAAAATAATGATTTTTTAATTTGTAATTTAAAACTGAAACAAGATTTTAATGTTTGAATGCTTATTATAATATATTTAGATATGATGGTGGGACAGTTACAATTCAGGAGTTGGCAGAAGAGGCAGCCTGACATAGTGTGTTACTTTCTCCTAAACAAAGTGTTACTCTTCCTGTAAAAAATTCTTGAAATTACCACATCAAGTTTGTACACTTTTTTTTTTTTAAACATACCTACACAAGTTATGATGATGTGATAAATTTGTGTTTCCAGGGCAGGAATAAATAAACTGTAACGTGTGTTGTGTCCACTGCAAGTGAAAGGTTATTGTTGCTGCTCTGTCATGGTCGTTTTGCTGATCCTGTGTGTGTGTGAGAGATTACAAATATTGGATGTGTGAAATTTATACATTTAATAGTGATTCCACAATACAACAATGTGATGCGTTACAATGTGATGGGCTGCGATGAGCTGTAATATGGTTTTTTCTGATAAGAATCCCTTTGCTTATCTTTCCAATGACAGATCCTTTCAAGGTGGTCCCAGATGATACGTCCACATGGGTACTCAGAACCTTCCAAAATATGAATTAGTTTCATCAATGGTTTGACAGATCTCGGAAACAAATGTGATTTGGTTCTTTATCTACATTTTGAGTTCTGGGGTTTGCAAAGTTTCACATGCCAACAGAGCACTTGCATTTTTCGTATCGTACTGAGAAAGATGTTGTATTAGTGGCTCTACATACTTGTCAAGTTAGATAACACTGCAAAACCAAGAATTATATCTTTGAAGACCGGTTTTCATAACAGCACAGATGGCAATTCAGGGAATTCTGACAGCAGAAAGTTCACGTATGAACTTTTCATCTTCCTAACATGAAGAAAGGCCATTTTTAGAATTACGATAAATCTGTTAAGCTGTAGCAATTTCATTATAAATACATCTTCAATGAGATTTTTATTTTATGGGCCCAACATTGGAAGTAAATTAAGTGATTTCCGAAGAGTACTTTCAGCGCAGAGAAGCATGTCTACAATGGCTTGACTGCATGTTGTCCCTGTGGCTTTGTCAAGGAATGAGCAACTTTCAAGAGCAACCTTCTGTTTTTATGTACTGCTCAGAGTTCTAAATAATATTGCAAAAATACATTGTCCTTGACTGTCGGTTGTTTCGTCAGCAACATTTACTACATCTTACCTTTCAAATTCTTTCCGAACTCTTTCTGTCTAATCATCGCCACTTTTTTCCACATAAACTCGTCACAACTTGTCACTCGTTAGTAAGTCGCCTGATCCTTTAACATACCTCAATATTGGAATTACTAATCGGTAAATATAACTATACAGCTAACATTTTAACACATTGTAGGAAAATCAAAATCGTAATTTAGGCCTAAGGCTATACTTACTTTGACAAATATTCACGCACTGAATGATTGTCTAATTTATGTAATAGTATGTTTGCCTGGAGGAATGTCTTTACAGTGTCCATGACAAATTCAGATTTTTCCTGTTTGCCATTTTTCACACTTTCATTTATTTCAGGTAAACTGGCTTGCCGCTTACTGGACTGGGGGTCACTGTCCACTGACTTCTTCTTACTTTTATGTGCACTAGATTGACAGTGCTTGTCCAAGTTGTCTTTCTTTTGCCATTCCAACCTCATTATAAATGCCACAAAATTGAAATTCCCGAATCACGTAAAAATTTTCGGCTTTGTAGTCCCTTACCTGGTCTGTAATAGTATTTTTTTTTCTTGGAAACAGAATTACCACTACCACACAAAGGCTCAGTTGACAGAATGTGCACCATGTATTTAAGAGAGTTTTTACTGCCTGTGTATGGGTTTCAAAGGGGGAGGAAAGAGGTAGAAGTAGTGAAAATATGAGACATCTAGTACCACACAGCATGCATGAGAGGGGAGGGAAAGAGAGTAAGACAAAGAAAAAGAGTCTGCTTGTTGTGATGGGTGTGGCCACAGGGTGTGGGAGTGTTAGGAACAAGAGGGTGAGAATGGTGAATAACAAGGCGTTGGCAGGGAGGAAGAAAGAAAGAGGGATGAAAGTGGGAGAGGATGGGAGTTGAGTAGTGTGGGCGTGGCTAGACAGAAGGTGGGCGCAAGAAGGGAGTAGAGGGGTATGGGCGTGACCTGGTGGAAGGGAACGAACAAAGGGGCGGGAGGAGGCGAGTGAAGTAAGTGTGGATGGCAGCAGAGGGGTGTGAGCTTGATCGCTGCCGGAGTTTATACATGAACGGCGGGAACTTAAAGAATATTTAGTGCAGTTATTAAATATTGTGCTAGATGATGATTATGATGACTATGAAGAGTTTGTTAAATTATGTTATGAACAAAAAAAAAAAACCATTGCATTAAGCAGTACTGCAATAATACAATACCTTTGTATTCAGTCTCAGTTAAGAATAACATTTATTTCTCAGGCTACAATAACTGGCCAAAGCAGCTAAACATTTATAATTGTATATATTTTGATCGTTTCCAGATTTCAAAACATATTTCCGTTTACTTGTTAGTTTTTGTTGCTGCAATGTTTACATATTTACGTGCCATTTCACGTGTGTCGTCAGTTAGACCAATTTTACCGTGCTGTCGAGCAGGGTTGGCCCCCGAGTTGATCAAGTCGAGGATCGAGTTAACCCAGGTAACTTTCCGAACGCGATGAACTATAACTCAATTACTTTTCGAACCCACTGAGTAAAAGTTTTAACGTGATTGAATTAACCGGATGACTTTTCGTAAGCGCCTGAATGCACGAGAAAAATACATACGCGAATCTGTATTTTTATGTTAAAACAGACAGTTGTTTACCTAATTTATATTTTATTTGAAAAACAATATCGGTAGTGATAGAACTGCAAGGAAACCTAAACAGAGGTAGTTAATCAAAAATATAGTTTATTTAAATACTTTTTTTCCGATCATGTACTTTCATAAAATTTCACAAATATTTAGCTAAAAACTGAAAATTTCATATGTATTTCGCATTTATCGCAATTGCGAATTTGACATACTTTTACATATGATACGTATGGTATTTACTTGAGCTGTAAAAGTAAAATAGCTCATTTTTTCCTCTAGTATTTCGATAAACTGGTAAACTATAAACCTGTGTTCATGTGAGAATCCGACCTTGTGTAATTCTGCTACATTCAGCAACTCTAATTAGATGGCATTAATGATCAAGAAGTACGGTTTTCCAACTAAAGATGGTCATACGTGTAGACAATAGTCGAAGCAGTCCTTATGCAAAATATGTACAGCAGAGGGTGGAGCTGCACTTTCTGGTTCTCATCCTTATCTAGAAGTGGACTTGGCTCATTTTAACTTTGCTTTTGTGGTGTTTAATTTTTTTTTTTGGACATGCAATTCTTTGGCACTGATGAGATTAATAAAGACTAGTAACTTTTCTTGTGTTTTGCACTTTTTTTCCCACTTAGTTTCACTTCTTTTACTTTTCCTTCCCCTGCTGTTATTGTAATCAGCTTGCAGTTGAAATAAACTGTTTATTTCAAACATAAACAGAAAATCAAAAAATTTGGACTAAGTGGTTTTGGTCATCAGAGGAACACAAGTTTCATGCGCATGCAACAGACACCGCCTAAAGTTCTATTTGAAATAAACAGTTTATTTCAACTGCAAGCTGATTACAATAACAGCAGGGGAAGGAAAAGGAAAAGATGTGAAACTAAGTGGGAAAAAAATGTGCAAAACACAAGAAAAGTTACTAGTCTTTATTAATCTCATCAGTGCCAAAGAATTGCATGTCTAAAAAAAAAATTAAACACCACAAAAGCAAAGTTAAAATGAGCCAAGTCCACTTCTTTTATGGAGCCAAAATATTACATGTCATCCTACTGTAAATTGGCTCTAACACTATTGCAGACAAAATTTTGCAAGTCCCACTTAATGTCATTTTGTATCTTAATACAAAACCAACTGGTGAAGCCAGTCTGTGGTCACACAAAACCTAGCAGGTTTTTATGCTCTATATGCCGTAATAATACAGCTAATGTTTATGACATGAAACTACATTCACAGTATGCTGTTCGTCCATTTGTGTTATTAGTTAGCTAACATGAACACTGTAAGTAGAGGCAGTTGTCACTTTAGAGGACCTAGTTACTTTTTCCTTTCAGCCATTTGTTATCCTTAAACCACGTTTTAAAATAAATATTGCGATGTAAGTAATAAACATAGTGTGTATAGTCTATCGCACTCGGAATTTAATGTCTAAGGCTAAAATAAAATGTTTTTATTGACTATTATTCCAAATGGGAGTGTTTTCAAAAGTGCTCACTGTACCGTGAATAGCCATATCATTGGACACCGGAGCACTACAGGGTACTAATGAAGACCCGTAATTTATCACTTAACAGTAGGATGCCAGCCCTGTTCCATAACTGACTGAACTATTTTTTTTTATTTATTTTTTTTTTTTTTTTCATTGACCTCACTTTGTAGCCCAACTACAGGGTTATGGAACAAGTCAAGATAAATATGATGATACATATTCACAATAACAAATTCATACAATAAAAATTGCATAAACAACATGTAAAAAGTATCGAAACAAAAAATAATATTTACAATAATCTCTAAAACACAATATATAAAATCTCTTATCTTGGTCCATCAATTCCTCCGTAGAATAAAAAGCTTCATCCATATAGAGTTTTTTATCTTTGTTTTAAAATAATTGTTTATTACCAGGCAGCTTATTAAATATACACGATGCTGAGTACAAGACACCTTTCTGGATGGCTTTAAAATGAGTTGATGGTATATGTATCTTTCAGATTATGGTTTATTCTTCTACTGCACGTTCCTCCTGCACATAGGATCTGGTTTGTTCACATAATACAAAAAATGGGAACAATATTAATTATATTAATCAGAAATAATTGTTATGTTCGGGAATAATAACTAAACACATCTCGTGATACACAAAGGTGGGGTGATGTCTGTTTAATGTTTTGAGTGTATATGTACATACCAAGCTCAATGTTTTTATATTGTGTAGTAGCTGGTTTAGTGTCGTGTTCTCTAATGGTACAAGTTTGTCAGCCTGGGGTGGTAATAGAGAGTCCCAAATTATATTAACAAATTCTGGCTCAGGCAATTGTGGTGTACACTTATTCTTGTAGAAATTTAAATTCTCAATTTGAGCCTGAGTATTCTCGCCTGGTGGTTGTTTTGTGTTATGTAAGAGTTGTTTGTGGTGATCTACTGTGATGAGTATCTACTGTGATGAGTTTTTTGAATGTGTACTATAATTTGTCTATAATGTGTTGCCAAGAGATTTCCTGTGCACTTGCGTAATAAAGATTTTCGTGAGTCCTCTTAGCAGTACCTTTCAAATAGAACTTTAGGCAGTGTCGTTTGTCAAGTTCAAACCACCCATTAACTTTGCTTGCTGTAATAAATATGTGTAAAAATTCCTCTACGTTTTCATTACTTTCCCCTGAGAAAGTGGAGATGGTTTGTGGATGTTGTAAAATGACTTGAGTAGGGTTTAGAATTTTGAGTGGATTTATAGTGTTGTCAGTGACGTTTACAGAATGGTGGTGTGTAATTTATGCTTGTATACTCGTGTTGCGGAATGTCAGTATTCGTGCTGGGAAATGAAGTTACAAGTTGATTTGTTGTCTGTAGTGTGTGGAGTGGGCGTAGTTTGAGATAGTCGCTTATACCAGGTTCGTTAAATGTTGAGAGGTGTTGGTGTTGGGAAGTGTGTTCAAGAGGTGTAATATGTTCTGTGCTATCACTTGTTAACTGGGATCTCAACTGTTCGTGTATTTGAACTGCACGTTGAGCATCGCCTAAATCTACTAACAGTGTTGTATATTTTCTTATATTGTGTGTGGTAGAGGGGTGTTCTATAGTCATGTTGACATGTTAGAATGTAGATGTGTAGTGTATTTGGTATTTGATGTTGCGCACTTTGTGTAACTTATAAATAATACTTAATACAAAAAAGAAGAAAATTAGAATATCTCCGAAATACACATACAGCACAAGCGAAGATCTTCTCGCTAATAAAGGAACAGGGTGTTCCACATGCACTGAAAGCAGGTTACATGCATTATTCTAAGATATATAAAATACAAGCAATTCTAAACGGTAGTGGGAGCACGACATGATGTCAACTGCTAGTCTGGTAAGGCCTCCTACGCAAGCTGCTGACACGCGCTCGTGGTGTACTGACGTGCCAGACTATCACTTACTGCGCGTGCCCTGACCGCGTGTAACTGACTGCTTTTTAACTGAATGCCTAAGTACAAGTATCTAATGATGACCAAGTAACGAAATAAGGAAAAAGATATCACTCTCTAATTGAATTCTTTTCGGAAACTTAGTCTAGTTAAAAATGGTGGGGAATAAAAGCAAAGAACGTACATTATAAGACACACTGAAATGGTACGTGTGAGCGCGTTGTGGTTTGCGTGAAGCGCAGCCACAATTCTTTCTCGCTGCGTACAGTTATTTAACGCAAAGCGCAATGCGATATTCTGTGTATAACGTGAGCATTCTCGCCTAAGTGCGAGGTGGGTTGGAGAGGCGGCTCCACTAGTGTAACAGTCCTGCCTCCTACTGACCTAGCCACTGGTCTACACCTTTTTTTATAGAAATAATTCCACACTCTGTGATAACCATAAAATACACAAATATTACATACACGAATATTGACTCCCAACAATTACAAAAAGTCAAGTTATTAAGTTACAAGACTCTATAAGGACTGCCTAACCTTGCCAGAGTTATTACGTTAGGAAGGCGGTAACGGAAACTCGAGAAGTAGCGTTACGCTCAACTGCTATGTAGATTATGCTCACCAATCTAGCAGACAGTAGAATGGACTAGAGCTCCTGTAGGCCTGGTCTGTAGTGATGCCCTCTTCTTCATAGTGGACTCTGACAACTAATATACTGACTGACTTCTTGAAGTTGCGGTGACCGTCCGTGGGTGATTTGGGGGGGGGGGGGATGATGCCCTGAGCGGCGCTTAAATACATAGCAGCTTGTCGCAGTGTGGAGCATGTTTTCCAAACATATAACTCGCCCACAAGATCTACTCTGTTGAACCTTAGGAGGTTCGTGTGCTGCGCCTTGGTTGCCGTTACAAACTGGTTTCAATGCTCCTCTGCGTCTTTGCCTATGATCAAGATTTCATCCAGCAATACCATGACTCCTGGTATTCCTCCTAGCAGTGTTTCCATCATTCGCTGGAATATCGCATGCTCACTGCTCACTTCAAAGGGTACCCGCTTAACTCTAAACAGGCCTTTCATAGTGTTCAGTGTTAGGATTTCTGCTGTGGCCTCATCCACTGACAACTGTAAATAAACTTCCTTCAGATCCAATTTCGTGAACAACACTCCTCCTGCTAGGTTCAAAAACGCCTCATTCGTCGTTGGTTGGGGTTTTGTGGAACTTTTGCAAACAGTGTTAATGGTGCACCTGTAATCTCCGCATATCCGTATTGAACTATCTACTTTCCGAATGGTCACTATTGGTGTTGCCTATGTAGAAAACTGTACTGGTTCTAGTACACCTCGCTCCACTAATCTGTCTAAGCTCAGCGCTGACCTGGTCACGCAGTGCAAATTCCACTAGACGGCTTCTTCTGTAAATTGGTTTTGCATCTGGCTGTAGCTCTACCACAACCGGTGGTTCTACATACTGGCCCATACTACTACTGGAAAAGATACTAGGATATTTGTTTATTACCTCTAATGCTCTTGCCTTTTGTGTCACTGAGAAAACTCCTTGCACTGAAATTCACAATGGTGCTAACCAGTTTCGGCCCAACATGATTGGACCTTTGCCTTCTGCCACTAGCAGTGATAAGGACACTTCCACAGCCTTGTTCTGTACTCTAATCTGCAAGGACCCTAAAACTCTCAGTTTTTCCTGTGATCACATATGCAACACTATGTTGGTATCCTGTAATGGTGGCTGATCTGGTCACAACTGTTTGAATGTTGTCCACCCCATGATAGTCTGTCCTGCACCTGTGTCCACTTCCATTTGGTACACCTTCCCATCTAACTGCACTTCCATTAGTATTGATGCTTGCCTGTTCACTTTGGTGTCTATCTGAAACAAACTGTACATGAATTCGTCTTTGTCCTTGGTGGCCTCTGCCTGTTCTGATAACCTATATGTTATGCCACGTAAGGAAAGGCTCTGTCAGTTTCCTGGTGTTATCAGACTTTTATCTAGTTATGCAAGCTCTATCCATGTGACCGGCCTTGCCACAGAAATGACATATGGTTTTAGTGTGTGCTACACTTATCTAGAGAATTTTCTCCCCAACACCTCCAACACAGGTTGGTGTAGCCTTTTGCCTCATCTGTACTTTGTTGCTCGTCTGGTACACCTGTTCTTCTAATTGTTCCTGTTTAATTGGGGCCAATTCATAAAATTCCTCTTTCCGTCTTCAGAAGCTTTCCTTCAGCTTATGCACCGACTCTCACACTTCCTCCATACCTCCCCTAATGCTGTCAATATTCCACTCTGTTTGCCTCCATCACGGAAGCCAATTCCACAGCACCCTTGAATGTGAATTTATCTTTGGATAGCAATGCATGCTGCACTGATATTTCCCGCACTCTGCACACGAATCTATCCCGTAACATACTATCCAAGTCCAAGAAATTACAGTGAGTAGCCATTTTCCTAAGCTTGGCCACATACTGTGCTACTGTTTCACCATCACCTTGGTCTCGTTTATGAAACGTAAAAGATTCTACCACCTCACTCGGCTTTGGTTTGAATTGGTTACTGAGTTAGCTTAGGACCTCTGCTAACCCAACTTCTGAGGTGGACTTCGGGGCAATCAACAATGAAACTAACCCATACAACTTGGATCCTGCCACCATGTGGAATATAGCACGTGGTTCCTCTTCATTTGTTATGTTATTTGTGAGAAAATAAAATTGCAGGCACTCTGAGTACGTCCTCCATGTGTCCCGACCCGGCACAAACTTGCCCAATGCGGACATCAAAGCCATTATGCCTGCAATATTTCAACACTCCGGAGTCGTTACTCTAACCATAACACACTTCCAGTTTCCTCGTCGCCAATGTTATGTCCCGTTATGCCTCTCTTACTGGTCCTTATCAATAACCATCCTACATGATCGCGTGTCTTTACACACAACATATCCGGCTTCCAAACTATTGCCAACCTGATATCTCTCACTTCCCTTAACCTACTGATGATCGATATTGACACATATTGACTAGACACTAATGCCATACCACACACAGTCTTCTGCTTATTCTCTTTGGTACTTGTCATTTTGAAGTTCGAATTGTGGGAAAAACTGGGCATTATGGATTGTGAAAATAGCGTCATTCTGATGAACTCATCCCTAAATTTGGCTTCAACAACTTTTTGTGATGCTCCTGTCACCAGCTTCACACACTGCTTCACTACTTACGTATGACATGGAAACATTTCAAAATTAAATTCTGTGGTACTTCCTGAATTTATTAAATATAACATCTCTTCATCGCTTACCCTTTGCACCAAAGATTGCAGGTACTCCACTCTAACAACATTTTGGTGTAGCAGTGGCCACAAAATTAAGTTTTGGTCTCATAAAGTTCCTAATTGACTGACTTCCCCTTAGGAGCTTTATTTCTTGCCTTCATTATTGTTCTGAGTCCAAGATCTCTGACAGGCTTTCTTTCATCTACAATCATACTCAATAGCAAATTTTCTGGGGGAGTAAAAAATGTGTTACATTCAGTCGCAGTGTCTACAACTTGAAGTCAATTTTCAGGTAGGAACCTTGATGTTTCTGTAACTTCGAACACATGCTTAGAGCACTATCCGGTCAATGTAAGGAATCTCGCACAGAAATATATAAATAATTTTATTGGTGTAGTCACTATCAGTGACAACACTAATACCTTGAAGTTCACTTGAAGCAATTGCTGCTGTTCAGGGGATTTTTAAGTTCATTGCACGACTGACATTTGATTTGTTATTTTGATGCTTACAATAATTCGCTTAGCTATCTTCTAATGATTTTGTACTATAGCTATTCGACCTTATTCAGTGGGACACAAAAAAATCATAGAAATTATTTGAATTCGTTCATTTTTATGAACTTTGAAGGTGATGCGCAACCAGAAGATATCAACTGGCCATTATTAATTTTTACATTGCTAATCTGCCCTAGTAACAAGTTTTCCGCAGATAACAAAAAAAGAATTTTTAACTAAGATAAGTGGTTGAAATGGATCAGTTTTTATAAAATTCAGGGGAGATGCGTGACCGGAAGATATCAACCAGTTTTGTATTTATATTTTTTTATTTACCTCATCTGCCTTAGGGGCAAGTGTTCCATGGTGTAGCAAAGCAAAACAAATTTAATATTTTTAGTTTCTTAATTGTGAAAAGTAGGCCTAATGGAAATTGATGTTTTTTTTTTTTTATTTGGGAGAGATGCATGACCTGAAGATATCAACTGATTTTTAATTTATTTCTTTATTTCACTAATCTGCCCTAGGGGTAAGTTTTCCACAGTATAGTGAATCGAAAAAAAAAAAATTGGCCTACCTTACTATTTGTATTGCCCTTATTTTTATGTATTGCTATAATACGCTAGGGATCTGTTTGTGGAAGTCCATTTTATCCTTCGTAAACTGACTACACTATCTTTTAATGTACCTATGATTGCCATACTGAAAACAAGTAAAACTATTCTTAAATCATTATATTTGTTAGCCAGATGCCTCTTATTACGAAAACAAAGACCCAAGCACAGTTAGGAGCCGTGGTGGCTGAGCAGTTAGCCTGCTCACCTCCTACCAAGGCAAACCATGTTTAATCCTCGGCCAGGTCACCGGATTTTCACATGTGGGAATTGTGCCGGACGATTCTGTTAGTCGGCGGGTTTTGTAGGGGTTCTTTCATTTTCCCTGCCCTTTCATTCCGGCACCACTCCACACTCACCTCAGTTACCTTCACGGCTTTCAAGACCTCGCTGTGAAGATCTGCAGAAATCTCTTCACTCACTCACAAGCCCAGTTATACTTAATTTCCATCATCCCTTTCTCTAGTGACCTTTCCACATGTCTGCATTTCCTATTTCCTTTATAGCTCCTTTAACTTCCTCCAATTCCTGCATATAGATATTGATATAACATCCAACTGTACAGCCCACTTATGTAATTCAATAATTGTTGTTGGTATCACTTGTCCCACACTGCTGCCGACCAAAGGAGAGAGATTTTCGAACATAATAGCAATCTCTCACCCAGTTTAGTATATCGAGCACCCAATAAATCCTGAATAGCCTATATAAATTCGGGGATGCGCTCATTTTGCCTTTGAGAATGGTACACATTATTTTTCACCACGTCCTCTTTTGCCCTTCAGGGATATAATTCATCCTACAAATCACCTTTAATTATGCTCCATCCTTCTACATTTGCAATTAATAATTAATTTACTTTGCAGCTTCTTAAAAAATCTCCTAACGTATTTCAATTCAGGTTAATTGATTTATCTGCAAAATTATCCAGGTATGTATTTCAAAATTGAAACTATAAAAACTAGGCCAAATGATTTTGTGTCTGTTTCCTAATTAGTTTATAGCATTTCCCAGCAAACCCAAAAGGTATGGGTCAGAATCAGGCCAGTGAAAGTTAGCCGACTAACTACAGCCAGCTGATGCTTGCTTGCTGTCTTAGTCCGGAAGCAGAATGATGCAAATATGGAATGGCAGCTGACACTGTCCAAAATATCCATGATTGGAACTGATAAGACACAAAATGGATACCTAACTGTTGCCAGACCTGCAATGGCAGATGTTGCCATGATGCCGGGCCTGCAATGGCTGGATGTCACCATGATGTCGAGCCTGTGACAGCTGGATGTTGCACCGGTGCCGGGCATGCGATGGCTGAATGACCCTATGATGGTGGGACTGCGGCAGCTGGATGTTGCCACGATATCGGGCATGTGACAACTGGATGTTGTCACAATACCTGGACTACGATGGCTGGATGTCGCCATGATGCCGGGATTGCAGTGGCTGGATGTTGCCACGATGCTGGACCTGCGACAGCTGGATGTTGCTACGATGCTGGGCCTGTGACGGCTGGATGTCGCCACTATGCCGGGGCTGCGACGGCTGGATATCGCCACGGTGTAGGGCCTGTGACACTGCTACAGCTGGATGTTGCCACGATGCAGGGCCTGCGACACTGTGACAGCTGGATGTCGCCACAATGCTGGGCCTGCGATGGCTTAATGTCGCTATAATGCCGGGCCTGCAGTGGCTGGATGTTGCCACAATGCTGGGCCTGCGCGACAGCTGGATGTCGCCATGATGCCGGGCCTGCGATGGCTGGATGTCGCCATGATGCCGGGTCTCTGGTGTCATGATGTCCAGAAAGAACCTTAATTTTTTTGAATTGCAATTTTAATAATTGTTATTTCCTCTTTACGTATGTTCCATTTTGTTTACTTCTCAACACATCATATGATACGAATATATTTTGCTAGCTGAGTGTGGGATTGAACCTAAGACCCTTGAGAGCATGCTAACCTTTACACCACAATGTAAGTTAGTTATTATATCTAGCAATTTCAAATCTATCATTACATAAATTATTGCTATTTATAAATTACACGAAAATATAACAAACAAAACTTAAAACACTGATTATTTAACAATAATTTCTTTAGGGGCTTGCAAACAAAATAGATTTTGTTCATTTTTATATGTCGGATGGTTGTACAAATGAAAAAAAAAAAAAAGTTTCAAAGTAAACAAATGTCATGGACTACCACGTGATACACACATAATCACCAAATAACAACCCATATATATGAACTGTTATTTGGTGATTACAAATAAGTGTAAACTTTTTGATTCGAGGAAAAAGTCAGTACATAAAATGTGTACAAGTTGAATAATGTTTGGTACAAATCTAAAATTATTAATTTTGTGGTATCAAATGCCCTTAGTGTTAAAAATTTTGCACACTAACAAGTTCTTCACTAGTGTAAGTGCGTCAACAGGGAATATACTACACAGGGACAGATGTATTTATTATGTTTGCCCGGTTTTCACCTATACTGTTAATATTCCCCACTAGCAGCGACTCACATATTAAAGTTTAGGGAAACCCTTTTGGGGCACAAAATTAAACTTACAACGAGACTGGGTACTGATATTAGAATACTTCATAATAACATGGAACTTAATAACTAGTGCAAGAAATAAAAAGGACCTTCTGAAAATATTACTTATTTTTTCCTAAACACAGCATCCAAACAATAAGCATTGAAATTTTGATGTATGCAGGCGAGGCTCATGAATTTCTATAGCTTGGTATAATTATTCTGTAATGAAAATGGATTGCTAATTAATCTAGCTCGGTAGAGCTGTAAACTTCTGAATTTCTCAGACCTCTAGGTATGGCTCTTAAGCCTCTTCATCATTCTTGCAAAATAGGCTGTAGCTATTTCTTTTCAAAGTTAGGTGTAACTGTAAAATTTAACATTCCACTACTTTTAAGATCACTCGAATTCTGACCATTCTAGAATTACGTTGCTGTATGTAGAATTTTCAGATGTTATCATGGACAGTCACAATCCACAATCACGTACATTGTCCTCAATAGCTGTTAGGAAACATTTACTAGAAAAATGGCGTATCTTTCTTATTCACAATGTCACAGTGAATCTTCCCCCCCCCCCCCCCCTCCTATAAATTTGGACATACTTACCATCTCTGGCCTCTATGTTCCATGTCACCCAGCACACATTAAAAATGTTATTGCTAAGAGAATTGACAACTATATTTCAAAATATCATTAACATTACAATTAAATTATACTGCACTTGAATCAAATATGTATGCAAATTAAAATTAATAACATGTGATTTCATACGCATGGTAAAATGTAACATGAAGTGTAAAATGATTGTATGTTTTAATGATTTTACATTTTTACATTTTATGGGGCTTTCTATTACACTTTTACTAGAAATTTAAAAGGAGATATTAACATAGACTTTTTTTGTTTACCTTTGGAAGAGAATGATGTAGTAAAGGTCATTCTCTTCCAAAGGTAAACAAAAAAAGTCTGTGCTTTATGACAACAAGTTTTAAATGACAATTGCAGTAGTTTCGAACACCACACTACCCAGCTCAAAGTCACAGCAAATACAGTATTTATGGTGTCTGGCAAAAACATTTGAACCATTTGATGAAAATATAATAGTATTTATGTGCATTAGTGTACTTCATATATTGAAAAGGATTAGCAGCGATCAGTGTGACAGGGTGCCGTAGAGGCTGCCATAAAACTATTACGAAGAAACAAAATTGATGAACAAATTTACATGACACTCAGAAAATTTATGTATGTCTATTTATGTTAAACATATGTTAGATATTCATGTAAATGTAACTATAATTTATAGACAGGAACACAAAACAGAAATGTGATGCACTAGCTGATTTAAGCTGTTGCAATTTCTTCTATGTGAAATACATGCCAACCACATAATGAATTTTTTTTTTCAACCATATTCTGAAAATCACCAGCTGGTATCAATTAAAAACTTTGTCTGTCAATGAATGCATTTGTGTGTTTGCATGTGTGTGCATGCATATAGAGTATATTTTACTGCTTTAATTCATTGAGAAATATTTTTATTGTTTCCAAACTGTTACAAAGATTTTTGTAAAGGTCATAGCTAATTTTGTGTACAAGTTACATTGACACTTTTCAAAGGAATTGATGAAATTTCATAAACCATGTTGGATGTGTAGTAATATATTTTGAATAATTTGTAGCTGTATAAAAACTATTAAAGATTCAGAAATTGTGCAGGCCAGCTGAGTAGATGGCTGTGTTGAGATCAGGGTGCCTGGCTAGTGTAGATGGTAGCAATGTGAATGTCTGTCTGACACTAACACTTGCAACATTGTTCAGGCCAGGCGTGGCTGTGCCACACATTGAACGAGGGCTCTCTTCAGTGCTACGTGCAGTGCATGAGCGACGACGGCAGCATCTTGCAGGAGTGTTACTATGAAGGTGCCCTTGTCAGAGACACAGCCTCCATCCAGCAATTGCTCACCCTGCTGGCTGGGCTGGACCACACTCACTTCAACCTACACGTGGTACTGTATCGTCATAACTTATATTTGTGCTTCATTCACTTAATGCAATTTACTTAGGTGATGTTTCATTCTTGTGCTGATTGGTATCTTCTCACTACCTTAGCCATTTTTTAGTTAATTCTTTTTGTACAAAACTAAGAAAGTGTGCATCCATGCATGAAATTGTGCGTATATTCTAGTCATCTGAACATGACTGTAATTTATTACTGATTTTACTGTGTCAAACATGGTTAGTCATGTTTCCTCTATCAATGTTTTTTGAGGAAATTATATTTTAGCTTTTGTAGCAATAAGTAGTGAATGTGTATTGTATTGCACTACAGCCCACTTCTAAAAGTCTTGAAAATAATTTTTTTTGTAATTGTACATGGTCAAAAAAACTTTCCTTTGGTTTAATAGGTATTATTAACAACTGAATATAATACAGTTTTTATGGCTTGCTTCTCCTAAAAATATTTCTGAGTACTGAACATTGTCAAATTTTTATGCTACTAAAGTGAATTTGGATTTTTGGTCTTTGATACTAGTGATAGATATTTTGAATTTTGATTTACAGTATTTATGAAACTATAAATACTGCCAAAAAGATATGTGACCAAATGGTTTGTGGGAAAAATAAATTTTTCCTTTAGATCAAAGTAAAAATATGAGGGTAGGCCTATATTTGCGTAAATATGGTGTGTACTGACAAATTTTTCTCAGTCAAATACCAAGCATATTTAGTCACATGGTATTCTACGGTATATACTGTATTTGGGCAGGCAAAAATGTAAATACAACATTAGAAAACAAAATTTTGTGCGTATTTCCCTACTGTAGTAAATACTAATATTAACATACAGCCAAAATAACGTTCTGGTTTGTTTTTAATACATTTTATATCTCGTGTAAATTCAAATACTGTCAGAAGCAAAATTATTATTCACTTTATTATGTGTTTTAAATTAATTAAATATTGGATTTTATGGGACTTTCCAACAACAGTTTCATCGAGGTATTTTGAACACTTATTAATATATGTAACAATTCCATCTATCTCTCAGTCATGTGGGTTTCGTGCAGTGTTCTTGGGGCAATTGTGACTCCTGCTTTACTCAGAAACTGCCAGACATTATTGCACAATATGCTGGCGAATCGATTGCCCGATTGTTAGCAACTGTTCAGTGCAATTATAGGACATATAAATGATTTGCTTACACTCTCTGAGCTATTATGTGATGATGCGGAAACTTGTACATCATTTTATTGTGGTCAGAAACAGTTTTACATTTTACCCATTTTCTTCCCCAAAAAGTTTCATTTACAGGCCACACTCATTTTGCCATGAAAAATTAGCATAAAATGTGCGGCGTGTAATGCCAAAATATGACAGATTTTATTGCCAAAATGATTAGGTGACCCAATTTTGTATACAAAAATGGTGGCATATTTGGTAATTTGGTATTTTGTATTTTGCGGATGTTCGCAAAAATACAAAATGACAAAATCATCACCATGTTGGTTTTGATCTTCAAGATATGTACATGAATGCATAATTAAAACATTTTTAAAAACAAATAACACTGTTGTGCTTTGTTTATATATTTTGAAACATTTTTTAAAGGTGCTATTGCATTAATAATTATTTTGTTATTTATTAACATATTAGCAGTATTCCAGTGATAATTGTAGATATTACGTCAATTTTTAACATTAAATTTTTATAAAAATAATTTTCGCTGTAAATGTAAAAATGTGTGACGGCAAGTGCTAAAAAATTTATTGTAGACAACGTCAAAATTTAAACTTACGAAATGACAAATTACCAAATACTGAATTTTTCATTTCACACACGGTCTAAGACAACCATTATATAACATGAGCATGGACTCCAACCTGTTGGCGTACAAATATGTTTTTGCAGGTATTGCATTTTGCGCTCTCGCCACTTTCCTGTTGTGTGTAAAAATTCCAAACAACGCTTGTTTTCTTTCTTTTGGACGTGGACTGAATTGTAATTCAGTGGTTCTTATTAATTTCTTCCGCTTTTCCATTTTTGTATTTGTACCAAATACTACGGTAAACATAACCAGAATACAATGTAAATTGTAAACAAATGAAGCGTTGATAGAATGAACATCACAGAAATATAATCACATGACACGTGTGGCAACAACGAAAAATAACCATTTGTTACTACTTCAAGTGGTAAAAATAAGAACCTCATTTGATTCGTAATTTAGCTTATGCCGTTTGTGAAGTTTTGTTAATTACTAGTTTGTAGTTTCCAAAATATAATGTGATCATCCATATTCTTTTCTACGTCAATCACGGGTATATTATTTTCACGAAAAGTTGCAAGTATCATAGTTGCAGACACCAACCATGTACGAAGTATTGGTTGTACGTGCGAGTGCGAGATTTCTCTTGCTCATTTAAGTGCATGATATCTGTATAGGCAATTACGTAAACATACAAAACATTACTATTATGTGCTAAAGAGTGAAAAATAGTCAAATGAAATGGATTGTTACTACGGGATAGTACCTTCTCTAATTACTTTTATTTTGAGTTTATGAAATATTTATTCTGGCATTAGTACAACATGAAGTTATAGCAATAAAGCATTTAGTTAATCTTGTGGTAGTAAACTGTGTTTTATTTTGGCTACGTCTTACACATCTAGTAACAAAAAAAGTGCATTGCAAATTATAATTAAAAGCACATAGTGACATGGTGTGTGCTTCAAACTAATTTATTTTATTCCATGTACTGATTAACTCTTTGGTTAGAATTGTTGCTGGATTGCATAGCAGGTAACCTCAAAGTAATCAAATATTAGTTTAGAAAATTTCTTACTGATAACGATATTGATAGACAGCAATGACCAATTTCAGGTTCGATATACCGAATATTTGCAGAACCCTATAATTATTCTAAAATGTAATACTTTAAATTTAATCACAGTGTTATATATTTAGGTTATACAAGTTATTTTTAAACATGCTGTTATGTTATTCCTAGGGTGATTTATAAGGTTTTTTTCAAAACATCAGAAGAAACTGTGAATGGACTATAGCTTATGACTGTCAGCCCTTTCAGACAAGGTTACGTCACCATTGTTTACCCATGTGTGCCTGCCATTACGTAGGTTATGCACAAGGTTTGCCTAGCCCAGAGACCATCCATTGTGAGACTACATAATAATAAAAACACTGGACTGAACATCTGAAAGGAGGAATATAGACTATCTTTCTTTGACACAGCTTTCAGAAAATTAATTAATTACAATTTGATATCCAAGTTCAATTTTTTTTCATACGTGAATGTTATAAGGCACTAGGTGAGGTGGAAACTTTGTGCTGTATTAAAAATAAAATGTTACATACTAATTTGTATTTTTAAGCCCTTCTCCATGAATGTGATACTAGGAAACCAATATTTATAGTTTGGTGTGTTGTGTTTAGGTTTCTTTTTGGCATTAAGAGTGTAGTCTATATGTCCATTTAAGGCATAATTTCTCTCAGATGATATCAAATGTTAAAATAAGTTAATATTTTACTAAAACATCATGTTGTTTTCAGTCTATAAATGATTGAACATGGACAAAATTGTTGTGTTTTTGGGGTTAAAAGTCAATCAAAATAATTTGGATTTGATCTTACAAGCACATAGATCTTACAAGTTGATTAAAGGAAACCATTTAACTGTATTTCACGTATATTATGTGTAATTTTTCCGTTAAAAGCCACGCTGAAATGGTCTTAAAGTAAAATTTTAATACCATTTTTGTGAATAGGGGTTGGGGGTGGTTCAGTATCAGTCGAAATTCCAACAATGACCTCTTCAAAATAACACCCCTTTTCTTGGAAACCATGAAAGGTTTTAGTTTCAAAAGCTATTTTTATTTTGGTTGTGAATTTCCTGGTTTATGACTTTCAACAATGCTTGGAATAACACTTTGTATTGCAGTTGTATGTGTGGTAATAGTGTTTATTTACTTTGCTAGGAAAAGTTGTAGTGTACTTAACCCTTTGAGGAGCATGCACATGTATACTCAGGGCTATGTTGGTATGGAAATTTCTTTGCTCTTGAAGATAAGACTCTCACTTTTTATAGTTTTACTGTTTCACTGTACTTATCAGAATCTGAGTAAGAAATTGCAACTGGTCAACATTTCAATTCTGAAGAATAAAATTGCCCTTTTAATTATAGGCAGCTCTCGTTAACCTTTCCTCCAGTGCCAGTAAATTTGTGTCATCAGCAAAGGTTTTAAAATAGTACTATCATAACTGTTGAAGTTGGTAATATGTAATCTGTAGACACAAACTTTTGTGCTATATTTTTGTTGTGTTGACTCACCTCATGTTGTTGCTGCATTTTTGTGTGTGTGTATCGTCTAACAATGATATGGAGTATTAAATAAAGTTTTAACATGGTATTGTGCTTAATAATTACAACATGTTATGGGCCCAGGATGTAACCATGTGTGTATAATTATTTAAGCATGGTGAATGCACAAGGTTTGCATACTCATTGGCGACTGGCAATAATTGAAGGCATCTGGATCCTTTATCGCCATGAGCTCTGCGAAAGCGGCAATTACTTTCGTTGCTATGGCAAACTCCATATTGCTACCTCAAATTGAGAAGTTGGAAGGTTCCAGTAATTACAATAACTGGAGATTTTTGATGGAACTTTACCTAGTGCACGAAGATTTGTGGGATTGTGTCTTCCAGGATGAAGGTGCAAAAGCGGCCGTCGACCTGAAAAAAGATCAAAAGGCAAGAGCAAAGATTTATTTGATGATACAGCCTCACTGCCTGATACATGCTTGCTTATCAAAAACGTCTAGGGAAGCATGGGATAACCTCAAAAGTGCTCACGAAAATAAGGGGCTTATGAGGAGGTTAGGTCTGTTGCGGAAATTGCTCGGAGTGAAACTGGAGGAACACAAGACCATGGAAAAATATGTATCTGAGGTCATGTCACTTGCACAGCAACTAGCAGACATAAGTGCACCAATTGACGAGTTTGTGGGAGTCATCATGCTCAGTGATTTACCATCTGAATATGACCCCATGGTGATGGCGATGGAAAGCTTAGGGGCCACGATAACAAGTGACTTTATAAAGGGGAAGCTCATTCACGAAGACATTAAATGTACACTTGCCGATCAGAGACATTCAGGTAATTCAGCCTTTTTTACCAACAAAAGGTATGAGTTGTTCTCAAAACCAGTGAGAGGTATGAACTTTAAGAAAACCTGAGGCAGTGGAGTATGCAAGTGTTTTAGTTGCAAAGAGCCAGGCCACAAGGCATGTGATTGTCCCAAGAAGCAAGGAAGGAATAAATCACGAGACAGTGACTGGTCGCTACTGACAGCATTATCTGCAAATGGAAATGGAAGTGATTGGTGCATGGACTCAGGTGCCACCAACCATATGACGAACCGCAAAGATTAGTTAGAAGATTACCGTGTTTCAGAACAGCAAGAAGTAACTTGTGCTAATAATGAGAAATTGTGTGTGATTGGCACAGGGAACGTGAAAGTTCAAGTAAACGGCAAGGGGAATATGAGAGCCATCCAAGGTGTTACATATGTGCCCAATTTATCAACAAATTTATTGTCAGTCAGTGCAATCATGAAGAAAGGCATGGTAGCAGTGTTCACTGCTGAGTGCTGTCAGATTTATAAAAACACTGATTTGCAGCATTGAAGGTGAAGTGAAGGCAAGTGCGACTGATGTGGGGGGCATCTATAAACTAAAGTGCGACTGATGTGGGGGGCATCTATAAACTAAATGTGGTACCAATTAAAGCTAATATTGTAATGAAGGGTAACACATAGATATTGTGTGCATAGGAGATTAGGGCACTTGGTTGGAACAACATGAAGTTACTGCGAGATGGTATGGCATTGGGTATAGATTTTATGAGTGAAAATGAGAAGCCCTGTATCCCTTGTCTCGAAGGGAAGCACTCAAGAAAACCTTTCGACTCAAAAGGATCCAAGAAAGTAGCACACAAACTAGAACTTATTCACACAGATTTGTGCGGGCCTATGGAAAGAGAGTCCATAAATGGAGCACGGTATTTTCTGACATTTATCGACGATGCCACCCAGAAGAATTTTGGTTACTTCATTAAGTCAAAGGATGAAGTGACAAGCAAGTTCTGGGAATTCAAGGCCAGGGTAGAAAATGAAACTGGAAAAAAAGTCTAAATACTTCGGTCCTACAATGGAAAGGAATATGTCAACCAAATTACGCAAAGGATACTTGGAGTGGCTGGAATAAATTATCAGTTAACAGTCTAGTACACCCCAGAGTAAAACGGAGTGGCGGAGAGAGCGAATAGGATCATTGTTGGAAAGCTCACACAATATTGCAAGATGCCGGACTGGATGGAAATTATTGGGCTGAGGCCGTTAACACAGCCATTTATCTAAAGAACAGATCACCGACAAAGGCCTTAAAGGACATGACACCTGAAGAAGCGTGGTTGGAACAAAAGGTGGATTTGAGCAAGTTGAGAGTGTTTGGATGTCCTGCCTTTATGTATGTACCCAAACAGCAAAATAAATGGGATGCCAAGAGCAGAAGTATGATATTTGTGGGATACTGTGAAGATACATTGACCCCAAGAGTCCTAAAAGAATCCATAGGTCCCGCGATGTTGTGTTCATTGAAGGAGAATCTCGATGACTAGACGTGACTGATGAAATGGAAGTGTCCACTGTGAAATTCGCACAACCAGAATGTGAAGTGGAGACTGAAATGCAACATGGAAGCCTGCCACCAGACTGTCTTGGCTTTCCACTGCCACCTCTGTCCAGGAACAATGAGCCTAATATTGAAGACACCATATCAGTGCAGCAGTCGGCAGACCAGGGATGTAATAATCAACAAGAAGTCTCGAAGTGTCCACCGCAAAGTGAAGAAGGAAGGTTCCCAAGAAGCGAAAGATGTCCAAAGAAGTTCACCGGCATGGTGACATACCAAACTGTGCGACAGTGATGAACTGATCCAATGTCTGTATCAGATGCTCTCTCAAGTGGAAACAAACACAATTGGCAACCTGCAAAAATGATGCATGGGTCCTGACTGACGCACCTGAGAACAAAAAGGTGGTAAAGAGCAAGTGAGTATTTAAAGTGAAGAGGGGTGAAGATGGCAGCGTCACTCAATAAAAAGCTCAGCTGGTCGCAAAGGGATTCACCCAGGAAGCCGGGATTGATTATGGAGAAACCTGCTCCCCTGTGGTAAGGAACTAGATAGTCAGGATACTGCTGGCACCCACAGCTGAATGGGAATGGGACATAGACCACCTGGACGTTGCAACAGCTTTCTTAAATGGTGAGCTGGAGAAGGAAGTGTTTATGGAACAACCAGAGGGCTTTGTCATTGCAGGCCAAGAAACAAAGGTATGTCTACTTAAGAAAGCATTTTATGGCCTTAAACAGTCATCCAGAGTATGGAATGAGAGACTGTATGCTGCAATACTTGAGATGGGCTATAAAGTGTCTGAGCATGAACCCTGTGTATACAGCAAGGTTTGTGAAGAAAACATTGTCATTATTGCTGTGTGTGTCGATGACCTTGTAATTTTTTCGAACGACTTGGAGGAAAAAGGGAAGCTCAAGGATGAATTTATGAAACTATTCAAATGCAGGGATCTCTGTGAAGCAAGCAATTGCCTTGGACTGAGAATTCAGTGGTACAGAGAAGGGAGAAATCTTATGTCGATCAATGCAAATACCTATCTCAAATTCTAAATAGATTTGGAATGAGTGAGTGCAAACCAGTCAGCACTCCATTGGATGTGAATTGCGACATGAGTCAAATAGACCCCATCAACAATGTGGACTTGTGTTTGCCGTACCAATGCTTGGTAGGCTCATTAATGTATTTAGCTGTGTGGATGAGACCCGACATTGCATACGTTGTGAGTGTGCTTAGTCAATTTAACAAAGTGTACAATGAAGAGCACTGGAAGGCTGCAAAGAGATTGTTAAGGTACTTGAAAGGCACTTCCATCTACTGCCTTTTGTACAGAAAAACGGGAAACTATGTCTTTGGCTACGTGGATGCTGACTGAGCGAACGACAAGTAAGTCAGAAGATCTTATACAGGTTTTGTATTTCAACTAGGAGGAGCAGCCGTCGCCTGGGAGTCAAGGAAGCAGCGAACAGTAACCTTATCCAGCACAGAGGCTGAATACATGGCCTTGTCCGAGGCAACCAAGGAGGCTATCCATATCAGAAGTCTGCTGCATGAACTGCTTAAGAAGAAAACCAACATTGTGTTACTCAATGATAACCAGGGGTCTTAGAAGTTGGCAAATAATCCAGTGTTCCTCAACAGGACGAAGCACATCAACGTTCACCATCACTTTGTCAGGGATGCTGTTAGGATGAAGCTGGTTGACATATCCTATGCACCCACTGAGAGGTTAATTGCTGACATTTTGACCAAAGGACTACCTGGTGCTAAACACAGTAAGTGTATAAAAGCCTTTGGCACTGAGTCTCCAGATTACGGGAGAGTGATGAAGTTGTTAATATGTAATCTGTAGACACAAACTTTTGTGCTATATATATTTTTGTTGTGTTGGCTCACCTGATGTTGTTGCCACATTTTTGTGTGTGTGTATCATCTAACCATGATATGGAGTATAAAATAAAGTTTTAACATGGTATTGTGCTTAATAATTACAACAATAATGTTTTGAAATAAAACGGATGGCGTAGAGATTATGTGCATGTAACTAGGGCAGTGTCTCAATTTGTCCAGAGAGCACTCTCTTATGCTCTCGCTCTCAGGATGACATCAGAGAGAACAATCTCTGGTCATCTCAGTTTGTCAGAGATAGTGCCAAAGAGCAAGAGCATAGAGAGAGTACAAAGTTATATACTGTCTGGCGCTCTCTTGCAGGTGCTATATTTGTTTATATTATTTCTGTGTTTAAATAAGGTTATAGCAGCCTTCTGGGTCAAAACAACATTGCATTTTAACTGTAAGTGAATCATTCCAACTTTTTTTAACAGTCAAATGACATATGCAACATGTATTTTTAAAAATATAAGTATGGATTTCTACTACCTCTAGTTTTTTTGTTTCACTTTGTTGTAACATGACGGTAAAATATAAAACAAAAATAATAGTATTTTATGTGCTAATGATTATTCTGGTAGTGCTACAATTATTTGTGAATTATTTTGAGCATACATAAATTACTTACAATAGTTAAGACAGTGATTTTAGTTTAACATGATTTCCTGCCTTTTGGCATTAGCTGTTTGCCTGATGTCAGAGCTAGATGGGAGAGTGTGGTTGTCTCAATTCACAGAGCAAGAGCATGAGAGAGTGTGAAGCAGTGCTCTCGCCAGGTTGTGCCAAAGAGTGCCCTCCCTCTCTCTCTCTCTCTCTCTCTCTCTCTCTCTCTCTCTCTCTCTCTCTCTCCCTCTCCCTCTCCCTCCCTCTCCCTCCCTCCCTCCCTCCCTCTCCCTCCCTCTCCCTCCCCCTCCCTCCCCTTCCTCCCCCTCCCTCCCCCTCCCCCCCCCCTCCTCTCTCTTCTCTCTCTCTCTCTCTCTCTCTCTCTCTCTCTCTCTCTCTCTCTCTCTCTCTCTCTCTTCTCTCTCTCTCTCTCTCTCTCTCTCTCTCTCTCTCTCCCCCCCCCCCCTCTCCCTCTCCCTCTCGAAATGTGGTTCGCACAGGTGGAAAATCAGTCGCACTTGCTGGAATCACTTCCAACGAGACAAAGTTTAATTTTGTGGCAGGCAACCTAGACTGTAAATATGCTACTGAAGTGTGTAATATTCTGATTGGGCCGCCATGCCAGGACAAATACACTTAAACTCAAAACAGAGCTTATTAACCGACTGAGTGCCTTGCAAGAAAAGAAAACAGCTCCTAGAACATGAAGAGATCGGCGACCAAAGGCCCTCGTAGTACCTATGGCACCTCCGAAACCTATAAGGGACAGCTGTCCCCTCTGATCTCAAGTTGTCATGACTGGGCTGCCTTCCACCACCGACGCAAGCGATCCTAGCAACCGAAGTAAGTTCAACCCTTGATTCTCTCGCTGATCTCGCAGATGTCATTGCTGACACCAATCCGAGGCTGTAAGTGGCAGAATCTACCTGACTTGAGGCTATGTTTGAAAAAATATTGATGCTTATGATTTCCAAAATTCGTGAAGTGGCTACAGCATTACGGCAGGAGATCACAGCAATCTCAGCTTGTGGTCGACATGATGGTCGTCAGGACCGTTCTTTATCAGCATCATGCCACCAGCGTTCCTGCAGCAGGAGTTTCGCTGGAGCCTGCTGTTACCATCAGCGCTTCGGTGATGAGGCACAGAAATGTACCATGCTGTGCACTTACTCTATGGGGAACGAACACAGGGACTCGTTTATGGTGGCCAGCGATCCCTCTTAAACTTCTAGTAGCTGCCTTTTCGCAATGGACTCAGGGACGAAAATACAGTTCCTAGTCAACACAGGTGTGGACATTTGTGTTTTTCCATGTGCTCTGTTACCGGGCAGGCGTCTAAAGTCTAACTACTCTCTGTTTGCAGAAAATGGTTCAACTATCGGAACGTATGTCTTTGTGACATTAATGCTTGACTTTGGACTCGGCGAGATTTATGGTGGCATTTTGTGATAGCTAATGTGACTGAGCCAATTATTGGAGCAGACGGTCTCCTGTTGGACATCAGAAAATCGGCGCCTTGTAAACAGTAACACATCTTTGGCCGCCTACTGCCGCAAGGCCACGTGTGATATCAGCAGTATCAGGACACTTCATTAGTCAGAGTTCGCTACTTTGATTTGCTCAAAAGGTATTCTGCCATCACTCGCCCATCTGGCACATTGCAGTTTGCGCAGCATACCACAGTTCACTACATCAATACCACCGCTGGGCAACCCACACACAGCTGCGAATTGCGAAGAAAGAATTTGAAGCTATGCTCAAGCTTGGGACAGCTCAGCCTTTTGATAGCTCATGGTCTTCGCCCCTGCACATGGTACCCAAGAAAGGTGAGGAATGGAGGCCTTGTGGGGACTACCACATGCTCAGTGCTCATACAATTCCAGATAGATATCCCATTCCACACATCCAGAACTTTTCTCACACTCTCCATGGCAAAGCTATATTTTTCGTTATTGACTTTGTCAAGGCCTACAGCCAAATTCGTGTTGCCGAGGCAGATATACACCAGACAGCAATCACTACGCCATTCGGACTCCATGAATTTCCCTTCATGTCTTTTGGGCTTCACAATGCCGCACAGACATTTTAGAGATTCATAAATGAAGTTCTCAGAGGCCTAGACTTTTGTGTATCCTACCTGGATGATATCCTAGTAGCTTTGCGTAATGAAGGAGAACATGAGTAGCATCTGGAGGAGCTCTTCAAAAGCCTCAGTATGTACGGTCTACTTATCAACCCTTCCAAGTGTGTCTTCAGGGAATCATGAGTAACATTCTTAGGGCACAGCATCTCTGATGGCACCAAGCGTCTCCCAGAGAAACTGGATGCTATCCTGCACTATAGCAGACCAACAACTGCAAAACAGCTGTGTAAATTTACTGGCATGCTAAATTTCTACCATCACTTCATCCCAAATGCTACTGTATCACAGGCTCCCTTGCATGAGCTTCTCAACGGTGACTTGAAGGGCTGTGATATACTTACATAGACACCTGCCAGTGAAAAGGCTTTTGACAAATGCAAGACCAGCCTTGCTAACGCTGCCCTCCTGGCTCATCCCATCCCGACTGCCCCCTTGGCAATGATGACAGATGCTTTAGACTTTGCAATCGGGGCAGTGCTCCTGCAGCATGCACCAGGAGGTTGGCAGCCTGTAGCCTTCTTCTCGAAGAAGCTCAGCCCTGCTCGGCAGAAATATGGCGTTTATGATTGGGAGCTTCTCGCAATCTATTGTGGAATTCACCAATTTCGCCATATGGTCGAGGGGAGAGACTTGATTGGTTTTAAAGATTACAAGCCTCTCATTTTCACATTTTGACAGAACCCAGACAAGGGCTCATCCTGTCGGTCCCACCATTTGGACTTCATTATCCAATTCACGACCGACATTCGGCACATCACAGGTTCAACAAATGTCGTCGCTGACACCTTCTCCAAGGTTGATGCTGTCACTGCTACACTCGATTACCAGGCTCTTGCTGCTTCACAGGCAGTGTATGAAGAATTAAAGCAGTTCCTGCAGAAGGATTCCGGCCTGCAACTATGGAAATTAAGCCTACAAGAGTCGCCATTCAAGGTCTATTGCGATGTCTCTACCCTGACCGCGTGACCATATATCACTGCACACTTTCGCCGGACAGCCTTCAATGTGATTCACCAGCTGGCGCACCCAGGCATCAAAGCCACTACCAGTTTAGTCACTCAATGTTTTGTATAGTCTTCAGTTAAGTCTGACTGCCGGTGATGGGCACGTTCCTGCCTTTCCTGTTAGCGTGCAAAAATTTCTTAGCATAGCTCATCACCAGTGGTGGCTCATTCCTGCCACCCTCTGCTCGTTTCGACTATGTCCATGTAGACCTGGTTGGTCCCATTCCGGTTTCACAAGGCTTCTGCTATTACATGACAATCATTGATCGCTTCATCAAATGGCCAGAAGCAGTGCCCGTGGAGAACATCGAAGCCTCAACTGTGGCCAGATTATTCTACACCATCTGGATAGCGTGCTTTGGCACACTACTACAAATCACAACTGATCAGGGTAGGCAGTTCGAGTCTACACTTTTCAAAGATCTCAGCAACATAATGGGCATGACTCGTTTGAGGACCACAGCATTCCATCCTGCTGCTTATGGCATGGTCGAGCGAATGCATCGGCAGCTCAAGGCGGTCATACATTGCCACATGACAGAGCACTGGATGGACATTTTACCCACCATTCTCTTGGGAATCAGAGCAGCCTGGAGAGAGGACTTGCATGCATCTTCTGCTGACATGGTGTATGGGCAACCGCTGCGGCTGCCTGGAGAATTCCTGGTAGCTCACCTCAGTTCTCAACATATGGATGCCACAAATCTTATCAAAGAATTACAGCAGCACTTCAGTGAACTCTGACCTGTTGGTGGCTTTTATCATGGTGAACGAAAGCTGTTTGCCTTCAAGGACCTAGCATCAACAACAGAAGTCTTCATCCATCACGAGGTGCCAAAGGGATGTCTTCAGCCTCCATATGAGGCTGAAGGTTTGCAACCCTTCCCAGTGCTATATCGGACATCTAAGACTGCTACCCTCCAGATGAATGGCTGACAGGTCACAGTCTCTATTGATCACCTCAAGCCGGCATACTCCACAGATGAGTATCTGGTTGACGATCTTACCACACCCATCCCAACCACCGAACTAGGGACACCTACACCTCCCCAGGTCGCTGACAGCAAACCTCTGCCTCTTACACCAGCTAAACAGTCTGGTCGATGCGTCGGCTTTTGCAACCATCTTCAGGGTGGTTTTTCGTGATGTGGGTCCATCACTGGCAAGGGGGTGATGTGGTGGCACACCACCATGGCCACTGGGTGAGCATAAGCTGATGGCGCGGCACAGTGTGCTAATGGACTGTGGTGAGAGCACTAATAGACTGTTTTGACACAAGGGGGGTGTGTGCGTGAGCACGCACAAGTATCTTTAAGCCGACGTATTTCCTGTCCTGAGGCTCGTTGTGACAAAGAGAGCAGCTGGCAGCAAGTTCCTAGCTGCCAGTTGAACAGAATAGTTGTGCTTGTGTACTGTTTGTAAGTTCTGAATAAAATCTGTACATACGCGATGCATACTATGTTTTGATTGTCTCCCTCGCTTGCCGTTGCACTAAAGTAGCTCGGTAGTTACACATTGATATTCTTCAAAATCCTGTAGAGGCCTTCCCAAAATTTTTGTAGTTTTCAACAGTAACCTTTTTGCCTCTGTGGGTTGTATAGCCACATTAGTTCTTTAAATCTCTCTATCATTTTCCTATTATACTGCATCTTCATTCTGTCACTATTTATTCTGAGGTGCTGTTGAGCAAAATCAGGAATGCCATTTAGTCTGTGACATAATTCACTGGCATAATATGGGACTGCAGCTTCGTCTTCTGTTTGTCGGCCAAACAGCAGGTCACTAGAGAGGCATAGCTCTCTTCCAAACAGCGTTCTGGATGGTGGTACCATTGTAAACACATGAACTGCCAATTGGGAAGCAAGGAGAAATAATAGCACCTTCAAATCTCATTCCTTTTGGTGTTCTGCCACAAAGATCGAGAGGTACTGCATAAGAGTGCACTGGCTGCCATATTATACAGTTCTTTTAAGATTTCAGGAACACTGCATTCTGGAAGGGCGAACTGTAAGTATGTATGTTTCTCATCATTACTTTGCCATTTTCTGTAAAGCACACCATTCTTAAGTATGAGAGAATTCTATTGTGCCCAGTATACTTTGCTGTTCTCAGGCTGGATATCTCTTCACATTTTGGCCAACAGCCAGCTTCTTTCCACTCTAGTAATGGACGCAAAGTGGGATCATTTAGCTGATCTTTCATAATACACTCATAACTCCATGTAGGCGACCCATCACAAGATACATAACCTTGAATTCTTGTCCTTGTACCTTCAGCAATTCATCTTTTTTTTTTCTTGGCATTCATAATGACAACAGAATGATTGTTGTGGCCTCCTAGAAAGTGCATCTGCATTTCTGAGAAGGTGTCTAGATCTGTGGTGTATTTCTAAGTCATATTCTTGAAGATGCTGTTCCACCAGGCTGTTTGACTGTTGGGGTTCCAGCATAATGAACCATGGCGGTTCTTAGAATGAAATGTCTACTATAAAGGTAGGGGTGGAAGTGTGAAAATACCTTCACCATGGCAAGAAGCTACTTATGTATAACACTGTAATTTCTCTCAGTTTTGTGTTGCTGAAGTATTCTAGTGGTCTCCCCCCCTTATCCATCCTGAAACTGAGACAATGCAGCTCCTAAGCCTGCATCACTAATATCAATATTCAAAATGAAAGTGTCTCACGTTTTTGGGTATCCCAGGATTGGAGGAGATATAAGAATTTCCTTTAGCATGCTAACAGCAACTTTGCACTCATGGTCCAGTGTAATTTCCTTTTCACCGTAGTCACTTCATGTAGTGTCTTGGTGATTATGGTGAACCTGGGTACAAATTATCAGTGTTAGGCACATTAGCTCAGCAAACTCTGATTTTCGGTTTTGTCACGTGGTGTCGGCCATGTTATTATTACTTTGGTTTATTTGGGGTCTGTTTCATTTCCATGGGCACATGCTATGTGTACCAAGAAATTAATTTTCTTTTGTAATGGATGGCACTTCTGAGGAATTACAGTTTCAAGTTGTCTCTGGCCATTTTCTGGAATACAAAGTCTAAGCATGATAGATGTTCTTCAAATATCCTTGCTGTCACAATGATGTCATATAGGTAAACCTGACAAATATCTGAAGGAAGAACTTTTTCCATCATATTTTAAAAGGTGGCATGAATTTTACACAGTCTAAAAGGCATAACTTTCAAATCCCAGTTTGCTTTTCCATGGACATAAAATGTGATATTCTCCTGGTCCTCTGGGGCTACATCGTACTGCCAGTACCCACTCTTCATGTCCAAAGTATAAAACCATTGTGAACCTGCTAGGCTGTTTAGCATATCATGTATCCTTGGGAGTGGAGTATTTCTTTGTCTTGTTATTAAGTGGTGACAATCCACACATAACCTCAGAGAGCCATCTTTCTTCTTAACAAGTACAATGGGGGAAGGCCACAGACTAACTGATGGTTCTATCACATCTAACTCCTTAATTGCCTTCAGAATTACTTCAACTGCCTTATGCAAATCTAGTGACAGTCATCTTGGTATCTGCTTTATGAGTGTGACATCTTCTGTATAAATGTTTCATGTTCATTAGCCCTTTCAAGGTCATTAGGTCTACAGAAGGCATCCCAAAGGCGAAGTAGTGATACCATTGCCGATACCCCGATATCAATGCCCTTTGCACTGAATTTTAGAAAAATATATTACTGTAAATAATACATTAAAAAACATTTCTCGTAAACTTGTTTAAATAAAATAACATCTCAAAATATCTTTTTAGTAATACAACACCAAATGCAAGCTGACCTAAAACTTTCAAACCCTCAGAAAATGAAAATAAGACACCGAATGCAAGTCAAATTTTGAATGTCCTGCGCACACACTATTAGCGGAGTTATTGCGAAGAAGTTGTCAATCTGGCAGTGTGTTCATGGCAGCTTTAGGATAGAGGGGTGGCAGCGGGAGGATTACCCCACGATGCCGCTACATGTTGCCGACAACTTGCGCGCATGGCAAATGTCTTTCTTTTAAGGTAATTAATTATATATTACTGCAAATAAAACTTGTAATTTTGAGACAGAAGTGAATAAATAAGGCATTTATAATTGATTTCTTCACTGTCTTTAATATTTAGTCTTTCAAAACCACGTCCTCTGATTTTCCTTGTCATAAGTTACACTGCACTCGGGTCGGTGCTTATCTACCCATTATTAGACAGAAAAATGGGTCACAAACAACTTTTACTGACAAGGGGAGGTCAAGTATATGCTTCTGGGCATATAATTTTATTCGCGAAGAGGCTGCCCTTCAAATTAAATAAATATTCCATTTTAAAATCATGTTTATTTTATGCCAGATACAATGAAACACCAACCTTACAGGAAAAAAGACCATAAATCAGTAAAGGAAACATCTTTGCAAATAAAAATTCCTCGTTAGAAGGTTTTGCCTAACATTTTCAGGCGAAACAATTTGTTTTGGAATACAAGTGATGATAGGTGCAACTATTCGGAGCAATGAATAATCTTGATAAAAATTTGTAACGGGAGGAAGAGAGGTGCATGGTTGAGAGAGACAGAACTATAGGAGAAAGAAACAGTATGCTAGATTGCCATGCTCCTTGCTATAGGTAACCACTTCCCCTCTCGGAGGCTTGTAAGGGGAAGTAGCAAGCCAGTCTCACATGCCGCACCATGCCGCACTCCGCACTGCCGTAATGTCAACAGACATTTTGGAAAGACGAGAGACTATACAAAGCGTCGCAGAGAAGTTATAAACGGTGGCGCACTTGACTTGTTTCACATCCAGTTACTAGACGTTTTCATAAACAACTAGCTTAAAAACGATAGTTGTGGGAAATATTATGTGAAGGGACCCGAAATATACTTCGATTGACGTGCCATACGATAAATGATACAAGCTATTTATGTTAACAGTATTTACATAGGAATTTTGCCAGGACCACAAAAAATTGTTGGTGAATGCTATTTATTTATTTATTTATTTTATTTATTTATTTTTTTTTATGTGGGGTGTATACACTCCGAAATACAGTAACTTTTGTGTCTAAAAAAAGTAATAACCTGATTTCACTGTCTACAACTGATACTAATGTATTGGACCGATATGATACCCGTTACAGATACATTAAAAAAAGGCGAAGTATCGACCAATACCAATACCAGATACCGATACCAAGTATCGGTATCGGCACAACTCCAATTAGAAGCTCCTGGAATATTTGCTAGTACCTGTATGACCTCTTTGCAAACCCGTATCATGGACCCCTCATCAAGATCGATACTGACAATCATTCTAACTGGTAAACAGTCAAAGTTTGATGAGACCAAAGTCCTTGCTTCAACGACAGTGCCTGGCATGGTGTTACCTTTCTGTGCTGGTTCAGTTAGACCCAAAGATATTGACAAATTTTCCTTGATATCAGCGTGTAATGACAATTTCACTAGAAGTGGATAGCATTCTGGGTTGACAGCTGAGTACTAGGCAACTCATGGGTGAGGACAAATCCTGCCATGTTGATAACACCAGCATGGTACTGCCTGCCCATAACACACCAAGTCAAGTATCAATACAGCACACCAGCCTACATAGTGCATCAAGCCCCAAAAGATATTCATCCTTTATTTTTGCTATGTTCAAATATATATTGTGCTGTAGGCAATGGTCACCAAGCTTCACGTTCACCTTTTCTCTTACTTCTAACTGGTGTGATCTTACGTGTTACTGTAATCAAATAGCAATGTTCCATGCTATAGTTGGACAGTTGGTTTGGGAAGGTCCGAGTATGTCTGATCTTATTTCCGTTATAGTTGCCCCAATGTCAACGACCATCTGACAAGGAACATAGTTCAGATTCCCTTCACCAATATGGCGTCAAAATCATGTTGGGGCCTTCTTTCTGGCAGCCATACTTCACCCTCCAAGATTGGTGTTTACGGTACAAGTTTTCAGAATGTGTTTTACTCTCACCTGCCTCTTGCTGTCACTTTTCTCATTGCTGCATCTGTTGCTGCTGTTGTGGGCAGTAGTATTTCTCAGGTAACCTGGCCATCCACGCGACCAACACACAGCTGTCTCTAACTCCTTTAGTGTCTTCTTGATGCTGTCGTCGCCCTCGCTCAGTGCCACTGCTCACACAGGATGTAGGAGTGCTGAGACACATCTTGCTGGCTCCACCCCCCAGTGCTCGGGTCAAGGCATCTTATATAGGATGCAGTGCAGCCAAGTGTACTGCCTGCTACACCTCTGTGTCTGTAATGGCATCAATGAAAAATCTGACTGCGATGATGTCATACTTCTCCTCGGGGAACCCTTCCAGAGATAGGGGGGACAGCAGCACAATGTCTTTCCATAGCTTTCTTGTGGTCGCTTAGTGTGATTTCATGGTTGGGCGTGGTGGGCATGTCACAGGTACCGTTCACTGAACCATAGCTCCAAGGCCGACACTGGTGTGGGGTACTTTAGTTGCTGTCGTTGTGGCAGAGATTGTAGTAATGCTGAGTGCAGGGCTCATCAGTACAGCAGCTAGGTAATAAGCCTGCTGTTCATCTGAACAGGCCTTCAGGTTGCAGCTATTTCAAACTGGTATTGATACTCCCGCCAACACGTCTGGCCATCATAAGTGGCGGGCTTAATTATAAACCCCTTCCCTATTCCTGGCTGTGTGACACTAATGCTGCGAAATTGTTGGCCATCCTTTGAGATTGTTTTGTTAGTTACGACTTGCACCACTTGACCACTTTTCTTGGCTGCCGGTGTGGTGGTAGTGGAACTCCACTGCTTAAGAAATTCCTGCCATTACTTCAGTACTTTAATTTCCTGTTTCACTTCATCTTCGACAGTGTCCATTCTTTCGCTTACACAGTCCACTTTTTCATATACTATTGACGCCATCGGGTGAGACACAAGATGAACGGTGACACAATAACTTATGGTAGATGAGCATCAGCGGTGTTTCCCAGTCACCGCACTTTTGAGTCTCAGGGTTCTCAGGGATGCTGTGTGTTCTGTGTGTCGGTCTCACCCGAGCGTACTTACAAAACACTTTGCATTACTAAATATTTTTATGGTCTTAATGCGGCTGACTGTTAGCTGGCGTCTAACGACGCCTCCCTCGAAGGTCAAGACAGTGGGAGCAACTCAACTCTGCCCAGCTGTTAACCAGGACCATCGGTTGCGGACATAAGAAACATGGCCTCGGGAGTCTCCTTATTCTGCAGCATTTGCAGGGGGTGGGGTTGTAGGCTAGAACCATATTGTGGGGACATAGTGGTGACTCGCCTCGTCTCGTGCGAGTGCTGTGATGTTGCTTGTTGACATGTGGTGTCACACTCACTCCCCTACTAACTTTCCCGAACTCTTTGAAACTATCTTGCCGTACTAGGCTATCCCCTGCGGGGGTCGAAAAACCTCTGAAAGGTATTATACTGACACTTTTGGTATGCTGGTTTACATTTTACTTCTGTTACAACCCTTGGTATTGGTGCCTTGGGGAAACCCCTTAAAACCTGTTTCATTGGCACTGGTTGTGTTACAATTTATGTGTACACTGTTGTTACCACTTCCCTCCTTTACACACGTGAAACCTCTGAAGCTACTCTGATTTGCTATACTACTATTGGCTTCCACAGGAAAGCCCCGAAATGGTGTTTCACCACTACTCGTTTCTCTTTTTTCCGTGTTTACACTTCCGCTGTCTTCCCCCTCCATGTTTGGTGTGGAGTGCTGGGATAGCGTGAAGCCCCTAAATGACATAGTATTCACAGTGTTGTTGTTTACATTTTCCGGGTGCATGGTCACGAGACTGTTGTTGTTTTGATACGTGCTACTCCTTTTGTTCCTCGTACCACCTGGTACGCAACGACGTGAGGTACTGGGCTTTCCAGCTTCTCCGTGCCCCTCTTCGCTACAGGTGTGCAGGCTATACACAGGTTGTCGCGGTGGCATTTTGTAACTCATCATGGACCCAGCTTCACGAGAAACGTGGAATTCCCCATCTTGGCCGTTACCCTTACTGGCCCAATCCATTTGGGTGCCAGTCCTGCACAACGTTTCTTTACTCCCGCCGATAATGGGTTTTCCCTCACATAAATATACATACCGAGCACTAATTCTAGCAGTGGCCTTCTGCTATTTGATACCCAAACATTGCAATAGTTTTCTTGATTTGCCCTCGCCTCTTCGTGGATTTGCATTTGGGGTGTGACAATTTCCCTCAGGCGGTATTGGCTCGTTTTGGTGGGGCTCTCCGGGCGCATGCAGTTCTCAGTCTTGTACCCTTTCCATGGGTGTTTTTGCAGTTGCTGTATTAACTCTGTTTTGAAAATAAAACATGATCTCCAGAATCAATTCCGCCCATCTGGTGTGATCTTCTCCTAATCTGACGCGGAACTGAATTTTAATGTCCTGGTTATTATGTTCGGTTGGGTTTGCCCGGGGGTGGTAGGCCGGAGTGGTACGGAGTTCAGTTCCCCATCTGGTACAGTAATCTCTCTACTTTCTCCCTATGAACTGTGTACCATTGTCGGTCAGTAGGTACTCGAGGTGCCCCTATCTTGGAAAAAGCTCCATTTGCATTACCTGTGCAACCATGTGTGCACGAACATTACTGACAGGAAACACCTGGGTCAATCTGGTAAACAAATCCATGGCAACAATGAAAAATCTTTTACCGCCTTTGTTGCACGGGTACGGGCCCATGATGAACGGCTCAGTTGGCAGCCTCGGCTGGTGTGGAGCATCGCCGTCTGTTCTCCACGATTTCCGGGTGTTGCACGTAACACAACTCTGCACATGTTTACGTACGTCCCCTTGTACTCCTGGCCATTGAAAAAACTTTTGCACGTTCCTTGGTGTCTGCTCGGAACCCAGGTGGCCATGCTCTAAGCTATCATGTGCATATCTTAGTACAACGTACGTTCGTCATTTCGTGCAATTTCCAAGGGGTTTGGTTAGAATTTCCCTGTCCACTACTCTCCAATGTTCCAAGTACCTTATGGCACAGTGTTGTCGGCATTGCGCAGCGTCTGGGGGATTTTCTAGCGCTATGTGTACCTCACTTAACACGTCACAGACGTTTAATGAAGCAAGTTCATTGGGTGGTGTGGCGACAATGTTCTGCAAAACAAAAGGTCAGCGAGCTTGTTGGTTCTCCCTGCCACATGTTCTACCTTGAAATCGAACTCCTGGAGTAGTAAAGCCTAGGGGGCAAGTTTACTCTTACCGTTATGCATGCCTTCCAACCAAACTAGACAATGGGTATCTGTTTTCAATGTAAACTGTCTCCCTAACAGATACGGCCGGTACTTTCTCAGCGCGTGTACAATTTCTAAACACTCTTGTTCGTTCACCACTTTGCTCTGGTAGTTAATGATGTGTGTTTCCCCGTGTTCTCCCACCTGTTATAACATCACTCCAATGCCCTCTTGGCTCGCATCGGTCTGAACGACAACAGGTAACACTGAACTAAACCTGGCTAGCGGTTTACAGTTTTGGAAAGCAAGTTTTATTTATTTTAATGTTTGGTTGGCTTGAGGTGTCCATACAAATTTCCATTTCTCACATAACAATTCAGTCAACAATGCAGTTATCACAAAAAAATTTGGAACAAATTCCCTCAACAAATTCACCAAGCCAAAAAATTCTTGAACTTGTTTATGTGACCTGGTGAGGGTTTGTTTTATATTATCTGTACATGTTATTGTTCCGGTTCATGTCCATTGCCTGTTACATAGTGTACCATGAACTCCATTCTACTCATCCACAACTTACACGTGTCAGCTTTACATGTGAGTTTGTTATGTTCGAGCCTCTCGAACACAAGGCTTAGGTGATGTAGGTGCTCTTCCCAGCTGTTCGACCATATAAGTACATCATCAAGATATGCCATCGCAAAGTCTCCTATGTAACCATCTAATACATTTACAGACCTGCCAACCCTTACGATTTTCCCATAATTTTTACGGAAAAGTTCGCACATTACGATTTTACGGGAACTCCCCATATCTTACGATTTTTCTCTCTGCCAGATTCCAAAATGCATGCAATAGTGGCAGCTGTGCTCTTGGCTGTTGGTCTCCGTGATCGTTTCACTTATATGTCGTATTTTCCAGATAATTCAAAGTGTGGCCACTTAATCGGGAAATATGGGGAAAAGCCATAAATTTTCTCGAGTGCCGGGAAAACCTTGAAAATGCCAGGAAGTTTTCTGCGAGTCAGGAACATGCACGTGCGAGAGATTATTTCATGTGCATGCAGCAGCTGTAAAGATTCACCTTATGTAGTCTTAGTTTGTCTGGTTTTTAACTAAATAAAATTTATATATGGTTTTTATATTCCTACGGTGCATTATTATGGTGACACTGGTCCCAGTAACTGTCAAAAACCTACGTAAGTTCATTCCGCGAAAAAAAAAAAAAAAAATTTGCCTTGTAGTGTGTCTGGGCCATGGTCTGGATGCAGCACATCTATCAATATCTTACTCAGCATACATTCAGTCATATGACAACAACTGAACGCAGCACACACTGACTGTGGCTAGACAAATGCCAATGTTCTTTGTGTTTATAAACTACAATTATGTTTCAGTTTTTGAAAGTCATTAATATTGTCTCTTCACCCGAGTAACTTGTGTTTAATTGTGAAAAATATTTGAAGTTAGATGTTGAAAATAAATGTATTACCTACTATAATTTTCATACACAGAAGCAAGGTTATGTAAACTTTGCTGGTGTGTTTGTATATCAACTGCGCATATTTATTTTGTGATCTGGGAGTCGAGCATTTCATGCGATGGTGTCGGATTGGTGCGAATACAACACATCATAAAGTTGATGGGTGTTGATATCATGATTTTTAAATTTTTCGGCGGTAAAGTATGGGAGTGAGCTTTCATTCAGGTGATACAAAACAAAGTATAAATGATTTTGGTAACTAAATTTTTCAAATCTTATTTCTAGGTTAGATATGGTAAAGGCAGCACATTTCTCCAGTATGTATTTGTAAACTGTTTGCCTTGATGTTTCACAGGCTTGCTTGTCTAGTAAAAATAATTATATAATTTTTATGTGAAATAACCGCTTCCTGTTTTTTAAATGCCATAGGTATCTGTTAGCAGTGGTAATACAATAAATTTAAAATATCGGCACTCGCTCGCATGAAGTTGTACTGTTATATTCATGCACCCATGTAGTAACAAAACAACAGTGTGTGATTTTGCTTGCCAACGCGTTGAATAACACGGCGGGGAACTTGCGAGTTGTGGATAAATTAGGGTCTTTTAGGAGTATTTGAAGTGTGAAGAAACTATTTTATAGTGATTTACCTGAAATACGTCGGCTTTAGTTTGTCTTCCTAGTCTGATACACATACATAATAGCTGTAAGATGTGTGAAAAACATAAAACAATATATCCAAGTATTCAGGTCTGCATATTCTGAAATCTGAGAAAGCTGAAAAGTATGCGTTTTGTAGTGTGTGTCGTTGAGACATAACTATATCTCATGGTGGAAAATGTCACATTACAAATCATGTTAAAAGTGTATGTGTTTGTTTGGAAAGTTTTTTGAACGATTACCAGAAATTTGGTTTTCATATGCTTCGTTTCGTAACTCATGTAATGTGCAGATAGTGTTGGAATATTTGATAAGTAACTGAATTTTTCTGTTTAAAAAAATTTAATACATATGTCAGGCTATATCTATGTAATATTATTGTGTTCTCAGTTAGTACACGAGGTTCAGAAGTGTGTATTGTTGCATATAGAAATTATTATTTTGATTTATTATCAAAATGTACATCAATAATTTAGTATTTTCATAACAATACGGTAACATCCGATGAACAAGAAATAATTTATATAATATGCCGCGACCTGATTACGCACTATTTTAAGCATTCTTCAATCTTCTTGATTTCAAACTTTACAAGTTGGCAGGTATGCATTTACCATTATGTTTTGAAAAATGGCAGGGTCACATTTTAGGCTAAATGGCATGGAAAAAAACTGAAATCTATGCCCCGTCTGGTGTGGTAAAGGCAGTCTTTTTACGGTCTTGGGGGCAGATAGGTACTTGCCAATACCCTGATTTCAGATCAAGTAACATGAACACAGTAGCTGGCCCTAGTGTTGATAAAGTGTCTTTGATGTTAATGACTGGGGGTGGCATGTTTACAGTTATTTCGTTGAGAGGGCGAAAGTCTACACAAAACCTTTTTAGGGGCTAGTGTGATGACTGAATTGTAGAGACTCTGCATAGGTTCAATCACATTATCATTGAGCATCCCACATACCTGCTGATTGATGACGCGGCAGAAGAAAATACCGTGATCCCGTGGCTTGGAGTACACCGAGTCCTCGTGCATCATGATGATGGCATGCTTGGTGACGTCGGTGCGCTGCAGCTTCCCATCAGTGTGAAACACACTGGGATACTAGTCCGGCAGGTGTTGCAAACATTGTTGATGTTGTTCAGGCACCTCGTGCTCAAACTCGGTGAGCGGCACAGCAGCTGTTGTCGCAGGCGGCATTGCTGCTACTGCATACAGCGTCCACCTTTCACGTGTCCCCACATGAAGACGGTCGAGATGTGGTTCGATCACTGTCTGGTTGTGGATCAACCATGGTAACACCAAAATCATCTCCTCGCACAAGTCCGGCACAATGTAGACATAGCACTTTGTACGGAGTTCACGTATCCCCACTGTCACGTGCATCACACTTCTTGCCTTGCCCTGTTGATTTGTGGTGGCGAACTGTAGGCAATGGGGTGGCACTATAGTTGTTATTGCCTGGATTAACCCCTCGTGTACAAAATTGTGGCTTGCAGCAGTATCACGGTGATCATATTCTTTCCCTCAAGTTCAACATTGATCCTGAACGCACTTACAGTACTGTCACTGACTTGTAACACTCTCACGCATGTAGCGGGAAAAATTTCATGGTGCTGCGGTGATTGTGTGATTGTGTAATCTGCCTGATAGGTGGCGGCTGTCGCATGACATCAATAGCTAGCAAGGGGGTACAGGCGGTGGGGGTTTACGGTGTCTGTCCGGTACTTGTTCTCTTCGTTCCATTTGCTTATCTGGTTCGTAGGCACGTGCCTCCCGCGTGAACAGTTCCACACACTCTCGGCTGGTTCCGCGCAACAATGGCCTAATGTCCTTTTTTGATAGGGTGACAATGATTTCCAACACTCCGCAGGTAGGTTGACCTGGGTTTAGGCATTTGTACAGACCCAGTTTGCACTGGATGAACTCTTCAATCCCTTCCCATTCGCGTTGCTGCTTGTGGTATAATCACGCTTGGGCCTGGATGGTGTCTCCATCTGTATCGAACCTGCCAAGTAACCGGTCGCTGAACTCTTCCCATGTCACACGATAGTCTCTGATTAAATTCCCACACGTGGCGGCTGTTCCCCTCAGTTGGTTTGCAGTGACATCGGTTCAGTTTTCCCAATGCACACGGTGTCTGCTTAGTTTCTCCTCACAAAATGTGAGAAAAGTATCCGGGTTTTCTGAGTTGTGCCCTGCAAAAGTTGACAACATTACATTACGGTCTGGCCCAGTTAAGCTCTGTGGTGTGTATGCAACGACTACTGGCGGCGGTGTGGGCTTTACCTCTAGGGGTCGACAGCCACTGGGGTGGACTGCCGATTTTTCCTGAAGACAGGACACGAAGAATTATGAAATGGACCGCAAACATGTGTGATTACTTGGCATCGCTAACACGAACTCGTTAGGGCACATCTCCCAGCATGTAGTTAATGTGGTGACTGCCTATACACATAGCCGGTTAGGACAGAAGTAATATCACTGTACAAATTACACAAATGACACAAATACAGATGAAACAGCATGGGACACAACATGAATGGTCAAAATAAACACACAGGTATGTGAAAGCAAGCTTATATAACGCAGATGCCGCTGGATAAGATTCGTAGTAGATCACGTGGTGCATGTGAAATTGTAGTATTTCTCTGTAAGGCTGCAAATTATGGTCAGACAAATGGACACTGACGATGGGAAAAATATTCTCCTGCAGATTTAGATATTTCTAGGCTTGTAGCACGCCTGATGGCGGGAAAATCAAATATGAGCGAGACCACGTAGTCATACATACAAACCATCAATTACGTGAAAATACATGGAACCCTGAATGAAATATTACATAGAACACTGAAATTAATTATGGTGCACATGATATTACACAAATAAACCCTCAAAGTGCATGGATGGCACAGATATTGACTTCGTGGCTGTTAACCACATAGTTGCAAATAAAGTTGCCGAAAATCAATTAAATATGAAAAATACCCTTAAATACATACATAGAAACAAAACCCGTAAGAGTGCCTGCAGCAATTAAACAGAAATTGCACTGAAATGCCTTTAACATAGGCAGATGGCGCCTGATTCAAAGTTGCGTGGGCTGCGTGGCCCCTCAGACATCTTTCCTCCTTACTCTTCGTTTACGTTTAAAATGCCACAAGGGCGCAGATTATTAAGTTAAGCGGAAGCATAATGCTGGGGAATGTCTGGCAAAACTACGCAAGGCAATGGTTAACCGGTATACTAAAAGTGAGCTATTGTAATCTACATCAGTGTGAAAAGTTTGAAGTGTGTACGTGACAGCGTCTTACCTCGCCAGCTCTCCTTGACGGACTGCCCAGAGGCAAGGGTCGCGTGGACCTACCATGGTTGCCTACGGGGTTCACACAAGCGGAAGTGCTATGCACGCAGAGTAAAACTTTTATCTTTTAAAATAAGTGGCACATAAATAATTTAAATATAGATTTACATTTAAATAGAGAATTTTTTGTATTCATTAAATGTCTTTTATGACTGCATTCATGCTGGAATATTAATGTTGTTATTCTTTTGAATTCATAAGCAAATATTGTGCATCATTTAGTAAACATACAATTTAAAAACTTAAAACACTTGGGAACCTGAAAATAAAACGAGACATAATTTACACTTCAAATAAATATTCCGTTATGGGAAAGTTCTTTGCGCACATGCATGCCCACGTGTCACGTGTGTGGTGAGCACTGTCATGGTTTGAGCGCAGCTGGCTCTTAGCCGGTGTCACTGTGTTTGCTTGTCCACACAGTCAATTCTTATAGCCACTAACTCACTAATGCCTTATATTTTTCTGTCCTCATTTTCATTTACTGTGGCTTTTTTTCATCTACTAATTCACTAACAGTATTAATTTGCTTATTCACACTACTAACGTTGGTATTTACATTTTTATTTACACTTTGTTTCACATTAATAATTTGGTTATTTTATCACTTGCCTTCACACTAACAATTTGGCTACCTAGCCACTCAATTAATGCTCACAGTGCATGCAGTTAAGCATTTTTCGTGTTTAACATTCACTGGGATGATTGTGCAAAAAAAGTCATATTTCAGCCTACCACCATTACAATTACTTAATTATTTTGATATCCTTAATTACTAGCCTAATTGCTTAACCTAATTTACATTTGAATGTATCCATCTCATTTCTGATACTAGTGTTACAAGATGCCAGAGTGGCATATATCAGTTTGTGAGAGATGAAGGTCTTAATAAAATAAAAGTGCTATATATCATTTTACATTTTTTTATAACGCTATAAATATTAACACAGCTATTATTTACAATATATCCAATTGAGGCTTCTCAGCCTTTGTACTTTTGATATTTTTATGTAATGTTCTAGCCACAAGGGCCTTTCCGCATTACCCAATCGGTGGAGGAGAGGGATCATGCCCTCTCATTGCAGGTATCCCTGCTTAGTACCTAAGTTGACCAGATCCAAAGCCCCAACCTGTTTCACAAGTACAGCAAAGAGCACCCTACCACAAGATTCTGAGACCCTTGTTAGATACCAAGCGTGTGGTCTGGCCAGGGTTCTATCCATACCCCTAGGGTCTCTCCAGGACACAACTGGAGTGGGTTGCCACTCACTGCCAGGTCTTTCTTTAAGAAGGGTAATCTCTCCAGACCACCTCCAGCATACAGAGTTAACCACTGCCAGCACGAGTCCATCATCATATAGTAGGGCTTCCCTTCCTAACTCCTATACTTTACTCAACAATACTTCTCCTTGGACAGGGGCCAACATGGGGGGGGGGGGGTAGCTTGCTACAGATGGCTATACAATAAGAGAGGGATTACTACAAAAGACATATATTACATTAACTCAAACTCTGAACAGAAAGTACATTAATTACATTACAACAAGGAACACAAATACTTTACGTTTACTTGGGGATGACAAGTTAATTACAAGAATATTAAAAATATTACCACGCAGCTACTCCTAACCTTGCCAACGTAGTTATCAGATATAATTTAATTGGACCTCACAATCAAGGACCTCACCCTACTGCCTAGCCGGAATTATACTCACAAATTATCAGAAGGGTTGATTGCTGTCAGCCTGGATCTCCTCCGGATCCTTGACTCTCATAGCCTTCTGCTTTGTGCCGCTCCGGCACTAACGTTACAGTACAAGCTCTCGCTGCTTCGAGGGGGGGGGGGTGTATGCGCTCAGATCATTTATAGCCTGGCGACAGTGGGTCAGCTAGGCTTGTTGAATAAACAGGGGGCTCGCAAAGGAATCTATAGTCTTTTCAACCTTAACTGGTGTGCACGGCCCCCTGGCACCCGCTACACTACCACCCAGGTAGAACAAGCAGTCCATCCCGGCTGCTGTAGGGTAGATAGTAAATTGAAATCCCTTTGGTAGGCGGTGGTTGAGTTAGTGGGGTCGAGGAGCTCAGGCATAAGATTGTCATCTCGTAGTCGATTGGTGGCATTCGCGATTATACATAGAGGCAGTGTTGAGGGTAGAATACCAAATTTGAGGTACTGTTGCCCAAGAATTAAGATATGAATTTAAGTTAAATTGAAAAAAAAAATATTTGGCAAGGTAGAAGAAATGAATTAGTATTGCATTGGCAATTTCTTACATGGTTTAAAACACTGAAAAATACCTATGCTCGTTGTGTAGTGAAACCACGGAGTAGAAGGAGGTACGTCCATTGCCACATTTAACGTTTAAAAAGCCCCCGAAACACTAGGCGGTGGACGTGGGTAATAGGGAGTGGAAGTTTTTGTGCGCACATGTGGTACTACTTCACTCACAACGTGCTAGGAAGTTCATCTCAATCAATTAAATATTTGATTTTAGGTGCCTGCTGGCTTATGTTTGATTTTAAATTTACGTTTAGTAATTAAAGGTATACAAAAGTTTTTTTGCTTAAAGGGGAGTCTTAGATTCTAGACAATGTGCTTCCTGTAAGAAAGGAAGTTTGCATGCCGATGTTGACGATGCTGTACAGCGAAGCCGTGCTTTGTTAGGCGCAGCGATATTCCTAGTTAGCTGGCCATTTGCCGAAAGTCGGCTTATTATATTTATTTAAGACGTGTTCTTAAATTACTCATTATCATATTACCATTAAACAGATAAGTATTACACACTTACATTAACAACACTTCGACATGACATTAAAAGTAGTTACAACATGTGGTGATTTTTGTTTACATAAGTTCTATGTTGGAACCAATAACATCGCTAAGTTTTAGTTTGAGAATTGTTTTAACAGCTACATGTACAGGAACCTAACATACTTACACTATAAGATACATGGAGTTTACTCTTTAGGAACAATATTGCGACAATAGACAATACTTTTACAGAATAAAATTTTTGATATGCATTTGTTATTTATAACACATGGTTGGCTTTGATCGTTGATGGTGTCTTTGCACTTTTCGTTACTGCCTTCTTTTATAAGTTTGTTGCACTTTTTTTTGCAACACAATTATTTTCGGTTTGTCTTTGAACACATTTTGGAACACTATTTTTATGCTAGGCATGGATTTTTTATTTTTCACATTGGCAGGCACTCCTTGCAAAGTAAGTGTCCATGCTGCAAGTGCCATACTTAAGATTTCATTTTTACATTTAGAAAGTGTTAAGTATCATGAACCTATACTGGATTTTCTTTAAAAGTTATATAGATAATTTTAGTGAACAACAATATAAGAAAGATATTTTACTTATATCTAATACAATGTCTTATCTTGCTGAGGTAACGTATGACTACTCTGTTGTAAGTTTTTATTTTCTGACAAAATACATATACATATAAAGAAAAGATAGGTTTTCATGTCTTCTCAATAACTATATAAGGTAGTAACCTTCATACTCTTGAAATCTTAAAATTAAAACATCAATATACAAAGGTGAGAAGGGAAATAACCAATGGTACCGCAAGTAAACACTTGTAGCTAGTATGTCCTTTTGATTATCATGATGTGGATATTATAATATGAATCATTATTTATATTACAAGAAAGACTTTGATTGGCTTTATATCATTTGTGCTGCCTCGTAACACTTAATGACAATTACTTGACTTGAAGTTTCAAATTCATAAGTTATGAATGTGATCTGACACATACTTTAGTTAAAACCCATGTAAACAAACATTGCCATGAGACTGCCATGTAGCATCTGTCAAAATCAATGTTTGCATTCCATTGTGTGTGTACATATGTTTGTATACTTTTGCTACACATAAAAATAGACATTGAAATGTGACTTCTACTTTTATACCTGTCAAATGTGTTGTTTACTGTTTATAGCTTTTCAAAGAATTCTGTCATATTTCAAAAACCATTCCATATGAATATTCACAGTTTAGGCCTCTAACATTATTAAGGTCATCTTTATGACGTTTTAAAAATGCCTGAATTGAAGACAGTTCTTACTGTTATTTTACATTAACATATTTGTTTTCCACGATGTAGCTCAATACATGTAATGCACATTAGTATTTTGCTGTGACTGTGTTTAACACTGTTACAACTGTGAGGTAAAGGGCTGTACTAATTGTAATTATCCTTTTATTATTGATATGTGTTGGGTCATTTCTCTAAAAGAACAGCCTCAGTTGGAATAAATATTAAAACGAAGGAACAATCAGTGGAAAAGGCACATTAAATTCAAGCACGCATCTCGTGTTGCTCATTTTGTCATACAAGCTTTAAAAAAATAGTGGTGAACATGCACACATATACGCCTACAATAACTTTTATTCCGCTCATATTTCTATGTATTGCTACTTACTGTTTATTGGGATTATTGAAATTTATCAGGCTGGGCTTAGTATTTCTTTGGGATCGTGGAAAATTACGTTACACGACTGTGTTTCAAACCCCTTATGACAAAGGTACAACGTTGTGATAAATAAACAGACGTGGATGTAAATTAATAGCTTTATCCTAAAAACAGTTCACTTTTAAAACATATAAATAGTGCTAATCAAATATTTGAAATCACGCACACACAAGGCCAGCGTATCGACCTCCAATGCACAAAGGCACGCCATTTCACAGACGCAATGATTAACAAAACACACGTCACAGTATATTTATTACTGTCGTGGAAACATAGATTTATCACAACATCGCAACTTGCCTAGGTAGGTTTAAAAAAAAAAAGTCTACAAACGTGATGTTTTAATTTGAAGTATTTTTCTGAGTAAGAATAATTTACGTTTCGTTTGACAAAAAGCAACACGCCATGTCATGGCTAGCCACGTCTGCCAACTCCACTAGGTAACTTCCCTGCCATCATATCTAAATACTAGCGACCTGCCCCGGCTTCGCATGGGTGCAATTAAGATAAAAAAAACGCTTAACCTGGCGTTAATTAGGTTGGGTAAACTCTCCTAAACCATTAAAAAAAGCATATAATTTAATCATTAATTAAATAATTTATAATTTAGTTTTTTTGCTGTTTTTATTTGATATTTTTTTACTTTTTTATAATTTTTCATATTAATATACATTATATTACAATGCAATTTATCTGAGATAGAAGTATTTATTATGTTATTGGCCAAGACATTCTCTGTAGACAATGTTTGATGTCCTGTTATTGTTTGGTAGCAAAATGTACTGGTTCTCGGGACTTCCAACTCATGATAAACCAACATATAGTTGGCCATGGGAAAAACACTCTTTTCGTAGGTCAATTCCAACCAAAGAGAAAGTTTGACCCTGGGACTTATTAATAGTAATCGCAAACAATGTTTTTATGGGAAATTGCAACCATTTGAAAGTCTCTTTCTAGTAAATTTTCGAGGCCCGGATATACTGCTTCTATAAGATGCTGCAGACTGTGGACTATCTGACCTAATGTCTCATTTAAAATGATTTCAGCAGAATTAGTGCCCAAATTTAGAGAAGGAAAAACTCCTTCTCCAAGTCTGAGCAATTGTTGTGGGAGATCTTTATGCGTGTCTCCACCAAAATAGGCTCTCATATTCGTTCGCAAATTTAGGTGTTGAATAGAACTCCATAAGGGAGATGATTTAAGACATGCTTTGATGATATCTGCACGCGTCTCTTTTGTAACTACAGGGAGTGTCTGCCGAAAATCCCCAGCAAACACAAAAGTAACTCCCCCAATAATGGCAGTAGAGCTTCTAAGGTTGACGCCATACGCAGCACGTTTTATTTACCGAATCTGTCCATCCTGCAAAGCCGTAGTACATTATTTTGTTGTATCATCAATAGTTTTCGCAGCGGACGCAATGTAAGGAATTTTATAGGTCATTTATTTACACTTTGGGTTACATTATTGGAGTTTTAGTAAGGATCCCTATTGATTTTTAAAATAAAATATACCCTATAACACTCGGTGATAACGTAGCATTCTACTAGTGAAAGAATTTTTAAAATCGGATGAGTAGTTTCGAAGATTACCTCCTACATTCAGACACACAAACACACAAAGTTACAAACACTACCTCTTTATAATATCAGTACAGATATTAAAATACGTATTCAAACATTAAAATCTCTTTTCAGTTGTAAATTACAAATTCAAAAATCATTATTTTGCTGTAATGAGTATGAAATATGCTACAATTGAAAAGATGTATAATTCCATTGCTTACTAGCGAAGTGAAATTTCCAGAGTGTGAAAGAGATGAAGAAAGAGAAACAGGATGACAAGCTTCGCCAGCAGACGGTTTTTCAATTGCTTTCTCGCTCGATAAAACAATACCGTACCATTACAGCCTACTTACAATATTTTCTGCTGTTTTTTAAACTGTAAAAATGTGATACGTTGCCATTGGTGCTACTTAAATATTCAAATATTTCGATAGGCACCGTTTAATTTATAAATTGTATACTAACAAACCAGGTTAAAATAATATTTTAACAGTGAATTATTTCTTACCGGTCATTGCCAACACGTCGCTGCACTCAATATTGTTAATTCATATTTAAAAAATAAATAAATATTACAAGTTATAGAAGAAATTAAGGTAACATTCATTTATTCAATAATACAGTACTCTAAAGTTAACCACAGTGTTATATATTTGTGGAATACAGGTTATTGAAAAAACAGGTGACATGTTATGCCTAGAGTGTTTTTTCAAAGGTTGATTTTCATAAGTCGCTTCCAATCAGGAATGGACCATATATTCAATGGTGTTCTTAATTTACATTCCAGATGGGAACAAAATAAGTTATTTTGAAGTACTGACATGGCTTGGCCTTAATTTATATTAAATACTTTGGAGAGTTTTGAAACTTAATCTTTTTATGCTCCAATATATTGGTATACTGAAAACTTCTTACTTATGTACTCTAGGCTATCTAGAAGCCTTATAACAGTTATGAGTGATTAATTAGCAGTTTGTAGACCTGAGAGGATAATGGTGAGCTTGAGGAGCTTAATATACATGGTAACAATGCAAAATAAAAGTAGGCCTATGATGGCCATGGTAGCATAGTCGTAATGCAGAAGATCTAGAATAATCAACATGTTGTCCTGGAACTTACCATACCTGTGTTGTAAGTGAAATTCTGGCAACTTGGTGTGGTTTAATGGCCCATTCATGTCAAGTGTCCTAGTGAGGTTTAAAAAGAGTGTGCCAGTGGAGAGGTGAAGTTGTTGAAGGTGGAATGAGTGTTGATGGAGCCAGTGCACTTTGATCACAGTTTGCTGTAGAGGGACTGTGGGTACCTGTATATCACACTAATGAGTTGCTTCGATGATGATTAGGTCACGTGTAGCAACGTAGCAGCCACAAGGAACATGTACTTCAAATGTACCCAACTTATAATTTTGCACGTCAACATTTAGAGATATGTTCAAGCATCTTAGCATGGTTCCTTCTGGAGGGTTGGTGAGAGCATATGAGTGGGGGAGAATGGGGTGGATGGAGAATAAATTGTCGGGAGAGCACTGAAATTTGCATTTGGAAAACAATTTGTTGCCTTCTGATAAAAGGATAGCTTCTTTTACACATTTGGTGTTTTTGCAGGTGAGGGACTGTTTAGGGATGGCTAGAATATCCAGAGTGCAAATCATGTGTCAGCTGCAATGTGTTTACAGCACTAATGGGTAATTGGTTAATCTGACACGAGTGGACCTTATGTGTATGAGTTCCTCAACTACTTTATTATTTAAAAGCAGCAAAATGGCAGTGGACAACAGTGTGAATGGGTTTTCAAAAGTATTGTAATTATTAATATCTGTATGTTGGTATTGCGAAAATTCTTACATGTCATTGTTGCTTTTTGATAAAGCATTGACATTGTCAGTGACCTGATGCTCTACCTGAGTGATAACTTTAAGTGTGACGTTTAGAGCTTGATTGGTGACTTGTATATTATCTGTAAGATTATTGATCTGTGCATCCAGGCTTGTGTCTTTGTCAAGTAATGCTCGGAAGTGCTTTTTCGTAAGCACATTGCAGCACCAGGATGCTACGTCACCCAGAAATTGGATCCTGCACTTGTGGCAGAACGTATTGAGACCTCGTTGAGGAATTCGTGCTGGATTCCGCGTTCCACATCCTGTAAATAAGCATACAATACCCTTGCATTTGCACATGACGTTGACGTGCTGTTAGTGCACACCACGTGCAAGTACTGATCCAGAGTTTTCGAGACCTGGGGAATTGTTAGAAGGGTGGTGTAGACAATGGTGAAACTGTCTTCATAGACAAAGTTGACATGCCAGCCGCCAGTAGACGCCGGCGTGGACACGATTTGTGGCCGGCAGTATAAACACAGCTGGCACGAGGAGTATGCCGAGGGCTGTCATGACCTTGACAGCCATGTGATTGGAGTGGGCTCCCCACTCCACGTTTTGAAGACTGCCCGTATTGGCGGTCGCTATGGCAACCATCGTGTGCCTACGCAGGGTGTGACTTGTGGTGCGTAGGACTGCCAACAGTGCATGGCAGGAATGGCCACTTTGCGTCGCTGTCCCGGCATCCCCCTGATGTGCTGTACAGTTGGCAGTTGTGACATCCCTCTCTGGAACATGGATGATCCTTAGAAGTTGTGTGGCATAGTAGCAGCGAGGAAGACCGGCTGACGCCTTGCATTGCCTGCTTCCGCTATGCACACTTTTGCTGAGGCTAGTATGCTGTCAGCACTTTCCTGTCACTGCTTGGACAAGACGTGGAAACGAAGCTCGTGCTGACTTTGGTGCTGTTCGCTACTTCACATATACAATAATACTCGTGTAACACACTTTCAAATATATTTAAACATTGAACATAGACATTTCACATAAACTGCTTGATTCTAATTACAATAATATACTAATTTAACGTGTAAAGGCAGGCTTGGTATGCCGTGTGCATACTGTGTCATACTTTGGTATACCCGTTTTGTTTGTTCGAATTTGTATCGTGGATTCCCTTAATACCTCAACAACTTTGTATGGCCCACGATAACGATGAGTTAGTGCCTTCTGACAACCTCTGTTTCTTACCCACATGAAATCATTAACTTTACTGGTGCTTTTCTTATGTGAACGGTTGAACTGTTTTGTTTGGCCCTCCTGTGCATGTATGAGGTTCAGTTTAGCCGTTTCACGGTTATGCCTAAGTTTTTCGCACCAGTCGTGCACTCAGGGCGAATGTTGATTTGCAACTACTTGCACCGGAAGGGTGGCTTCCACACTGTGCATCAAGTAAAAGGGAGTTAACTTAGTCGTAGTATTAGTACTGGTGTTGTAATTGAAACAAGTCATTACTAAGATGTATTTATTCTTTCGAGTAGTGGTGAGGAGAAGACATTTTGCATCTCCAAACCCCAAGTTTTTAGAAGTGGTTAGGGTGGTATCTAGGTTATTTGGCTCATCAGCTTAGCGTTAATAGCCTTTGTTTTTTGACATATTGGGCAAGAAAGACTTAACGTACTTTTTTACATCTGTGTTCATGTTCATGTGCCGAAATGCCCTCCACCCCTTGCCAAATATTGCGTCGTGATGTGCTTGTATTATGTCATTGACATAGATTTGGGGAACGAGAGTTTATTTAGATGGGCCTTGACGGGTATTGGTTTTCAAAAATATTTCTCAGTTTGTGGTAATTTCATATTTGCGGCTTAATCAGCGGTATTTGGTGTCAGGTTAATCTGGATTAAGTAAGGCTTGTTTGAGTTTCTTTATGTGTGGATCGCGGTCGTACTCACCTACAAATGGAGAAGTGCTGACTGTAATAGGGCATTAAAAAAAAAATGGAATCATCATCAATCTTGATATATTCCTGCGCATGCGTGTAAACAGGCAAATAGTGTAACTTATCTGAACGAAGAATGATAACATTTTAGTACGGGGTCAATGCAGGTGGTTTCGAGTGTGGGGTATTATTTTGCTTGATTATTTTAATGTTTACTTTGTATAGTGCTGTGATTATTTTACAGATTGTGGCCATAAGGAAAATCTCCTCTTTCTCTATTGTTCTGGTGATTCTTTCTTTTTCCTTTGGGTTTTCGTGCATAATGAAATTATACTTAACTTCGTCCCAATGACTTTTGATATATTTGGCCATAGCATTTCGGATTTTGTCAGCTTAGTTAATGTCCTGCAGTATGGCTTCTACAATTGCTTTGAAAAGGGAAGTGCAAGTTAACATAGTTTCTTTAATTTGATAGACATTGTTATTGACTGTGACGTGGTGTATTGAAACTGGAGGATGGTGGTAATACGGCTTAAGGCATCGGAAAGAGTATTTATTTTGCCTTTTACAATTTGAGCATTGAAAGCATACTCGCTGAGCGCTATAGCCATCTTTTGTATTCTGACATTGTGGTCCGCCATAGAACGTAGGTAACGCAAATTCGCATGATCTGTTTCTATTGTAAAGTGCCTACCATACAAATATTGCCGAAAATGGTTGCATAAATACCAAATCGTGCAGAGTTCCCATTTTGTGATATTTCAGCGCACCTCTTGGGATGAAAACTTTTTAGAAGCGAAGGCAATGATTTGTCGTTGTTTAGGTTGTAGATCTAGTTGTAGAAGGACCCCGCCCACAGCATTGTTACTGGCATCACAAGCTAAAATTATTTCTCTTCTCATTAAATTTTTGTAGTACGGGAGCTTGCGATATTGCTGTTTTCAAATTAATAAAAGCTTTGTCTTGCTCCTCAGTCCACTTAAACGACATGTTGTTTTGGTGAGTTCGATAAGGGGTTGTGCAATTGTGGCATAATTTCTGCTATAACGTCTTTAAGTAAGATGTCATACAGAGAAAGATGTGGAGCTGTTTTAAATTTATTGGGGGCGATATTTTCTCAATTGCTGTTACTTGACATTTTCTCAATGGCTGCTACTTTCTTGAGGTTTGTTGAAATGCAGTTAGGGGTGATGGTGTGGCTGAGCATGTTGGTTAGTTTGCTCATCAAATGTGCATTTTTTTGTATTTACTTTAATGTTAAATATCCTTAGCCACTCAAAGACCTTTTGAATGTTGAATAAATGCTCTTTGAATGTATTTCCCAGAATAATATCGTTGATGTACGCTATGGCCGCTGTTCACCTAAGCGGGCCTAAAAGATTATTAATGAACATTTGAAAATACTGGGAGGGTGGGAGGGGAGGTTGAAAGACCCATAGGTATTCTTTTGTACTCAAATAATCCTACTTCGTCAATTGTAAATGTGAGCTTATGGCGGTCTTGTGGTCTAATAGGTATGCTATAAAATGCGAAGAATAAATCTAAACTGGTTATGTATAAGGAATTTTGGAGAGCGTTCAGAATATCTTCTGTCCTTGGCAATGGGTACTGTACCCTAGTTAAACATTGGTTTAACTTTCTAAAGTCTGTCAAAAATCTTAACCCTCCAGATTTCTTTGCAATAATAAGGCTCGGTGCAGAACAGGGCGAATCTGCTCCCTGAATAATTCCTACGTCAACCATTTCCTTAATCTGTTTCAAAAGGTTGTCTCTTACTTTAGGGTCAATTCTATAAGGACGGGTCGTTATTGGCTTATCGGCCGTGAGGTCTAGCTTTTTCTCAAAATATTTGGCTTCGGGGAGTTCCAAAATTGAATTGGTAAATCTGCCCTTATACTTCTCTATGATATCTGTGATCGCAGCTGTTTGTGTTTCTGTTAGATTCTTATTTACGTGGGGTGTTTTAGTATTCTCAGTCTCAAAAGATTCCAAGGCATGCATGGTATGTTCAAGTGAAGTTCTTAATTCTCTATTGGATGATGCTAGCTGTAGTGGAACCTTCACAGTTTTGCTAGGGTTGTGCCCTGTAATTAACATGGTGTCGTATTTTAGTATAGGAATAAAGCCGTAATGTTTAATAAAATCAACACCGAGTATTATATCTTGTAAGTTATCTACTGCCAGAAATTTCTGAAGTATGTGCGTCCCGCTATATTTAAATTAACATTAGTTTCAAATTTTGGAGAAATTAAAACACTTGTTGCTCCTACTAAAGTTATTTGCTCTCTCAATGGAGAAAGGTGCTGGTCTGATACAAGTGTACTGGCTATACTGCTTCTCGAGCAGCCGTATCTAGTAAAGCATAATATTTTATTTCTTTTACTTTAACTAGGACGCGGGGTGTCGTTGCTGTGTTTACCACATGCTGGTATGTTGTATGTAGTGTTGTATGGTGTTTGATTTGTGGTGCCTTGGTAGACGGAAACTCGCTCAGTGTGTTTTCCTTCAACACATTTTCATCATTGCAAACTTGCAGCGGTGTATTTTGAAAATAGTATGTAATGAGTGTGGTGCATGTTTTGCATGTTGTTTGTATGTAGACAGTTTGTGATGTTAGGCCATATTTGTTTTTGAAATGTTTGAAACTGTCTCCGATATCCATTGCATATTTTAAGTTTTGTTTAGAGAACACCTGACAATGTTTGGCCTTGTGTCCAGCATAGAAACACAGGGCACAGGTGTTATGAAGGAGCATGCAGGGCCTGGCGATTTCCTGTTTATCTGCTGTGTTTTACATACGTCTGGCAACACTGCATTGTAGGTCGTGCCGAGGTGGTAGTGTGGCAACGTCAGTCGTCTGCGCGTGGTCGGGGGATGTCGCGCTTGTGATTATTACGTGGAGCTGGCTGTGCTCGCACGGCATGGTGTTTAGAAACTGTGGCCAGCGTAGCTATGGTAATTGGCCTTGCAGGTGGCATGCGGACAATTCGCTGTGGCAGAACGTGACCTGTCCTTGTACCTGCCGTCGGTTTCCATGGTATTTGTTTGGATGCTAACTTGTTTGACCTACCTACATCCTCAGGTTTCATTGACAATGTGGGAATGTTCAGCGGTGTGGCTTGTTCTCTGTTTCCCGTGGGTGTATGCGTGTATGTTTTACATGTCCAAGTTTTTCCTGTGCTACTGACACTAGCTGGCTTCGCCAGCTGTGTAAACTGTACGTGAGATATGGGGTGGTGTGTTGTATTTCGTGGAGCCGTGCACACATTTCTTTGTATTGGGGGTGGTTTACGTGCTTCAGGCAGGTTACTGTAAGAATTGAACCTTAAAATTTCGGCGTAGGTTCGCTGCGGCACAACTTAATTAAACATGGCCCAACAAGCATCATGGAACCGGTCATTAGTTTCCTGGGTGGGGGAGGGAGTCACTGACCCATATCTTCCAGCTATTATCTACAGCATTAAGTTATCTATCTCCACTATTTTCTGTCTATTGCCATCATTCCAAATGTCTTTCTCTCATGCATCCATTTCAATAGTCTCACCACCACTTGTCACTTTGCTTGCTCGTTGCTTCACTGTGCACACCTGCCGTTTCAGGTTGCACAACCCTCCAAAGATTAAGATTGTTGGCTCAGAGTCCCGTCACAACTTAAGTGGTCTTGTTGACCTTATCTAGAATGTTCCCCGCACCCTGAGTCTCGCTGAAAGAGGCTAGGACATTGAACAGAACATTCATGCAATGATAACTCCAGAAATTAAATCTGCTCAAGGCTGGGAGGGCTTGAGTCCTGATAGGCTTGTCTGATCACATGCGACAGCTCACCTTTGTAAATATCTGCACATTCCTCTGGTTTTAGTTACCCTTGACACACTGATTCGTTCACTCGAGCAGGACGAGGTAAGGAAAGTGATGTAGAACAGTAAGCATGTAAAATATTGTTTTGAGAGTTAATCTTTTATTTTGTTGTTGACAAAATTTCTCAGTAAAGATAGACGTTACACATTTGAAACATATTTAAAATGATTAATTACGTTGTACACAACATATACAAAGAAAGATCCTTCAACTCTGAAATGCCCTTTTTCAAGTTTGCTAACAATTTAAGTAAATACAATGAACATATTTTAAAATTTCCATATCTTGATAACGTACAGTGGTTTGTTTTAATGCCCCCACCTATCTGGTGCTGTTTGACATGTTTGAGGCCGGGAAGCACGGGAGCAATGAGGGTAATACTGCCACGCACATCGAGTGTGCCATTGCCGCTAAGAGCAAGGCTCTGACTGATGTGCAGTGTTCTCATTGCACTGTGTGTACCTCTGGGACTTTCAGCAGTGACCCTATTATTTTACTGGGGGAAAGTCTGTAGGAAGGTTTAGAGCAGTGCTCTTGAGTAGTTTTGTATGTATCTGATGTGTATATTTTGAACTACAGCATTTGAAAAGTCAATTTTAGCCATTTTGGAGTACTCTGAAATGGCGTTTCTGAAGAGTGTGTCATCTTGAAAGGCACTCAACAGCCCTCACCTGAAGTGTGTGTTCTTTTCGTAGGACAGTATATTGAATGCATATTTAGTAGTTTCATGGAAAAACATGTATTTCAAACACTCAGTAGTTCAAGCACCAGGTATAGTAATAGAGTGATTTTAAGTCTTAGTCTTAACAAAATCCTCCAAAAAAAAAGGTTTTTTCCCCTTCAGCAGCACTGTGCTGCACCCAGTGAAAATATCCCCATTGAAGTCAGAAATTCATATCCCTTTTGAAAATGACAAATTAAAGATGTGTAGTACCTGAAAGTGACTCTATGAGGTTCTAATATAAAACCCTTACTAAAACATAACTGAATGCAAAAAATTGTAATTGTAATATATTTACAAGAATAGCAATGATTAAAGATGAAGCTTAGTGGTTGTAGATTCATATCATATTAGAGATTAATGTATCTTTCTAGTCTAGCTGCATATCAGATTCTTTTCTTCAGACACTTGATTATGTAAAAGTAAATTGTGGAAATAAGAAAATTATTTTCTAGAATCTAGTTCCTTCCCAAAATTATAACATGTTACACATCATTACTTCTTGAAGAAAGTTGTAAGTCATTGAGAAAAGTCATCAAAGGAAGCATACTAGAAGGATGAAATGTTAATCAATTTACTTCAGAAATCATCACTAGGATGCATATACAATATCAAACCACACAACAATGCGTAATCATGAGTGGAAGAAAATAATCTGCCACTGGTTAATCATTTTTGCTACCAAAACAGTTGTGTGTTTGTCAACAAAACATGTATTTACCTTGCATGCTGGGTTGAAATCAAAAATGGCCACTAGATCTCTCTGACGTACAGAAATGACAGTCCCAAGGTATTTTTTATGTGAAATCGCATACTCAATTCTGCCAACACATCCACGTGTATGATGGGATAAAGTACTGCATACAGCACCTGGAAGCAACACACTAAAATTATGCTAAGGTGTTTACTATCATTCGGTAAAAAATTACACACTGGTTTGGAGAAGCACATGCAATGCAAGTGCTACAGCCAGATCTTGGGCAAACATAACTTATTCAATGCATTTAGCAACGGTATATGCCCTAAATAAAAATTTTAATCAATGTTATCCACCAAATTATTATCTCTCTCAAACTAAATATTTGTAGCTGAATAAAAAATATCCCCAAATTGAATGAACATTTGTATAGTAAAATTACTGAAAGTAATAGCGAATACTGCGAAAATACCAAAAAAATTAATAACTTTACAATAATAATCTTAATAATAGTCTTTTTCTGACAAGGTCTGTACAGATTTATTGCATTGCTAGTCGGCATCTCTCTCTCTCTCTCTCTCTGTGTGTGTGCACGCGTGCGCGTGTTTTTTTGCCTTGGAAATTACAGTTTTGTTTCATGTTTCTTTTTAACCATCATTGCAACATTTCACCAATCATTTTCTTAAATAACACTTACATGATCATAAAATAATTTTCTCAAGGTAATTGAAAATAACACTGCATTTTTCATTAATTATTCATAGAATGCATACAAAATCCTTAATAGTGACATACTGTGCCAGCAACTAGTTTGACTGATTTGCATGAACTGATGTTCGCATTGTTCTAGAACATTGGCTTCTTGGGAATGGCTGCAAATAAACTTCAAGGAGATCAGAATGCTGTAGTCTATGATCCTCGGATGACCTCTTCTGTAACGTCTTCGCTGGCATCACCTGTTGATTCCGGAGTTGCTCTGCTGGACAGTGATGGCGACTGTACGTCTGTGAGTGAGGTCACCATCAATGAGACAGACTCTCTCTGCCTTCAAGATGATAGGGAGGTGAGCATAGTTAAAAAATAATCTTTTAGCTATGTAGTTTTTTTTTCTTTCTTCTCCCCCCCCTTCCCCCCCCCCCTCCCCCGTACTGTATATTGTACCAAATACACATTAAAAATGAACTGTCATTATAGTGTAAAAGTTACAAAAAGAAAATACTTTTGTTATACAGAAAGTTATATAATTTAATATAAACTATGAACTAATTAATTTTTTTACTTTTTAATACATTTTTGTAGGTATTTACAGTGGACTCGCAATGTACCAAAAATGCATGTATCAATAAACCGTATCCACAATTAATTTCCAGTGGTCCTGGCTAAATTACTATATAAATAATGATAACATTACCCACTTTTATTGTTTATCAGATATTGCATCTATCAAAATATCTTTCTGTCCTGGCACTTAAGATTTCCTGCAACAATCATTTTTAAGCTTGTTTTAATGCAGACACCTATTAAGCAGGTGTAAAATACTTTAAATGCACCACTGTTTATCACTGCAGCATGGTACGACACTCTACAGTTGAGTTGATGGTGTTGGCAACACTGCGAGTCCACACAGCAAGTTTGGCTCTTACATGCTTCCTTCCCTTGCACGCCTGACGAGAGGGTAAGCGGTACCTACCAACTACAGTGTGGAGTCCTTGCATTTTCTCTTTCTCTCTCTCTCTCTCCCTCCCTCTCCCCCTCTCCCTCCCTCCCCCTTTCCCCCTCCCTCCCCCTTTCCCCCTCCGTCTCTCTCTCAGCTGTTCACCTTTCTTTCTCCCCTTACCTTCCTGTGAGAGGGGAGGCTATTATATAAGATAAAAGCTACATCCGCTTAGTGTACTTACTTCCACCTTATACATGCCTGGCAAGAGGGCAATTGATAGAGTATATGAATAGTTAAACAAAACTGATTGTGCAATCTCAGTTTGACACATGGTTATCGTGTCAAACACACCAAACCATAGAACGGTCAAGTGCTCTGCCGAGTCTGACCTAACAAGGTCACGTCACTCATAAGTACGTAATGGTAAACAGGTCGTAGAAATTTTATCAAGATTATCCATCGCTCAAAATAGTTGCATCTATAATCACTAATATTTCTGTGCAAATGGTTTCACCTGAAAATTTTATGCAAAACATTTTAATGGGGAATAATTTTTTGCAGATTTTTATTTTATTTTATTTTATTTATATTTATTTTTTCCCACAAAATTGGTGTTTAATCATATCTGGTGTAAAATTGTAATATTTATACAAAATATTAATTTAACTCAATTGGTAGCATCTTCCAAATAAAAGTTATATACCCAGAAGTGTGTACTTAGCATCCCCTTGTCACCAAAAATTGTTTGAATTGATGCGTGATGTACCGAGAATATATACTCTCTATATTGTCTTCGTAGTGGACGTCCAGGTCTTTTGTCGAGATGCTGAGCCAGGCGCTTCTATATGTACAAGGGGGGTCAGTTTTGTTTGCATACTGACACCTTCCCATTGTAGAAAACTTACCATGTGGCTATGCGGCAGTGCACAAAATTGGGTGTGGGTAACACGATTCAGCATCTAGGTGCCACCACTGCTTTTGATATACCTGGGTGATGTTTGGACAGAGCAGCATTTGAGAAATGCTTGACAACTTCTGGTACAGAGTTCTGACTAACAATGACCTGTGGCTTTGCCAGAGGTGTGGGGCGAAAGATAGCATGCACTAGGTAGGCTATTACTGGTGTTGGGGGTTGATCGGGCTGGTGCAGATACTTGGTGACACACCACTGGACTAGACTGGGCCGTATTTCTTAGGTGGTATGAAGTGGTCGCTGGGCACTGGAATTTCCACAGGTTCTTGCAGATGGCATAGCGCTTGCGCCGTTCTTGAGGTTATAAACTAGCTAGCTGTTTGGCTAGGAAAGGCTGATATTCGTGTGCTCTACCTAATGCTAAAAGTGTCTGCCTTACTCTTTCCTTCAAGCATTTCCTCTGAGTGTAGGGGATTGGGAATTGGAATTTACCCTTCTACTACTGTACCAAGACTGCAGGCTCCTTATGTAGTGATATGTGTGACACCACGTACGGCAGTGTACAGGCGGATACCCTATTTAGGGTGGCCACAGTTCTAGAAAACATGGGAAACCTGGAATTGTCGGGGAATTTTAGTGGTCAAGGAAAATCTGGAATTTTCAGAGAATTTTCCTTAAAAGCCTGGAATTTTTCTAATTCCCATAATGCTACTCCCGAACTTAATTGAATTGAAGCACTTTTTAAAAAATGGACGCCGAAGCTATTTATTAACTGCCCAAGATTCACTTGTGTGAGAGATTTATCTCCATTACAACATACGTGCAATGTTCATGCCCTTTCCTGCTGAAGGTCAAGCAGTTTTGCCAAATATACAAGAATTCTCGCACAACATGTACGATAGATCAAGCTATGTGTAGTACAATACAGTAGACACTGGACTATCTGGCCTAATGTGGCGGAAGGGCAGGCCTGTTAAGAAAAAAAGCCAGATAGTCCAGAGTTCTATAACTACCCACTTCCTGCCCCACCCACACCATTAACAACTTACTTTTCATACCAAAACCAGCTCTTATTCATATTTTCTGACCTCTTAGTACATGCCAGTACTTTATAAATGTTTGTTATGCACTGTACTGTCCGTTTTAATATTTATAACAGAAAAAGGAAGTCCAGGAAATAAAAATATTGCACACATTGTAAGATAAATTTTATAATGTCTAACTTAATTGCTGGAAACATAAAATAATGTACACTGTACAGTATGTGAATAGTATACATACGATTTTAAAATAAACAAAACATTAACATAAAACGTAGCCTAATTCTTTAAAAAATTATTTCAACTTATTTGACTGTTCACTGATAAATAATTACACAAATGTGAAAAGTAGGCCTAAGATAAAAGAGTTAAAACCTACAGTTTTTAAGTTTTTGAAAAAGTCTTTGATAGATGACTGCTTCTCCCTGTTAGCCCTCTTCCGCAATACAATGTCACTCCACTTATGCAAGCAGATGATATCAGCTGGCGTTACTTCCTCCTGCTGGCTAATGTATTGCAGCGCTGCCTCTATCGTCTTGAACCCTTCTGAATGTGGGATGAGATTTTTCCTGTCGATCTAAGGATGCCTCCTCCTCTGCTTCTTGTATTTCTTCTCCCTGTGTTACCATTTCCATAATATCATTGTCAGTTATTTAATCAACTTCGTGGTTTGTCATCCATTCTCTATTGTCCTCTGCACTGACATTGTCGCAGCCGGGTACTTTTTCCATCAACGAAACAAGTTTATCGTTTTCGTCTTTCACTTCGGTTTCACACATGTGTTGAAGGTTGAAATGTCCACTTTCATGGTCCAAAAGAACTTTCCAAGACCTTACAAGTGACATCTAGCATGTCAATCTTATTTAGAGTGGTTAAGTAGTCTTCATTATTATCAATCGCCGATATCAATGAACTGAGAAGACACTGGCAATACTTTTTCTTTAACATTTCAATGATACCGTGGTCCATCGGTTGACAAACAGCCATCACATTGCTTGGTAAAAATAAAGCTTTGATGTCTCCATCTGTGAGTTAGTGGCCGGATGTGAAGGTGCATTGTCAAGAATTAGCAGAGCCTTTCTTGGCAAATTGTTGTCTTTCAAATGTTTTTTCTACAGCCGGTACGAATTCATTTTGGAACCACATTTTAAAGATTTCTGAATTCATCCATGCTTTCTTTTGATGTGTGTAATATAGGAATAGTGATTCCTGATTTCCCCCTTTTTTAAAACCTCTAGGTTTCTTTGATTTTGCTATTAAAGTCAACCTAAGCTAGTGGTTGCCTGTTGCATTACTACAAGCCAAGATGGTGACTCATTCCTTGCTTTTTTTTTATATCCTGGTGCAGTGGCTTCATTTTTTGATGCAAGAGTTTTTGTAGGGAGCATCTTATAATTTAAACTGGTCTCATCGCAGTTGTACAAATGCTCGCCAGAAATTCCCTCCTTTTCAATAAGCTCAAAAAGATAGTCTTTGAACAAAGGTACAGCCTCTTTATCAGTAGATAAAGCCTCCCCACCTATGGAAATTTGGCGAATACCGAATTGTTTTTCCCAGCGATCTAACCATCCATCACTGGCAGTAAATTCTGAATCCTCTCTGATTTGTCGCTTGAGTTGCAATACTTTTTCCTGCAATATCGGCCCAGTAACAGGCAAGCCTTTTCCTCTTTAAGTGTTCATGCCACAAAAATAAGGCTACCTCAATTTCTTTATGCTTACCTTTCAGCATGGTTTTTCGTACTTTCATTCCACTTCCACTAACTTGGACGGCACATGACTTTTCTTCCAGTCACCAACTGTACTTTTCCCAACTCCTAACTCTGAAGCAATAGTTTTTGCAATTACCCCGAAGTCTAGTCTCTTTATAGCACGTAGTTTCTCCTCCATAGTCACTACAACCTTTTTTCGTTTATCACCCTTTTCGTGATCTTCAGTAAAAAAAAAAAAAAACGAAGCACACAAAAAACTATTTACGAAAGTAACCAGGAACAGTGGCGAACATATTCCATGCTTGTTGACACCCGATACACAACTGACGGAACAAAGAGCAGGAAGCAGGGCATGGGAAAATCCGCGCTTTTCGTGTCGCAACTTGTGTTTTGCACACAGCACGTAGGAGGATCATACCAGATGGCCACTTGCAATATCTTGGCAAAGTTGCGATTTATGTAGGCGTGAAAAGTCGAGTAGATCGTTAAAAAAAAATTATTCCTCAGTTTATTACAGAGAATTAATTTTTTGGAACTAGGCCAAATATTACGGAGGCCAGATAGTCTCGAGCCGGATACTCGAGAGCATACTGTGTATGCTAGAAAGGGATGATTTGTGTGGATTTGTATGAGAATTTCCTGCAGTGACAATTATGGGAAACTAGACGGATGTCTATGAAATGACCTCATTAGTAATATAAAAATTACTTTAACATTAAAACAAATTCCAAACACAATAGTTTGGACATTATATGCTTAGCTGTTGCTTCAGTGGTACATAAAATTTTTGGTGTTTGCACGAGAATTTTTACTACTTTGTACGAGAAATGCTCACAGAATTTTTGGTAACACGAGTAACAGGTGGTAGTGTTTTGTTGTAGCATCCTGTTGTTTACTTTGTTTCATTATGTTCATGAGAATGTTTGGTTTTAATTAGACCCATATTTACAATTACTTGTGAAATGTTTGTATTTCAATCTTATAGTGGAAATTACGAGTGAGAGCAGGTTGGATACATTGTGGCTGGCTCTTGTTCCAGATGATGGAAACTATTACTACTTTATTTTTTTTAACTTGTTTTCATACATTCTCATGGCAATGCCAACCTTGAGAGAGGATTTTCCATCAACAAAGAGTGCTTGGTGGAAAACCAAAAGGAAACTTCTCTTACTGGTATTAGGGAAATATATGATGCAGTATTAGCTGCCGGTGATGGGGAGTAAGTGAATATATCAAAGGCTTTATTGCATTCAGTTCGTAATGCACACTCTCATTATTCAGAGGCTCAAAAGCAACAAAAAGGAAAGAAACATGAAGAACAGCAAGCTGAGAGGGAGAGAAGAAAAAAAGACCGGAAATTGTTAAGGAGCTCGAAAACAAGAAGTAAATGTTGTTGGAACAAACCAGGATTAAAGTTTGTGTGATAGAAGACTGTGCATTAAATATGACCTAGTATACTCATCGTATATCACAAACAATATGTTATTGTTGTGAACTGTGATTTTGCTTTAAAAAAAACAGTCATTGTTATGTGTGTTTCATTCTTGGTGATTTATTATTTTTGAAACTAGTGCACCTCTCAGATTGTAGATAGAGAACTTAAAAAGGTGAGCAAAATATGTTTATATGTGCCTAAATTAGCATAATATTTGTTTTTGCTATGTTGTGTGTGAAACCAAATATTATCATGTCGGTCAGGGAAAAATTTCCATTTTGACTGGAAAACCTGGAAAAGTCACAGAATTTTATCATCCCTAGCTTGTGGCCACCCTGCCTATTCCCAAGTCTGGTTGAGACTGTGGTTCACGAGGGAAGTCAGGCCTCGCCTTGTCCAGATACGCACATGGGTGTATGGCCCTGTCCCAGTCTTCCCAACCTAGGGGACACAAGTGTCTCTCAGCGGAGACCGCTCAAGAGAGGCCAGTGAACACCAAGCTGACAAGCTGTTCCAAGGACAGTGTACCTGTGTGATTCCTCCTTTTTGTCAATTCCAGAGGGTTGAGGGGAAGGGTGGCCAAACTAGTGCGTGTTTGGTAGAAGAATAGTGTGAAGCTCGTTTAAGTAAGATTCCCTGGGACCACCTGTAAACCTGTTATGCGAGGGTAACTATGGAAGGGTGCTAAGACTACAAGGAAGGTACTCAAAGAAAAAGCTGATCCACATTTTATTTCGTTCAGGGAAATAAACACGTAGTGAATGCACTCTAGCTCCTGGTCAGCGGCGCGAATTTCAGTCTGAAAGCTACAAGTGCAAGTTATGATGGCTAGTAGAGGCGACTGGCACACAACAAAAGGGGAATGCAGTGTGAGCTGTTGTAGTCTAGGCAACAAACACTACCATTGTTGTACAAACGTCATGTGGGTAAAGACATAACGTAATCACTGACACGTAGCAGGATGACTAAGCAAGGAATGTGACAGGATTTAGCCATGAAAAAGACTTTAAGGAGAGGTCATCTAAAGGTATACATCCGTAACTGTAGGAGCTCACAGAGTTTGTGGGGTATGTAGTAGGAGAGCTCCTGACTAACTTAACCTAACCCTATTGCAAGCGTAGCTTAAGCGATGAACGGGGTATTGTCCTGATCGTGAGCAATGAGTGCTAGAATGAATGCAGAAAGGGTGACTCCTGAGCAGTGAGTGCTAGGAAGAGTTGATATCAATTTGGTGAGGTCTGAGCGGCAAGCACTAGAAATGAAGACTGCTCTATAATCTGGTTACTTCCCGAGCAGCAGGTGCTGGGAAGGAAGACTGCTGAGAATGTAGTCACTTCCCGAGTGGCAGGCGCTGGGAATGAAGACTGCTGAGACAATCTAGTCACTTCCTAAGTGGCAGGCGTTGGGAAGATGGAGATGCGGGCCGTCTCCACTTTTATACTAATTTCGGGCCGCTGCCCGCTACTGGTTGGCTCCACTTGGGCGAGGGGTATTTGCAGTGTGGGGGGTGCGAATATATGGATTGCCTCTGTGGCATCACCGGCCAACTGGAAGGGAAATGCGAAATAAAAGACAAGTGATAATTATTACTAGAGCTATGTAGCGGAGAAAAAAGAACTTGCTGTCTTTAAGCATTGTTATGGTGGGCCCGGTGAATAAAACAATCCGTAGGGCAGACAGTACAATCTCACATTTTAACGGTCAAAGTTAACTTCCAATTCCACAACTAATTTCGGAGAGGTGTGATGACGTAATGGCTTCTGGATGAATTTTGTTGAACAGTACAATCTAGGTGCATGTGTCTGTAGTAGCAGTTGGGCTGTACCAAAATATCCTGTAGGCACGTGTCCTGCTCCAAGTGCTGTTTAAATTGCTTGACTATTCCCATAAGGAATATTGCGCCCCAAGATGGGGCGAAGCTGCTTGGTATAGTGCGCATCATAAAAACGCAGGAATGTGCTATGCATAAATCCCCTCCCCCCTTTTGTTTTCACTCTTTTCTGTTTTGACGAGAAACCATCTTGGAGTGAAGGATAAAAATTTTCGGGGTGGGCAATATAGGTCCAGGCACCTCATCTATTCACAGGTTGGCTTCTAGCGCAGTGCCTGTTCTGTGCACTAGTGCTTCTGTAGGGTGGTGTGTCGGGTGCTTAGCGCTGTCCGCTCTGCAAGTAGTCATGTGGTTATTCGCCGCCACCTGGCGGAGCATCTCTGTCTCTTTCTGTTTGGCGTGTTCCTTTCTCCTCTTCGCTTCCTCTTGCTTCCTCTCGCTTCCCCCTTATCTACAACTGGAGTGGCAGGTGCGGTGCCTTCGCATCAGCTGACTGCTGGGGTCTTCTCTCTCTCTCTGCAGGAAAGGTGGCTGGGTTGGGGAAGGAAAACGCCAGGCCACGGCTCACGAACGAATTTGTGTTTGGATATCTAACTTGTGAAGTGTTGTGGATCTTCTTAGTTTGCAACGTGCCAGTTCACAATTCTTACCTTACGGCATGGTTACTTACAATTCTTGTTACGTAATTTCCCTGAAAAATAAATAGTGCCAAGTACAAGTTGGCAACGTCCTTCACACATTAATGTGAAAAATGTCCCACTCATAAAAAGGACAGGGGAGTAGCTAAGCTAATGAATATTTGCCATGGTGGGCAGTTAAAAGATTGGCTTTGCCAGAGCCTGTGTCTCTCGCACAGTAAATAAAGTTTACATGTACCTGAATTAGAAGTAGATCTTCCATTACCTACTGTTATTCTATAAAAAAAAACCCTAACGGAAAACAAAAGTACAAGTGCAATAATTAATTTAAAGTTAACATTATGTAATCTGTCCAAGATGTGCTGGGAGGCCATTAATTTACATTATACACTATTTAAAACATAGTAACCATTTGCAAAATCTTATGAATTATCACATACAGAGGTACCTCAGAGTTTCTTCCATTCATTTTGGTTATTTACAATCATTATTAAGTTTTTATATATTTGGTTTTCCTTATAGCCTACAGTCATTATTAATTAATTACTTATTTTCGTTGGTTAAATTAAATTTTTGCCATTCTAACACATGTTCCCTATCCTAAGCCCCTATGTTAATACAAGCTACTTTGGTTGCTAATGCAAGGCTAACTTATGGGTGTGGACCTCTATGTCGCGCAGTAGCTATACCCTGTCAAATTAACGTCCTTCTTAGACACTATACGAACCTAACATTAACACACAAGATTTATTTACAAGGCTCTTATTCCTATACACACTTGGAAAGGCTTTCATTCTTATCTTTCTTTACAATGCAGTCCTCTACGACCTGCGTTAAGAATTAGATTACTCAAATCTCTCCAATGTTCAATGCTTAAATTTCTATTATTCGTACCAAACTTAATGTAATGATTAAAGAAAACATAATATATACAACTGGATATAGACACAGAATGTATTCACTGTGGGAAACTGTACATTTTAACTTTTTACTATTATGTGCTGCCCTCTTTGCACATGTTAAGAAAAACTAAAACTTTCCAGTTCCCGAGGAGTGTGCCATACATTTCTAGCCCATACCCCTGCTTTGTAATTGATGGTTCAGCTCAAATAAAAACCCAGTGTTTTAAGCAATGTAATCCAAACCTTATCTACCCGATCCTACTGCAAAACTCAATATTTTAATGTAATAGCGAAGTCTATCTTTCGTGGTTACATATTGACATATTTTGACTAATTCTACTTTTACTTCACAACACTACTATTATCTTATGTACTGAGATGGATTACATTTTCACACTACTGGAATATATAGACCATTAAGACAGTGATTAGATAGGTAGAAACAGGTCTAGTTACTGTCTTTATGGTGGTTGGCTTGGCAGTTTGAACGTCTGTATCGTTCGTGCTTCAACCGTTGTCTGCTTCTGGATTCAACACTTTTGGGTGGAGGGTTCAAATACAGCACAGATTGTTGTACTGGTTTTACGACACCTTTGGGTTGATACGTGTGCGCTCCTCACTTTCTGCAGGGGAACGAGGTTATTATGCTGATCACCCTCTCGGGTTCTGCGAACAAGAGGGGAGTTAAACCCCAGAGTGAAGCGGATTGAGATGGGCTCCCGTCCAGGGAGTTCAACCTTCCTCCTCATAACTAGGGCTGCCAAAAGGCGGGATGCAAGTGGTCCCAGGGTGTGTAAGTGGTAGGTAACAGGTGGTGATTAATCGAGGGTGATGGTGGAAGTGGATGATCTGGCCAGGGTTATCGGGGCTATCCGCAGAGGCCTTGTTGGTCGGCGTGCGGGAATGTAGTTGGCTGGAGAATGGTTTCTGCGTGGTTTGGAAACGACCTTCAGCAGAAGTCAAACCTGTATGGTTTTCCCCGATGCCAACTTTATGGTTCATAAATTCGGTAGAGCCACCTTTTGCGGGTTTCAAACCTGTATGAATTTGCCTGAGGCTAACTTTATTATATACGAGCTGGGTGGTATTCACGCTAGGTGGGGTGACCTTGGAGTCAGTTGTGCTTACCACTGATGGCGGAGTCCCTGGTTTGTTTGTACGTATTCCTTCCGGATCGTACTCCGGCCATCAAACTCCTAGTAAGTGGTCCAACGAGGATTCTAGTGTGGGTGGTAAAATAGACTCATAAGATAGTGGTACACACACTGGTTCATTGAGTGGTGGCTTTGCTTGACTGGACGTTACAATGTTTGCCTCTGTAGTTGCCTACCGGTGTAGGGCACATCTCTCTCTGCACCTTATGCGGCTCTTAACGCCACCGTGTTTATTGTGCATTTGAATACTGCCTTCTACCTTTCTGCTGACATACAGTCCTGGGGGCGAGACTTGGGCAGTCTTACTCAAGGCCCTGTCGTATGAGGTGCAGTCCGGTATATGGAACTACGTCAAGTAACAGCCGAACACTGGAAAACTAGAAACTGCAGCATGCCCACCTCTGGCTGTAAACCACTTCAGGCTCAGTTTCCTGCAGATTTCAGGGCGCCTCACAACTGGTTATCGACATAGTTAATTATTGCACAAATTAAATCCACACAATTAATAAACAAAAATGAGAAGGGATCTAAAGCTAGAATTTCGGTAGGCGAGACAAGGTTTTAAATTCACGTAATATTTATTACATCTAAATAGAAACTGGAAGTCCCGGCTGACTGATACACAAATAAGCTAACTAGAATAATAATATAATTACGATACATAATCAGAACAGGCGAAGGTGAGCCTGGGGAAAAAATTAATAATAGAGAAATTCTAAAATACTAAAATACGCAATTCACAGCATGTACTAAATAATGGGGCTAACCAGAGTGGTCAGTAACGCGACGACCTGCTACCGCGGAGTCAAAGGAAGTTGATTGTGGTAAGGGGTAGTGGGTACAGGATGACGGATTACCTCTGGAGAGAGAGCTGAAGCCTTGCGGTCAGCTGATGGTGGACGAGCCTGCGTAAGCTGGTGGATTGGAGTGGTGCTGTCTTCACAAGCTGCTGGGCTGGAGAGGGTGCTGCCTTCACAAGCAGCAGGCAGGAGTTCAAAGCCATGTTCTAGGCTGAGGAGAGGAGAGAGGTTGTCTTGCAGACCACGGAGAGCTCACTGACCTACTCAGCCGGTGAGCCTGGCATCTCTGCTGGAGCATGGTTCTGGACTTCCTTATTTACAGAAAAATCCCTTCATCTGCGATCCTTCGGGGTGCAGGGAGTAGTGTAGCCTTCTAACCCAGAGGTAGGTTATCAGGTGTTGCGGGAGTGCTGCTCATTTCTTATCTTCCCGCTTAGAGGCATCACAAATTAAAACACCTCTTTTGTGACCCCTTTTTGTGGTTAGCCTCTCTTCTTTGGTAGTTGGTGTGAGGAAATGGGCCATGTATACTTTGGAGCGGACTTTCATGGGGTTTCCCTGAAGTGCATCGATGAGCAAGGAATGCGGCTGGTACATGCCAGCATATCTCTCCTCTGGGCATGGGAGTCTTCATTCCCTTCCCTGGTGGAGGCCAGTGCAAGGTCATCGTGCACCTGGGAGTTGCTGGGGACGCCCTCCGTGTGGGGAGGCATTGTCTTGGGAATCACCTGGGGTAGAGGTTCTTCAGGTTCCCTCACCCCGGTGTTTGACTGGTGATCCAGGACTTGGTCTGTAATGGCGGCTCCTGCTGCATCGATGATGTGCAGTGGCTGGATGTCTCTCTCTTTTGGGCAACGTGAGACTAGTTGGTGGAGTTGAGAAGGGGGTTCTTGCTAGGTGCCCCTCCTCGATGTGCCTGTGGAGTGTTTCGATGCTCATTGCAGGCAATCAAGATCTGGTGCGTGCCCAAATACCCTCTGGTATTGGGGCTGGTTCGACTGCAAGGGGGAGTATGCAGGAGATGTCTTCTCCTCCCTCTTTGGCACGTTGTGCTGGTGTTACGTCTCCGGTGGAAGGCATGATGATCGGAAACAAGAGTACGGGGTGTACCTGAGCCTGCCCTGCCTTGGTATGCTGAGCCGTCTCCTTCCAGGTTGGTTTCTGAGGCCTGTTACTGGGGGTCTGTTGATTTGTGGCCATTGATAGGGCCCTCAGGGAGTAGTTGCCTCGGCCTCCTCCGGCGACGGTTTCTCTGCTGGAGAGGGCAGTGGTGATACGGCTGGTGTAACATCCTTCTGCCCCTTGAGCGTTTCTACGCCCTCTGAAGGTAGCGTAATTGCAATGGAGCCGGGTGGCAGTGGAAACTACATTTCCAGCTCAAGCTTCTCAAAGCGTTCCTCCTCCTGTGCAGAAGGAAGAACAAGAGAGACAGTGGCACCGTCCAACGATGTCTCTGCGTCTGCCAGATCCTTTCGTATTACCGTGACCAACAAAGCTGTTACCAAAGACAAGAGCTTGCACATGACCTCAGTCTTGGTGGTTTGTTGAGGTTCATCAGCCTTGGCAATTATACTAGCTGAGTGAAGCCTCTGGCGAGGAGCTCTGTCGAGAGGGCTCTGCCAAGGAACTTTGGAGTTTATTTTACGTGTCCTCCCACCATGTCTTTCTGCCAACACAGGCAGGTAGAAACTAAATGTAGAGGGGAGGGTCCTTGCAGACTTTCCGCCTCTATAAGCTGATGGTATTGGTGTTCTCACCGTGGTCGGAGGAGGAAATTCCTCTTGGACAGCAGTAGTAGATTCGAACCCTAAGGTCATGGGTCCGAATCTCTCATGCTGACTTAGAGGTAACTCTCTCCTCTACGTCGAATTCAAATGCGGTCTGGGAAGACACAGTTTTGGCCCTTTTGCTCAGTGAAGACAGCCCCCTTTACTGTTCCCACTTTGCCTATAAGTCCAATTCTGATATCTCCCGTCTGCCTTTTTAGAACACCTCAGCATGTTCGGCTACGTCTTCTGAGGAATCCTTAGCTGCGTCTTGTTTGGGTGGTGTCAACTCGGGACCAGGAAATGGTTTAACGATTGCTACCGGACTCCTCCTCCAGGGGATTGTTGTACCAATGCTAGTACCTAGGGAAACACATTTCTTGGTGTGGTCCATCACGCATTGCTTTTGGGTCAGCCATGGCTAGCCCAGGATGACTTCTTCAGCAATATCTGGTAATACCATGAATTTCACCATGTGGGTTAGGTGATGGATCCCCACAGTAAGATTTAGCTTGCCATCTTCCTTCAGGGTCTGGCTAGGCTGTACCATTCTGACAGTGTGAGGGTGAAGTAGTAAGTTAGCCCTCTGGTACACCATTAAAAAGTCGCTACGAAGGAAGTTAACCTGTTGCCGCAGAATCCAGTAAGGCTAACAGAGGTCACCCAATATGTCTACTAAAATATGGGGTGCCTCTGGTGGTGATGTGTCCTCACATATATAATCTATTTTCATGAGGTTGAGGTGCCGGGTTTGGTCTGAGGTGGCTGCCCCACACACACCCTAACTTTTGTGTTTCCCGCCTGGGTAAAGTCCTTAATGTTAGGACGCGGTTGTGCATCTTGCACCTGCGTGTTATTTCCTTTCCTTTCTCTGCCTTGCCGGGTGGGACAATCTCGGTTGAGATGCCTTCCCAGGCAGTACCGGCAAGGGGGTAAGAGGAGGGGGCAGACCACGGGCGACTTGCTGCTCGGGAAGGGGTGTTTAGGTAGCGATCTTGGAGGAGCATGCCGGTCTGTCTAGCAGTGCCTGCGCTTTGTTATTTTCCAACTTCCCGTGCCCTTTTGACAAGCTCATCCACTGTCTGCGGTTTTGGGGTTAGTAAGTGGTTTCGAAGAGAGGGGAGCAGGGTGCGCACTATGTTGCGTATACAGTTCTCCTTGCTCTATACTGGGTAAATCTGCCAATACATCTGAGCTTTCCGGTAGATGCAAATGTCAGCTTCCTCCTCTGAACCATGGACCCTAGTGTGGAAGACCGAAATGAGTTGTGCAATCACCTCCTTCCCAGTGAATTGAAAAGTAAGGGCGATTACGAGCTGCTCCCACTCCATAATAAACTCTCCATACTTGGTCCACCATTCTTTGGCTTTACCAAGTAGTTGGTGATGAGTTTTAGGGACCCATTTCTAGCTCCTGATATTATGTTCTTTGAGTTCACGTTCACATATTTGTAGAAATGTGATGGGATCCTCATGGGACCTCTCACCAAATTCCGGCAGTTGAAAATCAGTGTTTGACATCATTAGGTTAGGTTTTGTTTCGGGATTTGAGGACCTATGGCTCAGGTTATGTTGACAGGCCTTGGTATATCATTCCGGGGTGAGTGATCCTCTCGTCCAGCCAGCCTATACATGCCAGATAGAACTCAGATGCACAAATTATTGATCGGACTGTAAATGTACTCCATCCATCACATTCAAACTAGCTACACCTGGCGGTTTGGTGGTCTCTGCAGGTGACACAACGGTACACGAATTCGTTGGTGTACTTGGGAACGTCTTCCCACCCGATACAGATGTGATGGAAGTGTCATTGGCAATGTGCACAGTGGATTATATGGATGCCTGTGCCAGGGCATGAATCCATGTTACACCTCTCGAGCGTGTCGAGAATAAAGTTTCCAGGGATTGGAGCCTCGGAGGCATCAAGTTGGCTCTGTCTAGTGTCAGACATAATGGGGCTAGCTGATGTTGAGCGCCACAGTGTGTTTCAAGCTGCAGACTCCCTGAAGTCCTGGTATAGTTTGGAGATCCGTTTAGCGGGCGCTAAACTGTGCAGGTCTGTGGTGTTTCTGTCACTTACTCCATGCCAAGCTCTGGAGTGACTAAGAGGAATTAGATAATGCGTATCTAATTCACATATTGCTAATGATACCGGTTATTAGGTGTACTAGTAAATTATTCGTCCAGTTAAAACTAGTCTTGAGAGGAGGTTTTGGGGATCTAGCCACAACTAGGCCATTATAACCGTTGATGTTATTGCTACTGAACGTAACGGTCGGGAAATAGTGTCTAATTGCCAAGCCTGAACTACGTGCAGTTACACTCCACGTTGGACGCCAAGATGACGATTGACCTAAATTTTTAATCTAGAAGCTTAATAGCTTAGAAGATTACGACTAAATTTTTTATTGGAGAATGACGCCACTAAAGGAAGCCTGATAAAAATCTGCAGAAGTATTTGATTTATACAAGCATCCTATCAACCAAGTCACCAGTGTAGCAGTTGTGTCGTAAACACTTAACTCACCTTAAAATTAGAGTTGGAGGTCGAATACAAGCCCTTGGAATTCAGGGGGCATTAAAGGTTCTAGATAGAGAGGTCACGTAACAAACTTGAGTTCAAACAAGCACCGGCTAAGGTGAGGTTCTCCTCGTTGGGACAATGTTTGCTGCTGAGGCCTTAATAATGGCTGGTCTGGATCAATAACTGGGGAAGTTAATTTCTACGACAAACTTTGTAATGACAGTTTTCTTGTAGGATGACTTGGTCTTACTAAGGTTTGTCGACCTTAACCCATGCGGTGCCAGTGTCGCAGGGAACATTAGAATAAGAGGGTAATTTACATGTGTTGGGGCGCTCACCCTGTGTATAAGATGACGCCAGTAAGGATTCTAGCAGCCACAAAGTCGGGGGTTACACACACTACCCTTAGCCCTGACGGGACCTTGTTGATGGCTGAATATGGCATGCTCTTCTTGGCTGGTCGGCTTGCTGCAGCGGCTGATGGCTGAACAGCGGCCAATGCTGACTGGGGTGAAGTAGTGCTGAGGCTGTGTTGGTAACAGGGTACTAGTGGGGGAGGAATCTCCTGAAATGGGGTTGCTTTCTAATGTCTGTCTAGGCTTAAAATATCATCTCCGTATTGAAGGATTATCTGATAGGCTAGATGCTGTTGACCAGACAGTTTAATTGGGCGAGTAAATAAAGCATTAATACTTTCAGATTCTGTAAGAGGTAGTTGAGTTAATTCCTCTATGAGGTTCTTAAGTTCCTCTTTCTTTGGATGTTTAACTCCACCCTTGCAGGAGTACGGCATGAGGAAAATTAAAGAAACAGAAGTTGATAGTGCAAAAATTCTGAAGTTAAGTCGGGTATTTAATGACTCCTATTGTGTATTTCTGAACACACTGGCTTTACGATGTGATATCCTGCTCTGTTGTCCCAATACGGCCGTTGCCAGTGGTGGATGAGACTTCCGTCTGGCCTTTACAGTGGTGGAAATATAGAGCTTTGGATAATGTCACTGCGTTTTATGCAGATGTGCTCATGTGTGGTTTCCACTGTGGGTGAGGTGACCAAGGTAGCTTGTACTCCGATCCGGCCATTACCCAGTGGTGGTGGAGTACGAAACTACTTAGTCACTCAATTCCATGGGTAGATGATTTCCTAGGGTGATTCAGGCGCTCCCAAAGATCTACCAAGTGGCAGATCTTAGTTTGCCTTGTAATTTGCGTATATTTGCCTGTGTGGCTTATATGGGACACGGCTGGCTGGCTTTCCATCAGAGTAAACTGAATGATTTTTTTAAGATTACTTACAGGCCTAACTTAGGATTCTGATCAAGAAATAAAAGTTATTTATGATTTAGATTATAAAAGAAATATGTTTTTATTGAAATATCCTATTAGACGCATGGTCCAGCGCTCTCCTAGTAAAAATTAAAATAAGGTTGAGGGAAGTTAACCCTATATTATAAGCCAGTTGAAGGCAACTTGGGAGAAAAGCTAAAATATTACATGCTGTAAATGAGCAGGTGATAAAACATTTAATAATAGACAGTTAAATATTGAAACCCTAATTGAAATCTGGGGAAGTGTTTGGAAGGAACCTAATTTGAGGAGGTCATCACCAGAACGGTGATTATAATGTTTTGGCTAGAGAAAGAGGGTTTGTTCAGTGACCTGTTATCTCAAGGTAGAGAACCAAGGAGGGAGGGAAGGGTGGACGAAGAGCGGCGTCGCCAGGACCCTCTGGTTGGCGTCGGAGTCCAAGAGTTGTTGGTGCTGAAGAGCTGGAGGCTGCCGAAGAGGTTGGGATCCTCTTGGAAGGCGGTGGTCCTCCTGAACGGCAAAATATGTCGCGGGCCTCAGGTTGTCCATGGTCACCAGCGCGAGGAAGGCAGATAGTCTTCGGCCTGGCAGCGATGTAGAAAGGGTTTGTACAGAACTTATCTGTGGCTGACACCATCAGTCATAACAGTGGTTGAAGTGCAGCAGACTGCCCTGAGTCCTGCTCTGCTGGTCCTTTTATACTAAATCTGGGAGTTTATTGGGCCTCAGAAGGGTGAGGGGGAAGCTAGCCTCGGTTCTCTGGGTTGGAAATTCCATCTTCAGAAGGGGTGCCTTTCATTTCTTATCAGCTGTGGAGTGAGGCGTTTTGATATATCGTTTCGCCTCGGTGGGAGGCTCCGGAGGCTGTGGTGGTCCAGTAGACTGCGTACTACCCTCCCGCCAACGGCGCACTGTGGAACTGGCACAACTGGTGCCGGCGGCACTGGGAGATAGTAAAAGCTTTGGAGAGGGATGTTGACGTGACAGCTTCTGGACGAATTTCAGTGAATAGAACAATTTATGCGCATGTGTCTGAAGTAGCAGGTGGACTGCACCAAAGTACCCTGTAAGCATGTGTCCTGCTTCAAATGCTGTTTAACACATTGAAGACTGAGCCCGAGTGTGGGGTAGGTCAGGGTAGTGTGTTGTCTCAGATGGACAATGCCCGAGTCAAGACTTGGGCTGGCACATAAAAATATGTGGTGAAAGCTGCCGAACTCTTACTCGTGCTACAGCTTTCTACGATACTTTTTATAGATCCAACAACAAATAGGGTGCACATTGTCGCTATCTAATGAGAGATTGTTGAATTACTGGTGCTAGAATCGTATGGTTGCCACCATATTTTGTGTTCTCGTGATTCTTTGTAATAATTTTGATAAAGCTTACTTTCAACCTAATGCTGTCATCTGGTACATATTTCTGAACTGTTAACACTTCTTGTAGTTGTTTACCTGCTAACTAGATGAGATTTTATATTTGGTATTATTCTCATGGTAGTGAGCGCTACTTTCATACCAGTTAAGTTTATTATGTTATCCATAGTAATGTCAGTGTTATGATGTTTGTGTAGTAATACGAAATGTCAACTAATATAGATGAAAGTGATGTTATTAGTGAATTATTCGATGATTCTGGTTTGGAAGGTGAAACGAATGATTCAGATGCAGATCCAGATTACATTATTTCTGACAAAAATTTTACAGGTATGCAATAGGTTTATTTTATTTTACCATTTTTACTGTTTTATGAATACTTTATAATATAAGTAACTGTGATAAAAATATTGTAATTATCCCATCATTGTTTGCAAACTATTGCCATATTCCAGTTTGCTCTTTTTTTGAAGAAAGTGATCACTTAATTTGCGTTTGTCTGCGAAATAGATGTATTTCCGGATTTTACGATTGGTGTTATATCTGATTCAAAGCTTATAAACTACAAACAGCAGGCAGCAGGACAGTAATAAGCAAATGACAAACTAATTATTCTGACTGACCAGAATTTACAAAATTCACATTACAAAGTTCAAAACCATTTTGAATGCAGCCTCAAAATTGTGTATATTTATTTCATTACGCCGACTATTGCAAACAAGTGTTAGGTATTATTATAATTTATTTGCTAACTGACTGATATGTAAATTATTTCTATATCAGATCTGTTCTTTCAGCAGCAGTATGAAATATTTTGAAAAAAAAATTCATTCAAAATATTTCTACATTGTTGCTGAAACTGAGTTATTTGGAGCATTATAAAGATTTGCATTGGTAGTCTCCATTGATAAACAATGTTGCGTGCATTGAAATTTCTAGACTTACAAGGATATTTTATTGTATTTTCAGAGAGTGACGAGAAGACTGGCCAAGCAACAACAGAACCCCCCTCCAAGAAAAACAAAATGCTCCCAAACCAGCAGGTAAGCCTTCTGTTGAAGCTCTTGGGTGGACTTCAGTTGATACTATGCACACACTTCCAACTTTTGAAGAACGTGCTGGTGTAACATGCGACATAAATGAAACATCTTCTCCATTGGATTGTTTTTCCATATTCTTACCCTCGTCTATGGTACGTCACATAAAGAAAGAAACCAACCAGTATGCTGCTGCTATTGTTACTAAATTGAGACATTCCAACAAACTGAAAGCTAACAGTATACTGAATAAATAGCAACCAGTCAAACTTCATGAAATATATTTGTTTTTTGCTATTATCATACATGTGTGTCTTGTGAAAAAGTCAAGGCTTAGTGATTACTGGGCCAAGAAATTTAATTCTTTGCACTCCTTTTCCATCTGCAGTTATGAGCCATGATCGTTTCAAGGCTGTTCTGTCAAACTTGCACTTGAATGATAACAATAACTACATTGCTCACAACCAGCCAAATCATGACCCATTGTTCAAACTCAGATATTGTTTGGATCATTTACTCCCAGCATTTCCTGCTTCTCTTGCACCTTGTCCACCTTACAGTGGACAAAGGAATATGTGGTTTTCAGGGACGAATTCATTTAAAAGTATACATGAAAGGGAAACCAGAAAAGTATGGTATGAAACTATTTGTAGTGTGTGATGCTTGTACTGGGTATGTTTTGCAAATGGAAGTGTATGCAGGCAATGGTGCACAAGAGACTGGAGTGTTGAGTGTACTTTACAGGCTGCTGTCAGATAACTATGGCAAATGTTTCACTTTTTATGGACCGTTATTACAGTTCTCATGTTATTTTTGACTTTTTATGGGAGAAGAAAACCAAAGCAGTTGGGTACATGTGTGTCCAACTGGAAAGGACTTCTTCAAAATAATGTGGTACAAAAGAAAAGAAAAAAGAATGAGGTTTTGTAAATGAGGAGAAACTACTTCTTGTGCCTCAAGTGGAAAGACACATGTGATGTGTTGATGTTGTCAACTTATCACACAGCAACCTCAACTACTGTAAATATACAAACCTGTGATGGGCCTAAACAGAAATCAATGCTGGACATGATTCTTGATTATAATATGAATAAAACGGGTGTAGATAAATCAGATCAAATGATTCCCTACTACCCTTTCAAAAAGAAACAATTGAAGTGGTGGAAAAAGCTGTTTTTTTCACCTTTTTGTCATGTCAATTATGAATGCGTTTTTTTTTATACATGGATACTATGAGCCCAAACGAAAAGCAAAAAGTTAGGGTGGAACAATTTATGGTGGATTTAGGAGAAGCATTTGTCAAAGAGGGAAGGGTTCCCTAAAACTCACCTTCTACCAGCTCCAGTCCCAACAATTCTAACTCCAACGGACTACTTTGCAGACACTTTGTGGAAAAAATACCACCTATCGAAAAAAAAATAGCACCCAACATGTACATGCAAAATTTGTGCGGACATTGGAAAAAATCGAACTGGGAAATGTTTTAGAAAAGAAACTTTCTGGTATTGTGCAGTGTGTGATGTCGGATTATGTGTAACAGTGTGTTTCAAGAAATATCATACACAAGCAAATTATGACACCACATGCAACTAAAATACAACAGGGCCTATCATGATATTTCTGAAATAACAGAAATAATTATTTATTTGCCATTTCAATATTATTTATAACAATTTTATAATTATGAAATGATGATTTTCAGTTTATTGAAGTCTGCATTATAGTTTATTATTTTATATTTTTATAAGTATTACAGTAGACATTGTTGCAAGTAAAAAATCAAAATATTTTATTGATATAATATTAAAAAACTAGTAAGAATGGTAAAAAATCTGCAATGATTATTTTGTTGACTTTTTTCATTTTTGGTTCTCGAAAATTGGACTAGTGTAATTTTGAAGTTACAAAAATTGTTTACTTTGTACTGAATTGTGTTAAACGTTGTTTCAAGTGAAAAAATCCAAATGTTGGATAAATATTTTATTGCAAAACTGCTTAGAATTGTAGAATATGTACAATGATTATTTTCTTAGTTTATTGAAAACTTAATTTTGTAAATTTTGTGTGTAAATTTTGCAAAATTTACTAAATATTTTTGAAATTGTGCAGAATTGTTTGAGAAATACAGAAACAAATTTTTTTCAGTAGTTTGTAATGTTTACAAAATTATTCATATGTGTGCAATATTTAGTGATCACTTTTTCAATTTATTGAAAGAAAGCTATTTCTAAAAATAAGCTCTAATTACCAAAAAAAAATGTGCAAAAATTTTGTGTTTAATTTATCTTGAAATTTAAAGTTTCAGCTTTAAAACACAGTTTTAATTTAATATTTTGTACAATTTCACCAAAAGTTTTGGTTTTTTTAAAAATTCATAAAAAAGTCCAGTCTGGATGGAACAATGACCTTAATACATACTCAGTCTTCAATGTGTTAAATGGCTTGACGTGCCCCATAAGGAATAGTGCACTCTAAGAGGAGGCAAAGTTGCTTTGTAGAGTGCGTATCGTAAAAATGCAGGAACGCATCATGCATCAAGGTTGTCAACAGAATAGAACAAGTTTTAAAAATCATTATTTTTTCAGCTATAAAAACAATTCCAGAGACATTTTCATTGTTCAGTTTTAAAAACTGTGAATAGCTGATATTCTCACCCATTAAAAAAAGGCGCGCTTTTACAGAATACTGTATTTTTACTGCATCATACAGAAGACAATATGCCTAAAACAGTCATTAAATGACCTGAGAATTATGTTCAACAACATTTACGGGTATAATTATATGTATGAAAATGTTGCAAATCTCTATTCTAATATATTCCATTCACAGTTTCTTTATACTTTTTGAAACAAACCTTTGAAATTCACCCCAAGAGTAACATGGTCACCAATTTTTTTTAATGACTCGTATACCATAAATATTCAGCACTATGATTAATTTTAAAGTATTATATTTTGACAAAATTATACTCCTTTATGTATCTTCAGTAAATTGTAGTAGTTTTTTTGTATTCAATGTGAATTAAAAACTGTGAGAGCAGTGATGTGTTTCAAAGGCTTGTAAGAAATAGTTCATAGTTGAAATGTAAAACTTAGTTTTTGGAATGCTATGTGTAAATTAAACATTTTGTATTGAAATATGTACATTTTCAGGTAGCAGTTATGAAACATATTTAGTTGGTTACTGAGCTGTACTGATTCACAGAATTATGCAGATGTGCCAAATCACTGATGTACTGCTAATTTTTAAAAAGATTTTGGCTTATATATAAGTTGAGTTTAGATTACTGGTTAATATCATATCTAAACAATGTCATTGGTGAAGTGCATGACAATTAAAAGCAATTTTTTTTAAACTTATTTCACTTTAGTGTCCAAAAAATAAGTACAGTAATGCAATAAACTATGTGAGTTCAAGTGGAGACAAAAATAAAATCATTATGTTCGTCTGTATTCATAAAAAAATACTTATTTGTGAACACTGAAAACAGTACGTATGCATAAGGTTCTTGACATGTTTTGTTGCTGTTTACAGTCAAATTGTAGGCTTGATACAAAAATGGTTGATTGTTTTTATAAATGCACTAGATTTTACCCGCGGCTTTGCTCACATGAAATTTAGGACTTGAAATAAATATTGCGTTCTCTAGCCACAGAGCTACTGTGGCCCCAATATCAGGTGCTCTAACCACTGGGCTACTGTGGCCCCAATATCAGGTGCTCTAACCACTGGGCTACTGTGGCCCCACTATCGGGTTCTCTACCCACTGGGCTACTGTGGCCCCACTATTGGGTTCTTTACCCACTGAGCTACTGCGGCCCCATTATTTGGTGCTCTACCCACTGGGCTACTGCAACCCCACTATAGGATTCTCTACCCACTGAGCTATTATGGCCCCACTATTGGGTTCCCTACCCACTGAGCTACTGTGTCTCTTGGAAAGGAATGGAAGACAGTCCATAGACAAAAAAGAAATTAGAAATGACGGAATTTTTTTGACAATGCTTTTTTATGCAGTAATCCTAAGAAATGTTTAATCCATTACCTGTGTACATCCCTGATTGTCATATTTTAGGAACCGTTTGAGATATTTTCCTGGGGTAAAAATTAGCCTACGTCACTCTCCGGCCCTCCAACTATATCTGTGCAAAAAATGGTGTTGATCCATTGCTCCGTTTTGACGTGAAAGAATGACAAACAAACACATAAACACACTTTTGCATTTATATAGTAGTAAGGATTGGTTCTGCAATAAATATTACTACTTGCAAAATGTGTACTTTTAAACCTAATTCTTTAAAAAATATTTTAAAAAGTAGGCTTGTTGATGTTTTGTGCTTTGGTGCTTTGTTACACATTTGGGTTGGTATAAAAATATTTGTTTATGAACAGGAAGGTTGAAAATTAATGCCCTTCACAGAATTAATTTTTAACATGAAAATATTACTAATGAACTCTTGAATACAATACAAAAATTTTATAACAAATCTGAAGGGAACACTTTATGTGTTCACTGTAGAGGGGAAGTTTTACATGTACAAGTCTTGAAATAATATACAAAACTGATGTATAGTCTATTTGCTGTTTCTTCACCCTTTTTGAATCAAACCTTTGAACAATCTCCCCATGTACGACGTGTTTAGTTATTTCCAATATACACCATGTATCAAAAGCGTTTTTTACTTGTGTTCATAAAAGTTACTTTTATTCCTGTTAAATTGAAATGTTATTTATATTTTATCCATAAATTATAATGCTTTATTTATAAATAATGTTATTAATAAACAGGGAGAAAATAGGTATGTTGGTACCGCCTAGTGAGAAATAGTTCTTATACAAAATACTGTTACACTGAGTGCGCACGAATGCGGTACTATGTCCTCTAGTGTAATTCTTCAGACTTAGTTAAGCTTAGTTTGCACAAGATGGAGGAATATCCTGGAAGTAGAACTTTTGCAGGGCTTCAGAAAAGTCTGAAGTAGCAAATTATACCAAATTTACATACATAGAGTACTTTATAATCTTAATAACCTAAGGGAAAGCATTGTATAACTGAAATATATACTCAAACAAATAAATTTGAATATAAACCTAAGTCAAAACTGAAATACATTGTTACCAGTTGCATCTTGTGGGTTTCATTAGCAGGTAGGGCTGTACAGTAATACTGAAAATTTTGACGGGTGAGGGGGTTAAAATAAGCTTTACAATATTCAGGGTTGTACAAAAATATTTTGTTTCACAAAACAAAAAAGAAAAATACGTTGTTGGATTTCATGAAACTGAAATGAAAATGAAAGATAATTTTATGCAAACACAGCTTTAATGAATGTTTAACGAAAATCCAGAAATTGCATCGAGTTTTTCATTGTCAATTTAAAACTTAAACATGATCAACTGAATTTGATTAAAATTGTGAACTTGAACTTGGCTAGTGTCATTAGTGGTAATACAGTATAACAATATGCTTCTAAATATTTCCTTAAAGTACATGTAAAAAATAATAGACTTGAATGGTTTGCATAAGGAAGGAATAAATGTTTCAGTAAATTTCTTGAACTTAACAAAATAGCTCTTGCCAACATTTCAAGTCAATTTTCAAGTAATTATTTCAGTAAAATTCTAGTAACAAACATAGACAAATTTGCAGACAATCAACATTTTTATTTTTATTCACCTAAACGAACATATGACAAGCACTGAATATTCTGGGAATTTCAAATTTCCTTTTAGATTTTCATTAAGTACTTATATTTCTTACCAAAATTGTAAATGAATTTTTTTTTATCGCTTCAGTGTACAGTGTAACATTCGGGGTTACCAAAAAAGGAAACTTGAAATCACAGCTCAGCTTAGCTCATTCGAGATACATGAGAGAGATGTTTAAAGGGTACCATATTAAATGAAAAAAATAAATTTTAGTTTCAGATTGTCTTCAATTTTATTTTGTAGATCTTCAGATAACACTTTCCAATCTTTCAGAAATTTAGACACACTCACTGTTAATTCATTGGTATGTCAGAACACCATGACAGCAGTAATTATTTAGTTAATTAGTATTCCTCGCGCTAGCGTTTGCGAGACGATCACAAGATACGTCGGCCTTACATTCTGCCGGTAGTGCAACGGACAAACGAACAATGACTGGATGGCAGAGACATGCAGCGCACAAACTAGGCTGACCTTGCCATGTGCCTCCCCACTCCTCCTTTCTTACTATGTTGTAGCACAAAATGTTTCCACACGTCATATTGAAAATGTGTCGCAGTTATCCTTATCGAACTTCGAGAATAATAACTGCTTACAAACACATTACAATCTCCAAATACTGATGCAACTGCGATGCAATTTCATAAAATGGCAAACATATTCCAGATAACCCTTGAACACGGCCACGTATTAAAACTGGTAAACCACTCCTATTCAATGTGGCATAAAAGAAAATCTAAAACATTGCACTCACTTGCCAAATAAAAAGAATTTAACCATTTGTCTTGATTGAAAATTTTTTTATAAAAAACTATCATAAATATAAATATATCACGATGTTACAACAGGATTATTTAAAAAGGATGGTGCATAGATAAATCAGCTTTACTTTTGCACCATTCTTTTTAAATAATCCAGTAGTTAAATTTTTGTGTCAAAAAAAATTCTTGTTGATAAAATATTATTTTAATATAGTTATTTTCTTTCTCATTCCATATTTTTTGCTCTACCAATAAACTTTTCCCATAATTTTATTTTATGATTTTATACCACAGATATTTATTTGCAACACTACAAATAAGTACATTAACTAAATAGGTTAAAAGTATTTTTAACATACTTTTCATGAAAACAAAATACAGCATTTTTTATTTGTATCCACACAGCCATTTGTGCTTACCATACAAGCTACAATCAAATATTATTTTCTTTGTCTGCTGCCTGTTTGATGAAGGCTGATTAATTAAGTCAGGAATAGGTCGTCCTTTGTTTTAAAATGGTTTTTCTCCAGCAGTGATAATTGAGAACAAGAAATAGCTTGCAAATACACTACATTTATTCTGTTCATGTTAAATATAATTTGTGTATAGTGAAAATAGCATAGCTACAGACCTCTAAATGCTTCACTTCATACCTGAAGTAATCACCAGCTTGAGGATAGCAAACGAATATATACATGCACGCTAGTTGCCCATCCCACGTCAGCCTGTAAAGGCTGGCAGCCTTGCAGCCCACGCATGTGTAAAGGGTGAGACACTCCCACATCCCTGCCACCGCTGTGTGCATGCACTAGCAAGGCGGGATGGTCTGCCTCCGCCGCAGCCCAGCCATGCCGCCCAGCCTATCGCTGTACAAACTATGGAAATACGCCTTGCTCAGTCAAAAGGATCGGCATTTGATCATTTGCAGAGTAGAAAGCCCAAAGAAATCGTAATAAGGTTTCTTTTAAATTGGGAGCATCTGCAATATTAAAAATTGTTTCCTGTAATTCACAAATAATTCAGGGGTGGCTGCAACCCTTGCAGCCATATAGTCAGAACCACCACTGATTGTTACTTGTATGGATAGTTTTTCAAGAGACCAAAATAAAAAAAACTGATGCATACTGACAAGCAATACATGCAGACTTGATCTCCATTCAGACATAAACATCTAGTTCGTGTTCCTTTCCTCCTGAGATGCTGATCCTCGTTAATGTCAAGCTTGTAGTTTATCTCATAGCAGGGTGGAGCTTGGGACAAAATTACATGAAAAAACAATGGAAGTTGAGCTTCTATTTTACTGATGCTTCCATCACAAGATATAGAGCCTTGAATTCTTGTCTTCCTTGCCTTTAATAATACATCCCCTTTTCCTCCTGGCATTCACAGTAATGACAGAAGGGTTTACATGGTACACTGGAAACTGCATCTGCATTGCTGTGAAGTAGTCCAGACATGTGGATGTATTTCAGAGTCATATTCTTGCAGTTGCTATATCTACCATGTTGTTGGACATTTGGCTTCCTTGAAATTTAGTAGCCAGCATAATGGAGCATGATCGTTTCTCAGGATAAAGTGTCTACCGTAAGGGTAGGAGTGAACGTGGGCAATTGTTTTCACAGCCAGAAGCTCTTTGTGGGTCAGTAAAAATTTCTCTCAGGCTTGTGCAGTATCTTACTGAAGTATTCCAGTGGTGTTTCCATTCCATCCTGAGTCTAAGGTAACACAACTCAGATTCTTACATCTTTAGCATCATTATCCAGAATTATCTCACTTTCACTACTCAGGAAGCCCAGGGTTGCAGTAGATACCAGAATTTCTGTTAGTTTGTTAAAAGCATCTTACTCAGAAGTCCAATGCTATGTTCTTTTTGCGTTGGTCAATTCATTCAGTGATTTGACGATCTTGGCAAACCTAGGCACAATTCAGCAGTAGTAAGCACATAAGTGCAAGAATCTCAGCACTTTAGTTTTGTCAGTTGATGGAGGACAGTGTCTTATTGCTCTGGTTTGGTTTTCTCAGGATCTGTTCCAATTCCATGGGCTGATACTACATGTCATAAGAAATCAATTTTCTTTTGGAAATGGGTGCATTTCTTAGGAAACTGTTTCAGGTTGGTGGTGGCTAATTTCTGAAAAACAAAGTTTATGTGTGTTAGGTGCTCTTTCAATATCCTTCCTGTTGTCTTTGTACACCTGGCAAATGTCTAGGGGCAGGACTTTTTCCATCAGAAGTTCGAAGGTGGCAGGTGTATTAAATAGCCTGAAAGGCATAACTTTGAATGGCCAAGTTCCTTTCCCTTGGACATAAAAGGCATTATTGTCTTCTGGGGCCAGCTCGCATTGTCAGTACCCGCCTTTCATGTTCTAAATAGAAAACCATTTTGAACCTGCTAGGATGTTCAGTGTGTTGTCTATCCTTGGAAGAGGATAAGAATCTTTCTTGATCACATTATTCAATTGATGGTAATTGACACAAAATCTCGTAGAGCTATCTTAATTTTTTACAAGCACACTGGGGAAAAACCATGGACTGACTGATGGTTCTGTCACATATAACTTCATCTGTTTCTGAATATACTCAACCACTTCATGTGATGTGATGCTAGCTGTAGTTACATTGGTGGCTGCTTTATGAGCCTGGTGTCTCCTATGTGGATGTGATGGCATGTAACATTAGTTCTGCCAAGGTCAATTGGCCCGCAGGAGAAAGCATCCCTATTCATCAGTAGTAATTCTGAGATAACCTTCTCTTGGCGCCAGTTGAGGTTTTCTCTTGTTCATGTTAGTAGCTCCTCCTAAGCTTCTGGAAAATTTGGACGTACCTGTGAGACCTGCTTGCAAAGTGTCGGAATTTGAAGATACCAAAGTCCTTGCTACAATGACACCTGCAGCCTCCGCCGCTCTTGCTGCTGCTGCCGCCGTTTTTGCTCTCAGCAGCCCCACCTATCCCCTTAACCTTCAGGTCATTTGTGTGGGGGACAGTGAAGCTCTATAGAACAGACCCTATTGAATGGTGTCTTTCATGGTAGTCTGCAACTCCTTCATTGTTTGTCTTGGTGCTGTGTTTCATTGTCTTCGCTCAGCATAACTGCTTGTACTAGATGTCAAGGCACTGTCTGTCTTGCTGATTTCACCTGCAGTGCTCGGGCCAAGGTATCCTGTATGGTGTGAGATGCAGTCAGGTGTACAGCTTGCCGCACCTCTTTATTAGCAGTAGCTTCGATAAAGAAGCCAACTGCAAAGATATTGCTTGTTTTCTCTGAGCACCCCTCGAGAGACAGGTGGGACAGCGTATGCAATGGTTCTCGAGGTCATAGAGTGCAGTTTCGCAGTTGGACCTATCAGACAGGTCACAGGTATCAGATCCCAGAAATGCATCTTCAAAGTCGACACCAGTGTGGAGTACTTCAGTCAATGTCGCACTTCAGGGACTGCAGTGTGCTCAGTGCAGGTCCCTCAGTACAGCAACGAGATAATAAATACATTGCTCAACTGTCCAACCATTCAAAGCAGCAACAATCCCGACTTGGTGCCAGTATTCACACCAAGGTGTCTGAGCCCCTTTTTTGGGGAGGCTCAAATGCGATTTGTTTATTTTTCACTTTGCTGCCCACATTTATTGGCTTAGTGGTTAGTCAATCTCAGCACCTCTTCAGCGACTGGCCACAAAGTATCTTCTCCCCTTCTGATGTAGGAATTCCTGCCATTCCTATGTGAGGGTACTCGCCTCCTGTTTCACTTTACATTAGCCACTGTTCTGCCTTTCTTTGACACTGTCCATTCTTTCACTGGTACTGTCAATTTTCTTGTTTACAGAATATCTTATTATTCAGTAACTCACTAATACTTTAAATATAATTTTAGATACCAAAAATGTTATCCAATACTGACAATTTATACACTATGTACACCAACCCCAGATTTAAAAAATAAATTTTTTTTAAATTATATTTTTAGATTTTAGATAGGAAAAGTTTATTTCAACTTGTATCATATTTACTTTTGTATGTGTTGCTCATTTATTCTAAGTGTGAAAAAGTGTGCATCGTTTTCATGAAAGCATTATAAAATCAGCGTGTGTCAACTTCTGCTAAAAACGCATGAAGAATTTATGCTTGTATGGTTTTTTTTGTATTGTTTACTGGAAAAAATTTTTGTTTTTGAAAAATGTTAGGATGGAAAAAATTTGAGGCAGATCTCTTGCTTCATATACAATGTACTAGAATGGCTCTGACCTACAGTTTAGCTACATTTATTGTCTTGACTGCTAGGTGAATTGCATAGTTGTAAGAATGAAGTGAAACAGAATGGGTCTAGTGACATGGTGGAACCTAAAATAACAATTTATGACCATTGGCAGTATAATGGGGAATGGAAATAGTTGTACTAAATTCAAGTGGTTTTAGTGGGACAAAACTGGATGCTTTCCAATGTGATCAGAAATTACGTCTTCCAACCCCAAGCAGCACTGATGTTTTTATGTACAGGTGAATTACATTTATACAAACTGGTAGTTTTACTACAACTAATAAATTTATCCAAATATAAGACAGTGTTTTATTGCAATTCTTACTTTTAAAAAGTTATGGTTATTTAATTAAATATTTTTCTTGAGTAGTAGGTTGTGTGTGTGTGTGTGCGCGCCTGTGTGTGTGTGTGTGTGGGGGGGGGGGGGGGGGTTTGTAAAAATCCTGCTAAATTATAGGTTGAAATAATTTTGTGGTTGTCGTATATTGGGGTTAATAGGGAAAATAAACAGTGCAGTCTAACATCCTTAAATTTACTGCATTACATGACAAACAGAATGGCAGTTAGCATAGCTTTACTGGAGTAGCAATACTCTGTTATATGTGACTGATGACTCATTGGTTGTCTTTTCGGAAGATCATGCCTATCATCTATGCTGAAAGAGAATTCCTGTTTAGTATCCTCCCGATCGTATGTTCTAGCTGCAAAAGTTCACTAGTGTTTGTTATAAAGGAGAGCAGCATTATCTGCTGACAGAAGTAACCAAGCAGCAGATAGCTGCAGGGGGTTGTCAGTTCTGAAATTTTAAATGGTGATTTGCAATATAGCCATGGTGAATACATTGAGCATGTCACATTTTTTCAGTGTCACCTCTCCAATATATGCATTCTATGCAGTTCAATGTCCACTAATTGCGGCACTAGCTTATTGCTGCCAGTGCTGCTTCAGGTGGAATGAACCTTTTCTGCCCATATATCCAAAATTGAAATGTTTTCAGTGTATACCTATGTAAAACCTGTTTCATTCCACATAACGATTTTGTTTACCTATCTAATGCCCAAATTGTTAATCTCTTTTTTTTTTTCAGACTGACTTACCGTACAGTGAAATAGAAGATAACAGAATAAATCATCAACTTGTGACACTTGGTACATGCCAACTTGATCATTCAAAAATGTCAAGTATCAAAAAAGGGAATAAGTCATGTTGCTTGGAAGGTATTGAGTGCAGCCACAAATCTCTTGGTACGTGTGTTGACCCAGAGCTTTCTTCTTCAGATTTGAAAAAACCAGAAAACTCTTCCATGTCCCAGTTATTGGTTGCTGAAGACACATTTCCATCAATTATGACTCAGAGTGACATACTTAGTGAGAGAGTTGATGATGTTCTTGATAGAATGACTCAGAGTTGCATATCTTGCATAGACCTGAAAACTGAAAATGATAGCAAGAACTACGCACTTGCAACAGGGAGTTGTGATGACATTGTTTTTCGGAAGCAGCGCCGTAAAAAGCGGAATGGTTCAGATGCAAAAGTGAAACGAGTTTCATTCCATGAAGACATAATAAGGCGGCATGATAACAGCTCTACTTCAGACATTGTCTCATCCAAATCAGCTGACAAGCGTAATGTTTGTAAAGACCGCTATAGTTGGTGTGGAGGGAATGTGGAAACACAACATACACTTCATGGAAACAAGTCTAACATTTGTTTGTCTTCTTCTCCAGATTTGCAATCCTGTTTAGAAAATAATAAGTGTAATGAACAGAATCTGGATAGAAGCAGTAGGATAACAAGCAATTTAATCATTTCTGTGGAAAATTGCTCAAGTGCTTTGCCAGATCAAAAAGAAGTACTCTGTGATGAACGAGGAACTCCAGAGGGCCAGGAAGATCCTCCCAATACATCATCAAAACATCTTGATCCTAACATTGTTGACAATAAGTATGATTCACAGTGTTCATTTTCAAACATGAAGATGTATCCATCATTTGCATCATCCATAGATGAATCAGACTTGGAGAGCATGCTATCAGAATCTGATCCTAAACAGCTTTCAGCAAAATTTCTGGAGAGTCCACTAGCGAACAGTAGTTTCTCAGGGTCACAGCCAGAGTTACTTAGTATGAGAGCTCGACTGATTGATTCAGCCCTGGCGTATAAAACATCTATATTAAACAGGTTCATGAAATCTGTAGCTGAAAAACGAACTTCTAGGAAAAAAGTTAATTCTTTCAAAAGTTTTGGGTTGTTGTATGTTAAAGGATTGAAGAGACGTGTTGAACCAGGAAAACACAATCAAGAAGAAATTGAAGAGATTGTTCAACATGGTAAAGCTCAGTTAAGATTGAACAGGTCACAATTTTGTCCTTTACATCTGGAGACCATTTTTCAGAACTACATCTTCATGAATTCTGAAGAACGATTGTATAAGGTAAGTTTACTATTGTCTTTACTGTCATTTGTGGTTGGCCTATATTATTCATAATTTATGCATCAGGGCTGAAGGTTGGAATATTGAGTTAAATAGCTTTTAGAGTTCATACAAAATATACTGTTTTAATTCAACAAAATCTCTGAGTTCCCATTTCATACTGGTAATGGACAAGGTTCACCTGGTGTATACATTTAGCATGTGCGTTAGAGTAAAAATGCAAGTTATTTTGTTGTTTCCCAATGCTTAGGAAACTCGTATTTATATATTCCATTCTTCTGCAGACATCCCAGTATTTGGTTATCTGTGAGTGTACGTCAGTCTCAGATCTATTTTAATTTCTAGACATTTGAGCAGGTATTTTTTGCCCATGATGATGCCTGGGTGTCTGCTAAGTGTAGATTGTGGTGTTGGGAAAATTTTCATTGTGAAAGGCTACGCAATCCTGCCTTCTTGTCTCTTAGAAAACAACAGCAGATGTTTTGCTTTGCGCATTCCAAATCTTTTCTTTTCTTTCATTAATGAGAGACATAGTTCGCAATAAACAAAATACATCTCCATATTGTCTAACAATAATTAGTATTTTTTTAAACCATTCAATGAATTTATTAACAAATTTTTTTTATGAATGAGCTATATTTTTGTGTATTCATCAAAAACTGTGTTAACTATCAGTGGTGATGCGTGCTATAATTTCATGGACAAGCTACTGCGTGCAGGGGGCATTGATCTCACCAATAAACGGGTAGAGGGGGTTCTGGTGCCCTCCCTGGAAAATTTGGATTTCAAGGTCTAAAATGGTGTCATTATCGTACCTAAATATAAAATACACTGCTTGTAAAAATATTAATATTTTTTAACATAAAATTTGCCCTTAGTGAAAAATATTACAAAGTTACCTTCATCAAACTCGGAACTTTGTCCACTCAAAATCAATATTATTTTAATACCCGTTGACAGTGAGATATTTACATATGCAGCAATTTTGTGTGTACAGAAGTGTAGACACGAAAAATGATTATTTGTTCGTGTAAAGACAGAAAGCAGTCAACTCTATTTTTACCAAATTCTTTAAGAGACAAAATCAAATTTATGTGAACTTCAGAATGCTCATGGTTTTGAGCAGCATTGCACAGATGGTTAAGGTCACAATAACCATTTGCAGTTCACGTGTTAACATCCTTTGAAAACAATACATATGGCCAGTAAAACAATTTTGTTTAAGCTGTTACATCCAGCTAACCACTAGTGTTTCTGATAAAAAAAAATTTTGGAAATTATGTACAAAATTACCCTCTCTTGCATGTTGTCGTGATCCTAAGTTCAGGTGTCGGCCTACCCTCGTTTATGATGTCACATCTTTCCTGATAATTGAAAGCACTGCTGGAAAAATGCTTCACTCATAATCCACACACACCACACTTAAATCCACATGTTTCTGTTGCACTCATTCTATCTACACGGTTCTCAGTCTCACACTGTAATTTTGTAACTTTTATGTAAGGTATACATCGTGCACAAATATGTATAACATTCTCAGCACCAATACTAAATAAAATAAAAACAATACGATTCGTGTTGTGCATGCAAACTTGCCCATGCATAGATCTAGTTACTGTAAACTACACCGCGCCAACTGCCTGCAGCTAGGCCAGCTTCAGCTATGTCCGCTTCAGTTCGGTGAAAAAAGCACTAACATCGTAGCTTCTAACACGTGTTGACGTAGCTATAAGCACCCTTCCCCTCCCCGGGCGGTCTTTGTACCCTTCTGCCTCTCTGTTGTCTGGGAGACAATTGCGACCATCTACCTGCTGAAAGCATTTCTTCCAGTGCTTCCAAACATCTTAGTTTTGCTAGCCAACGAACGAGTTGTTTTCTTGTTATGTACAGTATTGGTTCCCAAGTAGAATGTGTACCGCATGGATGTAAAGTTACCTTAAAGTAAATATAAATTAGAATTTAATATTTATTTTAAATATAACATTGTCGGGAAACTGTCTGGGCAAGCACTGCTTGCCTTGCTTGCCGTAACGAGACACCACTGTTAACTATGTAAATACAGTATAACTATGCCATAATGAGTACAAGTCATTTTGACACACTAGCTATACCAACAATTTTTGACTGCAGCATCATTCTCCACATGAAATACATATTAATATACTATTTTAAACAGAGTAACTCTTTGTGTTCTCGCTGGCTGTAACAATATAATAACTAAATGAGCTGAAACACTTGTTCATATAGTGATATCATTAGAGTCTGCAAACACTTCAAATAAACTTAAGTGTTGAAAGAATTTAAACCATCGGTCCTGGTTATGTCTTTGTCGCTTGTACATGAATGGATTTGAATGTTCCCTCGCTTCTTTGCCTATTTGGCTACTGTCTCCTATTCGATGAATGAGTAGGATTCATAAAAACAAGGGGGGAGTAGAGAAAAGTATTGACTTGCGTATGATTTGATCTTTATCCTCAATTTCATTGTTAAAAAGTAATATTTCGGTGTTACTGTTTTTATTCTTGTGAGCACGCTATTAAGTTAACAAAAATTCATGTTAAAAACATATTCATGTAAAATTTGTAATATGTAGCATTGTATTAAAAATTTTGTGTGTGTGTGTGTGCGCATGCGTGTGCGTGTGTGTGTATATATATATATATATACACACACACGCACAGAGAGAGCGTTTTGTTTGCATATGTTTTTAAAGTTATGATAATAAAGCCCACCATAGTTTCATCAAGGTTTTGTGTTTAACATGCTAATATTTTTCACCCTGCCATCGCTTTACACATGTTTTATGAATTGATCTAGTTAGTTTTTTTTTTTATTGGTTTCTCTAGCCACTGAGTTTCTGTGGCCCCACTATTGGATGGTCTAGCCCCTGAGCTACTGCGGTCCCACTATTGGGTTCTTTACCCACTGAGCTGCTGCGGCCACCCTATGGGATCGATCTTGCCACTGAGCTACTGCGGCCCCACTTGATATATTTCTATACACTACGCCACTACTGCCCCACGTGGTATAGCTCTAGCCACTGGGCCACTACGGCTCTTGGGAGGGAATTGAAGACAGCCCATAGACAAAAAAGAAAGGAGAAAGTACGAAACCTTTTTTTTAACAATGCTTTTTTTATGCTGTAAAATTACAATAAGAATTCTCCTAAATGAATGAATTTATATTTTTTATGATGGATTGAGATATTTTCCTGGAATAAAAAATTGCTTATGTCACTCTCTGGCCCTCCAACTAATCTGTGCAAAAAATCACGTCAATCCGTGTCTCCGTTTTGACGTGAAAGAAGGACAAACAAACACACAAACACACTTTTACATTTATATAGTAGTAAGGATAACAAGATAATCACATCGTAGGTATTCAAAAATATATTTTCAGAAACAGGAAGCATGGTTTTATTATGACATGTATTTGAAACCTCTATAAATTTGTACTGAATGCCACCATTATATGGTTTGTGTGCATTGGGTACCAGGTAGCAGCGCACTGAATCATCAGTATACTCCAGACTCTGTCTAGAGATAGGTGTCAGTAAAGCTGAGCAACATTCATACGTGAAAATTGCAGTTCTCCATGGTAGAAATGCACATTAGTGTCTTGCTGGCAAAAAGAAGTGTTCAGTGATAAAGTTTTGTCATATTGAACTGTTACATGCTTGGTTAAGAAATGAATCAATTTCACAGACGATGGTCTTCTACTCTTTCTCCATTGTTGGCAAAGATGTATGGAAGACCTGGAAGAATATTGCGAAGGATGTTAGCTGTTTGTGTGTACTTTACTGTGTATTAATTATAACTTTTTCATGACTCTGTCTCTTACAAAAATATTCTAAATATAATTTTTGAAAGAAATAATTGAAGTTTTACTTATAAATAGAGTAAATTTGCTTATTTTCAGTAGTTTTATTTTATGTCTTAACTTGAATTTCTATGTTATACATAATTAAAATTTTCTACGAACATTTATACTTTCAAACAAAAATATTCCTTTCCAGTAACACCATAGATTTGTTAAAAACAAAACTACAATTACTAATTTCACGTACATAATTTTTGGCATTATCTACAGAGAAGTTATCACCAGGGGCCAAGTTGTTGCTGATTAAGTCAAGGTAATGAATTATATAGGTGGAGAGGGGACACATTTGAACACAAAGTTTATGAATTTGATATTAATTCTATTTGAGTGGTTTTACTGTTTGTGAAATGCTGATATTGCCTGGCAGTAGTGCCACAGTATTATGTTACAGATTCTGCCATCTTATTTAAGTTTTTCGACATCCTAACCTGCAGAAAACATCTGTTCAAATTTACCCAATATGGCAGTTTTGAGTTGGCTTGGAGTAGCTTTGAACAAATTTGTAATATCAGATATTGTTTATATATGTGGGAATTGTAACAATTGCATTATTTATTGATTTCAGACCTGTAGATCATGTTAAAAACATAAACCAGGGCCTGCCGTTTGAACAGATTTTATCCATTTTAACAGATTTTTAACTACAGGAAAATCTTTGTGAAAGAACAGATTTTCTTTTCGGCCAATGTTGAGACCCAATATTTTCATTTATGGGCTGTTAAACCAGATGATAATAGGGTGGCAATGTTGGAATAAGAGGGGCTCAACTGCTGTCATTCTTATTCCAAATACTTTACTGGCAGGTTATCACTACAGGACGGCAAAGGGAGGATGGGATATGCCTCCCGGAAAGAGTGAGACAAATGCCGCTTCCACCCCACTGTGTCCTGCTGTGAAAGGCAGTTTAAGAGATAATCATATACAGCTTGTATTGCAGGACACTGAATTACGATCTTTACAGGCGCTTCACTTCAATGACACCTCGTCATATTAGTATTTAAAATCTTTTAAAAGCAATGATTCTGACATTCATTACCCGAGAACTGGCAGTGCTTTAATTTTACTCTCAGTAAAATAGAGTGCTGAATTGAAAAACTATACATATTAATAATTTTAAATTTTGTGAATATGAACAAAGTTGAATTATGCTTAGAAATGTGATACACGATCTTGTAGATTTAATATTTTTTATTTGATAAGTTAAAAACATCAATTGCTTAAGTTGCCATTGCCTAAATTTAAAAATAAAGTACTAAAGTATATTTTGACTACTGCTTTTATTCTCTGATTTTGAAGAATTCATGTGAAATTAATAAACAAAAGTGTTAGTGTGAGTGGCGAAATGAATTACCATGGTTTGTATATTCCAAACAAAAACAATTATATTAAATATGTAGGTAAACATCCTTCATATAGACTTTTTTCTGTAATTTGCAGATTTTTTAACTCCAGGATTTGACCCAATTATTCCAGGATTTTACAGGATTTTTATATACAAGAACCAGTGTTTCTGCTTCAGGGCTTGTGGCAGTCCTGACAAAAATAAACAGTTGTATCACTCTTAACTGTATGACCATGTGCATAATTTAAAATCAATTTCTATTGGGCTTCATTAAGTGAATTAAGTGGGTTAGGAGTGTTAAGACTAATGAGTCATCGTCATCGTTCAGAGGAAATTCTTCTTGTGATTTGGAACTTGTGTTAATCTGTTACTTTTCTTCTTAGTGAATGCAGTTTTATTTTGCTTTTCACGCTGCTTTTCTTTTTTCTGCTTTTTCTTTTCTAATCTTTCCATGGTTTCATTTTCTACCCTGTTCTTTCCCGGAGTGTCCGTTAGAACTCTGGATTTCCCGTGCTTTATTCCACGGCCTCCTCCTGTCTTCCTTAGCTCTGCTTTTAGCAATAGACGAACATATTCAGGGGGTACAACATAATTATGTGACATTGTTCTTTCTTGAGCAGTCAATCCAAATGTTCCTGGAGCAGTATCTGCTACTAAAGGAGTGTTGACTGGCCTATCTGTCATAGCTGAACATTCAAAATCTTCATCTCCAAAAACTGAAGTAGAAAATTGCCAGATACCTGTGTTCTCAAATCCAAAAATTAAGTTTTTTTCTGCTAAAGGAAGGATTGAATGTCTCCTTGGACATTCTTGTTAAATGTGCCACGGTTATTGTCTTCCCAGGATTATTTAACTCCCATTCATTCTGGCAAACAGCAAACACTTTTCCATAATTCTGTTGGAATGCAACTACATTTTCTTTGTTGAAGCTGGTGGCACATGACAAACTAGTGTCTTCAGGTTTTCTCAAGCTGTGAGTTGTGTGACGTTTCATGTAATGTTTCAACCATTCTATGCATGCCAGTTGTGTTTCTTTCCATTTCTTTGGGCATCATCCTACAGCTTTTGCATATTCAAATGCAATTTTATGAATTTGCAAATATATAAGTCCATAGTTCATTCTGTAACTTTTCAAAATATAATCTTCTAGCATAGCTTCTTCATCCATGGTAAAGACCTGGTGGACTGTGTATTTTGATGTGAACTGTTTCCTATTTTCATTGTTGGCAGTACTTTTGAGTCTGTATAACAGTGTGGTGTGTGTTAATACTAAATGTTGACGCAGCTGCTCTAATAGACATGTCATTCTGTACATCAGCTTCCATTGCTCTAACCATATCATCTTCACACAAATCAGAAATTGGGCTTCAAACGTTTCTTCTTGTAATCTCTGACCATGATAACCTAGTAAAGAAACAAATATATTAATGTTACAGAGCTGTAGAGCTGTCACACAATGGTGCAACATAACATTTTCTTCATTATCTTCAACTATTTGTTGATTGGAGTGGATTTGAATACTGTTCAAATGTACCCCACATGTGTTGTACAAATCTTCCCCATGTAGCATACTTTAAAGAAACTACTCACAAAGAAGTGAAGTTATGTTCTTGCGAGATAAATAAATTATCAATGTGTAGCCTAAAGATAATACTTTCTTGTAGTACATATAGATTTCCACAGCAATATAAACTGTACACTACACATTTTTACAGGTGTGGTGGCATAAATTTAGTTTTAAGTACTGTAATTAAACACTTCCACTCTACAGATACAATTGTAAACTGAATTGGCGGGATACATGTGACAGCTATGGAGTTCAGACTTGCCAACATAATTTGACAGCTCAACTCTTTGTCTATACTTTAACAAACTGTTCCTTTGTTAAATAAAAGTACTGAAAGTGTAAAAAAAATGTGAATGGAAATTAAGCGCAGACATTGTGTAACATGACATATAGGATAGTACAAACATTGTAAATCTGTCGTGCCACTACCATCCAGAACCGATAGCGACAGAGGAACATGGTAGTTTAAGGCGAGTGGGTGAATTCTCCAAAAGAGAATTTATGAATTAGCAAAGGGATTGGTAAACTGATGCTGGATGTTAGTGCGTAGTCAAAGTCGACAGTCGCCTAGGGCACCTGACAGCCTAAGACTTTCTTTGGAGGTGAGTGGAATTTCGTGGAGAATGCTGACCCGGGACCAGAATATGGTCTCACAATTAATACATTTTTTGCTTACTACGTTTAAAATTGAAAGGAGCTCTAATATAAACACTGTTCAAATACAATTAATTCCTTAGTGCACCCCTTATACTCCTGGGATAATGACTGAAGAGGGAACTTACAGTGAACTCAGTTTTTACACATATATGGATGTTTGGAAATGCATTTAAACTCACTATCTCACATAATATGCTGAACTCACTTAATATAATTAAATTAGATCTACTACCATTCACACAACGTTCTAGACAATTACTGGGTGGAAAGCTATATTTTATATTGAGCTAGATTAAAACAGTTCATCATACTTTTGGCAAAGCCCACGGATGATTATGGATGGCATGCAGAAAGTGCAAGGGCATACCTTTTCCTTGCATATTTGGTAAATGTGGGTAAGAGTATGAGCACTGCTTTTGCATGAAGGTCATGGCCTTTTGGGAATTACTCCAACATATTCCTGTACATGAGGTTCTCGAAGACAGTAAACTGAGTTCATTTTAATTCAAAATTATTAAGTTCTTTAGACCATGCAAATTGCATCTTTATTAAAATTTAAGTAGTATGTCTTAAGTGATCAAAGATACTATAAATGATGTTTTACGACAAACGTTTATTAACAAGAAGTTTTACCAAACACAATTAACGAAAAACCTTCCAAACTCAATCAATAAGAAACTTTACCTTCCATAATTTACAAGAACATTATCCAAACTCGATTAATATGAATCATTTCCTTCCCAAGTTAACAAGAAAAGAATCCATCCTTAGTTAATAAGAAACTTTAAATGGGTTGAAAGTCGACAACAAATTGACTGTCCCAAAAATATACATCTCACTCATTCTCTGCTTAAAACATGAAATCGTTACATACCACAAGGAAACAATGCAGACAATGTGGTCTATCTTCATTTATCCTAAACTTACGTATTTAAGTTAAAATTTCAAAACTACAAGAGGGCATTGTTCACACTCTGCGATGCTACACACAGCCCGCACTTGCAGAAAGTTAGTCTCAAAATGGCTAAGAGGCTGCATGCGCAACCTTAGAAATACCTAGTCTCATGGTGACCGTGCCTTCAAACATATCGCTCCATGTCGGCACTACTTCCACTGCAGACTCACGCCTACTGGGCTGTCTGTCACTCAATTAACGAGCCACCTGTGCCAGGCTGTCTGGTCTCGATGCTGCTATTCATTTTATTTCTTACTAAACAATATGTTTATACATTTACAATTGGACATAGTTTTGGGCAGCTTCTCGAATCACAATAAAAACATGAACTTAATTACACAAATTTAAATAACAATTTTTAGCACATAGCTTTAAAATAATTAAAGAGTCCGTTGTTCTTTAGCGTTCTAAATGCCATGAAACAATATGAGCATTTAATAGGAGGCGGGTAGCTTTCTGACAAAACCCTCTTCTTAACCAAATACTCCAGCCTGAATGGCTGAGTAATAATTGACAATCAGGATTTTATCTTTTCTAACTATTTAATGCAAACAGTAAACAGTGGGTCAACAGCTATATTCATCAAATCATAAGTGACATCAACAAGTTACTTGGCTGGGAACAGTGTGGTAAGTTGCTCTTGAAGTAGAAACCTTCCTAGTGGGTCCCATACTCAACGCCTCATTCTAGTCCTCTGTACCAGAGCTATATACCTGTGCTCTATACCAGAGCACATCATCTTGACACTGCGTGTTAATAAAGTATTTAAAATTTGCAAGCTCATGCAACATCCAATTATCTTTAAGTAATCGGAGCCCACCATTGTACTCCATTCTACATCTCCATTTTCCGGACAAGCAGGAGGCCCATACAAAAGGTAATAAAGGAACCTGGGAGCCTTCCACTCGCCAACCATATAATTTCTTCAATTCTCAGAGGGTACCCAACTCTCAATGTGTGATCCTCTTTAAGCAACTTAGAACAATAATTCCCAGACAATACCATTACGCAAATAAGGACATAATTCAATAACCCAAAATTTTCTCAGACTTGTCCTCCACCCTCGTTCGCGTGATTTAAGCAGCACGAGCTTTTGTTGACCTATTAAAATCATATACAAATATAAAGTCACAATTTGAAACATCTCTGAGATGCAATGCATCTGTTAAATATTTTTGAACATCAGCATTAAATTCAGTTACATGTATACCAGATTACCAAAAATTTTCAAATAATTTATGCAAAGCATGAATACTTGCATAGTTTTCATTCATAAACACAAAACTGAACATTTTTTTAGGTCACACAGGTTAAATCAACTACACACAAAGCTTTTATAAAAAATTTGTATACTCACATTACGGAGTATTCAACTCATTATAATTTGCTATAGCACCTCATCTCATTTAAATTCTTATAATCAAAATGTGAAAGTTACTAACAGTGCCTACAAAAAAAGACCAGATTTCATTTAATGATCTCTCAATGAAATCATAATTATTACCATAATTCACAATTGTCTTTCACATGAACAAAGAGGATATGAGGGGCTGATTACTAAGAGAACATCACCACATATTAAGCCACACAGGCCCAAAATTAAATATAAATATGGCCACCCAGGCCAAGTGCCACACAGGCTCAAAACAAAACACATCACATAGTATCAAATGTTCTATTAAACCACCACAAATTAACTTGCTTGACACTTCAACAGCAAAGCACTCTGACGCAACACAACAGTGTTCAAAGGAAGTTAAAATAATAACTCAATATATTCTACAATAAGGGGTCAAGTATAAATATTCACTAAATTCTATAAATTCAGCTTTCATTTCAAATTTATTTTTAAAACTTTTTTAATTCCCAGCATATAGTTAGCAAAATAAGATATTGTAACATAGCAAGGGCAAGTTAATAGTCCTGCTACAGTTACAGTCCAGTTTACTTCAGTGGATAGAGCATGATATAAGTCACTATGTTGTAGAAATAAAAAGAAATGAATTTCTGTTTTGGAAAAGTTACTCAGTTTTATTGACCTTTCAAAACCGACACTTTTGCAATCTTGGAACAAGTCAGAGTCACGAACAGTATCAATGAAACATAAATTTGAAACGTCACAGTAGTAATTTGTTAATGTTCCTTCCACATTCACATTACGAGACAGGCAAGTACGTGCCAACCATCATGTCTGCTCCAGGACTGTATAATATCTGTTAGTTGACCCCGGACTCTCAGCTCGTAGCTCTGTGCGTGGCTATTCCCTCTCCTAGCTAAAAAACTAAAAATACAATTTTGCTGGTTCTCAAATCCCTTTTCTTCCTTCCGAATATGGAACTCCTTTTGCACAACGTCTTGCTATTGGCCAAAACGTACTGTGTCGCAGCTAACTTCCTCGTCTCCCAAAACCAAAATTGCTTACTACCAGGAAACTACAATAGAATTTGAAAAAAAACACTCTTATCTCAAAACTAACAAAACCTGAATTACCACTGCAAAACTTGAAAAGCCAATCCACTGCAGATAACCACTGGAATATGACTTCAACTACTGATAAACTATTCCTGCTCCACATGGCACCAAAGCAATATTTAGAACGTTAGACTCATTTGCAAAAGAAAAATTAATTTAAACAAAAATCTTAATTTAAAAATATAAAAAAACTGTTAAAAAATACATAACCTGCAAAGATATTTTACCCCTCTCGATTTGAGAAAAATTTTGAAGAAACATTTACCAAATCAAAACCTACTTGGTATGCGGTTACTCTATAAACTGCTCTGAGCTTATTCCTTACAAACAACTTAAGTTTACACTTCAATAAAAAACTCAATTACAAAACTAAGTTATTCATCGTTACTTGTTATAGAAGAACACATGATATCTACATAGAGGCTGCAAGAAAACAACACATATTTCACTTATGTACATTGCACTTAAATCCAAACATTCATTCACAGGTAAATTTTTGGGCAACTTTCAAAAGCTAAAAATTAATTTTAAATATTTTTCCATGTCAAAGAATTTAAAACAATACAGATTTACAAACATTTTCAGGCTGTTACGTAATTTCCAAGAAACCTTTACAGTTCTGTGGTACAACTCTTACAACACCATATTATAATAAAATTTCTTTACAAACTTGTCTGGTTATCTTTATGATACTCTGCGAACCTCTAGTTTGAAAACCATACACAACTGTATACAATATTAAACATCTTTAATTTGTCAGTTTACAATATTATATAAAAAAAGACACATTACTTCAAAGTTATATCTACAAAGTTCACGCAAAATTCCCCAACAACAATATAATCATATTTTGAAATATATTTTCGCAGTATTTATAAAAAAATTTTTTTTTTTTTATAAATTTTTCTTAAATCTTATTATATTTGGTAAAAGAACAGTTGTAAGTATTTAAAAGTGTAAAGTATTCAGTTAAGGTTGAGGGTGTAACCACTATTTTCTTCCATACTAATTCTATATATGCTCATTATTATTTTAAACCCTCACTTGGATCAGCACACAACATTAAACAGCAAAAGTAGATCTGGCCCTGCCCCAAAACTACAAAAGCCACTGCCACATTCACTTTAAACAATTTCATATCTATGTCAGTGCTGACAAAAGGGAGACTCAGACCTGTCCCACCCTAAACTTACTCTCATTGCAAAGATCCAAGGACATCCTAAAAACTGAAGCAACCTTTTACCACTACATCTTGCTCTTATTCATTTCCAACTCACTACACCGCCTCAACTTTTTATTATTTGTCAACACTAAAACAACAGGAAAACTATTTGTGTCAATTATAACTTTACATTTTACATAGTGTTAATTTTACGAAATTTTTATTTACTTTTCAAAACTCTCATTTCATTGCAAAATTAATTACATTCTTAAACATATACCTCAACATCTCTTAATTTTTTTCCAAATTTCCAACTTTTCAAAATCAAATAATTTTTTTTAATTATCTTTAAATAAATTCTTTAACCTCTGAAACAGGTGCAAACTTTTAGTTTTATATTCATTGTTACTGATAGACATTCTGCTCAAAGTACAAGAATTAACTCCATAGCGACACACAAACAAAACAAACCTTACCTTTAATGGTAAACAAACTGCGAAACTTTTACATTATACGATTCGTCCATTTATCCACACACACTCTTTACACAAGCATTTAATTATTACAAACTTCAAAAAGAAAATGTTACTGTAAGATTTGCAAAACATAAAATTTTAACAACTAATAAATGTTCCTTACAATACCGAAAAGTACAAATACAACTACATAACTCGGCATTGTTAATTTTTTAAATGTTATTGTCAACAACACATTACACCAACAAAAATTTTAAAATATATCTATATTTCTCTTAAGTTTTTTTTAAAACACTTAATTTTATTCCTTTTTCTCCAAATATTCCTTACACTGTTAAACTGTACTTAAATCCATTCCTCACTCACCTACTTACATTCTCCTCCTCCAAACCTCTGTTTCTGTTTTAAAAAGAGAAAAAACAAAACATTGATGATTTATAGAATCCACATAAATATTTAGGTGGAAAATTGCAGCAATCACCGAACTGCATTAAAGGCAGTCACTAAGATAACTGCAGCAGCAAATTACATTATTTGTTATAATCTACATAGTAAATAATTTAATCATAAACTCCCTCTTAGTGTAATTGCATTAAGAGGTTGGGGCAGGGCTAGCCCCTTAACACGTTGCCTGAATAAAATGGCGTTGTTTTGGTGCTACAAAACAGTAAACGTACAGTATAACACTTTTACTTAAATCCTTTGTCCTCTCTTTAAGTTATTACTATTTCTGTTACTATAATATTACAAAGACTATACTTCAGGTGACTTATCAGACAGTATAAATCAGGACTCAATTATTTATAATAATAAACTCTTTTTATTCCATCAAATTTATCCACAACTTGAATATTACAGTCCCTAATCCTTTACTTATTATACTATATAATTATTGCAATATTTCAAACTATCTCTCAGACTGTATCTTGAATGCTCGTAACTGCGTAACTTCCCTAAGGGCTCTACCTTGCACCCTAATTATATAGTACCTACCACTGATTCACGCACTTCTCGAACGAAGCTCTTCCTTTGCAATGTCGAAAAGTGGAGTTGTCATACTGACTAATGTCTCCAGATGTTGAATAGAATGTTTTAAATTTTAATATGTAGTTTGTTAAATTATGTAGATGAGATAAACAGACTGTAGCATTATGTTGTATACATAGAGGCAAGATTATATGGTGAATAGAAATAAAAGCGAAATATCACCGAAATACAAGTTATAACACCGCCAACACCAAAATTAAGTTAATACACCAATAAAACACCGAAATTAGAGTTAAAACACAAAATAAATTGAAATATATCCATAACAAAAAATGGTATCTTAAAATATCAAAATTTTAACAATTTAAAATTAAATTTATGACCTATATACTAATCAAAATAATTAAAAAAATTTATTTTAATTAAAGATTTTTTACGCACTGGAGGATGGCGAAAGTGTGTATGTCTATATATATATATACACACACACACACACACACACACATATATATATATAAAAAGTAAAGAACTTATAACAATAATATAGTTTCAATAAAAGATTTTTTCTGATAAGTAATACCTATGCAAAATGTTTTGTGCAGTAACCAAATGAAAATCCACATTCTTTGGAAAATTAAACATCTGTGCCATAAAAAATAATCCCTAAAATGTGATTTTTTCCCTTTAGTTTAACTACAGAGATGCTCACTCTTGGATTTGTAGTTGTATAAATCTTAAGTATTATAAGTGTTTATTTAAACATGTGTGTAAGTACACACTATTACAGTATTGTTAACTATACCCAGAATACGTAGAAATAAAAGCAATTACACTGAAATATTAAATTTTTAAAATCAATCTGAATTAAAATATTATTTTGATAATCACTTATTGTACTAACCCAAAGTCATCGCGACTCGATTTTGCAAGTACGTATTGATGCACATATAGTAAATCTTTTATGACGATAAAGAGGAAATTTACAATTTTTAATGACAAAATTTTCTTTTAAATAACACCATAAAATCTTGGTTCCATGTATACAGATTAATGGTGTAACGTGTAATTGGCACACACGTTATTAAAAGTACTATACAAGCAGAAGCATACATGTGGCTATACATAAAGAAGTTAACTTAAACTGACCATGACAAGAGATTGAATAATTCTTTACAATAACAAAAGATTTCCGTAGGAATACATACAGGGAAGTAACATCAATAAACACTTGTACAGAGATTTGATGGAGGTTTTCATATGTGCCTTAGGCACATGTTGAGTTCGTGTAGTTATCGTTGCAAGGAATATTTCACACACTTGTTAACACAGTTCTGTAACACTTTAATTTTTGTACGTCGCACTGTTCTTGAAATTGTTCGGACTCATTACGAGTGGTTTTTTTTTGTAGGAAGTGCACGCAAAATGTTGTGAAAGTTCAGTTTATTCAGTGTGCAGCTGACGTAGATTAACGTGAATAGATAGTCTTTTGATTTCACTTTCCACATTTGAACAAATTTATTCACTTCTAATTATTGAATATATAAAAATAATAACAGAAATTGTAATGACAGAGGATTAAAATTTGATGTGATTATATACAATTGGAATTAGCATTTACTAGACATTAATACAGGAATGAGACAACTAGTATTTGACAATGATGTTGAATTCGTCAGTTACCACTATAGTAAAACTTAACAACTATATTTGAGATACTGGTCGTTGTAATATGCATAACATAAGTAGTAAAATAACGACCATTCTCATTATCCATTTACCGTATAACTAATGTTTTATGAATACTTTATTAAATTTATATGTACATAGAAAACTATTAGTTACAATTGATATTGCACATAATTAAGAAAAGCGTAGACTAGGATCCAAGTCATGTGAGGTAACATGAAAATTACACACAACTATATACCTTACATACTTTTCTATATATAGTAGTTTTCAAGATACCTTTGAGAACCATTGCTACAGTTATAACTGTGCTTAAGGTATTTCATGGCTAGAAGTAGTGTGATAATGTGATTAGAAAGATGCCAGTAATTAATAATGCTATCTAAAAAAAATTAGTCATAATGCCAGGAGACATGCACTTAAGTAGAAGTGTCAATAAGTAAATTGCACCATAAAGACTCTGTGGTCATTATTTAATAAAGAGAAGGCGAAAAAAAAATTTTCCCTCATAGGGTCCAATCTACCAATCCCTTCCTTTGGGTCTGACAGCTGTGCCCGTGCTTGGCTAAAATTATTGACTTCAAACCAAGGTGCTTAATGCCGAGGTTAAGAACCTCACTTGTTAATACACATACTTACACAATTTTATGTATGCGACGACTGCTCTGGACGTACCATGTAGCTGAATTGAAGTGTTTGCATTGTAGCGGGCTCCAGGGGGCCCGAACACCAGAACCTAGAAGTTAACTTTGCATGTACTATGGATTTCAACAATGTCCAATGTCCCCTGTCTTAATAACACCTCTGAGTAACCTAGGTACGCGAGAGTATAAAAGCAAGAGCCAAGCTCCCTCCTTCCCCCCCCCCCCCCCAACTGGTAGACAAGTGAGGCGACAACGTTAGTGTCAGTGTGACACAGAAGAACGCAGAGGTCCGGGGAGTGCTGGGCCATCTACGAGATACGTCTTACTGGTGAGCATAAGTCCGGCTAGGCGATAGGGTGGCATTTCCTTTATTGAGACCCTGTATTAAAGAGTAATATCACGTGGCAAGGCTAGAGTCTATTGCGAAGCTATATTCTTGTATCCGTTTGATTACTAGTTAACCTATTGGTCGAGTAGCTCTATATCATGTATTGTATCTGTAAGGCAGTTCACCGTTTTGTGTAATTGTAACCTCTCGTGTTAAAGTATAATATAGTCAGATGGAGTAAAGTAAATTTAGTAGATTGTGGAGAAAGATATTGTAACAGTGTTTCAAGTATTGTGGTATGTCCAGTTAGAGAGTTGTAATAAATATGTTTGGTAGAATCCCCTCTCATTAATAGTCACTAGCAGTAATTATTTCCCTGTACGAACCTGGCCTACTTTGTGAGGATGGAAGGATTGAGAGTAGCAAGAGTAGTTGCATATTATTAGTGATAGGTAGGCAGGAGCATAACACTGATGGAGGCGCAATCGTTTCCTCCCTCTCATTGCCAAGCACCACCACGCGCGTAAATTGTTTAATTTAATTTGACGCTCGCAGTGAAAAACATGTAGCAGCACCTCACTCTAACCACGACACGCGTAGACACACATTACACCCCTTTTGTAGTAATAACATTACAGTTAATTATACAGTTCATATCTTTAGTTCAAAAGGCAATAGTTTAATTTGCGTAGAAATGTGCATCACACAACGTAGGCGCGCGAGCGCTCGGCCAGCTCTTAGCCTTCCGGCCAAGCCCACGCGTGGCAGGCGTCAATTGAGATAGGTCAGGCAGCCACATGCGTATCACAGCGTAATCGCGCTGCAGCCCTTGCCACGGCAGAGTTACATTTTCTACCTTCCCTAGTCCCCAGAATGCTTTTGCTTTTGTATGTGTGAAGCTAATGCATGAATAACTGCTTTTTAAATTGCTTGACAGAACATCTGTTCATTTGTACCAACTAGCGACACTTCACTTATTTTGGTGTGTTTTAGAAGTGTTTCGCTACATTCCTTCGCTTTGTAGTTTGTTATAGTTATAAGTTACACAAATGTGCACGGGCATACATTACCACACTACCACACTTCCCGCTCCCAGCTGTCACAGCTAGCGTTCCTTTCATAAGTTTTATCGGGCATTTTCCCCTATTTTCGTTTCCCGCCTGAGCGAGAAGGTATCCACAATGGCTCGCTCGAATGATTATTAAGATATAGCATCTCGCTATGTACCATATGGCAATGGCCACCGAACGTCACCCAGGGAAAATAATGGTGCCCCGCGAAGAGAAAACGGAACAGGAAACCCGTACGATGGTGCACGAGTAGTGCGGCCATGACACGTGGCAACAGGGAATTGTCACAGAAAATGTTCAAAGATTGTCATATCGTGTCAGGGCCTCCCACAAATGCACAGTCACTCATTCTTAGAATATAAATTCTCTAGGATGTCATAAGTAATCAATACTAGCATATGCGTATTCAATAAATTTTCCAATCAACTAGGTGCTTCGAATTAATGTCATTGTACTATATGAGTTAATCACACATTTATAGCCATTGCCTAGTATAGTGGGTGTTCACTTAAGCATAATTACAACTCACAGCGAGTTTAATATTTGGTATTATCTCCCAGTGAATGTTGAGTGATGTGCTATTCAGTAGGACGGTGACATAGTAATATATAAAAATGTTCTGTTTTTCGTAAAGTTTTGGATTATTACCTATATTACGTTTACCAACCAATCATTATAGTAATTTTAATGCATTTTAGAATATTTTACAGTAAGTTTAGTACTTGCGGACTTTTCATTGCTAATGGTAAGGCAAATAGAGACATCTCAGTGAGCATTTAAGTAGATAGCCGCAGTGGGCTATAGAGAACAGAGTCTTGGAATATTGAATAAATTTTAAAGCTTAACGGTCAAATTTGTTTGCATTAGAGTTGCTGTAGGTAAACTTATTAAGATACATCCATTATCCAGTATATTCCAGCGTAAATGATGGTGGGTCTTGTATGTGTCAATTTACAGTATATTGTCCCTAGCATAGATTAGGCCTTTATATTTTGGACAGTGTAACACTGTCAAATATTCAATGCAGTGGATTGCGTACAGCGCTATCAGCACGAGTGCATCGGCGACTGGCTGCTTTGTGATCCAGTTTTTGTGTACCACCATCACATTCTCCACCACCCCCCCCCCCCCCAGCCTATCCCTCCCCGTCCGCTCAGCCAGGCGGTGGCGGCCACGCATATCAGCAACATGTTGCAATTGTATCTGCTTCCCAAATGGGCGCATTGTGTGCACATGCCCTCGTTACACTTTGCCACCGCATCCTAAATTCTACACAAATGGCAACCCCACTACTGTATTATTCGGTGTATTAATGGCGCCGTGCCACAAATTGGCACACGAACACGCGCGTGTGCTACTTGGTCCAACCCCCCCTAGTTTAGAAAATTCCCCACCCACCCATGTATAAACTAATTTATCAATTTATAATCATTTACATTGCCCTATTAAGTTCTAAGTAACTTCCCTTTTAAGTCATTGGTTTTAAAGATTACCGATATTCCTTATAGATTAATTTATATATATGAGAGTATTCAATATTTTTCCAGATACCTCTAATTACGCCATTAGACCTCTGTGTGTGTCGATCGTAATTTAGCTCCCACATATGAAGTTCATACAATTCTATGTTAATTTCCTTACTACAGTCAATTATCAGTGATCACTGATTATGCACAGTTTTAATGCAGTGACAGTTATATAACTAACCCGTATTATCGATTGAATATTTTTCCACTGCAAATTTCACACAAACAACATAAAGGTATGCATAGTGATGTTACATTATCTATTATATTGGTGGTTGATATGTTTATCAGTTCCGGGGTGCATAATATATACGTTCCCCAGCCCCACTATTCAACTCAATGGCACGCTACCCTCGAGTATGCCATGAACAAGGATGGAATGAACACTGAAAGGTAATGGATCATTGTGGCCAACAGTTTTATCCCGTTAGGGTGGATACTTACCCCAGAGGTCATCCCTTATAATCCCCTTCATTTTGCGTGAGATGCGGAATTGCGGGCCTGAAGACGGGAGGAGGATCCCACCAGGCAATTTCCTCCCTTTTTACCCTGCTGGCCTTGACGAAGCTTCAGACAGGGGGATCTGAACCTTTATATTGTGTGGTCCTACGTGCGACACAATAATGTCCCTTTGGCAGTGTACATGAGTGCACTGACTATTTCTGACATCAATGAGGGTAAGCCATGAGTGCAATTTTCCTTGTTCTATATTGTATTCATGTGTTAGTGTGTAAGACAAAAGTTGTTTTCCCCGGTTTGTATCATTTATATCTCCATGTGTACTGCCATTGTTATACTTCATTGCCCACATTTATTTTATATTTACTTATTTATAATGTTCAGATTTTAATATTGATTATTAATCACATTTCCATGTCATGTGCTTGCTTGTTTCTCTATTGACGTGCACACAGAGGATAGTTAATTGGTGTAATAATAATAGGTATGATAAGCGTTCTACATTTCCTTACTGCTTGCGGTCAACCTTATTATTTTTAATTCAAATAATTTTAATATATCATATCAACTTATTTTGCTACTATAATAAAAGCTCTTTAAGTTTTTGTTTTGTTGACATAGTTTAAAAGCGCGGTCCATCATGACTGCAGAAGGGCAACTTACTTTTGTTTGAATTCAGAATTATTCAGGACTTTCATATTCTCTGTATTATATTTGGCAAATGCTCTGTGTATTCCACTTCGTTATTTAATATGTCACGGAATGTTTTCTAATACTGTACGTCAACACTGGCATCTTAATCATTTTCAAATTATACCCACACTTTTATCCACGACTATATTACACCTTCTGTATAACAGGATTGCAGTGTCAGCTTTAACCTATGTAAATCTCCCTCCCTTTTCTCCCCCTTTTTTTGTTGCAGAAGAAGACAAAAGCGCAGACGCTGATAGTTGACAAAGGTGGCCAGGTAGTCATGAACAGACATACGTTTCAAACAACCACAGTTGTATGCATTTTTCTTCAATATAATTTTAACTATTTCTTACACAAAATGCTAATCCAGTCAAGTATTTGAGCTATGCTAACGTTCAGGAGGCTTTAACATAGCCTACTGGTAATAATTAAATAATTTATATATCTTGAGAACTGGGTATACACAGAAATTAGTTCACAATTATATTCTACAGCAGTTCCAGTGTCAACAATTAGGCCATTTCAATTATCTTATGAATATTTTCCACAATTATATTCTACAGTTCAATGCAACAAACAAGGGCTGCCAGCCAGTGTATCCACCTGTAAGTTACTAGGTACTTGGTATATGGTACAACATAATTTTTCAGAGGCTTACAAGACCTCATAATGGTTCTAGTCCTGCTCTTCTAGTCGAGCTATATAAGTAATTGACCAAAAGACTCATTAATAACTTCTAAATTTACTGAAAAAAAATTTTCAACACTCCAGTTTATTAATTTTGTTTTCACTTTATACATAGCTAGTAACTAATAAGGGGTTCCCCCTACCTTGTCTGAATAAATAAATATATATATAATAGTTATATAATATATATATTATTAAATGACTATTATTATGATTCAAAATGCAAACTTTTTTTATTTTATTAAGTGCATCTCTGAGTTGTGGTTGTGTTCCATTTTTTTCCTATCCTTACTAATGTATATATTATTTCATTCCAATAAAATATTAAGGTGTCATAACGGTCCATTGGACATATATGTTTGTTTTCACTCTGTAAAGTACAAATGCAATAAAATATTTTTACAATTGTAGGTTAAGTGATACTGGCCGGTATGTATATAACATATATTAGATGTAAGTATTTTATATTTTTCCTTCAAGTGAAATTTCAATTCATGTAACTTGCACAGTGACTCATATTAATTCTTATATAATGTAATGCCGTACACTATGATACAACGCAAAGTTTAACTGTGACATATGAGACATAGACACCTAGCATATATCAGTGCCAATAAACTCAAAGTTCACACAATATAAATGGTAAAGTGAATCTTCCAATATGCACAAAAGACTGTACCCAGAAACCAGTCCAAATACTAAGTGAATTCCAGAATATTCTAATTGCTTACAAAAGATAGTTCTAAATGAAATCATTACCCACGTGGTAATATTTGCAATATTTTTGTCTGTGCAAATAATTGTTACTCATATCTAAATGTCCAATGTAGATTCTAATAATTTAAATTTTGTATTGTTGAACCTTGTAAAACCAGTAACTTCACTCTATGTAATTTTAGATAGTATCAGTGCAAGTATGTATAGGTTAATGTTCCCTATGGGATCATACAAAACATCATTAAATTTTCTCTTATCGTTTTGTTATATGTCAACTGTGATTGATATGATACTGAGCTCAAATCTTTGTAAGTATTCCATTAAGATCTATAACGTAAGGAATTCACTTCACAAAATTCAAATGTGTTATTTAACCATAAAACTAAACGCCACTTGCATCACAATGCGCAAACTGCCAAGGTGCATGTTCACCAACTGTTACATATGAAAAGTCTTCTCAACCAGAAAATTATCACTAGTTGCTAACTTACTCGTTTATTTAAAACTGTTTAATTTTATTTTTAACTGTCAGGTCAACCTGGTAACTTCAGCCAGAAGGCGCTATTCATGAATTAAGTGGCATTGTAAGGTATTCTTTAAATTAACTCCTACTGCGGGATGCGTGAAGATACCACAAGTGCACAAACTTTCCCACTTCCACTTACCCACGTCCGTATGCCTAAAAATTAAGTGGGCCTTTTAAACTTAAAATGTTAAATGTGGCAATGGACGTACCCAACCCCATCCGTGGTTTCACGTGTGTAGGTATTCATCATAATTTTCTTACCAAAATGTAAACCTTGTAAATGTATTAATGATAGTTAATCTTCGTGCCTTGTCACAACAAAAAATCTTTTAAAAGTCAACCTCTATTGTTGTTCAGTTAAATGTCACAGGATGTCGAATTGGGTACTCCACCCTCGATACTGCCACAAATATAAATTGTGAATGCCACCACCCGTCTTCAAGACACTGGTATCCTACGAACTACAGCAAGACTGATATATCCTCCCGGACCCAAACTCGAACACCTAACCTCAATCTTGGAACTTCTAACCTACAGCAGCCGGGGTGGACTGCTTGTTCAACTGAGGGGGTAGTGTAGTGGGCTCCAGGGGGCCCGAACACCAGAATTTAGAAGTTAACCTTGAATGTACTGTGGATTTCAACAGTGGCCCCCTATTTTAATAACACCTCTGAGTAACCTAGTAACGAGAGAGTATAAAAGCGAGAGCCATGCTCCCCCTCCCCCCATTGGCAGACGATGATGTGTGAGGTGACAACGTTAGGGTCAGTGAGACACAGAAGAACGCAGAGGTCCAGGGAGCGCTGGGCCATCTATGAGATACGTCCTACTTGTGATCATAAGTCCAGCTAGGCGGTAGGGTGGCATTTCCTTTGAGACCCTGTATTAAAGAGTAATATCACGTGGCAAGGCTAGAGTCTCTTGCGAAGCTATATTCTTGTATCCGTTTAATTACTAGTTAACCTATTGGTCGAGTAGCTCTATATCATGTATTATATCTGTAAGGCAGTTCACCGTTTTGTATAATTGTAACCTATCGTGTTAAAGTATAATATTGTCAGATGGAGTAAAGTAAAGTTAGTAGATTGTGGAGAGAGATATTGTAATAGAGTATTGTGTTATGTTCAGTTAAAGAGTTGTAATAAATAGGTTTGGTAGAATTCCCGCTTTCATTAATAGTCACTAGCAGTTATTAGTCCCCTGTACGATCCTGGCTTACTGGAGATAGTGTTATGAGGATAGAAGGATTGAGAGTAGCAGAAGTGGTTGTATATTATTAGTGATAGGTAGGCAGGAGCGTAACAGCATTAAATTCAGCGAATAATATTCCTTCTTTTTGTCATACTTACTGTGTTGTTGTCATTCATGAAAGAATGATAGATATCTTAACAAATTTTATGTACAAAGTAACAGTAGCAAACAGAAGTATAGCTATAACTGCCATGGTGATATAGTAGAATTGCTCTGGATCCAAATACAGAAAAGAGTTCGTTTTCTTTCAAATGAACACGCGATGCGTAGTGTTCAATAGTTTGCAGTACTGGTAGCTCACTATGGTTCATCTGCCAAGTCGTCTCGAGGGCATTGGTTATGTTATAAAAATGTATACCAGCATTCAGTTGTAATTTAGTTAAATCAAAAGATTTCAAGTTCAACCAATGGGTAGTTAGCACAATCTGTTGTAATAGTATAGTAGGTGCACGTAAATCTCACAGATGCATGGCCTCAACAATGATTTGATCTGGTGTAGCAGTTTGACATCCACATGGCACAAATAATGCCACACTCCCTAAATTCTGGTTAGTTACATTAACGTTTAGGAATGTATTTACACATTGCAAAAATGTTCCATCAGGATTGGATAGCACATATTGATGTGGTAAAATACGGTAGATTGAAAATTAGGTGTCGTGAGAACAATTAAATTTGCACGTAGAAAACAACACATTGGCATATAATAGGAGGATAGCTTCTTTTACGCATTCGGAAGCATCACTTGTGAGTGATTCTTTGGGGATGAATATAACATCGACTGGCATGTCCTTTGAGGATGAAACAGCTTTAACCATGCCTTGGGCGCGTCTATGGCAATGGTTGAATGAGGTATTCTAATCGTACATGACTGGTTGGCAAAGCGGTAAGGTACAGGGATTAAATTGAAAACCTGCCATTAAGGATGAGCTCTGGTGATGGGTATCTGCAACTTAATGACTAACTGGGTTGAAATGAAGGAACACTCCGTAATTTCATAAGTGTAATACTTAATAATATCAGCCATGCCAATACTTTAAGTTAAATTAATTTTGAGCAGCTCTGCATTCAATGTGGTAAGATTGTTACTAAGCTGCGATTTACTAACTGCATTAAGGGGAAGTTTATTCAGTTGGCATCTGTGGATGTAACTGTGAACCCAGATCCTCAAGGATTATATTATTATGTGCAAGAGTCTAAAGAAGAGTAAATGGAATTGGGCGTCAATGTTATCCACTTTTACTAACAGCTGAGTTGTGTTGTTTCAAAACCTGAGATATACCATTAATTGTGTCTGCCAGGTAATTCATTTTACCGTGTACCTGGTGTATGTCATTTATGACTTTGAATGTTACATTAATAGCCTGTTTTGTTGTTTGAATGTTACCTGAAAGCATGTTAATCTGAGTGTCAAGCTGTGCATCATTGTCAAGTAATGCACGTAAGTGCCTATTTGTGAGCACGTAACAGCACCAAGAACTTACATCCCCTAGGAACTGAATTCCTCTCTGTTGATGGAAGTGGGTGCTCACATCATATGGGAATTCTCGTAATATTCCACGTTCTACTACTTTCAAATACTCATATATTAACTTTCCATTCCGACAGGATGTTTAATTGCGATTTGCACTTGCTACATGCAGATATTGGTCAAGTGTTGTAGGCAAGGTTGGGAAGTGTAATAGGATAGTGTAAACAATGGGTATACTGTCTTCATAGATAAAACTTCCATCGGCAGGGGTCCGCATGTGTTTGGAAGGTGGCCGGCACAGCGAGAAGGACAAGGAAAACAAAACACAGTGCAGCCACGACCTTGGCAGCATGACGAGCAGGATGGACTCCCCACTCCACCTCAGGAGCTTGGCCATTGATTCGAGTCGCCATGGTTATGGCGTGGTGAATGTGCAGAGCGTTCCTTGTGCCCGTGCAATGCTGCCGACAATGTTTGGCTGTAGAAACAGCAACTTGGTGCAGCTGTAGAGCTGCAGAACTTGTTCACAGGTTGGCGGCAATGGAACCCCTTCTTCACACCTCCGGTCACTTAGCAGTTGCCCAGCAGTACGACGATAGGCAGGGAGACTAGACAAGAGCCTTGCGCTGCCAAATCCCTGCTGTGGTAACCACGTGCTGCGGGCAGAGCTGTGGTTAGCGTGTCCCAAATGCGGCGCTTACAGGTTGCATCGGCAGCACCCGCTGACCGGTTTCTCCAGTGACTCATTTAAGAAAAACATAAAACACTGAACAAATAGATATAGATAACTCAATTACATAATAAGGGAGTCTGAATTAGTGGACATAAACAGGCTTGGTATGCTGAGTACAAACAGTATCAAACTTAGGTGTGCCCATCTTATTTACCTGTATTCGTATCATTGAGTCGCCCAAGATGTCTACGACTCTGAAGGGGCCTCGGTAACAATGTATAAGGGCTTTTTGTCTGCCACGGTTTCGCACCCACACATAATCATTTATCAGGAGTGTACATGGCTTGTGGGTTCTATTGAATTGCACTTTCTGCTGTTGTTGCGCATGTAACAGGTTTACTTTAGCATTCTCACTGTCTTGCAATCATTTATTACACCACTCATTCACGCGGTCCGAATACTGTGTAGCTATCATCTGCACGGGGAATGCCGCCTCGAGACCATGTAGAAGATAAAAAATTGTATACTTGGTAGTATTGTTGATGCTTGTATTATAATTAAATATAAGGAATTCTGCGTAAAGATTCCAGTTGGCTTGTTTGGTATTAGTGTAAGCTGTGAACTGCTCACCTACCAGAAGATTGGTGACTTCAACAAGGTCGTTGCAGTGGGGGTTATAAGCAGTTGTGGTTAACTTTTTAATTCCTGATGACTTGAGTAGATTACTAACTAGGTCATTATGGAAGCTAGTACCATGATTTGTAAGGATTAGTTCTGGGCAACCAAACTGTAAAATTACCAGCTTAAAGTCAGCACATGTGGCTGCGTCTATAGATTTAACTGCCTTAGCAACAGCATAGCGATATATGTATTCTGTCATGACTAAAATATAGCGGTTACCACATGCAGTGACAGGAAGGGGACCCTTATCTTCAAGAGTCCATGTTATTAAAAGATGTTGAGGTGGAATAGATGTCAATTGACCAGTAGGTTTTGTATTAGGGACTTTGGTATTTTTACATACTGGACAAGCTCGGACATAGATTTTCACATCATTGGACATAGTGTCCCAATAATAAGTTTTTTTTTTATCTTCTCTAGCGTTTTAAATGCACCGTAGTGTCCACCTCCAAATATGACATCATGATGTGCCTGAATAATTTCCCTACCATAAACTTGTGGTACAAGAGTGAGCTTGGTGAGACCGTGGGGTGTATTAACTTTCAAAAATTTTTGCCATTGGCTGTGATGCCATAACATCGACTCAATCTACAGTATTTGTTGTCAGCCTGATCTGGACAAAGTAATGCTAGCTTTAATTGCTTTATGTGGCGGTCATGTTCGTATTCTCCAACAAATGGTGAGGTATTAATGACAATTGAACATAAATGAAAAAGTGAGATCAATTTTAATGTACTCGTGGTCATGAGTGTATACAGGCAAGAAATGTGGCTGTTCTAGTTTATTAACAATGAGGATCTTACAGTTTAACACAGGATCAATACATGTTGTTTCAAGACGATTGGGGTTATTTTCTTTGATACAGTGTGGTGATAATTTTACATATTGCGTGCGTTGGGAAAATGACCTCGTTTGTTAACGCCTTGGCCACCTTATTTCTGTCCTGAGATTGTAATTTGATCTTGGAATAGATTTTTATATCATTCCAATGGTTAATTGTGTATTTATATATATATTTTTTCTTAATTTTGTCCTGCTTATGATCATCTTGTAAAATTATAATATAGATTCTGCTAATGCTTGGTACAGGGATGTGCAAGTGATCATTTGTTCTTTAACCTCGTATGTAATGTGGGAGTGTGTGTGCATGTGTGTTTGTGTGCGTGCATGTGTGTGCACTTTCGGTTGAGTAGTGATTCTGCTTAAGGCATCGGGGAGGGTATTTAATTTTCCTTTCATAATATGGGGCTGAAAGTCATACTTACTAAGGGCAATTGCCATTTTCTGAATCCTGATGTTCGCTCTGCCATGGAACGCAAATATCTAAGACTGGCTAGTCTGTTTCAATTTTAAAGCGTAGTCCATATTATAAATATTGACGGAAATGATTGCAGATATAACGTTATGGCCCCAAGTTCTCGTTCTGTCACATTCCAGCCAATTCCTGGATCAATAACTTTTTGAAGCGAATGCAATGATATATAGCTGATTTGTGTGTGGGTTTTCCTGTATAAGCGCTCCGCCAATTGCGTCAATACTTGCAATGCAATCCTTGAACGAATTTCCTAAAATGAGAATACCATCTATGTATGCAATCATTGTGGTCCATAGTAAGGGTCCTAGTAAAGTATTGATAAACATTTTAAATTACTGAAGGGATGTACTTAACCCCTTTGGCATTCTTTTATAATGGAATAACCCAACGCCATTGTTTGTAAATGCTTATTTGTAATGATCTTGCTCTCTGACAGGGATGCTATAAAAGCCTGAAAATAATTCTAAACTTGTTATGTAATGGGAGTTCTGCAGAACAGTCAAGATGTCCTCTGTGCGAGGCAATGGGTACTCTACCCTTGTCAAATATTAAGTTTTCTGAAGTCTGTTAGAAACTTTAACCCTCCATTGTTCTTGGAAACTTCCACACTCGGTGCAGAAAAGGGTGAATCAGCTTCCTCAATAATCCCAGCCTGTACCATGTCGTTAATTTGAATTAAAAGTTCATCACAAATTTTAGGACTGATTCTATAAGGCCTGGTCGTAATAGGTTTATCGGTTGTCAAATCTAACTTTATTTCTAAGTTTTTCGCCTCCATTAATTCTAAAATAGAATTAGCAAATCTATCTTTGTAAGACTCAATAATACTGGCAATTTTGGCTATCTGTTTATCAGTTAACTTGTTGGTATGGGGCAAGTTTTTCTGATCTGACTCAAAAGTGTGTAATGCATTTAAGGAATGTTCAGTGGAAGTAGCACTGCTGTGTACTGAAGTGGCCGAGTATATCTATATCTGCACTAATTAATCTCGCGCATGGATAAGCATAATTTTGTATTTTTAAATTGGGATAACGTCATATTGCTTGTTGAAATCAACACCTTGAACCAAATCTTGCTGTAAATTATCAACTACTAAAAAGTTTTGAGGGTAAGTGTGGCCAGCTATGCTTAAGTTAAGTGTGGTTTGAAATTTTGGTGACATTAAAACAGATGTGATCCCAACTAAAGTTATTTGGTCATGTAAAGGTTGAAGGTGCTGAGTAGAAATCACCGTGCTCCCTATGCTGCTACGAGAGCACGCAGTATCAACTAACGTGTAATAGTTCTTCCCCTTAATGGTGACTAGGATGCGTGGTGTTGCCGAGCAAAGCTCAATGTGCTGACATTCTACGTTTGGTGTGGGGCGTGTGTGTTTACATGAGCTAGATTGAGGCGCGGACCTACTCAGTATGTTTTTCAACATTGGCTCTTCATTGCGGGCCTCGCTCCTCGTGTTGTGAAAACAATTTGTATTGGCTATTGTGCTTTTTCATGGCGCCCGCTCTACAAAAACAGTTCTCGGCGTCAGCCCAAATGTGTTTTTAACCACTTAAATTGGTCACTGATGTTAGTAGAACATTTAAAATTTTGTTTGGGAAATAAGCTGCACTGACGGCTTTTGTGTACACAAGGTACATGTATACTGAACGAGGTTACGCCCCGACAGTTTGCTTAGATTTGGCAATGTTACAATTCTGGGTGTGCGGCTGCAGCGGTTTTGCAATGTTGACCTAGATAGCGCAGGGGGGCAGAGTGATGTTGTTGCAACTGACGTGCTGGACCGGTTACGCACGCACAATCTGCTGAGGCGGAGCTTTACCTGACGTATCTGTTATAGCCTGTTTTGCCGGCGACGTGAAATGGATTGCAGAATTATACTGTTTTTCTGTGTTCACATTTACTTTGCAATCTTTGGCTTGAAGTGACTGTGATATGATTTGTAGGGGTTGATTGCTGTTAGCATTGAATTTCATAATTTCAGCATACGTTCTAATAGACACGACCTTATTAAAAATGGCTCTGCATGCATCTTGAACGCAGACATTGTTATCAGTGTAGGTTGCATACTTTATCCCCTCGTATGGAAGATTTTTATCATGTTGGTGTTACCTGATTGTATACGTCTGTAATCACGCCCCCACATGTTGATTTGGCTGGTTTAGTTGTACAGTGGGGTGTTATAGTTATGTTGTTGAGAGTTGTTACCGGTGATTGCACGGCCACGGAAATTGGATCCACCCCTATGAAAATTTTGATAACCCCGATATTGAGTGTTATGAGAAGGGCCCTCTTTAATAAGGAATACAGACTGGCCAGTTCGTGGATACCCCTGTCGAGAATTGTATGAATTGAAATACCCACGATGTGGTAGCTGTTGGCTGCGTCGTGAGTGATACTGAAACTCGTTATGTTGTTGTGGTGGTGGAGTGTTTACGACTTGGTTTGTTGTATTGTTCTGATGTTGTAACGAAAGTTGGGCAATTTCAGGTTTTAATTTTATTTCCGATTCTAGTCTTTCTGATTCGGGGTTGGAACAGGGTTGCGTGAGCGTTTGATGATAACTTTACATTCCAATGTCAATTCTTTTAAGGTTGGCTGTCAATTCTGGCAATGTATTGTTGGGGAGCTGGACCAGTTTATCTGCTATAGACGGCAATAGTGATTTCCATAATACATTTAAGAACTCCTGATCAGACATTGGGAGTTATACCTATTTGTATAATACTTCATTGTTTAAATATGATGGAGTGTGTCCTCTCCTACAGTTTGATGCTTGGTATAGAGTAGATGTTTAAAATGCTCTGTGTCTGCAGTAGTTGTAAATGTGTCCTTTAGGGCATTTTGGAGTTCCTGCCACCTGATTGGCTGTTGGCAATTTCTTGTAATATTGTCAAACGTGTGTTTCGCAGTGCCAAGGAGATAAAATTTTACCCTTCTGCATTTCTCTGCCTCGTTCCATTAATTGATGTCGGCGACTGCGTTAAATCCCTAATGAAATCCTGCAACATTCTCACCTTGCGTACCTGAAAAGGACGGCGGTTTTTCCGGTTGAGAGAAAACTTTTTGGAGTGGTGGTTGTGGTTGAGGATTTGCCATGTTGTTTGTCATGGGGGGGGGGGGGGTGTGTATTGTGTATTTGTATTGATGTAGTAGTGGGTGGGGGTGCAAATATGTGTGAGATTAGTGATTCTAATGCAACGTCTTCGTAAATTGGAAATCCAAGAAAATCTAATTGTGGCGTGTCTGACTGACTGTTTGGTGTGTTGTGTTAAAGTTGGTGTGTCGTTTGTGTACTGTACTGGACTGGTTTGAAATGATATATCTAAGTTGAGATTCTGCATGGTACTATTAATGCTGCGTTCTGTGTCCTGTTGTAATGCCCGCTGTTTATCACGCTCGTCTAAGGCTTTCTCTAATTCAGTGGTATCGAGAAGCGCACGTTTTATAATTTTAGTGACGGATGATAGTTTCCTCTTTCTTCTTGTTTCCATGTACGTGATAGGTGTCAAGTGTAAGTGTAGGTGTAAAAGAATGTGCACCGTGTGGTTGAAAATTACTTATAACTAGAAGGTAAAGAATATGGGAAAATCTCCGAAACACAAACATAAATGTTTCCTTGCTTACAAGGGAACAGGTAGTCCCACATGCAAAAACAAGCAGTGTACTTGCATTAATTGTAAAGAAGCAAAAATAAGCAGTTCTTATGCTAGCGGGGTGGGCAGAGTGATATCAAGCTGCTAGACTGGCAAGGCCTCCTACGCGAAGTGTTAACTATGCGCATGGTGTACTAACCTACCACACAATACCTTACTGCACGTGCCCTGAACGCTAGGGACAGACAGCTGTTTATTACACTGACTTAAAGATGGTAATTTGACTACACACAGTTGAATAACAATGAAGCAATATATTATACTATGATTGATTCTTACAAGGACACATATTGAACATGAATACACCTGAATGGAAAAACAATGAATGTACAAGTTAATAATTAGAGAAAGGTTACACGTAATTGCGCTGTGGTTAGCATGAAGTGCAGCCACGTTTGAATTCCTACTCCGATCCTTTCCAGGTACAATTACCTAGTGCAAAGCGCAACGTAAGAAAATCCATACAAGATGAGCCTACTCGCATATACGCAAGGTGGGTCGAAAGGCGGCTCCAACATTGTATCAATCCCCCTTCCTCCCATACCTTACCGCTGAGCTGTAACTGCATCTGAATGCTGATAATCAATTAATGTATGTAATAGTCATTACCATAAGAGGGGAATTAGCTCAGGGGGAGCATAGCTGTTAATGACTGACTAGTAAACCAGAATTCCTTCAAACACAACACTTTTATTATAACGTTACTTACACAATTATGATCAAGATGGTTAACATTTACTGAACAAGATAAACCATTAACTCTTTCTACAAGTATACACGAGGTTTACAGTTACTATCAATAATGCAAGAACTGAGATCTGCCTAACCTTGCCAGCGATAATTACGTTATGTAGATTGGGAAACGGGGTCTCGATAGGTAGCCTTGCGCCTAACTGCCAACTCGGATTATGCTCACCATATAAGAAGTGTCTGTAGATGGCCAAGAGCTCATCTAGGCCAGGATAGTAGAGTTGCCCTCGACTTCAGCCTCATTGATGACTCATGTTGTCAATAGATGTCTATTGCAGATCCTAGCGCAACTCAATAATTTGACTAAAATTCAAGTAGTTTCAATCCAAATTCAAGCAAATTTATAATTTCCTTTAAAAATTTTCAAAGCGCAACTCAAAATCAATAAAATTTAAGACCAAAATCAAAATAAATTTTCAACTTGTGTTCACTCTGTGTGAGGGGTTCTTTTAATACTTATTTGCAAGCTAAATAATCGTATTTTTGATGAAATTCCAAGAATTTTCATACTTTTCTTGTGAATTTTTTTTACTCGTAGATTTAGCTTGCAAATTTAGAGTAAATTTAACCATTTTTGACCTAAAATTAGCCTCATTCACTCCCGAGAAGGACACTGCTCAAAGAGTGAACGAAGTATGTTTTTAATAAAAGTGCGCCTGATTGAGAATGCAGATTTTTGTCAAATTAATTTGATTTTGGGGGTAAAATTGAAGAGATGAATCATGTTTTCAGAAGAATTTGAAAAAAGTTGCTTGAAAGTGAGAAATTTGCTTGAATTTTAGCCTAATTATTGAGTTGCGCTAGGATCTGCAATAGACATCTACTAAATTTATAAAAAAATGTTTACATGTAAACACAATGGCCAATTTAAAAAAATGCTCAAATAAAAGTGGCACAAATAAAGTTGACACTATCGAAGATGTTATGCTCGAAGCTCTACTAACTTTTAAAAAATTTCTTCTATCTTCTCAAAATCGTCACTTAGAAAACAAAGTATAAATTCATTGTTAATGTTTCAGTAGAGTGTGAATTGTAAACTTTTAAAATTGTATGAAAGTTGTAAACATAGTCTTTGATTTCTTTAGAGGCATTATCTATTTTATAGGAAGGCATAGTATTACAACCATCTTTAAGAAATTTTTGTTATTCTGTAAAGCAACACAGGCATGTTTATGTATAAAAGAAAAAATTTATTAAGAGAAAGAAAAAACCTCATTCAGGTTTAACAAAAAGATTTTTTATTCAATCAAACAACTTAATAATACATCTAAAAAATGGTATTAAAATGTCTAAACAATTCATTGTTTTAGTAAAACCGTTTACATCCTCCATTTGATAAAATTATAAATTTATATATCTTCAGTAATTCTTTCTTTCAAATAATCATACATTAAATTTCATTGACTTATTAAAACAACATTATAAATGGTACCTTCTTCAACAACTTCATTAAAATCAGCACAAATATTTGTTTTTTTATTTTATCTTTAACTACAGTGGTTATTCTAAATGAACAATCTATAACATATAATGGCATTCGCCCCCAAAATGAATAATAATTGGTTTTACCATCATGGTCCACAGTAGGTTTATAATAAAGTTCATTATTTCTACATGTAGTATCTAGTTTTGATTTAGAATTTCTAAAGTCATTATAAGCAAGAAACTGTTAACTGCAAAGACCCTTTTCAATACCTAGATTCCAATTTTCCTTTGGAAAAATCTCATTTCATCCATTTTTAACATAAATATTTGTCACATTACAATGATCATACATAGAAGCATGGACATACTGTTCAGCATGATTTTTTTGTAATAATTTGAAATCTACAATTACAAAATCAAGCATGTCGAATTGTAAATTATTAAACTGATCTTTTATATCAAAGTGAAAAACAATTGTTCCAGTAGGAACTTCTTTTTCTAAAAGTTGCCAATAATTAAAACTAATAGGAATTTTAAGCTCTTTGTATATTTTTTATTTAATTGCAATGGCTGTGTTAGCTTCATATTCAACAATAGGTCACATAATTTCTAATTTTTCAATTTCAATTCTACCTTGATCTGCATAAGTTGTAGGAGGTGTGACAACTTTGTCTTTACATATATATATATATATAAACAATTGTTATCAGATGAATTACAAAAAAAAAAGTGATTTTATAACCACCTTTCCAATAAATTTCATTGTTATCACGAATAAAACTAAACAAATATCTCAGCAGATACATTATTTCATTAGTTTTATGACTATGAACAGATTTTACTCAATGTTTATTATCAACACCAGTGCTTTCTAAATAATTTTGTTCACCTGGTCACCTTAATACAGCATTCATCATTGTTGAAGTTATTCTGGGATTATCAACAGCCTTGATAATATTTCCATGTTTTGAAATTTCTACTCTAGAAAACAAATGGAAAAAAAGTTAGAACAAACATCAATATTGTCATCTTTTTATATATTTTGCCTCATCAACTTTACCCCTTTTTAGTCTCCTATAGGAATATCAAACTCAATTCTATTATTTTAAACATTTAAATTCCCCCTAGTTTGATCAGTTGGGGGAAAGTTTCTCTCTCGTAACTCTCAACACTTTTATAACTCATTTATAGTAAAAAAAATTATATATAAATGAAAGAATCGAAGGATATTTCTAGAGTTAAATTACTCATTGAGAGGTTAAAAAATTGTAAAAAGCACCATGAAGTGGAATATGAAAGAAATAAGAAAAAAAAGCTGCCATTAATTGATGAATTACGAAATATTGGCAAATAAGTAAATCGAGTAAGTGAAGAAAACAATAATTTAATAAACACACTTGTTCCTGTTGCAGCAGAAAATTTATATTGTCCGCCAACTCCAGAAGAAACTATTTCCGAAATCACCTAATTTGAGTGTTACTCCATTAAAAGATTTGCCAACTATAGCAGGTGTTTCTACTATAAATCTCCGAATAGAAATTGCAAAAAGAATAAATGTTATTAATGAAAAATATGGTTTATTTGGAGTTGGAGATAAATTTAAAATTGAAGATACAGAAGTATCACTAAATAATGATACACTATTTGTTCAGTATAAAGAATATAATTTGACACCAGGACTTTGTAATTTGTTAACAAAGAAAACATAATCAGATCTTGAGGGTCAAGACAATATTAGTGACCTTGAAAATCATACAGAAATGGTTTTACTAACCAATGCTGGATTTCAAAATTATACTCCTAATGAGAAAAGGAATAATCAAGTTCAAGTATTGTTGGGAAGTGGAATAATATAATTTGTCCAATTTATAATAACTGTGTAAAACATCAAGTACAGATGGATTTAAGGATTTTACAAATGTTTTTAAATTTGGAGATGGCATTAAAAAATACAATAGTATGCCAAAAGCATATATTTGGATGGATGATGTTAGAAAATTAATTGATAGATTGTAATTATTCATGGTGAAGAAACTGCTGGAAATAAAAATTATCGCTATGAAAAAGTAAACATAATGAATATGTTGAACAATAAATTTTTTGATTTTGTTGTTAATAATTAGAAAGGAGTTTTAAAGGTAATTCCATGCTCATTTTGGAATTCTGAACACCATTGCAAAGGCATTATAAATTGGGCACTAAACAATTTAAATTTGCCGGAAATGCACTTGCTTGGCTATAATTATTGTGGCCCATTTACAAAATTAAACGAAAGATTAGAAAGAGTGATGCAGGCGTAAATAAAGTAGATGAAGGATGCAAATGTCACGATATTGCTTATAGAGATCATAAAGATTTAGAATCTAGACCTGAAGTTGATAACATTTTACAAAAAGAAGCTAAAGAAATTATGTTAGATAAAAATACTCAAATTAGAGAAAAAAATTACATCTGCTGCTGTTGCATCAACTACGTTTTAAAAAGAAAGACTTGGTTAGGGTATTAAAATATCTCATTTATCTTTTTTTTTTACTTATGAATGAAGATAAAAAGCTTAAGTTTCGATATACCCATTGATCAATTAAGATATTAGGGAATAGATAAATTTTTAACAAAAGATCAACATGAGCGAAAAAATAAAAAATTATAAGAAGGCAAAGCTTTTCTTACTAGCTTTATCAATACCAATACTCAAAAAAAAAATTAAAAGAAAAATCTGGAAGTAGTTTACATCATGGAGGATGTTTACCAATTTTATTTGCAGTTTTAGGTGCACTCGGTGCTTTAGCTGGAGAAGCTAGTGCAGTTTATAATTCTGTTGAAGAAACTGAAAAATAAAAAATAATTAGAAGAACAACAGAGACATAATTTAGCAATGGAAATTAAAGATGGAAGTGGTATAGTTGCTAAAAAAAAAAAGAGGAAGGCCAAAATAATGTTTGAATATATACTCACTATCTAATGTCGATATTGAAAAATATGTAAAAATATTAAATATAAAAAATTTCAGAAATGTTTTTATGATTGACAAACTGCCAAATAGAATGCACAAAAATTTGTGCTGTGGTAAATTACATCTCGTCAAATCCTGGCACTCATTGGGTTTGCTATTTTAAAGAAAATAATGTTGTTTACTATTTCAGCTTATTTGGAGGCAATATTCCTAATAATTTAACTAATTATTTTAAAAACAGAAATGTTTATTACAATGATGATAGAATTCTGAATTTTGAGTCAGTTATTTGTGAACATCTATGTTTAATTGTTTTATATCGTTTTTCGAGAGAATTTATGTTTAATGATATAACATCTATGTTATTAAATGACAGATATATTTGGGTAACCATTAATCAAATCTTTAAATAAAATTTTTGAGAGTAGTACTTATGCATTAAAATCATATGTAGATTCACAATGCAATTCCAGTGTTTCTTCTCTACAGAGTGAACTAGCCAACTGTTTTGATTATACAAAATTGTGTGTTTCTTTTCTAGGACGTAGAATTGTTAATATAGGTGAACCTGTAGATAGTAAAGATGCACTCACTTAAAGATATTTCGAAATATATATAGCGGATGATGCATTAAAAAAGGATGTGGATTCTAAATATAAAACTATTTCGAATCAAAATACAATACCATTGTTTCTGCTTTACAAGATCAAATACGTAAAGTTTTTACTTATACAAAAATTATGTTTCTTTTCGACATTGTAGAATTACTAGTCTGGCTGATCCTATAGATGGAGATGATGTACTCAATAAAATATATTTTGATAAGGTAATGGCTCATAAAGTACAAAATTTAAACAAATCAGTTTTGAATTACTGTGATACACTTGTTAACACAAAAGCTGAAAAAACTAAAGAAGTTGTTGATAAAGAGTTAGATGTTAAATTACAAAATTAAAACCAATCAGTTGTGAATTATTGTGATACACTTGTTAACACAAAATTTGAAAATTGTAGAAGATTCTGACCAAAAATTACATGTTAAGTTACAAAATCAGTAGAATCAGTAGAAAAATTCAAGAAGAAAAATCTCATATATTTTATTTACGTGTAAAGTGGAATAAAAATAATAATTTTTTTCGCGTAGACGATGCTGTAAATTTCATTTCTTTTTTGATGGATTGTACTGTGTATAAAATAATTATTGACAATTTATTTAATGATACTCTAACTGTTATTTAGGGAACTACAAAAATAGAGAATAGTAAGCTTTTTGATGTTAACTGAGGTAAGTTTTTAACTTTTAAAATATAAATAAATAAATAATCTAATTATTTTGTTGATGGAACGTTGACTGCAATAGAAATATTTGTGAAATATAAAGATTAAGTATATACTTTTTGTACTATTAAATGGGGAATACTTGGTGTTTGAAGTGCAAGAAATTCACCAAAAATAATAATATAAAAATTGAAAATACAAGAAGTGGGTGATTAGTTCAGAAAATTAAATGTTCAATATGTAATTCTAATAAATCAACATTTGTAATAAAAAAAATTCTGAAGTAAGAGAAGGGATAGTTAATGAATTATATATAACCCAGCACAAAAAATTTTCCAAGAAGAAAAGTAATTTAGTATGAATTCATGATTTATGGCAAATCAATCTCTTTGAAATGAATACTGATAATTTAAAAGGCATATCGCATATAAATAATAGTTACAAATATATTATGACAATCATCAGTGCTTTTTCAAAATATGCATTTGCAATACCAATTAAAGATAAAACAGCCAATAATGTAGTAATTGCTTTAGAATCTATATTAGTTAAAAGAAAATCAAATCATTTACAAAGCAATAATGGCTTAGAATTTTATAATAAATTATTTAGTGAACTTATGGAAATATATAACATCAATCACTATTTTACATTCAGTGAATTAAATGCCAGTTGTGTGGAAATATTTAATAGTACAATGAAGAATAAAATGGGGAAGAAATTAGCTTTGAATGGAAATTATAAATGGATAATATTATTAAATGATTTAGATAAAGAATACAACAAAGCATAGTACCATTGGCATGAAACCAATTGAAGTAAATTTAAAAAAAAAAATTTTAATATAATGCAAACTAATTTTGTAGACATTATTACTAAACCGAAATACAAAGTTGGAGATATTGTCCGCATGAGCAAGAGTAAACGAATCTTTTTAAATTTTGATGTACCAACTTACAAACTGAAAGACACCAATGGAGAAGAAATAAAGGGTAGTTTTTATGAATACAAAATTATGAAAACAAACTATCCTGATGAATATTTGGCCGAGAAAGTTTTAAAAACTGAAGGCGATAAAATTTATGTAAAGTGGTTGGGTTTTGATACTTCACATAACTCTTGGATTAATAAAAACAGGTGTTTTGTAAATTAAAATTTTTTTTGCTTAAGGTTGTCTGGTACACACCATTTATATTTTACTTAAATGCACAACAACATGATTAACCACATCGGCTATATCAAAATCTATTTCATCAGGATTAAATCTTATAAATTTGCAATTTAATTGGCTCTCTATATACTTTTGTCTTTCTATTTCATAACTAAGATTTCTATCTCTCTGGTTAAATTCGTCACACTCAATAGCTAATTTTATATCTGGAAAATATAAATATATTCTATAATTGTCTATTGTGTATTGTTTATGATTTAAATGTTTAAAACATTTAATAATATGGGAAATATATTTTGTTTATTTTTTTTCTTCAAGAACATTTATGTTTAAATCAAGCCACTTAGAAATTTGGTTTACCAATGATTTATTGTCTATTCTAGATTTTGTCAATAGTTGTATTAACCCTTTTTTATTGATATAAATTGTAGCACCATTATTATATTTATATTTCTTAATGTTTTCAAGAAATGTATTATCTTCATTACCAGTATCTTCATTTTTCTTTATGTTTTTATAAGCATTTTTATGGTTTGCACAAACATGGTCTATAATGGCTTTTGTTGTGATTCTATATTAAAATTTCAGTGACATCTTTTCCTCTAAAACATTGCTCATTGTTAACATCTAGCACAACAGTTATCTTTTTATAGTTGAAAATTAAATTATTTAAATCAAATAATGTAGTATTTCCATTGTTATTTTCTAGTTGTAGGTTCTCTATTTTTTTCTCTAGTAATTCAGCCATCTTGTAAGTAGGAAATCAGTTTTTTTATATATACTTTTTTTTATAAGAAAATTAAAAAAGAAAAAATACAGAATATAGGCCATATTTATTGATAAATATACATCTCGCAATCAATGTCTTCAATCTATACAATTGTCTTGAACATATTTCTCATTTCTTACTTGTAATCAATTCAATCATCTTCAATATTTTAAAGAACAAAGTTGATTTAAATTTATTTGTGTTTGTTTAAACATGACTGGGTCATTCTTGATAAATCTCATTCTTTAGATTTAATACATAATGTTATTGAAATCTGACACTCTTTAAATTTGGTATTCTTGATAATTCACTTTATTTTTCATTAAATCTTTAAATGCTATTTGATCTTTGGTAATTTGCCTTATATCTTTTTTTAATATTTAATTTGCCATTTTTCTATTTGTGGTAACTTCGTGCCTAATCTTTTTTAATTTATTTTTTTTTTTGTTTTTTTTTTTTTTTTTTCGTTTTTAGATGATAAAACCAAAGAATAAAACTCAGATTCATTGATTTAAACTATGTTTTGCTCATTATATGATAGAATGCTACTGCATAGCACCCACGTTATATTTTTAATAGTGCCCTATCTTCAACATCGATGTTATTTCTTACTGCCTCTTGAACATTACTGTATCCTAATATTTCAGCAATATCATTGGCTTTAAACCAAGAAGTATTCTTCTTATCAATAATCACAGAAACTCATTTACAATTGTAATTAAGCTTGTTGCTAATTATGTGTAGAATTGAGTCAATTTTTATATATGAAACTATGCACAAGAGAAATTGATGAGTTGTAACGAGTGTTTATATATACACATATTATTTTTTATAAATAAAATGAAAAATTGAAGAATATAATTTAACCGAATTCAATTAATTATATAGCTCCTAAGGAAAACCTTTTTTATGTTTTCAACAATATATTTCATTTTATTTATTATTTCGTCATAAGATTCACACTTTATACCAAACATGAAAATGCTGAAAAAAAATGTATTGATTACAAATTAAATTTTGAGTTTTATTTATTATGGAATAGCAACCGCAATGAAGCCCGCGCCTGAAAAAGTAACTGAAAATAAGACAAATTTTGTAAAAATGCTTAATAATATCAATCTTGTAAGAATGGCGCAGGGATGCTTTCAAACACTTCAGGCTCCTAGAGCAGTCTATATTTTCAGCCTCATATGCGAGCTAAATCAGCGTATCTTGATAAAATTTCAGCACCAATTTTTTTCTTCTTCTTAATATATTTTTTTTTTTGTTATAAATCAAAGATGGAATATCGGCTCAACAAGTTCAACAATTTGTTTGAATTCACCAAACTGCAAGATCTAGAAAAAAATTAATGGTTTGCTGCTATGGATTTCGAAATTTATAAATCTAATTTTGTTAAAAAAAAATTAATTGTATTCTAGATGGCAAGTTTAAAATTTCATTACCAGAGCGCTATATGAAGATATTTGATAAAAATTCTTTGAAACTTCTAAATGAGAAGGAAGTTTTTATGGCCTATAATGGCTTGAAAGAAATGGAAAATTGATGCATGATATAGAGTTCTCTTAAGTACGTTTTAAGCATGAGTTAATTTTTTTTATTCTCTTTAATAAATTGGTTTCTTTATAAATAAACATGACCTCTCCTGTCTTCCCCTGCAGTTTGACCAACGTTTTAAAAGGTGGCAGTGGTTCACCACCACCTTCATATAGATTAGTTATAGTCTCTGAAGATCTTAAAAATTATGTTCACAAATTTTATTTAAATTTACAAAGCTTACAATTATCACCCTTAGACAACATTGACGATAAATATGAACTTTGAGAATTAGGTGAATATCTAGCGCAAATAGAAGTAGTGTTAAAAAAATTAGTAAAACTTCTAATATAAACATTTTATTTCTGTCAATTTTATTTGTGTAAGTTTTCTTGGGTATAAAAACATATATATAAAATTATTAGTGATTATGGTTTCTATAAAAATTTTAGCAATTTTGTTGACAGTTTAAATTTTTCTTTATCTTAATAAATAAATTTCTTCCCTTATAAATAAAAATGGAATCGCCACTCTCGTGTGAAATGGAAAATAATATCATATGTAAGCATTGTAAAAAATGTGGTGAAATTTTAAACATTGAATGTTTTCCATCACATAAACACACAAAAGATAAACACACTAACACCGGTAAAAAATGCATAAATGAATATTCTAGAAGTCACTAAGAGTTAAAGAGAAGGTACTATGCTAACGTAGAAAATCTGTTTGCAAGATAAATCTCGAAAAGCACGAAAATACTAAATTGCACAACACATATGAAATTTTAAGAGGTGATCATTCAATTAAGACATGCTTTGTATGCAATGAGAATAAGTCTATAGAATCTTATGCATATTATAATAACACAATAGATAAACATTTTAACACTTGCAAAAAATGTTATATGGAATCAGCTAAATGACATTATCAGTCAAAAGAAGAGAGTACAATGCGAGTGCGGAAAATATGTACATAACCATTCCTGAAAAAAGCATGAAAATAGTAAATCTCACAATGCAGCAATAGATATTCTAAATGAATCTCAGCATTTGCCTACTTCATAAATTTTATTATATTTTATTTTATTATATATAAAGGGCGATGCTCACTCCAATAAACAATCTGAGAGAAAAGCGATTGCATGAGTTGAAAATTATTGGTAGAGGATTAAAAATAAAAAAAAATTATATAAATTACACAAAGATGATGATATTACAAATATTATTCAAAAAAGAGAATATAAATTTAAAAATCCTATCGAGAATCTAAATGATTTAACAGTTGCGGAATTAAGAACTAAAGCTAAAAGCTTTAACATGAATAATATATATAATTTAAGAAAAACTGATTTAATTACAGCTCCTACACCAGTAATTAAAGATGAACAAAGAAAAAGAAACTTTGCAAATGTACCTTTTCCAATTGGCAAAATAATATATAGAAAAGGCAAAAAGGATTTTAAAGAAATTTTCCTCTTTTCACTAATGTATATGTGAACAACAAAAATAGAAAAACCAATAACATGTATGAAGTGGAAAAAGCTTTCAAATGCAGGTTATCAATGTATAACATTGAAAATAATTTTAGTGTAGTGTTACTCAGGAATTTTTTTAATTCAGTAAAGGACAACGTGTTAAAAATAATATGTGATTAGCCTATAAAACTTAGAGCTGTGAAATCTAACATTAAACTTGTCGCCCATTTTCGAAGCCGGAAAACTGACAAGATACAAATATTTGACGTTATTCAATCACACACATTTACAATGTTGAATGAAGGAGACATTAAAAAGATTTACATACAAACAAAAGAAGAAATACTCTCACAAATAGAAAACATTGAAAGAAGTACTTCAGAGTGGGCTTTACATGGCATAGTTGGGTTGCAACTAGCCATAAACAAGTACAATCCATTAAATGGAGCATCTTATATTGAACTACCAGAAGTGATTAGAAATAAAAAAGCATGCATTAATGTAAAAAATGATTATCAGAAATGCTTTCTTTGGGCAATAAAATCTGCACTGTTTCCTACTGCAAAAGACCCACAAAGAGTATCTAATTATAAAAATGTGGGTCTTAACATTGACAAAGCATTAGATAAATATGAATATCCTACTAAAATTTATAATGTACCAAAAATATAAAACCAAATTAATGTCTCTGTAAATGTATACTCTATTGACGATAATACTATAGTATATCCATTAAAGCTTACAAAAAATAAAAGGACAAACATATTAATTTACTTTTTTTCAATGATGATAGAAATTTGAATTACTGTCAGATAAATGATTTACCTAAACTACTTTCAGCACAATAAAATGAACACAAAAGTAAAATTTATACATGCAATATGCATCTTCAATTTTATTACTCCCAAGAGAAATTAAATAAACGTGCAGAAGATTGCTCAAAAAATGAAGCAGTAAATGTTCAAATAGCTTCAAAAGGCGAACAAATAAAATTTAAAAACTACAAACACTCTGCGAAAGTTCCTTTCACAATATATGTAGATTTCGAATCAATTCTGAAGAAAATATCAACAGTTAAGCCAAATCCAAGAGAAATAAAAATTTAAATTGATTCTAAGATATCCAGTTTTAACAGATGATGATATGATGATGGCCTTTACAAGGAGACACTTAAAGAAAGATACAAACTTAATGATGAAAAAATTAATAACTTTGATTTAAAGTTGAATGATGAATCATGCACAAGGAAATATCAGCTACACGAAGCTTCTGACTTTTGCTGTTATATTGTATCAGCTATGGTGATTATGAGCCACCAGTGGTATATCGAGGCCCAAATGCACATCAACATTTTATAGAAGCAATAAAAAAAGAAGTAGAAGAGGTCGGGAAAATCTAGAAAATTAATTGTATGCGAGTGTGAATATTCTAAGGGCGAAAAAAAGTGCGCCACTACGATCAGATATCTTGAAAATTGATTAACCCAACATGCAACAATTGTAATCTACAATTTAAATTGCCCAATTTTCTTCCAATTTATTTTCATATCTAAGCCGGTTGTGATGCTCATTTATTTTTTAAAGAGCTTGGTTATGATGAAACTAAGATAGATTTACTTGTGAATAACGAAGACAAGTTTGTGGTTTTTGGAGGGTAGGGGGGCAGAAAATTTAAAAATAAGGTTTATAGATGTATTTAAATTTATGGCAAGTAGTTTAGATAAATTATTGTCTAAACTAACTAAAGAACTTATGAAGCATACGTAAAAACATTTTCCAGAAGATAAAGTACATTTGGTATTTAGGAAAGGTGTTTACCGCACGATTATATGGACTTTTTAAAAAATTTAACTAAACACAACTTCCACCAAAGAGTGAATTTTACAATAAATTAAATGATAATGATATATGTGACGATGATTATCAGCATGTAAAATGTGTATGGAATCAAATTAGTATTAAAAGTCTAGGAGAATACCATGATTTTTATGAAAAAAAGTGATGTACTACAGTTGACAGATATATTCGAAAATTTTAGAGATACATGTATAAATGCATATTGTCTAGACCCTGCGTGGTATTTTTCAGCACCAGTATTATCATGGGATGCAATGTTAAAAATGGCTAAACAACCACTAGAATTATTACATGATTATGATTTTAATGGTAGAAAAGGGTATAAGTGGTGGAATATCGCAATGTTGTAAGTGATATGTTAAAGCCAATAACAAATATTTAGATGATTTTAATTCAAATCAAGATTCTAATTATGTAGCTTATCTTGATGCAAATAATTTATATGGTTGGGCAATGTCGCAACATTTGCCATATGGAGGTATGAAATGGATTAATTATACAGAATTTAATATTGATTTTTAGCAAGAATATATATTAAATTTGAAATATGATTCACAACATGGATATTAGAAGTAGATTTAGAAAAAAATCTTCCTTTTTGTCTAGAAAGTAAGGCAGTTCCAGGAACAAATGAATCTAAACTCTTAACAACACTAAACAACAAATAAAAATACGTATTATATTATCGCAGTTTAAAACAGTGCTTGAATAATGGATTAAGGCTTACCAAAATACATAGAATATTGAAGTTTAATCAGTCTGATTGGTTGAAGTATACAGATTTGAATACATTGATGAGAACTAATGCCAAAAATGATTTTGAAAAAGATTTTTACAAACTCATGAATAATTCTGTGTTTGGTAAAACAATGGAAAATATCAGAAACAGAGTAGATATAAAATTAGTTTCAAGTGAAAAAATGTGTGAAAAATTGGTTGCTAAACCCAATTTCAAAAGAAGTACTGTATTTAAGAAGAATCTTGCAGCCATTCACATGAATAAAACTAATGTAAAATTTAATAAGCCTATTTATGTTGGCATGTTAATTTTAGATATATCGAAAGAATTGATGTGTGATTTCTATTATAAAGTGATGAAAGCCAGATATGGAGATATTATTGAATCGTGCTTTCACGATACTGACTTTTTTTTTTTTTTTATTTATTTTTTTTTTTTTTTTTTTTTTTTATGAAGTTGATGTAAGATAAATTTGATGCAAGTGATTATCCAAATGACTATATATATATATATATATATATATATATATATATATATATATATATATATATATATATATATATATATATATATATATATATATATATATATATATATATATAGTCATATGAATGTAATGGTAAAATTATTAAAGAATTTGTTGATTTAAGAGCAAAGATGTCTGCATATAAAGTTGGGGATAAAGAAAACAAAAGAGCAAATGGTATGAAAAAATATGTAGTCAATAATAGAATTACATTTGAAGACTAAAAGAAATGTGTTTTTGATGAGAAAATTCAATATAGAACAATGAATTTAATAAGAAGCGAAAACACAAAATATATACAGTTTAAGTTAATAAAATAACTTAAAGTCATTGTGATAACAAGAGAGATATACTAGAAAATAAAATAGATACACTGCCATTTGGATATAAGAATTTATAATTTTATTAACGAGAGTTGTGATGAGTTTTTCATCACAACTATTTCTGAAAGAAAAGTTTTATATTTTAAACTTCTTTAATCTCCAAAACAATGTTATTTTCAGAACGATCAAAATCAGTTAATTTACTATTTTCGTCTCTAATTTCTAAAACAATGTGATTGAACTACTCATTATTTATTTTATAAAAAATTGGATATGCAGGCTCGTAGCTAATGTAATCTCTAAAACCAAACATAGTTTTTGGTGGAAAACTAGCAATTATGTCTGTTTCTAAATGGTTATATTTGACATATTTTATAAACATTCCATATCCCAAATTACAGTGAACATTTATCTTTTTAAATGGGTGAAAATTATGTAATTTAGTACCAATGACACTTTTATCTTTTTCAATAGTCATATTTCTTTCAAAACCAAGAATATCAGATAAGTGATTGTGAAGTTTAATATCAAACTTATATTTAATTATTATTCTATTTGTCATACTGTCTGTTGTTATTTCATTGTTGTTTGTTTAAAATGAATCAGTTGAATTTATAGATTCTTTTAAAGACTCAATATCGTATTTTCCTTTGGGAATCGTTATAACTTAGTTTTTATCAACCACTGCACTCATTTTTTCGATTGTTGTTATAGTATTACTGTTTATATTTGAAGTTAAAAATTTTGTATGAAATATAATTAAAGCAATCAATTTATCTTTATGAATTATGTCATAGTGAAGCTTCTTCTTAAGAATAGAACTATTATCTGTTAACTTGATTACTTTATTATCCATTTATTACAAAAATTATGTTACTAAATGAAGAAAGTCTATTGGAGTGTTGGTGTTTTAATTTCCGAAGGAGATGCTACAAATAAATTTTAAAATGGTGAACTTTTGCCTAATGATATTGAAGGTATAATTGTAGACACGAGCAATTGTGGGAAGATGAATTCATTGATTAATTTTATTTATAAGACAGGTTGGTTAATTTTTAATCAATTGTATGTATGTTCAAAAAGTTTGAATCAACCCAAATATATTCAGTTACAAGATAACTTTGATGTGATATCCCACAAGTTTAATGAGTGGCTTATTTTTAAAAAATAAAAATGACTAAATGATTCCACTGGATTAGTGTGAAAATGATTCACTGGTTATTTTCGATATCTTAGAAAAACAAGATGTCATATGCTAATATTTTACTAGAGGTTGGCATAAAAACATTTGTGTATTTTATCTTGCACAGACATATTCGGGAGTTCCCAAAAAATTGGTACTAGACAATGCAAATTTTCTATATATATTTAGACAAGATGATACAAACCTCAGACATACCTATTACAATTTTGTTGGTGGGAACATGTCATATGAGAAATTTAAAGAGATCTCTGCAAAATGCTGGAATTAAGACAATGGTTTTTCAACAGTGATTTGAGTTGAAAAATGGACAGTGGTAAGTATCGAAATGAAATAGGATTTTTTATATTTAAACTCTCTGTCTTTTGTGAATTGTAAACGAGAATTCCACATCGGTTTTAGCAACCGTCGCCCAGTCTACTGACTACAGGAAAAAATCAATCTTAAAGCACACTCTGTCTCAACGCGAGTTTTCCTTCGCGATTGCAGTGCACACTCATAGCAATAGAACAAAGTTTATCTGGACAATCATGCACATCCGAACACAGCAAACTCTGGCCACAACAGGAAGTATGTTATCACACAACTGTGCTGATATCTACTCAAGCGTCCGGGAACTCTCAGCGATGCGCAGTGCGGCGAGCATGATAACAGGCTTCAGCTTGCCACATCTTGCCTCATGTGACTTTAAATTGTCGCCTCGCTCGCACGACTTCCATGGCTCAATGGTTGAGTGTGTGTCTAGTAACTCGAGATTCAGGGTTCAGCCACCGGTTGAGAGGATATTTACATTGTTAATTTATCACAAAGACATTCAAAATTTGAGCCAAAATAAAAACCTTAATTGCTCTTGCTAATACAGCAATGCAATTAGCATTGACACAAAATAAATTGTACTCCTCAACCCCCAGCAAAAAATGCTCTCCACATTACAAATGTAATATTCCAGATCCATAAGCCGGGGTGTTCTCGTATGTCGAAGGTGCCCGACATATGAGAAGGGAGTACAAGAAGTAATTTTTTTTTTTTAATCCCTCACTTCACCACAAAAAAAAATGAAAATAGGCCGGTCAGTGGTGAAGTGATGGGTTTCTCCACTTGGAGTTTTGTTTGTGCTAAATATGGCCGGAAAAATAAAAAAATTCAGTCACTGGCATTGTCATTAACTTGCTCGCTAATCTTTTATAGTTTTTAAGAATGTTGATCAAGAGGGTAAGCATTTACCCACATAGAATTCTGAGAAGTACTGAAGTTTTATCAAGATAAGATGATTTAATTTGCTTGATTTTTCAAAAGGGGTAATGGTGTTTATATTAAACATTTTTTATAAATTCAGTGGATGTATATTGCAGATCCTAGCGCACAACTCAATAATTTGACTAAAATTCAAGCAATTTCAAGCCAAATTCAAGCTAATTTCTAATTTCCTGTAATATCTTTAAAAGCGCAACTCAAAATCAATCAAATTTAAGATCCAAATCAAAATCAATTTTTAACTTGTGTTCACTCTTTGTGATGGGTTCTTTTAAGCCTTATTTGCAAGCTAAATCATCATATTTTTGATGAAATTCTAAGAAATTTCATACTTTTCTTGTGATTTTTTTTACTCCTAGATTTAGCGTGCAAATTTAGAGTAAATTTAGCCATTTTTGACCTAAATTTAGCCTCATTCACTCCCGAGAAGTGCGCCTAATTTAGAATGCAGATTTGAGTCAAAGTAGCTTGATTGTGATTTTGGGGGTGAAATTGAAGAAATGAATCATGTTTTCAGAGGAATTTGAAAAAAAGTTGCTTGAAAGTGAGAAATTTGCTTCAATTTTAGCCTAATTATTGAGTTACGCTAGTATCTGCAGTAGACATCTACTGTTGTCTGCTCCGACAACTTCTTATAATGCAGCACTGGTCTCTCTGGTATGTCTGGGAGGGCGGGGGGCCATGATGCTCTCAATTTATATAGTCCGTGGCAGTGGGTCACTGGAATTTTGTTGATAAATAACATTGGCGCCTGGCTCTCGTCTCTATATCCCATCGTACCTTAGGTTAAATGTGTGCGGCATCCTATGGTGGCTGCTGCAACATGCTTCTATGGAACACGTGCATGAGTCACGAAAAGTGAACATGTGCTTTACCATTTCTTGTGAACAGGTGAACATGCCATTCTGTTCTGCAGAAAGAAACATAACATGACTGACATACTTCTTACAGTTGTGGCTTGTGCCCCAATCACATGATTACCCACATTTCATCTTTTAGCAAGACAGCAGCAGTGGCCACTTTCATCATCAAGTCAAAGACTTGAACGTAGAGCTTTCAGGGCGCTGGATAGGACGTGGGATGGAACTCTACCAATTTCTGTTGCCCACACAATCACTGAACCTCACACTTTACAACTTATCTGTGTAGGGTTATAATCCAGTAAAATGATTAGTCTGCTGAAAAATTTGTATCAAGCTAGATCTTTGTACACACCTTCATTTTGGCATTATATAAAACATACAAAAAGTCTCCTAAGCCATCATGTCGCCTCTGTATACTTCAGCAAGGTCAAAAATCACAAAATTTTCGTTTTTTGCAGATATCTCGCTTCCTATTGGTTGGATGGTAATTAATTTCATTATCAAAATTGTAGATTAAACATTTCTCTACAATAAAGGTCATATACATTTTTTACATATGAGCAACCATTGCCACGTAATATGGCTTACAAAGCATCTACTGCATATAGAATAATAGAATACAGCAATAACAGCGATGAATTAATTGCTACACCCACCACCTTTGAGGTAAAATGCAAGGTGCATTATTTTTTACATGGTTTCCCTGGCAGGCCTAATCCATGTTTGATCAACTTATGATTCTTTCTTGTCATCCTCTTCAACCTCTGGTATTTCTTTCTCTACATCATCTTCAACCTCTGATACTTCTTTCTCTTCATCTTCAACCTCTGATACTTCTTTCTCTTCATCTTCTTCATTAACACCTTCTTCTAATAATTTTTATGTCAAATTATCTATGGGATTTATTTGATCGTATTCTGTTTTATTTATATTGATCTCATCAGAATCGTCAGAAAAAACAGGATCAGTACTGGGATTGAGGCATGATTGCCCACAACAATGACCACAAACTATGGAGCATGGCAATCTGACTTTTATACTCCCACAGTTTGTGCCACAACCTTTGGTGCTATTACCAAAAATTTGTATTAATGAGTACGTCCGGCGCAGGTGGTAGTAACGTCATTATGGGCTCCAAAATATTATTATTAATTACCCATCCCCATTGTTTAGGACTTAACTCATTGCCTAACCGAGGTTGTACCTGATAGCATTCATGATACAGATGTTGTTGAACAGCTGCAGCTGTCGGTGGGAGTGATGAAATTTTGACTGGTGTATTTGAGTCTTGTCAATTTAACAAAGGTCGAAGTATAGATAGTTATAGATGGAAACTTCAGAGATTGAAGCTTCATATATCGCCAAAAGCAAACATATTCCATTATCTACAATTACTTTTGGTGAACAATTTTCCTGCTTAAATATTTCTGCTAAATGCTGCAAATCTCTAAGTTTGTCAAACAACTTAATCATTTTAATTTTACCTTTATTAAATAGCACTGATGTTGTATCACATTCAGTGATTGCATGTAAAAATAAAAGGTGCTCCAGACAGTAAGTATAATTTCCGATGTTAGCAGATGAATATATCTTCTTCTCTAATATTTCTTTGCCATGAATAGTCACTGTGTTCACATTCTTTAAATGTTCAATGTTTCCATCACCTCTATTAACTCTTGTGTCTTTCAATGTTTGTAAACCATGCTCAACAACCACAGTATCACCATCTGAAAGTAAATTATCGTAAATGGAACAAATATCTGCCATATCGGAATTATCGTTTTCACAATACCACATTCAAATTAAAACTTTGAGTTTGTCGAGAACTAATTTTAAACCGAGTTACAATGGCACGATATACTGTGACCAGTGCAATTCCAATTAAATGCAATACAGGTGCGACGCCTGGTATAGTCCAGGTTTAGTATGTAGAGGACCCTTCTTATTCTAAATACCTTTTTCCTTTCATTGTGTTCACTACGCCTTGCTTCAGAGATTAGCAATACATTGTATACAAAACTGTTGTTCGTAAGTAAAAAATGTATATGACCCTTTTTGTAGAAAATTGTGTAATCTACGATTTTGATAGTGACATTAATTACCGTCCGACAAATAGGAAGCGTGATATCTGCAAAAAAAATAACAATTTTTGTGACCTTTGACCTAGCTTAAGTATGCAAAGCCGGGGTGATAGTTTAAGAGACTCCTTATATGTTTTATATTATGTCAAAATAAATGTTCGTGCAAAAATCTATCTTGATTAGAATTTTTTGGCTGATGCCCCTTATTTCATCTTATTTCACTGGACTATTGCATAAATGATAAAGTGTTTGTCCCACTGCTACTGTGTGATATCGATGAGCATCACCACAGTGACACTGTCAGTCCTTGTTGAGAAGTGTTGGGTAAGAACTGGAATATCGTTTCAGCATGTGCCTTGTCAACCAGGGTGCACATATGTAACATTTGTAGGCATAAAAATATGTTTTGAGTACTTGTTAGTCCAGTTGTTGTTTCATCGAGGTATGTTAATTAATTTCCGTGTACTAAACTATTGGATCTCCAAAAACAGCATTATGAAACACTGTGTATAATTGGAGCAGTACAGGATATAATAGCAGTTTAAACAAGAATCAAACAAAACACATTTATGTTGTATACAACAAAATTTACTTTAACGTATTGGTTGTTTCGGAAATTAAATATTTATTTAATGGACCTATGGCTGCACATGTTTCAAGATATTGTTATTGAATACCTTAAAAAGAATGCCACATTAAAAAATATGTTTTAAAAATGCTTGATTTGGATGTTAACAATGAGGGTAAGAAACTGTTGCTATTAAATAAGGATAGTAATACTCACTGAAAATTAATGGCCGTATTTTGTTACCTTCCATGGGAATTTTTAGTACTCAACAATGCTTGCTTCCTTAAATCCGATTTCCTAAGTAGGCTCTGTTAATTTTTGACTAGTACATACATACATACATACATATAATACATACATACATACATACATACATACATACATACATACATACATATATACATACATTAATTCATGCATACATACACACATGCACACGCACGCATGCAGACATACATACATACACACTCTGCCTCCTGCTCCCCCTCTCCCACTCCCCCTCCCCCTCTCCTCCTTCCCCCCACCTCTTCCCCCCTGTCACTCTCTCCCTTTCTCTCTCTCTCCCCCTCACTCTCACTCGCAATTAGGCTACCGCCCGGCAGCGAGCTCTCTCACCTCTCCTTCACCCAACCAACTCCTTTTCCACTCCGTTCCTGAACTTACCAACCCCTCTCACAGATACCAATTCTTCCCTCAACACATTCCACTCCCTCACAAACCTCACAAGTATGGACTGCCTACCCCGCTCTGTTCTCCACACCCTCTGAAGCTTCTCACTGTTGTTTCCTCTTCCTTTAAACACCCCTTTACTTAGCTTGCAGTGTAGCCCTCCCCATCCTCCCTCTTCATTCACCATACTGTACATCCTGACTAACCGTTCAACTTTCCTCCTGTCCTTCAATGAGCTCCACCCCATTTCTTTCATCATCACTGATGGCCTATAGTTCCCTTCTTCCTCACCATCTTGCCCCTGCCTTCTCCACCTACCCTTTACCCATCTTGCTGCCTTTCTCTGCACCTTTTCCAGTTCTTGCACCTCGACCTCCACATACGGGTCCCATACTGCTGCAGCATATTCTAACATTGGCCGTACCATTGTGCCATACGCCTTCTCCTTAACCTCACAGCTGACTCTATTCAGCACCCTTCCCAGTGTACCCATAAATAAATTCAAATTTCAAAATGTATTAAATAATTTGTAATACTGTTTGCATGTTAAACAGCTATTGATAATATGTACGAATATAAATTACAAAGTATGTTCAGCGTACGTCTTTTAAAATTTGTACCTGCATTGCTTATCAGTCTTATGTACATATTTTGTAAATATACTGGAATAATTGAGAAAATGCCATTAATTAGAAATTTTTAGAAAACAATGTTTATTTTAGTTTTTCGTATGTAAGATAAAATAATTATCAAGGAATTTTTTGTTAGGCATAATTTTAAAAAATGTTATACAGCTTGTGTAATAGTTGGAGGAAAATATTTCTAAGTATTTACGTACTGATTACTAACTGACCGTTCTCCTCCACTCCATACCAAAATCCTAGATTATCACATGCTCAGAAAAATAGAAGTTTGGATGTTAATAGAATATGCAATCTGTATATCGCTTGAATATGGTGTGTATAGTAGAAAATTTTGTTTGTACAAAAATAACATTCAGTTTACTATAACTCTAAAATTTTAACTTCATAGAAGAAATAAATTCTATAAAAGTGTGTCTGTTCCTACCGATTCGAGAAATACTCAACCCATAACAATTGTTGTATTTGTTATGTAATGAACTACACTAAAAGGACATTTATTTGATTTAAGCCTCATAAATTTCAAAACCTCTTGTAAGAACAAAATGCAATAAATATGTCACTGTTAATACTGATTTGCAAAATGCACAATGTAAAATTTTTCAAAAATATAACTTAACACGTAAAATATGTTAGCTTCAACAAACTAAATTAGGGTAAAACAAGGTTTTTTAAAGGCCAAATACAATTCAAATATTCTAACAACAATTTAAAAAACATTGTTCACATAATGCACAAATTTACTATTACCTTTGTAATTCTTTAACTTGTGGCATGGTTTGGATGATTACTTCACTAAAATTTCTTTAGTCTGCCACTAATATGAAATAATTTAATTTCTGACTTATTCCATAAGCAAAACACTCAAGCTATTTCTTGAAACTAATAAATTTAAACTTCTGAACGTAAATACTTTGTCGCTTGTGCTTCATGATGGTCAATGAAAATGACTGACCAAAGCACACTGCAAACCTTTTTACAGAGGGGCAGACATGTGTCAATAATTCATTTCTCTGAGCAGACTATTCAAAATTGCCATCTAAGACGAACTACATTTAATGAAATATGCAGATACAAAAATAAATAACTGCATACACACCACCAGCAAGGAATTCTAGCAAATAGATAAATTGTGACTGAAGACTCAATCTGGCAAAAGCATTTTACCAGGTGGATGGAGACCTTTCACATAATCATAATATTCGCATGCTCTACCGTAAATACCTTTGTCATTGCTCTCTCCTCTTTGGTGGTAGGTACCACTACCTGTAATGCAAACTGTTGACGCATCCTTGGATTGTTGATTTCCAAGTTATGCACTTTAATTTCCTAAAATTTTCTTATATATTTTCATGAATGGTTTTCAAATTTTTATTTCATAGAAATTTTTTCCATTGTAGGACAGCAATGACTAAAGTAGAAATATAGGACGTCCGTATGCATATGGGGAAAAAAAATACAGGAAGAAGAAGAAGAAAAGAAACACGAGATAAGCATTTGATATTGAGATTTTATATAATTACAATACATACTTTGATATTTTGGCAATAGTGATAGTTTAAGAACAGAAATTATTAAAACTATTGAACATCTACAACTAGGACCACAAAGGCAAAGTACAATAACAATCAGCATATCATGGATGTTGCAGAACAACCGTGAAGAATAAGTACTCTAATGACCTTGGTGTATTGCCAAATAATCTAAATAATTCTGATTGTGAATACTTAATAAACAAAGGAAGGGGTGAATATCAGGATGCTAGCAGTGGCTTTTCTGCAGCCATAAAATTGTATTACAATGAAATGAAACCTTAGCATTGTCACATATATTAATTTATATCTGTTCATAAAACTTCAAACAAGCAATATGCAATAAATTGTTGATGTTATTCAGAAAAGAAATTGTCCCCCCCCCCCCCCCCCCCCCCTGTACAAGGTTATGACTTCAGGGTGTTTATTGATATTTACTGAGAAAGGGTTTGATGACAAGGAAAATATTAGCACACTATTATGACTACGTCAAGAGATTTATTTATATAGATAATCTATAGTTTTACTGTTTATGTGCAAACACCATGGTGAAAATGTTGATTCTAGTTTATGAAACAAATAGATGTAGCTGAATGTTGTTAAGAAGGTGTATTTTCTTTGACTTTGTAGAAAGTCTGTAAATGTTTATTCTGCTTCTTCTTGTTGGAATCTCTTTTTTGCTGTGTTACGTGAAGGTGGTGCTCCTTTTGCAATGTGAAAAGAATGTCTTAAGCTATGCAGTCTACTTTTTCAGATTTTGAGCAAAGAAGAAGGCCTAAATATTTACTCATGAAAAATTTGACGACCAATTTGAAAATAACACAAGATAAACGTATGGTGAATTTGGTGATTCCAGTTGTCTTATTCACTCGTTAAATATTGAACACTTCAATAGTTTAGAATCTAAACATTTATTATCATTATTGATTATTCTTTGGAATCTTGTTTCCTAAATGTAAACACTGTTTTGCACATTTATATGTCACACGTGGTTATCCTTTGCTATAGAGAATACACATTTAATAAAGTCAAAAGTATTAAAGATGAATTATGGAGCACCATTGGTCAAACATTTTTTATAGTCCAACTCTTCTGAAGCCTTGCTAAAGTTCTACTTTCAGCCTATTCCTTCCCATCATGCAAACAAAGTTTAAATAAGTCTAGAAAATTACACCAAAAAGACAATACACCACATTTGTGCGCATTCAGTTTAGTTGTTCTTTTTAATGAGAACTATTTCTTACTAGGCATTATAAGTGAGATTAATTTATAGGTGATATGTAAGTAAACGTTCAGTTTAATTAAAAATAAAGTATTTTTATATTAGCAGAAGTATAAAATGCTTATCACGCATAACAAGTTTAGAAAACAAGCAAATATGTCCTATATGTGGTTATTTTTTAATGGGTTAATTCAATAAGTGCAAAGACACTACAAATAATCTCTAACAAACTTTCTCATGCTGATTCTAAAATGATAATTTAAAATTGAAATTTGTCTTTGAATTTGGGATTTTGAACTGATAACTATTTAAAAGTTATACTACCACCCCCCCTCCCCCCCTCCTCTTACACACATGAAAAAAAAAACATATATATGTGTGTGTGAGAGAGAGAGAGAGAGAGAGAGAGAGAGGTGTGGGTGGCAGGGGTGTACATACATTCCGACTACAGGTACATATGCTCTGAGGTGATTCCGTATGCAAAATGAGATAGAAAATGTTTACTACGGCCTATATTCTCTTATGATACAGCAATTTGTAAGGGATGTAGGTACCCTTAGAAATTTAGATTTAAAATGTTTTAAATTCAAAATAATACAACCTATATTAAACTAAAGTACAACTCCACGACTACTGTTGTCTTGAATAGAAATCTAATATCTGCGAGCAGTTGTGGTAATATCATCCACATTCATTGAGGAAATAGCGGTTGTCATGTTATTATCCAACATAAGTGTGTACCTCTTGGGAGTTTATCTCTTTTAATGATGGATAATGTGTAAATGAATATACAAAAAAGTTGTCTCTGTGTCATGCTGCTACCAGATGAGGGTGAATAGCAACAGAGGAAATATGTAGTTTGGCATTGGGGCAAACTCCCAAGAGAGGGAAAAGGGGGAAGTATAGCTGCCAGCACCCAATTTTATAATTTAATTACAGATATTGATGACCTAACACTTAGATGTAATAGCGTAATTGTTGTTCTAATCGCGTAATGCAACCGGCGGCCTAAGGCTTGCTTCAGAGGGAGTGGAGTTCGCGGAGGATATTAACCCGGGACAGAGATATTTATACAAGTCAATAAAATATTACTCTGCGTAATAAGTTTAAACTTAATTCACATTACACTCTCGATGCAGGGAGCACCAGTTCTAATACAGTTAAGACAAGTCAGTATGACACGAAGTACCAATGGTCCTGGGATGGCTGATCTTACCTATTGCTTGACATCTGAAGTTCTAATGGAGAGTTACTTATATAAGAGATACAATTATCCTTACCCCACTCATTTACACTTCAGATTGTCAGGGGATTCTAATCAATGTACATTCCCCTGCCATAAGCATTCAATCAAAATAATAATCTATCATCAACATAACATGGGCTCTTCATCTCCTCTTAAACTTAACTTGACATCAGTGATTACATCTAAATTAATAGTCACTCTTAATTGATCTTAATAGGTTAAATTAAATCTCAAAATCTACAATAATTTCTATTTAGTCTTAAAATTAATTAATAATACTACTCCCTATCCATTCACACCTTAGTCAGTGGGAGGATCTGGAAAGTGACTGCGTCGTAAAAATCCCCACAGCGGGGACAATAACCCCTGACAATAATACTTTGGCCTGTCCTTTCTCTAACATAATATACGTTCATGAGATTTCTAGTACTTTTCTTAGAGGTACGACACGACTGTCTAGGAATACAGCAAAAAAATTGTACCATGTCTGTCTCTTTCTCACAGAAAAAAGATTCCATGTCAGTCAATCAAATTATCTAGTAAGCTGCAATAGAATTATATAGGTATAATTAATAGTAATGGAAAAAAGTTAACTTAGTTCCACAGACAATAAGTTTATTTCACTAAAATGATAACCACACTCATATCAAAACTTAAATTTCATGGACAATGAATAATCAAAAAGAGAGTTTGAAACAACTTTGAAACCTTAGTATAACTAAACTACACTCTCCTTTATAAACTCGCTCTCACTCATAAAGCAATACTTAAAAACTCACACATACCCCAAGACCAGCAGTGCTGGCAACGTCTTCAATTGGAAAATTCCTAGCCTTAGGAAGGCACTTCAAAATACAGCAATTCCCCCAGTCATCACTTTACTCTAGCCAATACTTTTACCTACTTCAGGTGAGGCCTGGACAGCGACCTGTCCCCTTCCAAAACCTGGCAAATAGTCCCCAATCCTACTGCGCCTGGCAGCTGGCACTCTTTCCTCTCCGCCCTATGTTGTCACACAGCACATACACTGTTCAATTATTAACAGGACACCTGGACCTCGCCAGGTTACCTGCTCCACAAGGCTGCCTGCTCAGTTTACAACACTAAAACAATATAAAATGTTTTCACCTTGACTAAGAGACAACAATACGTGGACATGGGCAGCTTCATGATTAATATAATGATATTAAAATTGCTTCATAATTCAGACAATTTATTTCCACAATAGTGAAGGCATTTCAGCAAATTAAGACCTTAATTTCAAAATAATGAAAATTGCATAAACAACTCAGAATAAGGTTACACAATTATGAAGGCAGCCTTCACAACAAACAGTTGTTCGTGCGGTAGCGTGTAGTAAAAGCATGTTTACTGGGCCCCAAACATATTATTTCTTTTGTATGCACTAAGCCTGTGCCAGGTATTTTAAAGCTCTACTCAAGAGCCACATGGAGGCACTCTAACCCAGAGTGCATTAGTTTCTCAACCATATGTGACTTTCTCAACCATATGTGACAACCAGTCACCTGAACTAAATTGGATTCTGCCATTTACTCCATTATAACCACCTCCTACTTTTGGGCAAGGAGAATTCCCATACGAAATGGCGATTGTAGCATTGCTGGGAAGTCATTGCTCACCAAGCATCAAGACATCATAGTTCATAAGACATTCAAATGCTTAGAGTACTCAGCATCTTATATGTGTGAACTTCGGCAAGCAGCTCTGCACAAATTATCCCAGAAAACACCTATATAACTATATAAAAGAATGGACACAGTTCACTAACCCTAGGATTTCACTAGCATGTCCTCCACCTTCAGTCGGTAACTTTAAACTAATGAGAGCCTTTGCTGCTTTTATGTGTGTGTGTACACACTCATACATATATATACACATATAACACATAATATTTTAGATGTTGTACATTGCCCCTATGGAAGCTCACTAAGTTTCGCTAATTTATTCTCGGGGTGGTTAAACTGCCCCAAAATTAAATAACATAAATTGGGATATGACATAAACGCAAATAAGTTGATAATAAAAACTGCAATGCAAATAAAAACAAAAAATATTACAATATTCACATTTATTTAATGTCTTAAACATTACTTATAAAAACACAAATTAGGTATTAAAAGTAACCGTAACTTGTCCAAATATATGTATATTACCAGTAGTGCCAACCAACTTTCGGTACAACTAAATCTGATCGCCAATCTCCATCTTAACCCTCTTATGAGAGAACAGTACAGGTGTCGAGTACATGCTAATAAATTGTATCACGTGGTTCAATGTTGTTCAAATCCTTAGCTGCAGAATCCTTGGCGCTGTAAATTTTTCTGAAGAAACCAAATTCCAAAAGACCACTTATAGCCTTAACAGTAATACCTTGAAGTCCGAACCGAAACATAAATGACAGCAAAATATAACTCTCTTCTGTGCCAATAACTTTGGCGCATCATGCCTTATATTCCTTATCAACTTCATAACTAACAGGCAAAATGTTACAAAGTTCCTTCCTGAGACAATAACCTGAAGAATGAAGACACCTTCTATACATTGTAATACCAAATCCAGAAAACACAAATAATAAAATTTAGAACATATTTTTAAATTACACATTACCAATTAAAACACAATAAAGAATAAAGTAATATGCCTTTCAACAAACTTAAAATAGGATACAACCTTCGAAAAAACCAAATTCCAAAAAGCCCAGATCCTTACTTACGTCCACATTACTAACAACCTACAATCTACTCACTCCACATTTAACATGGGAATGCTGCCGCATGCAAGGGTTCTTATCTACAGACCACATCGGGTTGCAGCAGGCAGACAATGGTTGCAGCTCTTATCAACTTCCATTGATTGCAACACTAATGCGCAACAAAGCACTAACTCCAACTATACCCATTGATCTCCAGCCATACCAACCATATGAATAATTATTTTTCAACTTGGTAAAGGGGTCATTTGTAACTCTCGGACAAACATTTATCGAGGAAACAGACAAAGTTTGTAAGGGTACACGACAGGCAACCAACTGCATCTCATAGTGTTATACATGTAGTTCAGGATCAACCTGCACATTTATAGTATCTACTTCAAAAGAAAACACTTGAATTCGTGTTTCACGCAAGAAAATATTTACAGTATTTTAACTTTTGAATTTTTTTTTTTTTTAGTTCACTTTGTTTTTATAGTGTGCTTTGGGCCCCACACTTGGTTAATCCAGCCCTGGGTTAGTCAGATAGACTCAGGCAATCATACTAACAGCAGCTTTGTTAATTTTTTTACATTTTTAATAGATTTTTGTTATAAATTTAAATATTTATATCATAATGTAGTTATGAATTGGCATATTTTATAGCAGAGCTATTTAGATAATTTTCCCATTGGGCATTTGCAAATAATTACAATGTAGACGAACGATACTTACTTATTACAAAGTCATGGCTCACTTATAGATAGTTTATTTGTGTAAATATTTAATAAATAATATAGTATATAGTTTTATTACAAGTTTTACGCTAGTTATAGTTGACATTAAACTAGGCACTTGTATTCAAAATTATCTATTTAAAAAAACTGATAAAAGTTTTGTCTGCCGGCCAGTCTGACAAGTCAGGCGGGTTGCATGTGGCCCTTGGGCTACTAACTGAATATAAATAGCCTTGTTTTATAGTATAGTCTTACATATTTCTATGGCCTATCCCCAGTTTGCTCTTCAGTTTGTATGTCATCATAAACTGTGATTTTTTGTATTGCTGTTATTAATCTGTTGTGTTGTGTGATTTTTAGGTTTTTAAGGTTCGAGGTTCCTACTTCTTGGATGAGAGTAATGAGCCGTTGCTAGCAGTTTTATCTGACACATGCCTATACTTAACTGGAATGAAAAATTGTACCAGCTTCTACAACCATAGAGTGATACCATACCAATACCTGGATGTCATCATAGTAAGTTTTCATGTGACTCAAACCCTATTACTGGCAAGAAGAGAAAATTTTTAGTTAGCTTCACCAGAGTCTTTTCACACTGTAGTTATGAGAACTACTTCTGTTTATTATATGTAGAATTTGTTGCAATTGAAAATTTTTGTCACCTTTATAATTTCTTTGCATAACCATGTAGTGTAAAATCCAAACACTTAAAAAAATTTAAACTTAAACATTGTAGCAGTGCAAGAAAGGCTTAGTCATCCCTCAAGTTGTGTTCAAGTTATGTTTACAATAAAAACTGTAACATTTATACCAGACTGTTATCTGTATGCCTGAACTGTATTGTTTATACTGCCGTCTACAGGGATGATGGGTACAGTGCACTGTAAATTGCCGAGTATGCACAGATAAGCTAAATGTGGTAATATTTCCTGGTTATTTTGGACTTTGGAAACAATTCAGGTACCAAGTTGATTTCTAAATTGAGATAGATAGTTTGTACAAGGAAATTGGTCTTTAACCATCACTGGAAGCATGTCACCATAAAGAATATGGTTGCCAAAATCTTTGAAAGGTTGAAAAGTCTAAAAGATTAAAGTACGTAGATAGGAAAAAAAAAGGTATTGTATTGTTATAAGGAGGGAGGAAGGGGTAGGAGTAGGAAGTAGGGAGGTGTGATCTCCAGGAGTAACCAACCAAGGAAACTACCTGGTGACTACACCTAATGTTACGCGGTGGGAGAGGGGGGATATGGAAAGGGTGAGGTAGGGTGAGAGAAGGATAAGGTTTAGACTTTTAAAAAAATAGCAAATAAGCCAAACACCAAAAGATAACCTGCAAAACCTCCACCTTGTGCTGTAACTTTTACTTAGCAGGGCCAGCACGATACACTCTACCCTAACGAGCTACTTTAATATAAAAAAAGAGACTCATTTAAACCAAAAGGGACAGGGAGTAGGGAAATGAAAATGGGGGGAGGGGGTTAAGGAAAAGGGGGGGGCTTTACTCAGAAGGCAACAGAGAGGAAAACCGTAAATGCTTCATGGGTCAGTCACAGACAGAGACCATGCATCAATGTAAAAACTAATAAGATAGGACAAACTATCTTTTAATAGGCACCCAGTACCTAAACACTAAGCTTCTAATGTTATCTGATGTGTTCTAGGTCTACAAAATAAATAGAGGAGGGGGGGTTATCCTAATCAACTGACAAAAATGAACTATGATTAAAACAAAATAAATATATGTAGTTTAACTAAAAACAAACAAGTAAATTAACAGGTTATCATATCATATTAAATAACACAAACAATAAAAATATTTTACAGGTTATGAGTCAAAAATTAGTTCTCTTCAGCTACCAAGTATGTAGGTATAAACAAACAAAAAAAATGTATTGTTGGGCTGACACAGGAAGCCCTTCTCATGGGTATTATAAAAGAGATCTGCGCATTGGAAAATTTAAATTTATTTCCGATTACCTAATGTAGTAGTGCTCTACCCTTTGCCGCCTAGGGCTTAAAAGAGAGAAACTCGGGATCACTAAAGTTACTTTATGTACGGGCGCATATAAATTCATTCAGTTTATTAATAGATTGGCCAGGAAAATTAACAAAGTAAATAGATTTAATTTAAACAGAAAACGAAAGAAAAGGGCAAACGACTTTAAAATGTATAAAAGAAAATACTTTAGAATTTAGTTTTAGAGAGGAACCAATCAAAAGAAAATATTTGGCAACGCAACAAGGACTTCGGTTTCTGTCAGTACAACCTACAAACCCAACAATCTTCGGAGCCATCTACACACCATGCATTACTGAGACCCATATCCTTACAAAAGAAAACAATACTATTGCAAAAAAGGTAGGTTCCCTCCCAAATCCCTATTAAATTAATTAAAGCATGGGAAACTTAACTTTGATGGCCCCTTGGCCAGTACCGATGGAGAGTACACATTTACCTAAGAAGATGCTGCCCTGGTCTCTTGACACCACCAATGCACCTTGGATGTGATGCATTCCATTGTCTTCAGCTGAACCCTTTGTTTACTAAGGTCCAACTATTTAAAGATAGATTCAGTGCATTTCTTCTAGCTAAAAAGCGGAAGAACGACCCGACCACGCACAAAAAATAAACGTTTCTAAAGAAGACTTATTATTTTGATGTTGCAGCTTCCTTTGGGGTGGCCCACCTGCCTCGCTCTCTTCCCCCCCCCCCCTTTTCCCTCCCTCCCCCCTCCCCGACCTCGATATCTACTGTCTACCGCCGATAAACACCAGTTGCCTTGTTGACGTCACAAGCGAGGCTGACGTCATGATAGGCCAATCAGAGCCTGCCACCGCCAGAATCGATACTTCGATACTTCACAGCTAACGCCCTGTTTCCGCTTACAGTTCCTTACTACCTATCATCAGCACAACAGTCTTGCCTTTACCATGGAAATAGACAACACAGTTTTTCAGCTCACAGCTGTGCCTAATGCTTTGAATGAGGAGAATAATAACAATTCTCCCGAACTGCTGAAGGGGCAATTATAACTCACACCTGGTCGGGTAAATACGGCCAGCAGCCGCCGCTTCAGAAAAAGCCTGCTGATATAAGAGTTGACAAAACTTTTTCAATATTAAAAATAACTGGTGACCTCAGTTCCTTAAGAACTCTGCAGTAAAAAAAAAAGTAGTAACCCTTTATTCTTACAAAACCTAAAAATAACACGGTAAAATAACTGATTCCTAATTCAATCCCACCCTAGCTTAAATTATCTAACCTTAAAATGAAGAGGAAACATGAACGAAACAAATTAAATCAGCAAATAAATAACCGTCGGTAGGTTTCAAAAAGTAAAATGATTGAAAAAAAATTTAAAGGAATAACTCTAAAAGAGCTACTGTCAATTAACATTCCCGCCAAAACTTCGGCATCTAGCTTAAGGTCACGACTGTTGAAACTGACTTCCCCAAAAACACATTTTGAAATTAAAAAAAAAAAAATCAATAATATATCTATTACCACCTTACTTATTAAAGAAGAAAAAGAAAACACATGTTTCTTAACAAACAAAAGGCACAAGTAATTAGGAGGGCTTCACCCATCCCAAAACAGCCTATTTTCCTAACCTAACCTCCAAGGATGGGATCTCCATAAGAAAATACTAAACGAAAAATCAAATAAAAGTCGGCCTATCACATCTTAACAAAAAAAGGCAAAGAGATAGGGAACTTCCTGCTGGTATAAAATCTAAGGCATTCTAACAAAAAAGAGGTATCCAGCAAAATACTACTACAGATATCATGCTTAACAAAAAAAGCTTAGTTTAACTCAAAATCACAAAAAAAAAAAAAAAAAAAAAAACCACTTTTTAACCCTAAAATTCACACTGTAACAGTATAAATGACCAAATAAATTATTCCACTTACACGTTAAAATAAAAATACGCAGAGGAAACTAATTTTCATATTTCAGAACTTTTTAGTAAAGTGTGTGGCTTTGTTATTCCCTGGCCTATCGTAATTCTAATATTTGCAGATATTTGGATGGGCACACTAAGTGTTCTCTTGTGCAAGTTTTCTCTTTCTGTGGGATTCTTTCACTTGGGCTCCTTGCCAGATCATCTAGGGGGAACATTTCCAGTTACTGGGGATGTAGCCCTGGCCACTGGAGAATGTCTGTCAACGATTTTGTCTCCTCCAGTTGGGCTTGTCCCTGTCAGCACTGCCAAGTTTTTGGTCTTGCTGTCTTGCTCAGTCAGAGTGGATAGAGTCCCCTGTTTGTCCCTCCTGCGGCCAGGTGGTTAGTGGTACGATCGGGTATGGCTAGGGTCTAAAGAAATCTGCCAGATTGTAGAAGGCTTTGGTGAGGTTCCTTGGATTGGCAGTATCACACTTAGCTGGAGGGCTGTGTTCCTGAGCAGCCTGACTGAGGTATCATTGCAGGTACTTGACCTCAGGACATGCGTCACACTGCAGGCCTCGATGTTGTCTAGGCATTCAGGATCGGTAGGGGAGGGGATAAGAACCCCTCAATGTGTGAGCTGTATGTACCCGTCAGAGGGGAACATTACAGGTGCCACAACGTCAAGGATGAGAATTACATAAAGGAGTACTATAGTAGGGATACGAGGTATTCCTCGATGCTGGAATGTGACATGGGTTTTGCACTGGCTACGTGATGTGAGGCTGTGCAAAGCTGTCTGTATGAAGATTTCGAGACTGGCGGGCTATGTCTTACCGACAGAGGGGAATGTCAAGGCTAACACCCATCTGTGACATTGAGAAATGTCAAAGTATTCAATTCTAAAATCACTGTTTGTGGTCGCCCCAACTGGCATTGGGCTGTGTCAATCACTGAAGCAATGCTTCCCAAATGCTTTCAAATTCAGGTTATACCGTTCTACCAGATTGACCTGTGGATAGTAAGGGGTATTTTGTACTAATTTTATTCCCCATGAAAATGCTAGGTTTTTCATTTCAGTGGAAACAAAGTAGGTGGCATTATCAGTCACCAGTTGCACAGGTGACACGAAGATAGGGAAGAGTCGTTGACTAAGCAACTTACAAATTTTTACATATTTCATTGTTCTTAAGAGGAAAAGGAATACAAATTTACTGATACTCTCAACTGCAACAAAAATGGATGAAAATCCAGATTTAGTTCTTGGTAAAAGTCCAAAAACATCAAAATAGAGATGTTCCCAGGGGTACCGAGCTACAGTTGCGCAATAAGGTCTATTATTTTAGTGTTTCGTTGCTCTTTGAAAATTCTCACATTGTTTAACAAGCTGCTCAACTTCGTTCACTAACTCTGGCCAAAAGAACATGTCCCTAATCTGGCCAACCATCTTATATTGACCTAAATGGCCACCAAAATAAAGTGTTGTGATAGTAGTGGAACAGTGGTCCATGCAACACTTGAACAAAAAAATGTTATGCACGAGTCTTGGGATCAACATGACTAATGAGGCCCTTCCTAACCTCATAGGGTCCTCCCTTTCCTGCCTCAATGTCTGCTTTGATGCTGGCATATTCAGGGTCAATTCCCTGATGATGCTGGACTTTTAAGGGAAACTTGGGGAAATTCATTCAACACATGGACTTGATCAAAATTTGGATCAGTAATTACGTTTACTTACTGTATATTAACATTAAAAGCTAAAGTTAAATCATCATTTTTTTCAATTTCCAACATCTGTCTAACTACAACCTCAGTGTTTATTTCCTGCACCATAGCTACCTCATCCGGAGTGTCTACACAAAATTCTTCCGCATAAAACATCCTGGACAAGGCATCCGCTACTCCATTGTCCACTCCTTTGATGTGTTTGACATGAAAGTGGAAATGAGTTAAGCGCACTAACCATCTCTCCAACCTGCCTGCAGGTTTATTTGTTGCCAGAAACCAGATTAATGCTTGGTTATCAGTATGTAGTTCAAACTTGTTAGTTTCAAGATAGTCGCAAAAATTTTTCCATGGCAAATATGGCCACGAGTACTTCCTTCTCGTATGCCGAGAATTTCTGCTCAGCAACAGTAATCAGTCTACTAGCATATACAATGGAAACCAGTTGATCATTATCCAGTTGGCAAAGTACTGCTCCTAATGCATTTGAACTAGCATCAACTTGAAAAACAAAAGTTTGGTCAAACTGAGCAACCACAAAACAGGAGGTGTTGACAATTTTTCCTTTAGCTGGTAAAAGGCATGGTCCTGATCAGTTCCCCAAACAAAATCTACTCCTTTACGTTTTAAGGCGTTCAAAGATTCAGACATGTGAGCAAAACCGGGAATAAACTTAGAATAAAATCCAACCATCCCTTAAAATCTCCTAACCCCCTTCAGGTTCTTAGGCACAGGGAAGATTAGAATTGGTCGGATCTTTTCCGGATCCATGATCAACTTCCTGTCAGAGATAACAATTCCTAAGTAGCTTACATAAGTGGATGCCCAGGTAACTTTACCAGGGTTTTCTGTGAGGCCAGCTCCCCTTAGGGTGGACAAGAAAAGCCTCAGATGTTTTATATGATTCTCGAATGTTTTACTGTAGACACATACATCATCTATATATAGGTAAACAAGAAGTCGTATTGATACTCTCCTAGAACTTGATATAAAACCCTTGACATGGCTTGTGATCCACAATTTATGCCCATGGGCAACCTACACCACTGATACTGCCCCCAAGGGGCACTTCAAATATTTATACATTATCTATGTGTCAGAGGTTAGGTTATTCGAACTGTCTGATTAAACATAAACATCAAGTTTTCCATTGAATGTCAACAGGAATTATCTTCTCTTAAATACCACTAAATTAATTAAAAATAGTAGTGACCTGAATTATCAGAAAGAAAAAGTGAAGCGACGTAAAAATAAGTGAGGCAGAACGTAAATAAAGCACAAACGTGATTTACCAGTGGTATGCTGCAATAGCAAAATGTAATTCTTGTCTAGTACTAAAATTTAAAACCAAAGCCAAATGCAAAATGAACAACTAAAATTTTATTATTATATACCTTTAACAGCTAAATTTGATGGTAATAACATCTTGAAACTTCACATTTTATTCGTGACTGAAAAATCGACCATATTAAAACAAGAACAACTTATGGCTAAAAGTTTTATCATTCTATATTTGAGACTAAGTTTTAGCGTCATAGGCTGCCATTTATCGACAACTCACTTTCTCGGCTTCTCTTTCCTGACTACTCCCACAGCTATCTCATGAACTGCTGTTTAAAACGATTGGGACCATTTTTCCTGAGATCAGGAAAAAAATGGCTTCATTAATCAAAACAAACAAATTAAAACAGTACTTATCCCATCTTGTAGAACTTGGGCTGTGTCCTCTGGACTGCTTCGCCGTCCGTCTGTTAAGCCTGCCAGCTCACAACCTACTCTTTCTGCAATTTCTGATCTTGCATCACATGACTCTCCACACTGCACGCCTCCAGCCAATCAGCATTCAAAACGCTCCCTTAACAACAGCCCGTAGGCATGCACGCAATACCTCGTCGCATCCCTTCTCCCCTCAGCTACCTATCCTACCTCTGCTACCTACAGGACAAAACTCTCTCCTTTCCCCTGGCAGTATCTACAAACTCACGGCAACCACAGCAAAATGTCTGCACCAGTTAACGCATCGGAACTTGCAAAGTAAAACATTCTGCACAGAAAATGGCAAAAATTTTTTAAAGGGATAAAACGCAGTGGTGAAATGAAAAGTGTGACTTCAAACAGTAAACATTTAAAAGACAAATATTGTATCTCAAAAGTTATACCTCGTAAAACATAAATAAAAAACCTCAAAATTGTACCTCAAAAATATTACCTTAAAAAGCATACCTGAAAATTATCACAACCAAACACAGTGCTTCTTGCTTCTTGAACCATCTATTGCACACTCAAGTTAAGAGAAATATTCCTGGGAAGAAAACTGCATAAACTTGCAACTTGCATACCTCTATTTAAAAAGGGTAATTAATGAATTATTGAAACTGAAAAATATTTCTAACACATTGCAACGCCTCGTAAAAAAAAGAACTTCAAAGAGATATTAGCACCTGAACAAAAAGCAAAAAAAAAAAAATTAAATATACAGAAAAAAATTTAGAATGGGCAATTTTTAGCTTAGTCACAATATCATGTCAAATATGGTGTTACCATGGTTTAGCCTACAGCATAATGTATAATTATTTGAATTTACAAAAATTCTGTGTGCTGTAGGTGCCTGTACAACTGTCCCAAGTAAACACTCTTATTTACTTAAAGAACTTTTGCTTCACCCACAACAGAATCAAATTTCATACTAATTGAACAATATAGGAGAGAATAGATGAATTCAGGTAGCTTTTAACATGCACTGTACAGTCATTACTAGTCGCCAGTTGCGTGTGACATTCACCTGTTTGGTCCACTAAAAGTTCAGCTGATGGCCAATTTTTTTGGGTGTCACGGATGAAATTGAGTATTGTGGCAGGTCAGTTGACGCCAACCACACGTAACACACATCTAGCTCATATATTCTATAAAACACGTATGTCCTGCTGCAACAGAATGGCAAGGAAAATGATACGGCAATAAATATAACAACAGTCACTAAATTGTATGCTCCATCTTGAATTTAATTTAATTTGGAAGTTTGTCCACATTCAAGATTTGAAAAACCATTCAATAATCCGGTACAGATTCAACCATATTTAATTGACTGTGGATAATCCATCAGGCAAGGCAAAATAAAGTTTGTTAGCCAAAATAAGGTTAAAAAAAATTTGCGAGTTCAAATATCAACCATAGCAATTTGAATGAAAATAACCATTAGCATTAGGAACAACATTGTTGTCCAGCCACCCCAAATAGATTCAAAAAGATTCTTCGCCCCCGAAATTTTACCAACAATGTGTTGTGTATTGCTATATCCTGCCGTGTCTGGTTTCACTGTCCACCTTCACTACACAGTCCCTCCATGACGATTCCATGCACACAAAAAATGCCGGCTACCTACAATTGTTTTGCCCACTACTGGTACTGCACCATAGCCATTACTTGTACTGACTTTTAAATGTTAACTTATATTACATAGATAAGATTACGTGTTAAGATATTATTAGACACCTGTAAAAATTACAACTGTCTTTAAATTTAAAAATATTTGGAATAATACAATACATGTCTGAATTTCCTTGTTGCTACCCTAAACAGTTAGTTCCACTTTGAAATTTCTTGGGCCAATAACAGACAAGGTGGTGTCTCTTTGGCTATTATCCAATGTAGTGTAACCTACACAATCATCAATGCAACATGCAGTTTTTGCATGAAAATCAGACAGCAATAAACTTCCAGAACATCTAAAATTAACTTATGATTCCATCCAACACACGAGTCATGCGGTCTGGCCTATAACCGGTACCTTCAAATTACTTTAAGTTTATATTTTAACAAAACACATTTATATTAGCAGTAATTGTTAATCACTACATTAAGTTTAAATGTACCAAACCAGATAAATGGAGACTATAGCATAACCTCTATTCTGTGAATATTAATAGCTGATTAATTTTTTTTTCTGCTACTTACAATTTAGGCAGCTGAACATTATGTCTTAAAATCATCATGTCACACTAATATGAATGGACGGCCTAGCCTGACTTGGACAATGCACAAATTGACATATAAAGGCACAGCATTTGGAATTGAATTTCCAAACTACTTTACATAAGCTGTTAAGCATAAATTATTTTAACTTTAGTTAGTTTGTAGAAGCACTTTGATTGCCTTAAAGTTGTGTATGTGCATTTCTATCACAAAATTGATTACATTATTTAATCAACTACAATAGTTGTACACAAGGTAGTCATAAAGATACTATTTGTTGGTGCTGGCTATCACATTAAACCTTACTTTAACCAAATTATTAACTCCTAAAACCATGGAAAGAGCACTTACTCGTAGAAAAATAAGGTACTAAACACACAACTGATAATGAATCAAAATAGAGAAAAATATAGCTAGGGTTGCCCCTGTGCCCCATCACAGTGTGATGTGTATGACATGGCTGAGACAGCAGCCCAAGACTTATGCAGCAGATATTCGACCCCCTGCTAAAGAAGTACATATATCAGTGTTGGTGAAGATTAAGTTTAGAGGTAAAGATGGTTACAAAATATGTATATATGTAATTTTTTTTATTGCATTCAAAACTTTTTTTGCTATCTTGGTAACTAAGTTGGCATTACATTTTTATTGCTTTAGTACATTGAATACTCTATATAGTCTATTTGCGGTTTCTTCACACTTTTGAATCAAACCTTTGAAAAATCATGCTATGTAAGACGTGCTTTGATTTCTTTCTAAATGTCATTTATCACAAGCATTTCATACTTGTGTTGACTTAAAAGCACCTTATTTGTCATTCAATTCAATTTTTACTTATATTTGATCTATAAATTATATTTTATATATAGGTAATGTGAGTAAAGACAGAGAGAAAATACGTGTGTTGGTAATGCCTAGTAATAAATAGTTTTTATGCAAAATATTAGTGCACTGAGTGCGCATGAATGCGACGCGTTGGCCCTCTAGTGTAATTTTCTAAACTTCTTTGGCATGAGGTGGAGGAATATCATGGAAGTAGAACTTTAGCAGGGCTTCAGAAAAGTTGGAAGTAACAGTGAATCGACTATAGTATTCATATTCATAATGATTTAGGTGGACTTCAAATTGTTTGTGGTTTGGAATCCCAGTTTATTGGGATAATCTGCCCTATAAATTCTAGAATTATTTCTTTACTGATAATAAAATATTAAATTGTTCCATACTTGTCATTGCTAAAGTGTATTTGATAGTTTCCATGACAATTACATATTCCAAAAGAAAGTGTGTACCGCAACTAGTGTGAAAGTGATTTTTATCATATTTTAAAATATGAACATTGAAATAATTAAATCATTTTTCATATTTATATATATATTATAAATAATTGTAGTTAAAAACAGATTGATAATAATGCATGCTAGTAATTGAAATACATTTTCTGGGAGAAGTTTTAGCACACATATCAAGAAAATGTGATGCAACAATGCTATTACTCTTGCACCATCTAAAATTTAGGCATTCTTTTTCATACATGTGTTATTAAAATATTTAATAAATGTGTAATATTTGATCAATATTACTATGGTTCATTGAAGAAGCAGTGTTACGAAAAGTTGGTGTATATGGCTGGAAACATATATTGAATGCATGCCATTGGCTACCTATCTCTGAAGGGAGAGGTAAGATTTATTTTGTTACGCAAAAATGTGAAGGTATGTAGTGTTTCTGTCAGTAGTGTATGGTGTTGGCATGTGTGGCGGCAGATAGGGCCCAACTGCCAAACGCTGCTGTTCGGCAGCCTAGAGCAAGGCAGCCAGGTGGTGGTGGCGACAGCTAGCAACGAGGTCACTTGTCAGCTCATGTGTCACCTGGAGGTGGCCGTACGCCGCTCTGCCAGCAGGCAGCTGCTGCCTGTGGTGCGAGAGCTCCACCTTGACGACATGAAGTCCCTCCTGCATTGGCTGCGGCAAGATCTGCCACTTGGTGACGTAAGTTCTCTGTGCTGCTTTACCATTGCACCTTCCTAAAATGTTTGTGTCCACAGTCACAACCAGCTGAATACACTTAAGATCATTTAAGTATATATTTTAAATGCGTTATTTAATTATTGTAGGTGCTCACAATGTGGGAGAAATTGGGTGCTGCCTTGACAACTAAATGCAACATATGTGGATACAGCAGAACCACATTATAACAACCATTCACTACACTGACGAATTTTGAATGTACCATCATGTTCTATATCAAATACGCGGTTAACATACTAGTTTCGAATGAGAAATTTTTGTGTACTCATTCCCTGTAACGATAGCAATCACTTGTAATGTTTCATAAGCGTAGACTCAAATGGAGTGCACTATAAACATTTGATCAAACTAGCTGAGTTTGAAAGCAAGATACTGTGAATTGAAAAAAGTCCATTAAAATAAAAAAGGTCGCCAAAAGTAAATAAATAAATTATGAAGCGGTAAACTGTTCACCGAAGATTTATTACTGTTTCTTTTACAATAGCAGTATACAAAAATATTTATCACCCATGGCAGTAAAAGCAAGAAAAAGACTAAATCGTAGCCTGTATTTATTCACTTTATAAACTTCTCATTGCGAGGACAATTAGACTATGAATATGGGAGAGGATCACTACTTTCTCTCCTTGTGCCCTAACGACTCCTCACACCAACAGAAATAAATTTAGTAGGTGTTAAACGTCCAAAATATAAAAGAAGGTTAAAGTCATGGGCGCTGCCAGTGTGAGTTACTATGGCCACTTGCTGTTCCTTTTTAGATGAGCACTTCTTGACTTCTGTTGCACGACACAGGTCATGCCTACTCTAAATATTGATTGAAAATGATATCTTGAGCACTACCCAATCAGGGCATTGCGTGGTGCGGTAATGTCTAAAAATAACACACAAATGGGGATGTGTGTCTGGAAATATTGTATTATACTTGTGTGGCAGGTCACATCCATCAGCCAAATGTGACCTTTCATCTAGAGCAATATGATAGCTACGTGTCAAGCTATGTGTTAACCCAATGAGTGCAATGTAATCATATGATGTCTGCTACTATTGTTGAATGACTCAAATAAAATAATTAATTTGGAAAAAGGAAAATATATAAAAGGAATTATTACTGCCATGATATTATAAATACTGAATGAGTTACTATCCTTTACAAAATTATAGAAAATAAATATTTTCAGAGAAAATCAATTACTATAGAGAGTCAACTCTCAATATCTCGGACTAATTGGGGGTGAGGCTGTTTGAGGTACGGTTGGTCCGAGATAACGAGGGAGATAGGGGTGAAGACAGCAATTAGCCACCTGTCATAACAAACAGACAGATACTGTTTGTACATGCGGGAGACATAGCAACGAGGCAAGTGAAATGCATTAGAACAAGGTCACAGTTGGCTGAATATTATATTGCAGCCGTTTGAAATGGATACACACCAACAACCAGCTGTTGTTTAAGCTGATATTACATAATACCTGCAGCCGTACATAGTTCTTCTACAAGCCCTATTGCATGAGCCGGCATACCAGCCACTATATGAGCCGCCATGGAAGTTTCATATTACACGACAGCAGTTCACCTACTATCATTGACACCTTCGGTGAGTGCACAGTGTGCTGTTTTTACATAATATGAACACTATTCGTAGAACTACTACCAGTTAGTAACTTGCGTAAGCCTATGGAAAAAACTAGCTAGCACGTCTTTAAATAGCTATATTACTGTTCGCCTATTACATAAATTGAGTGCTTACTAGTATAGTTTGATTCATTTTCTTGAAAATGGCGTGAAGTCACTAGAGTATGAGTTATTTTTAATTTTGACAAAAATTATTGACCAGTTGCAAAAATGTTTTTTTCTTGATGTACTGGGATATTATCCTCGTGTAAAATTTAGTGATTAAAAAGAATTCAGTCCGACAGAGTTTTGAACTCATGCCCAAACTTTACAACTTATTTCAATTTTACTACTGTACTAACAGTGTACACACTAGGAGGTGAGTTTATATAGCATAGATATAGTTAATCTTTGAATTAAATTTCTCAAAGAGTTGGTAATGCTATAAGTATTTAGAACAGTTTTAAACAGTAATTTAATTTGTCATCACCAATAATATATGTCATCGTATTTTTAATCTATTTGAAAGAGTTTCAACCTCACCTATTCAGTTTCTTCATCAACTTGTTTCAAGTAGTACTACAAGGAGCGCCCTATGCTCTGAAACTGCAATGTGATTGGCCAGGTACAAAACCTGGTATGGGACCTGCCATGAGAAATAGGACGTGTCCAATTACCAAACCTGGTACGAAATCTGGTCGTGCAAGGCGGGAAATGCCATGACAAGTGCTATACTAGCCGGTGTAACGGCCGCTATGGTGGACCTTGCACAAGCTTTTACGGAATCTAATATTGTGTAATATCGTCCTTAGGATAACAAGAAGTTAAAGTATTTCTTGGCTGCCTCACAAATACGTAAACACATTTTTATGCCACAGACTTTTTGTTCATCAATTTAATAATCAAACAAGTTACTACCAAGTAAACACTACATTAAATATCATTAGTCTATATTATTGGGCAGATACAGCTTCAATTACCAGTTATTACATTTCAATAATTAATAACAAGAAAACTGAAACATGTTAACAGGAATGGGGCAATAAGGCAGTGAAGTTACAGAATTGGTGATGGGGCAGGGGATGGAAGAGAAGCGAGACAAAGCCAAGGTCATCTGTCGAGCAAGCTTCATACCACAAATGAGGGGAAGAGAGAGAAACTGAGTGCAGAGGGAAGGAGGGACATGTTATCTGTCAGTGGGTGACAGGGAAGATATAAAAAAGCAACTGTGCAGGTATTCCGTTACCCTACTGGTGGCATGGCAGGCTAGTAGTTGCCTGGCGTGCTCGACCAGGCATATTGAGGAACAAAAATATGGTTTGGGTTGTTTTCAACACACAAAAATACAATGTAAATCTCTTTTGTAAAGATCAAGACAATTATAAAATACCATTTTAATGCAGTAAAAGTATTTTAAGAAATAAAATGTGCCTAACGTGTTAATAAACTTGGTAATCTGCTATAGAAATTGTTTCAAGAATCACTGGTTACAATTCATCAAATATGTTTGATAACTGCCTATTCTGATTATTCAGTGTCATCATCGGTGCATCTATTATTAAAATATTTTAATAATGTTCCATATGCCTCACATGTATGCAAAATTAAAAATTGATAACTAGAAAAAACTAAAAATCAGAAAAATATATTTAAAACAGTAGCCTTGATGTCATGTCTGGGCATCTGACAAAAATTAGCTAACTAAATTAAACATACAAAACTTACTATTACCAGACTGAACCGATAAGCAATAGGTAATTAATACAATAGGTAATAATAGGTAATTAATACAGGACAAGACATGAACATATAGCATATACAGATAAATGCTCATTACGTGGCTGAAATGATAATAATATAGGCTTATGCCATAATTAACAAAAACGAAAGCCAGAAATTCTCGTCCACTGTTCTGCAACTCTGTTTTAGTCCGAGTGGGAGTGAAACAAAATTTTCTGACTAGGGCTGTACAAACATGATGGAGAAGACAACATAAGTTGTCGGGTCATTTTGGCAGATCCTAATGTTTCTGATTGTGAAGGTTTAAAAATGTTTGTAACTCTTGTTCTGGACAGTCATTTGATGCTGCTTTCGGATTACTATTTCCCATGCCATGCGAAAATGTCTTTAATGCAGCTGTAGGTCAGCGTCTAAAGTAGTCAAGAATAATGATGAGTGTCTCCAGAGCTTGTCTGACCCTAGACAGTTTTGACTTGGAAAGTGACTCTAATATCTCTTCCTCGTGCATGTCTTGCTCTGTTGTAGTAGGAGACAAAACATCTCTAGCGATCACTTCCTCTAACTGGTTCCCAGGGTCCCTTTCATCAGCCTCCAACCACTCAGTGATTTCTTCCATAGGACCTGTCTCACCTCCAGCCAGTAGTATGCATTTATAATCACTAACTTCAAACCCACAAAAAGTGGGCTCTATGTCACTGTCAAAGAGCAGTTTTTTCCACCCATTAACAAGTGTTGGGGTATTAAATTCATTCCATGCAGCGGCCCAGTTGAAAATTGCAGATCTAATACTGTAATTTTGTATGTTCTGTGGTGTTCTCTTCCCTCGTGTTTCGTCCTCTTTGTCATCCTGTTCTTCCAACACCGCCCTCACTTCATCAAGGATTTTTTTTGTATAGGTTTTATCTTACTTGCTATAATAATTCCTTGATCCATTGATTGAATAAGTGATGTGGTGTTGAGAGGCAGTGCCAAACCATCATGACTACGCAACTTCTCCATATAAGATGGGATGATGGAGCCTTGTCCATTATCAACAAAGCCTTGATATCTTCAGGGGTACGTAGGTCCTAAAATTTCCATCTGAAATTTGCGGACCTTGGGCACGAACAGATTCTGAAACCAATCATCTGTTATTGCTTATGTAAACTAAGTATTTTTTGAACTTTCATTGTGTATAGGCAGAAAATCCATTATGTCCTTCAGCTTTCAAGGCCGGTATGATTTGCCCACAACAAGTGACTTAAGATAATAGTTACCATAAGCATTGGCACACAGTAAAATCAACAAGCCTGTATTTACTCAGTTTTCGCTCAGGTGTGGTGCCCTCGTGCTTGTAAACATGTGTATTTTCAGGCAAAGAACGCTAAAATAAGCCTGTCTTGTCAGCATTGTAAAGCTGTACATGAGTCAGTTTTTCACTCTTGATTTGTATGTTTAAAGCCATTTCCTGAATGTCTCAACAATAGCGATATCTGCACTCAACGCTTCTCAGAAGTCTTTTATTGACGATGCCGTTGAAATCCCACAACCACCCATCACTTGCTTGTAGTAAATGTTCATATGTTTAGCCAGTGTGTCAGCTGCTGCCTGTAGCTCTACGCCATGCACCACGACCCCACTTGATCTTTACTGCATATACCATCTGTGTACAGCTTCCTCCAGGTTTGTATAAACAAGCAACGTCAACCATTTTCTATTAGAAACTGTACTTTCAGCATCACACTGCCCAGCAAATGCCTTTAACTTATTCTTCTGCTTTTTTTATGTCTGAGATAGTTTGTTTCACAACTTAAATTCTATGCAGAGACAGTCACAGAAGCACCAGACTCTAGCTTTTCAATTTCAACTTTTGCACAACACACAGAGAGACATTTTCGTTTAGCCGCCATTAGAAACAGATGTTAACATGTTGTAATCCGTTTCACTAATATGGCACTGAACATTTTATCTCTGCTACATATGCCGTACTGAACTCGTGCTGTGAACTGGGGAGAAGGGGGTAACAGAGTGGCGGCAAGTGGCGTGGTGTGCTATGTTGCAGTAGTTCCCCTCCCTTGCACATTACACCCCACAGGCCCTGCCTCCAACATCTAACGCCACCCAGAATGTCAGATATTTTGGGCTGGTTTATTAAAGTAGAATGTTTTGTAACTGCAATAAGTAATACAATAATATGTTATTATAAATAAGGTACAGTTTTTTTTAAACTCTGTAAACAGAATTTCATGTGACTCACTTGCAATAAATAAAATATTTTTAACCAAAATTTAACCAGAGTTATGCGAAGTCCGAAATTTCAAAAGTTGACTGTACTGCGACATTACACAGTCTTAAAATGTTTTTAATTTTTGTCTGCAAACACATCCATGTAAAGATGTCAAAAGAATGTCAATGACTTTTCTTCTCTCGTAAATGCAAAAGGAAGGAATAGATTTTAGTGACATCCCTTTCTTCCCCTTAAGTATGGTACCACCTATTCACTCCTCCTCTTGAATCTTGGTTGACTATTTATTGTCGTATTACTATGCAGAGCTGTGTTAACAGAAACAAAGAGTGGTGGAGAAAAGTATTGATTGCATGAGCAGCTGTAAGAGGGGGAGGTAGTGACCAAGAAAAGAGGGTGCCCCAGCAAAAGTGAGACTAGACTAAGATATGGCAATGGAAAAAGAAAATAGATTTTACACTTTCAAGCTGTGTGTAATTTTTGTATCTATCAGGTTTAAAAAATGTAGCCAGTGTAGTATAGTGCAGGTACATCAGCTTTCCCTCTTGTAACTACACTAGCAATGTTGAAGCTTTAGTACAGTTTTCACCCCCATTTTGCTGCATAATCAAGAACACTTATTTTTTGTGGCACATTTAATTTACTTTGTCATAAGAACACAAGTGAATTATGTTACTTTGTTTTGATATGATTTATTTTTAGAATTAGTATATCATATCAAAATCATTCAGTCTGCAATAACATGACTGCAATAACATGCCTTATAAATCTTAACTTGTAATTTTACGTTTATCATTCAGCAAATTTAACAAAAAATATTCTTCAAAGTATTTGGTTAAGTTTAATCTAAGTTCACTTTAATTTACAAATTATTTTCTTACAATACAAATAACATGTAATGTTGAAGGTTCATCTCTTTATGTTTCTTTCAAATACTCTTTATTCACGGTTTTTTCAACAAAACCCCTTAAACCACAACCTACAAGAATATTCCAGACTTTAATCTCATTATAAAAATGTATTGTACCTCAAACAATAAATAAAATAACTGTCATTTACATTTTGTGTACTTTCATTTGCACTACACCAGTTACACCTCCTAAAGAGCTGGTGTTAGTACTTTCACTGCACAAATTCCACTGGGTGTAAATACTAGGGATGGATTGATTCTATTCTTCAATTCACCAATATTATATATGCTTCCAAAACAATTGGAATCGCTTAATCAGTGTTTTACGTTGTCTATTATTTATTCTGTTTCACTCTATCACATGATGAGATATAATAAATTTTACAAATGGTGTCATAAAGTTTGAAATCTGAGACATATGATGCAGGGAATTATAAGCATTTATAGCTTGTTAAAATATGATTTATTTATGCACATGACTTCACTGTAGTTCTCTTGTGGTCATGTTTGTTACAACAGAAAAAATGCAAGGAAAATGGAGCACAAATAAAAAGCTCATGTGTGATTGGCTGTTATTTGTGAATGTTGTTCTATTAAATATGAAGGGCCCAGTATTAATATTTTATTTTTCACAATTTGTTAACATTAAGGCACTCCCATAATTCACTGAGAGATTACTGTTTCGCCGACTCTTGGTGTTACATCTTTGCTCACTTTCCCTCTCGCACACACTCCTTTGAATTTTCCTAGTTTTGTGTGTGTTTTTTTTATTTTTTTATTTTTATTGTTCTTATTTGAATCTCAGACATCTAGTGTATTTTTTGTGTATCCAGCAGTGTTACAAATATTTTATTGACTTAACATAATCATTACAATTGTGAAATGTAATACAAACAATATTCTATATGATTTGATACATAAGGAATTATGATGTGAATATGTTCAGGTTTTGTTTAGGTTAGATTTGCACATAATATTAAATTCTGTACTTGGCACATATTAGTTACGTAAAAGTTTGACGCATTACGTCTTTCATAAATATTAATAAATTACTGCTACTCATCAGTGCAACTACATCCCTAGCAGTTGTCTACAGAGTTCAGTTACCTCAATCACCTACAAGATTGTTGTATCTGCCGGGCCGGGACAGATGTCCCAATAATAAAATATAATTTTGCCCGATGAGCCACCGGGTCCATGCGTGAGGTCCAGGGCTAGTACAGCAGGGTGCCGCAGGATGCGGACACAAGTAAGATGCCTAGATCCCACTGCTCTTCACTAAGCTGCTCGCACCAAGGATCTAGGCGTTGGGCTTGCACCTGCTAACCCCCTCTCCATACGCCCTATGTCAGTGAAGGAAGGGATGGCCGAGAAGTATAAAAGGAGATTGATGCCCCCCAGCCTCCAAGAGAGAGTCTTTTTCAATTCTCGATCAGTCTTCCAACTCCTCTCCTGGGCTCTTACCGCACAAGCAATTGGTGCCGAGGCCTGCACCTCTCCAGTTGATTTCACGGCTTCCTCGCAAAGCCAAAGATCCTCTCCAACCTACACCGAAGGAAGAAACAGCGGCATCACGAATAGTTCACTGAGACACGTCCGGTCCCTTACGGACAACAAAAAGTAGAGCTCGCCCTGAGGAATTAATACGTTACACGCACCAGCTACTACCTACTCCTGTAGCTTTGCATAGGGCGCCTTAGCCTGTTAACACTAGGGGGTTTACCTTCCGTGAAGCCCGTGTGGATTAGGAGGTAGTACTTCCACCATCTTTATTTATTTCCTTCTTGGTAAATAAATACTGATCTTACCCGACCTTTCAAGTATCACTCTGGCCTCCTTCCTCTTATCGTCGGAGCTGACGGACCCAGCATGAGACCGGGTTTACTCGTACCGACCCTACACTTACAACACACCAGAACATCCTTGGAAGGCCACCCATTCTTTGCCCCATGCAGGGAATGGTAGAGCCAAGACACTAGGATACCGTCCCCTGGAAATTGGCTTGCCAGCTTGAAGTTGCCCCCACTTCACCACTCGCTACTGGTGCCGAGTGAACTTCTCACACCACTTCCTTTGTTGTGCCGAAAGGGTTACACTCTGGTGCAGTGGAGACCAACCCCATTGGGACATTACCATGCGGTTCCTACAACCAACACTTTGCAGCTTGAGTCTCCCCCACCTCCGGTGGAGAAGTTAAGAGTGAGGTGCGGTGTTGGCGGTTGCGATTGGCATCCACACTTGGACACACTCACGTCAACTGCCTACCTCATGCAGACCCAATCTTAGGTTAGTGCCAAATGCCTTACACCCGTAGGGTGATGAGAGGAATGTTGCGAAGGCAAGGACTATCTCTAAGAATCCACAGGGCTTCGCATCCTTCCCAGCGGATTCAGGCTACTGAGTCCACGTCAACAGGCGGCTTTGCTACGACAGCTCACCGCACCAGTTCCCACCCTCACACCTGTCAACTTGTTTGAACCACCAACCCATATTGCGGAAGGATACCACCCGATAGTGCAGGAAGTACTGTTTAGCGAAGGGTCCACCAGCGCACCAGCTGTAATTAGTATCTCCAGGCCAGAAACAAATAAGCACCTTGCACGCAAACCCCATTCCCCATTGAGTGCCACCAGTGCCGTGGGAACAGGGCCAGTAAAACTACCTGCGGGACAGACACGTCGTTTCGCTGTACCTCCACCTAAGCCTGCACCACGCAGGATGAAGCTATCCAAGCCTGACTTTGTGCCAAGTCGACGGCCTACTAGGCCGGTACTGTGCTCTGTTCGGCACCAGTGCCCCGAGATGAGTAACCACCCAGAGATACGACTCACCTAGCATCAAGTAAGTAACCCAAAGACAAGGGTAGCCAATCAGCCAGGTCTGTCAAGTGTCAAGGAGTGTACTTTTTGGCGCCCAACGTGGGGCATCAACGTAATTATGAAAAATAATTAGGTCAGACCAGGTCAGCATGACCCGGAGGCAAAAGAACTAGCCAGGGCTCAAATAGATGACCCAGACCAGACTTCGGGGAGTCAAGAAACACCCGGTAGCGCTCAGTAAACCCCAAAGATGTTAGATACAAATGAGGTAATGAATGAGTTCGCCGAAGAGACCATGCATGAAATCCACCATTAGCAACCGCTGCACCAAGGCAGAATGCCCGAGAGAAGGGGTTCAGCGAATTGAGTTCGCACATTGCCAGCGCCAGTTCCACTACACCGGTTTAAGCTGGGACGGCATAATTCGCCACACAGACGACCTAGAATACTGTTGTGTGGATTGCCGAATAAGACAGTAGGCGTATGGTAGCTGAGTGTCATGCCAAGGGCAAGGACAGTACACCATGAGGTTCATTATATGTACCGAAATGTTTCACCATATATGCATTGGGTGGCCCGATGAACAGGTGACCTGACCGGGAATAGTATACAGGTACGAAGTGTGTCAGTAGGCCACTGAATTCTGACCAGACAACCCCGGGCACGGTTAGACAATAGAATCAAGCATTTTAACATGCGAGCCCCAGATTCCCGACTTCGCGGGTCGCGCCACGAAGATCCGCTCGTCTTTCTCGTAGACTGTAAAATTGAGTTTAAAGAGCAGCAGATTCCACCAAAACAGTGGGTTAAACTAACACAAGTACACCTTAAAGGTAAAGCATTCGACTGGTGGGGAAAGTATGGGGAGTTCATCACAGAATGGACGCAGTTCCAGAACAGGCTAACCACGGAATTCACTGGAGAAGAGAGACTAGCTAACCTCACCACTGAATTTTACAGCTGAACACAGACCCTCGCAGAAGAAATGGAAGAAAGTTGTGTATGCCACATAACCTGCATGCTGTTGCCACAACTCTGTAATCTCCTAATTCTACGCAAGCCGCAAGACTTAGAAGAGCTGGTGGACCGGGCATGAGAGAGTGAACAAAATCTACAGACACAAGCTCATCTAGAATGCCCGAAAACAAGCAAGTCTGCAGAAGCGAAGAAACCCCAAGAAATGAAGGTCAAGGCACCATTGCCCGCACCGCCAGTGCATAATTTTCCAAAGTGTTGGTTCTGTCTCAGTTATCATGTTCATAAAGATTGCCCGACACGGCCGGTGCCGCCATGTGCTTGCACAGAATAAGGGAGCACAACTGGTGGTCCGCGACCCATTCTCAACCATCCAAAGGGATTCTCACAGTCGGGAAACACCAACTCTAGCGTAATCAAAGGGCTGACCTCGGCCAGCACCAAAGGGCTTGTCACTCAATTAATGGAGCAAAAGGAAGAACCCCCAGAGGCACCACATGTCGAAGTCATGTTAAACGACCGAAGTGTCATAGCACTACTGGACTCCGCCGCCACCGGAAACTTCATACACAGTGAGCTGCTGACCACGGAGCAATGGAAAACCACACAACCCCAGATGAAAACCATCTGCAGGGCCAAACCAGACTGTACACTTGCCATGGACGGACGAATAATGCTCAGAGAATAACGAGCACAGCCAATTTTATTGTGGCCCGTGGGCTCCAAGAAATGGTCATCCTTGGCCACCCGTGGCTCCAACAACACTGCGTAATGGACCACGGTCATCACAAAGTCTACTTAAGCCACAAACACAGACTCTCGGTCAACTGCAGAGATGCCAACTTTCTTAAAAATTAGTAATTAGTAACGGATGCAACTCCAGAAGGGTTGGGAACAACAATAGCACTCAGAAACTTTTACGCTACTAATTCTATAATGCAACATATTTATAATATATAAAATGCTCCTCAACTTACCAGCTACAGATTCTCATTATCAACGAAAGCTGTGTCAATGGAAGAACCTTAGGGCGAAGTTAATGCACTACTCAAGTTGTACAGCCTTTGCATCTCGTAGTTGCTGCTTTGTGAAATTTGCTTCGTGACAATATTTATTCTTGGAAATCAGTTGCATTTTATTAACTAACAGAGCACTAAGAAGCTCTGTATTCATATTTGCTCTGAACTGTATTTTATTTTTCCTTACCAAACTTAAGATCCTTTCTGTTGGGGAATTGCTGTGTGGTATGAGGAGAACTGTCATCATAAGTTTACTGAGAGATGGGCACTTTTCATTCCAGATGAATCTGTAATCTTTGATATTACAAACCAGATTTCATCAATCCCATCACTGTTGGAGAATGAAAAAGATTCAAACTGGAAACAATTGAACTCTGTTTCCAACTATGCAGTTTCTTCTTGAGTGAGCACCTTTGGGAACTGGTCAACCAAGAACTCTATAGATGAAAAATTTTGGTTTTTCTGTTTACAAACATCAGCAACTTCAGCATGCTCTAGAAACTTGGTCTTCACTGGCCACTTCTTAGCAATGTATTCACAAACTCTTGTGTAAAATGATCTGACATCAGCATAAAACATCTTCAATCTTTCATAATTAAAATTGACTTCCTTCATGTAACTGCTATGACGAGTTCAGTAACACTTTTCTGCAACTTAATACTAGCAAATTTCACCTGAAACAAATCTTTCTCAGACTGTGAAACTGAAGATGCTTTGACAAACCAAACCAATAACATCAACAAAAATGAATGCAGTTGATGAATGATGGGGGATTTCCTTCTGAAGGAATATATTAAGCGAGTTAAAAAGTGGAAGAATATAGCTCTGAAACAAAAGATACAGTTTGGTATATTGATTTTCAAACTGTTCTTTCACTTTCTGAAACTTCGAACCAGTTGTGCAATGGTCCACTTCATAAAATACATTTTCAAATGATTCCACTGCTCCAAGACTCTATCAATGCACTGCAAAAGTGACAACCACCTAGTTGACATATATTTCGAAATTTTGTGAGGCTTTTCACCAAAGACTTTTTGGCACAGTTTCAATATATGTTGTCTCTTGGAGCTTTTCTGCAAGTAGTAATAAATGTCGATCAAAAACTGCTCAACATTAACATTTTCCAGACCACCACAACCTTTTTGAGCAGCTAAGTGCACAAGATGACATGCACAGCCTTGCACATGAATGTTTTCATTCACTTTAGAAAGAAATGAAATCACACCTTTAGAAACACCAGTCATGGTGCTTGCATTGTTACATGAAAAACCTACACAGTTCTCCCATGGAATTTCCCTCTTCCTCAGTTCTTAATCTAATATTTTAAAAATGTCTTCCCCTGTGTTATCATGTGATTCCTGAATAGTAAGGATGACAGTTGAAATATGGCCAGTTCCTGCATCAAAGTATGAGACAACTATCGGATACAGTTTTGTATCATTTGAATCATTACTGCCGTCTCTAGCGAGGGAAAAAGGTTGAAATTTCATTACTTCTGCAAGGGTTTCGTCTGTTGAGTTTGCTAAACTTTGAACTACTGCTCCCGTTTTCGTTCTAGCACAGCTATATTTAGTAGCTATTTTAGAATCTGGAAACATCTTTTTAAACAATTGGCCAGAGTGGTCACTAGAAGCTAGAGGCAGATTATGTTCAACAAGAAAAGTTGTGAACAATAACTCGGCATTGGTCACAGCATTTTCATCCTCCGAGCTTTTTAAAAAGTCTGTACACTCTTGTTTGAATCCCTAACCGTAACAAAATCCGCATGCATTTTACTACTCACATGTTTACAACAGTCGTCTCTTCCTCCATATGCAGCAGTAAAATCACGAGTTCACACGGCACAAAACACTTGAGACAAAGACTTTGAAGATCATAGTAAACACTGCCACCATTTGTGTATTCTCCGGTGTATTTCTGCACAATCTTAGCCTTTTTTTGTAGTTTCCTCATCCGCATTAGCACCCGCACTTCCCCACACTGTACCAGAAATTGTTTCATTTTTTCATTTAAAACTCTCTGAAACTTACTGTCACTTGAGAAAAATAATTGCGTGACTCGAAGGCAAGAGCCGACACTGTTTCTTCAAATACATGGAATAATATCACAAAGCAGACAATGTTTCTTCAGATACGTGGAACAATGTTACAAAGTTAATTTTTATAATAATTAACCTCAAACGATAATGCACTTTCGCTATAAATCAGCTAGCACAAGTACACAACAGGATTAACAACAGCAAACGCATTGCACAATGGAAGTCGCAAAAATGGTGTCTGCCTTTCTGTAAAACAAATGCCTACACATAGCTATCAATCTTCGATAATTGAGGTTATAGATTGATGGCCGACAAACACTCACGGAAATTAACGGCCATTTCTGAAGCCCGACGTGCTTCACGAAAACAGCAAAAAATTGTAACTTTTAACATTCCATTCCTAAATGCGTAATAGCAAGCAGAAATTCGTAACAATTACTATTAAATCATAATTGTTGGCATTTCTGCAACTGGGAGCATAGCCCGCAAGCAGTAACCGCTGAGCCACTGCTAGCCTCCGAGATCAACCACGGCCTAGACGACAATAAATTCCAACAATTGAAGCATTTTTGGACTAACATGCAGGGGCCTTCAGAGCAAAAGGAACGTTTCGCCAGACAATGACCATACAACACAAGATATGGCCCACCACAAGCAAACCGATATACAACCGGCCATTTCGGGTGTCAGCATGGTGCCGCCAGCTGATCATAGATCTGATTAAGGAAATTAAACAGCAGGGCGTCATCGAACCGTCAAATTCACTGTACATCTAACACTTTGTTGTAGTTCCAAAAAAAAGATGAGCAGTTGTGGTTCTGCATTAATTACGAGGCCCTTAATGACATCACCCATCTTATCGTTCCAACAGCCATCAATTTGGCTCATACGCTATAAGATATTGGCAAGGCTTAAATCTTCTGTACTCTCGACCTGCAGTCGGGGTACTGGCAGATAGCGGTACACCCGGACAGCCGTCGTTACACCATTCACTAGCCCAAAAGGGTAAACTGTACAATTTCACGTTATGCCCTTTGAGCTGAAAAATGCACCTGCAACATTCCAGAGACTCATGTTGTCAGTTACAAACCGGATACGTCGGGTAGTTATGCTTCTCGTATCTCAATGATGTCATTATTTTCTCCAAGATCTGGGAGGAATATCTGATACATCTCCAACAAGTTCTCGAGCGCCTCGAAATCCATGGAATGACAGCCAAATTGTCCAAGAGTCACTTTGGGTAAACATCAATAGATTATCTCAGACACGTGGTTTCACCAAGTAGCAACTTCCCTCAGGCGAACTCCATACGAGCTATCCAAGAGACTGACGAGCCGACTACCAAAAAGTAACTTCGGCAGTTCCTGGGGCTTTGCAATTGGCTTCATGATTTTGTACCAGACATCGCCAGCCTGATGGCACTGGTGACCGAAACATTGCACAGCGTTTCAAGCCTCGAAGAAGATCTTTCACAATATAAAGCAACTTCACCAACCCGAAGGGGAGGGACCATTAATTCTCCATACCGACACCTGCCAAAATGGCCTTGGTCCCGTACTTTACCAAGAGGATAAAGGAGGCCACCTGCAGGTAATAGCATATGCCAGCACCCACCTAAATGCAACTGAACAATGCTACCATATAAACAAATAAGAGTGTCTTGCTGTAATATGGACAATGCGGAAATACCAGTACTACTTAGAAGGAACTCACTTCATTCTCCGCACAGACAGTAAGGCACTCCAATGGCTTTGGGAGTCAAAAGCGGCGAAGGCAAAGCTGGGAAGATGGGACACGTTCCTGACCAATTTTAACTTTGAGATACTGCATCATTCCGGGAAATCGAACAATTTACCCAATGCCCTGTCTCGCGAGCCTGACTTGGACCTCGCTGAGAAAGTAAATGAAGACTGATATCGTATGGTACCGCCCCAGCCACCAGAAGCCATTCCGGAAGAGCAGATCCATTTGCTAAAACTACAGATCAGCTGGGACCAGATTGCTTCCCACCAACAGCAGGGTCCAGAAATACAGGAGCTACTCAAGACACGCCCCAACGCTTCAAAATCCGAAACAAGGTAGTGTGGTCCTGTAATGGTCAACCTGGGGCAAAATAGAGGACATGGGTACCCAAGGCCCTCAGCGCCGATATCTGTAATCACAATCACCCGGATGCCGCTCACCCAGGTACCTAGGAAACCCTAATGGATATATCGGGCTGATATATCTGGGACAGGATGAGCAATGACATCCGACAATATGTAGGAAGCTGCAAGAAATGTTGCAGAAGAAAAGCATACCTAGCACCACCTCCAACTGCCAAGCCTCAATGCCCACAGACCCCCTGGACACATGTGGCAGCGGACTTGATGGGCCAATGCCCACGCAACACTCGCGGCAACCGATATTGCTCATGGTCACCAACCTATTTTCCCGCTGGGTGGAAGCATTTCCTCTACCCAGCTAGGAAACTCACCACGTCATCTGGAAATTCGAGGCAGAAGTTTTCCCTCAATGGGGATACCCACAATACCTCCTAACGGACAATGGAATGCAGTTCACCAGCCGGAAGTGGCTAGCCACCTGTGCAGAATGGGGTGTGGAGACCTGGACCATCCCGCAATACCACCCACAAGCAAATCCCACCGAATGAAGGAACCAGGAGATAAAGAAAATCCTGTACCTAAGCGTTGGGGATGACCACAAACATTGTGATAGGCACATCCCACCAATACCAGCCTGAGCCAACTCCGCTTAGGAGCCACCTTATGCTGGCATGGAGACTAGCAGTGGGAAAGTTCCCCATCCAAACTAACACAGCCAAAAGGTGTCTGTATAGCGGCTCTGGCCTGCTCTGATGCCTCAAGGGAAGCTCAGGAACGGTATATTCAACACAAGTACCCACAGCCTCGAATGGGTATCTGAGCATTTAGTATGGGCGAGTCTGTACTTCTGCGACTCCATCCACTCAGTAAATCCAGTACACAGTTTAGCGCAGGCCTCGCCGGCAAATGGGAAGGCTCCTATAAGGTGGTCAGTGGGCGCAATAATGTTTATTGGGTGGAGGACCTCCAGGGGTGGATCCGCAAATCAGCGTGAAGACAAATCCGGCCTTATTAATTTATTAAACTATTATGGTTTCCTACAGATAAGCACTATAGTTTCAGAAGAAAACTTTGATTGCTCCAGTTAAGCATGATGCAATTGACGAAAAAACATGGACTCCCATTTCTGTAACTTTCTTTGTTCAAAACACATATTCGGACTCCGTGCCTTGACAGAAAATTTGATATTTCTGGTGTGTTGTTATTTGTTCTTGGAAGATGTCAAAATAAATCAATATTTCATTAAAGCAACATGTCATTTTTCCTCTAAAAACGATATGGACACAATTGTAGAGATTTTTTTGGGGGATCAAAATTAAATTTGAAGTAACACTAAGTTAGTTAAAATTTATTTATTTTGTTTAATGTTTCAGTCCAAGTATTGCATTATTCAAATTGTAGATCAAGCAGGGATATTGTCAATACTAAGTATATTTATTTTAATATTTTATTTAAAAAGATGTGAACAAAATATAAACATATTAAAACAGACTTGAATTATAACCCTAATACATATGCAAAACAAGCAAGTAGATCTTACGAGTCAATTCATGGGAACCATGGTGGCAAAAAACAGTGGATTCTGTGTAGGATATTCAATCAGCGAATTCATACTAAGTACACTAAATATTCTGAGAAAAATATATAGTAATTAATAAAATTGCCCTCAGTGCACACAAAAGTTGTTAAAAAATTCGAAAAATTCCTTTCAAATACTTTAAATAAAATTTTTAATCAGTTATTTTAAAATAGATTAATGCAATTGTAAGTGCTCAGATGTGCACTTCTTGCAGATTTAAAAAGGTTGTGGACAAAACACAAAATCATAACGTTATTTTAAGAAACTACTACTTTAATTGGTTTTGCTGCTGGATTTGCTATGCTGCAGGATGACTACATGACTACACTTTACTACTAGCTGATTGTTGGTTGTTTTTTTGTATTGCATATACAGGAGGAAGTGCTGTACCACTACAGTTTAGTTCATCTGCAGGACAGACATTTGAGTCCTCCATCCACCCCATTGGGACCAATCCGAGAAGGACATCTCATGTTCCGACCAGCCACAGTGTCGCCACTTCAAGCTTGGGAGCCAGGCTACTTTATACTAAAGTATGTATGTTGCTGCTGTATTTATAACTATGGAGATTACTTTTGCTATTCACAGTACACTTCTGAATATTTGTGCTTCGCTTAACCTGTTTTCTGCTTATCTGTGCTGCGGTAAAGCAATGCTGTCAGGTATGTCATTTAACAAACAGCAGTACTGTATGTCTATCGCTGTGCCGCATGAGCTGATGTTCATCTCTGTAAACTCTCAGTCTGTCACAGAGATCTACATAAGACATCCATTTCTGCCTGTTGAAGCACGTCTGTTTCTGACTCATCTTGGGCCATGTCCAAAATGGCAGATTTTGTTCACAAAATGATCACATGACCTTATTTTCTATACAAAAATAGTGACGTATTTGGTGAATTGATATTTTGTATTTTCTATCTAGCAGAGGATGTTAGCAAAAATACAAAATGAACATAAGCGCAAATGTTTTCTAAAACAAATAATTGTTTATAAAATTCTCTAAGCATATTTTAAAAAGCAAGTAAAGGTTGTGCTTTGTTTATATATTTCACAACTAATTTTATTGAAGTCATTATTGCATTACTTATTATTTCCTTATTTATTAACATATGCGCAGCATTCCAGTGATGATTGTAGAAATAATACGTCCGTTGTAAGCATTAAATTTAAATAAAAATATTTTTCACTCGATGTAAAAATATGTTGCTGCGAGTGCTAAACAAGTGACTGTCGACAACTTCGAAGTGAAACTTATGAAATTACAAATTACGAAACAACGAATTTGCTATTTTGGTTTCGCACATGGCCTCAGTTACCAATCCAACACCACACCTTAGTTTATCAATTGCTCAGACAAGGCTGTTACTCACTGTTTGTAGTGTCGTTTTCGTAAGATGTCAACAAAGCGTAAAAGGACAGTTTTAACTATTGTGGAAAAGTTAGAATTAATAGAAAAATTTGAACTTGGTGTGTTAAAACTAAAACATCAATTCTGGTGCCAAACAAAAGAAAATTGAACACTTTTCAAGAAAGGCACGGTTTAACTTTTCTTACATTTTTTCATATCAAGTGTTTAAATGTTTACAAAAAAACTAAACATTTCAGAATTTTTTAACTTTTGTGTGCATGTCTAAGTCGGTAAAATTTTAATAACCTCCTAGTTATTAAAGATGTATAGAAATCTGAGATGTTTCAGCCCAACCTATTGAGACTGAATGAGCAAGCAGCCTACACTTGTTGATAGAGGTGTGCACTTACGTTTTTGTATAATTTATTATTGTTGTCACTAACTTTGAAATGAATGAATTTAGACTTTTTTTTGTGTGTGTTGTCCTTGCTTTAGCAAAAGTTAATGTTAGGTCCTGCATTTTTATTGTAATGGTTATGTTTTTAATAGGGATTGTACTGTATGGTTTAAATTCAATGTTTCTTATTTGAAGTCCCATTATAGTCTTTATTGCATTGCATTTTAAACTAGGGATGGGATCCTTGATACTGCAATTCCACGATATTTCATTGTATCGAGTATTGGATGAGAGTATCCGAAAGTATCGAATTTTAACCTCCTATTTTCGTGTACAATAATTATGGTACAAGTGTACCATAACTTTTGGAATGTGTAAGATACTTTCGAAAAGGGTACCATAATTAATTTGCAGCCTTCAGGCATTCCAACGCACCCATTAAATTTGACCTAGGTTCAACAGTTCGCAAGATATAAACAGCAACTTTTAAATGCACACCATAATTATCTCGGTGGCAGCGAGCGTTCCAAAGCTTCCCACAAGCATCTCAAAAAGCCTTCACGGGTCGAGATCAAACTAACGGTTTATAAGTTATTAAATTTTAAAAGTACAAGTCTACCATAATCTACCATATTTTATTCATAGCATAATATTCACACAGTTGCAAGCACCTTACGGTGTTTTTAGGCAACCCATACATATCGTAATTATGATTTTTGACATCATTTACTTTTATGGTACATAATTGAGGTACAGTAAAAACTGGTTGAGAGTTGCGAACGAGCACCGATAGGCGTGAGTGAGTAACTTAAGTAGTTATTGTACATCCAATACATACCACAAGTATATACTGCACCGAAATTTTTAATTTAATTCATTTTTATCCCATTAATCACTTTTATGGTATATATGTCAGATGCAATAAAAGTAGGTAGAGAATTGTGAGCTACCGCCAATAGGCACGAACAAGCAAATTGAGTAGTTATTGTACATCCCACACATACCATAATTATCTGATGCAACTGCATTATTAAATATTCACAAAAATGAATACCATTATTATCTGATACACCCATCGTGTCCTAGCCCGTGGATTCCACAGGATATGATACAACTGCAAAGTCTTCCCCTGTTCAGTCTGCAAAGACTTCCGGTACCTCAGTCTGCCCAAGACTCTCCTACATTAGTCTACCCAAGACTTTCCTACATTAGTCTACCCAAGACTCTCCTACCTTAGTCTACCCAAGACTTTCCTACCTTAGTCTGCTTAAGACTCTCTTACCTTAGTCTGCTTAAGACTCACCTTACCTAAGTCTGCTCAAGACTTTTCCTTAGCTTGGAATACGTCTCTCATCAGTCTGCAAGGACTCTCTCTCCTCTCCGCGACCTCCAACATGGCGTATCATCCATGTCGCAGTCTGTGAAGACCTGCAGCTCCAACAGCTTGAGAGACAGTTACGACAGGTAAACCTACTCCTTGACCCCGGTATCCTTTACCCCAGTCAACTTCCTTTGACTCCACGGTAACAAGCCGGCACGTCTTAGTTTGCCTACCTGATTAACTTCTAGTAATTAGAGCATGCTGTAACATTGCGTATCTGTACTAAATATTTTGCCAGAGGGTATTTTCTATAGATTTCCGTTATATTATTTCCAGGCTCGCCTTCGCCTATATTTTTATGTTCACATAATTTTTATAATTTCTTAAGTGCTTAGCCAGACAGCTCATTCATTTTAACATTTGCATTTTAATTAGCCGGGACTCTCCAGGAATTTTATCCGTACTAAATATTACGTAAAACTAGTTCATCATGTTCTATCCTTTTTAGAGGTAGTCGCCCAGTGTTCCCATTTGTTTTGTATTGTGTGTTTACCAGTGGGATAAATGTATAATAGGAGATGGGAAATTCAGAGTAGGCAGCGATGTAAAGAACGCCACACACTAGCACAAACTGAGAAAGTTAACTGAGAGGTCATTTCCACGACAGAAGTCGCACCCCGGTCACAGAGCTACGACGCCATCCCCAGTCCAGTCACCCCTTTCATTCCCCTGGAGCACGCCTCCCCGTTAAACCCAATTCTGGGCACCTGTTGGCCCGGGTACCCAACCGGGGATTATGTTGACCAACTAGAGAAGTCACAACAGTTAGTTGGTTCTACTTAGGCGGACACCATAACTAGGCAATCACCCATGACATCTAGCATAGTTAAACTTAACTCGGCTGAGTAATCTGGGCTAAACACCCGGATGGCACCGAGCTCCCGACCTTTTGCACTGTGAAACTAGTGTCTGGGAAGATTGTGCAGGTTCGACTCCTGGCCAAGGAAAACTATAAACCTCGTGTGGTACCCCCATCCCTAGACTTTGTTCCAGCACGATGTCGCACACAACCCATTAAGATTTCTTCCTCCAGAATCCAACCCCTACCCTTATGATTGAATAATTCGTTATCATTCCCATTCCTGGGACAGCTGGGGTCCTGTATATTGGCTACCCTAATAGTGCGGAGAATAGAGCTCCCTGGGCAGGAAGCTACATCCATTTGCTTCACTCTGGTATTTGATTCCCGTTAAACCTGATGCAACCCTACCACCAAGCAGCCCAATACAGTTTTTAACACACTCACGCCCCACTGGGTTCATAAGGTTAATAGCAGTCACCGCAGTAAGCTCAGCTAGTTTTCTGAGAGGATAATTAGTGGACTTCCCCTACCTACCATGGTAGGACACGCATCAATATTTGGCGCCCAACGTGGAGCCATTAACTCCATGTAGCAGAGACTTGGGAGTTTGAACCAGACCAGACCCCCCCCCCCCCCCCTGGCCTCATTCGCTCCTTAAAGAGGAACCCTTTCACAACTTCGGGTAGTCGCTTTAAACACCCCGTGGTGCCCATCTTACACAATGTCCGACTCAACGGACAAGTCACAGCAGCCACCTAGCTGACAAAATTGCCGCAGGGTCAAGTAACGTCCCCGTCCCATGACAAACTGCCTTGGTACTAGTTTAAATACCATCCAGTGTAACTATTGTCATTGGATTTTCCACTATGAATGTATTGGGTGGGAAGATACACCCAGGTTCACTGACAAATTGGAGTACCAATGTTTTTCCTGTCAGCTAGGCAAGGTAAAGATATGTCAAGGGCCTGCATGTGAACAGCAGGGGTTATATATCATTCACTGTGTTTTGTGCGATAGAAACTTCCATCATCGGTGTATCACCCGTCCCTCGTGGGGGAACCAATTAGTAATGTCCCCTGCCTAGCTGATTGGCAGGGAGAGGGAAATAGATGTGAAAGAGCACTCCTCCGAGGAGAGGGAGCAGCTTGCGCCTGCCAGGTTAACGGCCCAGCCCCCTTCTCCAGACAGCCTGTAGAGTGCAGCACATCCTTGCGACCCCCTCCGCGCCTTGCCACGCTGCTGACACTACCCAAGGAAATGTTACAACCGAGACTGCTAGACGCGGCAACCCCAGGAGGCATACGACCCTCCGCCTCGCCCTCCCAGCGCACAGCTGCACTTTGGAGAAACACGCTGTCTCTTTCACAGGCATCGCAATATTGAAGTATGCCCGAATAACGCAAACACGCAATCACTGAATCTGCGTTAGATTTTTGTGTGTGAAACTTCTAACCCGAGGCCATCTACTGCTGAAATTCATCCACGAAGGGAACTCGTTAGACCCGGAACCCCCCAGCAAGGATCGAACCCCGGACACCCATGAGGTGGATAAAGCGTTCCACTCTACCTCCCCGCAGTAGATCACCCTCTCCAGACGAGGGAAGAACAGACAGTCCCTGTTCCCCGTCCCATCACTCATCCCTCAGTATACATATCCCAAGGGAATGTTACCCCGCGCTTACCGCTTATTCATCTTGCTCTAGTCCCGCCACTCAGATAGAACCACATTGGACGCCACCTCGCGTCCCCACTAAGACTTCATGGTGCGTTCCTGCGGATCGTCTTGTTCACTATAGTCCTTCCACTAACAAGAATCTAGAAGGGAAACCCCCCCCCCCCCTTCTGCGAATGCTATGTATAGGCTACGAACTCCCTCCATTCCCCTGCTTGTCCCCTTGGCGGTAATGAGCCCAGACCCCCTCGAGACCTCGATTGCATGCGCTGCAGGAGTCTCCATGGCCTCCTTCACTACAGCTGAACGAATGCTCTCCCCGGGTATTGATCTGAACGGGGTGGATTATCCCCTCCTCCCTGGCTCGATTCCAGCCACAGCTCCCCCCGGAGACGGCAAAGTTAAATCAGGATAGGGAATCTAGGGTGCAAGCGATGTTACCCTACCCATCCTACCTAATCCCAGATAAGCATGGAGTAAGAGGACGTAAAGAAGGAGAAAGCCTAACAGAGTCTGTGCCAACATCAGTGGAAATCCTGGTCAACTTGGTGAATGCCCCCATCTGTTCACGGGAAACATCTGGAGAGGATGAGAGAGCTCCTGCAACATGCGAAAGTCTAACCACTAAGCCCACGAAGTCAGTACCCGCGAGTGAATACGAAGCCCCTCACCGATGGTAGAGGTCAGTATCACGCAACAATCACCCGCACCACTGCCACTAAACTGCGCCTAAGAGCTACCCTGAGGAAGTAAACAAGAGATGATGTAGATCACAGAACTCCCACTATGGTCAGGAAGGATGAGCCCACCAGCCCCACCACCACTAACGAAGCAGAAGTTGACAACGCCCGGGATGCTGGCCCCAAGCTGCCTGCTGCCACCAGGCCTACGTTACAAGTGGCCCCACTGTGTACCAGGTGTACGAGCCATGTGCCAGGCTGCTACAAGGAGGCACCATGGCGGGCACCTGCAGCATTCTGTTGGCCTGCCGCCCTTGCTGCAGCACCACAAAAAAGAGGGCGCCCCCTGAAGCACCAAGTCTTCAAACGTTCACCTCTGCCGTCATCATCATCGAGCCAGAATAGACCAGTGCTTCTTACCCAGTGTAACCCCCGTAGCTACATTTAATCAGAGAAGTGATCACGTTAGAGAAGCCTGAATCCCGAAGACAATACGAGCCGGTGATAGCTCATAGTAGGGATGGGTAGGTGACCATTATTCACCTACAAAATCCTGTCCGGTTAGGAATACGAAGTGCATCAAAAGTATCTTCACCCGCATCCAGAAGTTTAACTTTTATTATTTTGTAATTTTGTAACCTTTAACTTTGCTTTCAAGGTAGAGGATTCACAAAATGCATTGTAATGAACCGAGGCCCCACACAATAACAAAGTGTCCAAGTAACATAGTCAGCCACCTATCAGTGGACAAGGTAAAGTAAAGAAAATTAGAACTTTTGCAAAAATTTGGCACTTGATCTCTCGCTTGCTAGCCAAGAAAAGTTGTTGCTGGAGGAAATTTAAAGTAGCTTTAGACCCATTAAGCAAGCTGGAAAATTAATCTATAGATTTTCCCACAAATCCCCATTAGTGCTCGTGTAACATAAGCATTAAAATAGAAAATTAATAAATGATGATGATATTTGAATATTAGAATGACACGTTTAAAGTAGAGCCACTGAATTCCGTGAGCACTGTCAGTAAGAGTGAGCGCGAAATCGAAGCACATCAGCAGGCCCATAAACACAACCTTGTTGCAACCCTCTCCATTCCTCATAATGCGACTGGGTGACATTGATTTAAGGAACCGTGTAAATTGCTTAAGAGCATCAGGCGAGAACTTGCTGTGAGTATGCCATAACCCGCCCACCAGGAAATTCGAAGCCTCTATAAATTATTAACTCCCTGAGTCTAAACTTGTCTGTCAACTAAATATGTTAATAACCCATAACTTTGAAAATTGAATTTTAAGTGTATCTTTGTACAGAGGTCAGAACCTTGCAAACTTGTGTAATTTCTGTTACGTTAATTAACATAAATTTCTTTTCAGCCCAATGAAAACCCCACATGTAACATAGAAATGTAACCCCAAATTGTTTAAGGCTAGGAGTTCAGTAATACTGATATATTTAATCACATAGCAAGTAGGCCTAGTAGCTTTTCCTTAGGAGTAAACCCATATGTAATCTCTTAGGATTAAAGTGAGTTGACATATTTTCTTGTAGTGTATCCTATGTCTAAGGTTAGAATTTGTAACTGAAGAATTATGCATGACCCCGAAATGCATTCTCGAATTATGTAAATTTACCGCCGTCAGCACAGCCTACATAATTTATCTGCTCAGTGCGAGTCACACCCAATACGCTACAAACCACGAGAATGCAAAGTCTTGTCCCCCAGTCAGTCAGGCTGCTCCATGCGTGGGAATTATTGTCATAATTACGCATAACCTAAAAATTGTATAAAGAGTCAACTCACTCCTATGTACCTGTAGACCTAATGTATTAAAGTAAGTGTGTACCCCGAACATAACCTCAATAGGAGGACAGGGAGAAATATGTCATGTAGCCTTAGAAAGTACGAGAACTCGAGAACCTCCTGACCCATGTATGTCATTGTAAAATATTTTCTTTCATAATCCTGCCTATATTCACAAAAGGGAAAATTGAAAGGGTTTTCTTGTGTAATGTTTAGGTTAGAAATCATTATGAACCTAGATGTCAAACTTCACGTAGGAAACGTTTTTACGTGCCTATGTCTGAGTAACTAAGAATGCTTTGGTGTTTGAGAAATCATTCTCACCCTGATGCGCACGTAAACATTTTTCACGCTTGTGTGAAACCCCCTTATTGCGTTGTGATTGTAATGGAGGCGAATGCCAATAATATTCTACAACCCCCACTACGCTCACTCAACTGATCATACTTTCATGTCAAGTAAACAGAGACCCCCTGCCTACCTGTTGCATGAACCCTCTGCCCCAGCGCAGACTCTCGCAACTACATGCGTATCATCCAACTGTAACCATGTATAAGAGTAGTAAACTTGCGCATAACTTGTAATCTCATATACCAATCCCGCTATACAAGGGAAATCTTGTATACTAGAATGTAAGAGTGCCAAAACATGTGATTATTGTAAATACAACTTGTGTTAACCTAAATTTACAAAGTTTACTCTTATAAAGCAAAGGAGTGTGCATAACCTAGCATAATAGAATTGTAACTAGTGTTCAATGCCCAGCAAAGTTGCTGCAACAAATGGTAAGCTTGTATGCACAAATCGTGCAAAACTAACCCACATCAAGACTTCAAGAAAAGTTGATACTTAAATGTTCTATTTGTCTTGTTCTCATGAAGGGTTCTTTTTATTCTGTGCCCAAATAGCTTGTACGAGAGCACCCCGGAGACTAGGGCGAATTAAAATTATTTTTGTCACCGTATGCATTTCGGATACTGTGCGTCTACGCAGATTAGATTATCAGCCTAGTTAACTTCAACCCCCAGGTGCCACAGTATACCAACCCCACATATAAACTTGATTCTGTTCAGCTCCAATTTTATTTTTTTCTCAAACAGAAAAAAAAATTTTATAAACGACATTTGTACACATGCTGTATAAATTATTTCCTCTCATCACGTTGTGTGATCTGCTCTCGAACTAGGAAAGCCTAGGTTCATTAACAAACAGCGTGTTCCTCAACCTTAATTCCAAAACTTTTCCTTCCTTGGTAAGCAAGAGAACGAAGGAAAGGTGACGGGAAGACTACACTGCGCTGAGAAGCAGATGACAACACGCCCTGGCACTTGAAGATGGAAAGAAAAGGAAAGACTGTTCACCCACCGCAGAGATAGTAACCAGATGTCATGCGACCCAGATATGGGAGCCCGGAACTCATTCAAGGGCAGCGAAGTGCAGTGCAGGCGCTTCCTAGGAGCGCAACCCATACAAGGCAGTACACACACAGAAGACCAAACGAGGATAAATTGAGGCAACCACCTTCCAGACCTGAAGCAATGTAGTAGAAACCGAAGATGGGTCGTCGTTCAGGGGGTTGCCAATTGACGCATGCCTACATGCTGCGCACTCTATAGACTTCTTCGCCCCATCTACAAGCCACCCATGCTCAGGGGAGAAATATATATACAGCAAATCAGATTTACTGTATCAAGTTAGAAAAGCCCTCATGCCTGGGTAGCCAAATACATCGTTGTAAATTACGTGCGTAGTTACAATCTACTTTGCCTGTCCAGATTTATGCATGCAAAAGACATCCCCGCGAAATAAATAAATATTATTAGAATTCTACTACTCGATGCTTAGCCTGGAAGAAGTTTCTAGAACCTCGAGAGATGGCAGCACCCCCGTGGCCATGTGACGTCATGACCGGGCCGCCTCAGGAACAGGGGTTTTAATTTGTCGTCACCTCCAACCAGGGCGATAAAAAATGAACGGTGCTCCTGCACCCCTGATAACACACTCCCATGCTGGAAGGCTATGCTACACCCCTCGCACCCTGAAGAACTGCTGATATGAGAAAAATCAGTATAAATAGATGTCCAGCACCGGCAGATACGTCAGGCTCGTCGGCCGAAGAGGTCACAAGCCTTCCCTAGTCTGCAAGTCTTCCCCTGTTCAGTCTGCAAAGACTTCCGGTACTGCCCAAGACTTTCGTACATTAGTCTGCCCAAGACTCTCTTACCTTAGTCTGCCCAAGACTCTCCTACCTTAGTCTGCCCAAGACTCTCCTACCTTAATCTGCTTAAGACTCTCCTACCTTAGTCTGCTTAAGACTTTTCCTTAGCTTGGAATAAGGCTTTAGAGTATGCTGTAAAATTGTGTAGCCGTACTGAAGATTTTGCCAGAGGGTATTTTCTATGGATTTCCGTTATATTATATGCCTTTGCCTATATTTTTATGTCCACATAATTTTTATGATTTCTAAAGTGCTTAGCCAGACATCGCATTCATTTTACCATTTGCATTTTAATTAGCCGGGACTCTTAAGGAATTTTATCCATACTAAATATTACGTAAAACTAGTTCATCATGTTCTATCCTTTTTAGAGGTAGTCACCCAGTTTTCCCATTTATAGTTGTTTTGTGTTGTGTGTTTACCAGTGGGATAGATGTATAATAGGAGATGGGAAATTCAGAGTAGGCAGCGATGTAAAGAATGCCATTCGCTAGCACAAACTGAGAAAGTTAATTCGGAGGTCAGTTCCATGGCAGAAGTCGCACCCTGGTCGCAGAGCTACGACGCTATCCCCAGTCCATCTCCCCTTTCATTTCCCTGGAGCACGCCTCCCATTAAACCACATTCTGGGCGCCTGTTGGCCCAGGGTACCCAACCAGTGATTACGTTGCCAAACTAGAGACATCACAACAGGTAGTTGGTTTTACTCAGGCAGACACCATAACTAGGCAATCACCCACGACATCTAACATAGTTAAACTAACTAGGGCCAAGTAATCCGGGGTAAACACCCGGATGGCACCGAGCTCCCGACCTTTTGCATTGTGAAGCCTGCGTCTGGGAAGATTGTGCGGGTTCGACTCCCGGCCAAGGCGAACAATAAATCTCCTGCGGCACTCCCATCCTTAGTCTTTGTTCCAGCACGACGTCACACACAACCCATGAAGATTTCTTCCTCCAAAACGCACACCCTCACCCCCATGAGCGAATAATTCATTATCATTCCCACTCCTGGGATAGCTGGGATCCTGTATATTGGCTACCCTAGTAATCATCTCTTGTAAATGCCCAGAGGAAATTAGCACCTGCTTAATTTTCGCCATGAGTCCACTACGTCTGAAAAAAGGCGTTTGGAGTTAACTCACTCTCACTTCTGTGAGGCGAAAGGCAGGGCTCCCGTCTCTCTATAGTGTTGAGCCACGTGAGCGGCTGCCAGTGGGGCTGACATCCTATTTCAGCGCAAAGGCGTGGTGAGTATTGAAAATCACGTCTTGCTGTCTGCAGTCCCTACACGTGGATGTTGGCTTCGGCCACGTCTTCTCAATCCATGGATCGTCCCCTCCGGCACAAAGATGCGGTGGAAAGGACAAGGACCGAACTGACAAGCTGGTCTGCAGGCCGTGTACCTGTGATTAGGCTTGCCGTTCTACCTACCGGAGTATGTAGAAAGGTTGGCCATAGCTACTGTTTGTGGTTTAGCAAGGTGTGTCTTGGCTCGATTGATTATTGTTCCCGGGATCACCTGTGTTTCTCTCAAGGGTGAAGTCAACTAGGATAGGTGCAAAGTCTACTGGAACGTGGTACCTGGGGATTGGTTCAGACTCTTATGTTTATTCCATGCTATTGGAAGAAAACCTGTGGTGACACACTACCTCCTACGTTTATCAAGAGCTTATGGGAAGCTACCCTCCACAAGACAGGTCGGGCTACCTGTTTCTAAGCTGACGAGACAGCGCTGTGAAAACAACTAGGGATGTAAAGATTCCACTTTCCTCTATTTCCAATCTCGATGCTGATACCACACTCTTATTTTTATTCCAAATCTCGCGATTCCTTAGTTACAGACGCTTACTGTACAAAACTAATTAATATATAGGAGGGTGTAAAATTTAATTATTTAAACTAGGCCTACTTTAGTAGTAGGCCTATTACTAACATAAATCATATAACACTTGAACAGTGGGAGTATATTCATATGAAATCTCCAAAAGTTCAAAAGAGGCATATGAGATAATATTGAAAATGTATATATATATATATATATATCATTATATATTTTGTCCATACAATTTATTTATAAATATTTCCAAACCTCACTTGGCATGATAAATGTTCACCAACATAATAAATTATTAAAATGTTTGCAATACTGGCACTATTGAAAAGCAATCATAGTTAAAATATTTTAAAGCAGTAATTATTTAAAAGGCTCCAATTTTAAAATAAAGTATCATTTTGGTAAATTCACAAACAATTTTTCTGGAAATGCAAAGAAGTTTTAAAAAATATATAAATTATTTACACTAACAAATTTTAATGCAAAGGAATTGTGAGATACATACATAAACTCGGCAAGTACTAATCCACGTAATATCAATATCATCTGCATTCTTTTTTTTTTTTTTAAAGTTTTCTCAGACCAGTTTAGGTCTGTGTTTGTATTAATTTCTTGCTCACTTTACACTCGCCTTTGCACTTTTATCTTTACATAAAATGTCCAAAAGATAGATATTTTATGAAACAGTCCGTTTAATGTGTCAATTTAGATACATTCGTTTCATGCACATCAGTCAGTGTTAATAAACAAGTGGCCACCATAGATTACTGCACACATTTGAGTTGTGAGTGTTCACTTTGCACACTTGGAGGCAGTTTGTTGTCAAACTCTCTGTAGCTTATCTCGAAGTACATGTTTTACTGCTTGTGTAATCTTTGGAATGTTTGTTTGCATTTAGTTTCGCAAGAAAAAATAATGTATTTGTGTGTGTTGTGGCATTCAGAACTATGATATCCAAGATTTAAAAATTGTCTCAAGATGAAATCGAGAATTTTTTCACCTCTAGAATATCTCAATATTCCTGAGACTCCCGTGTATCTAGATTTTTACAGTGCTGAAGTAAATTCGTAATATAATATAGGAGAAGAGTTTATTTCTTTTCAAGAAAGCTCAATTTGTGAGATATCGTGCATTTGTTGTATTTCGTGTTATTTGGCCTTTTAACTTGTATTTTGGTGTTATTTTGTTTTATCGCGATTTACAAAATTGTGCCTCTAGTAATAGGTTATGTATTCGTAGGAATTTGGTTTTAATGCTTTGATTCTTCAATTTCCGATTCTCGAATACCGTATTTACCGCATTGTGAGCTGACACCGAATGCAAGCCGACCCCTAACTTTTAAACCCTCGGGGAAAAAAAAATAACACAATGCCAAATGCAAGCCAACTTTTGAACGTCTCCCGTACGCTCTATCAGCTGAGAGCACGTGGAGTTATTTGTGCCAAATTTTGCACATTCGCGGACGTGAATAGGTAGGAATGAGGAATGGAGAAGGGGGAGGAAAGGGGCAGAAGTGGTGAAAAGATGTCACAGCACGTGAATGTAGGGGGAGGACAAAAAAATGCCTCTGCGTGCAATCCATTGTCAAAGTGGTTGGGAGAGGGGACGGGGGAGGAGGTTCAGGAGCAAAAGGATGAGAATGCTTTGTTCAGTGCTCACCAGTTTTGGAACTGGGTGGGGGGAGAAGAAGAGACAGTGTGGGAGAGAAATGACAAGGGTAGGGGAGCTTGGAGGTGTGAGTGTGACTGGTAGTGTCGTGCGCAGAGCGGTTGGGTGGGGCTAGGAGGAGGAAGGAATGAGATGACTACGGGAAGCCATTACATCTAATGATGTCACTTAAAATTTTATTTATTTATATTGTTACCTTACACCAAATGATGTACACTGCTGTGGTTTTTGGTTTTTAGTTTTAATATCAATTAGCAATAGAAGCACTACAACTGTAAAAAAATTGTAATGAGTAATAATTAATAACACATGACACAGGAGTACCTCATTAACATCCTGTGGGTGCAAAACAGACATCAACTCTCCTCCCCTCACCTACGGGAATAACTGCCTGTTCGGTCTTCCCTTCTAGCACCCGCTTTGCTTCTTCTGTTCTGTGTCCTGCCCCCTCATTTTCAAACTTTGTTTGTGAAGGCGACGTGGTGCGCGGATGTGTCAAGAGTTTAGACGAACAGCAGCAGCATCTGATAAAAATTGCTTTTTTTATAAATTGTCTTCTCTGTGGCTAACTTTTTGTTTTAGATTTTCAAGTAAACACATATTTGCTCAGAAAATTTTATTTGAAATTCACAGATGATAAAACCATTTTAAACGGCGGTAGTTTAGATAAGATTTCTGGGATGTGAATACAGCTGTAGATGGGTATCGGGGCTGGTAGATTGTAGATACGGCACTGTGCCATAGTCAGGTATACTCCGCATCTGCAGCCACCTGCTATGACCTTGTTAGAGGTCACACCCAGCCAGGCTATAGGGGATGTGCGTGACACAAAAATAGCACGTTTTTATGAATTCAGAACACTTTATTATATTATTATTAGGCCTGCAACAGTACTGCTAAATATACACTGTCCATTTTATCAGCGGTTTTATGCATACGTGGTTGGAACTGTATGTAATTTTGCCTGTTTCGATTCTAAGCCGAGGGGTGATTTTGGAAGCATTAAAATGATAAAAAAAGGTTGGCTTACAATGTGGTAAAAACGGTATACGATTCTTCAAGAATTGTAGGTATCGAGGAATCATAGAATCCAGTTTGACATCCCTAAAAACAACTAAAAACTATGACTGACTCCCTACACCATTGTTGTCCAGAAAGGGCCGCAGTGTCAAATCTGGATAGATAATGTTGCGGTTAACGGATTGGCACAATGCTTGGATTAACACGCAGGGTATTATAGGATAAGTCCCAACAATGGGGGAGAGGAAGAGGATAACCTTCTGGCACAAAAGTCTGGTGAAAAAAGAAAGATTTAGCAAGGAATGAAGCTGGCAAAATCTTTGACGGCTGGCGCTGTTAAAACTGTCAGGCTGGTCAATTCCGGCAGCGAGTGCTTTGGAAAACTGAACAATGCTCCTGAGTCGAATTCTGACTCTGTGTTTATACTCTGCTGAGCGGCTGCCTTGGTGTTCATTGGCTGGTGTCCCTTAGGCAAGGGGTGGCTGCAGAGGGAGGAGGGTGGGGGTGGCGAAAAGCATTGCTCTCTGGTGTGACGTCACCAGCGGGCTGGGAGAATGGAAGGCAAACGACGAAACATATTAGTGGTGTCACCAAGCGTGCTGAACAGTGGCATAGAACAAGTAAAATTAATAAATATAGTTAATAAAATGTATATGATTCTTTGGATGTACTCAGTTATAGAATTGATGATTTTACTCTATATTTTTCTTTCCGTTAAACGCAATAACAAAATTTTATGTTGCCTCAAAATAAGTTTTCTCTCTTTAAGTTATTTCATAATAATAAGAAGAATAAATTATTTAATAAACAAATTACAGCGTAATTACGAGGAAGGGGGGAGAACTTGAAAGAGGTGCCTGCACATCATTTCATTATATTAAGACAATAACATTATCTTATTTTATAATTACTCTATTAATGCCGTTGTGACTTTACACTGCGGAGATGTGTACCAGGTTTAATGTGTGACAATAATTATTATTTAACATACTTAAACACCCTTATAAACAATTGGAACATTCAGATAATGAAAGGTGAAATGTAAAACTAAAATTGTAAACTCATTGGTCAGTCCCATCAGTCCGGCCCCCAAATACGGCCAACACAGCATCCGTCGCTGCCATACTTAGCGATGACGGAGGACGTAAGTTGTTCACCAGGACTTGAAGTACTCTGACTGGTCCCAGGGTAGAGATGACAAAAAATGCAGATCCGAAACGAAGTTGAACGTTGTGGGTGAAGGTTCCCAAAAGTAGATGAAAGGAAAGAGAAAACTGAACATGGAAAATTGGAACCCTCCAACAGGAGGGTTTAAAAAGTTGCTAGGTTGCGAACATCTTAGTGCTGACAGCCAGTTAGTCAATCAAAAAAACACAAACAAAATCTTTCTTCACTACATCTGCTTTTCTACATCTGCAGCAAACTAACTACATCGTAGTCAGTAAATAAACCTGACTAACTACATCCCTTCGTTGCGACGGAGGGAAAACTGCTGTTAACAAGTTTTGTGTATCTTTCGTCTGAAGCTGTCTCAAGAATACAGCGGATGGACGGCATCAGTCGCAGAGATGCGCATGAGTGCTAGCTCTCTATAACAATTAAACAAACTAAGTTTAGTTAGGTGCACACCGCTAGATGGCACTAGGATGGGCAAAATGCTGTTTCATGCGGTGGACAGGACACTTTTCTACCACGTAGCAAGCTACAAACAGTGCTGTTAATGGGAATTTTCCGCGTAGGCTAGTGAAGGCTGCAGGACTCGGGAGGTTCTGAAATAACATGCATGGGGACATCGCCAATGCTGCTTGTGTGACAACCGTCTTGCCAGGGGCCTTATGCTGGAGTTTTCAGTCGCATGCAAGTAGCTAGTCGAGTGGCGTTTTGCCAAACAGGACACTGTTTTTGTATGCTGGAACCATTCGGGTCTGCTGCCGTGCAACTTGAGCACTCGGAATGGAATACGAGTGGTTGAATGGTTGAAACCAAGTGACATGGGTATCTTGCATGCAACTGCAAGCTGTAAATTGTACTACTGGTTTGTTCTGCAGCTCATACAGCTTCAAATACAAACACAATCTGTCAGAGTGCAATGAGCAATCGCTAAACATATTTTTGCTAATACGAGAGCATTTTTATTCATGAAGTGCTATGATGAATTTATTTGACTTTTATTTATTTACATTTATTAATTTTAAATGTAAGTAGAAGAAGTTAAAGAATTGGGATAATTTTAACATTTATTAATTGATGAATTATTACGCTGCTAAAAATAAGTAGCTTACAGTATTTAGTCCAAAGTATTGAAAATGTTATCTCATCTTCTCTGCTTCATTATAATGTTTTGGTTATACCAGTTAGCTTATGCACTAATTTATTCTATCTAAATATGCTGTACTTTATTTTCTTTTGCGTTTGTCAATTAAATTTAATTGATTCCAGTTTTTTTTTCTTAGGCACATTTACTGCCACCTTTACTTAAGTTCTTGATATTTTTGTCAGGTCCATATTTCCATGTTCGTTAATGTACAATATGTTGTACTACTGAAGTCTCAGATCTTTCCCTTAAATTTTTTCTGGTGTTCTTGACATAAATATTGATTAGGCATACATTAATTAATATTGTTCAATAAATATATCTGGTTTCACATATTTTTTTCCACTTCATAATAGAATAAATTGACATATTCCGCTTATATAAGTTATATTAAACACGACTACGACTCATCCTAACGTGTTACATCTACCTGGAACGACAACCTTAGATGGCTACAGGATTGTTCCCGTGCAGGGACAGTTACAGACCGGTGGTATTTTCCTGTTGTCTCAGACCCAACTTCCTCTCACTACTCATGTACTAGTGTCTATGTATCCTGAGGAAGGGTCAAACCCATGCTAAAGTTAGTGTTCTCTGGGTCTGGGGACTGTCAATGGTGAGGCCTGACTCTCAGTGGTCACCACGTTATGACACAAGTGCTGAAATATGGAAATTGCTTGGGTTGGCAGATGCTGTATGTGGCAGAACATCGAGTAGCGCAACACGTCACCTATAGTCACTTCACACGGATGTGAGTGCATTATTCTGTCCAGATGCCCTACCCCCATCGTAGTGGTATCCTAGAGAAAGTCAGATAGAGATTAACTGCCTCTGGGTGCTTGCAGAAACTTACACCCCCGTTATCTCTCTGATTGCACAGCTCTCCTGCTAAGATCAAGCCCAGGTATTGCGCCATCTACAGATTCCAGTCACTCCAGAGATTCCAAAGGACCTCTTCAAGGATCCCGTCCGCTTGAGCGATGAAATGCATCCCTTGCTATCAGCCTACATCAACAGGCAGGACCGGTCCTTGGGACTCGCTAACACTTATTTTGGAGGATAAGGACCAACGGATCCTAACCCACTGATAGCAACAACCTTTGAGCCACAGCCCATAAATTTGCCTGGCTCTCAGTCACGCCAGCCGGAGTTGACCCAAGCCAAACCACAGTCTCAGGTTACGAGTCACCCAGCTATACCGGTTTGAGCCAATCCTCTGAAACGCAAAGTCACTCTCACAGAGCCCAACTTCATGCCCTGCTGAAAAGCTACCAGGCCAGTCCTCAACACTGGACATGCACCAGTGCCACATAGAGACTGAAGTAAAAATAGAACCCCTGCCAGAGGGTACGTCTGACCTAGCACCCAAACAAAAACTCTCTCTTGCAGTAGTGCAGTCTGTATTGCCGTGCAGGCGTCATGCGTCAGTCATTTTCCAATCTTAAACATTACGTGACCAGTGTCAGTGTAACTTTAACACCAAACATCTAAAGTCATTCTTTGACGTGACTAGCCCCAATAAATAATTTGTTGCATTTCCAACCCCTTGGTTATGTATGCACTAGTATATGTGTATACATCTGTGTGTCTGTGTATATGTGTGTGTGTGTGTGTGTGTGTGTGTATATATATATATATATATATATATACACACACACACACACACACACACACATATGGCATCATTTTTTATTTTTACATTATGCAGCATTTGTGTGAGAATAGTCTGTTTTCTGATTAATGAAATTATATTTATTTTGATTATTTATAACTAAAACGAGATGCGTGACCGCCTAGGTTAATAGTCACGACAGTCGAGGATTCTGTCTGCTAGACCAAAAGCGGAGTGATTGAGTTAGCTAGGCAACTAGAGGCGAGGAAGTGTTGACTAGTACTCACTTACTCCTACTTCTTGGGTGTCGTGTTGGTGGTGTACTTGGTCCAGTCGTAATGAGCCTGGCCCACATGGTGGCTGCGGATCCACAGGTTAGATTCGTTTGTCCAGAAGTGGATGTTATCCCAACCAAGCCTCGCTTCTGTACCCGTCAACAATCCTCTTATCACAGGATGGCATGACGGGTGAATGCGTATACATGGAGAAACTAATAATACCACAACCAGAGCAGTCGATACTGACTCGTGCCTGATTTGGGCAGCGCGGTTCCATTCCGCCTGCCTTTCCGGTGTAGGCTGAGGAAGTGCACTCAATTGTCTGGCAACAAGAAGCACTGCTTGTCACTCCCTACGCCTGCGGCCGTGCCTCTTTGGCTGAAAGGCATTATGTCTCCGCTCACAGGTTACTGGGTACACCTTGACTCGAATACTGAACACTATTTATAGTGTAAGTCCAGTTTTGGCTTGCTGACCAGGCTCTGTAAAGTCTCCACTGATCCCCCACGCTATGCAGGCTGATCAGAGACGTGGAGCTGTTTGGATCACTAATGCAGCCACTGGATGTGCATCCACACAGGAATGGACGACAGATTTCAAACCACGGTATATTCCAACACTGAAAGCAGTGCTGTGGGATAAGGCAATAACTTGAGACTGTCGCCCCTCTCTGGATGAAGATGTTGCTAGTGGTCGTGGCTCCTCTGTTCCTCCCCACCGGCTCAGGAAGCAATGCTGTGGTAGTTTGGGAAGCAACAGATGACCGTCTAATGGGTGTGTGAAAATATGATGTACCCCTGAAAGGCACCCGTGGCTGAAGTTAATTCGGTAGTTATAAATTTCCCGGTCCTCATCAAAGCTGTACATAGCAACCTGTATCTAGCGAGTAAACAGATAGATACTCATCTGACAAGTAGGAAACAACAGCATATTTATTGAAGTCTCAATAAACATTCAACGCGTGCTACCTCCTACCAGGCAATTAAGTGCTGAAGGTTACTACACTGGCCAGGTGTAGGCGATCTTGTTCTACTGGAGAATGGGAATGAAAGAGCTTAACAATAAAATATATTATACTATTAAACTGTCTAAAGAAGATATCTTGAGGAGTGAAAGTGAATTTAAAGTGTTGGTAAGTGTATTTGCTGGTTTTCTGGTTGACTGGTCATCGAAGGTGAAGTAGCCACAAGGGCGCAGTCAATGCTTTGAAGATCTCAGGCGGTCCCAGCAGTAGCAGCAGTGCTGTGGAATAACGCAAGAGATGGAACAAGAATGACTGCCCGTGCCCAGCAGCGTAGGGACTTATTTAGTGGAAGCTTGTAGGCTGCAAGTGCGGGGAGCGGGGAGGCGTGACGTCCTCCTGCCCTGGTTGGCATGAGAATACTTTGGTCAACGGTTCTGCTTCATGCCTCGTTTGAGGCACTCAGCCTTGCCCGAGGTCTGTGCAGCTAGTAGGCTCTCAGCTTGGTGCCTGCTGGGTTGCGTATCCTCCAAGTGAGAAGGATTTGCTCAAAGTTCCTGTTGCCTGTATGGTAGGCAACGTGTCACCCACATCTGTAGTGTTGGAAGAGGTACTCTAGGCGATGAGTCGTAATCAAATTAGAATAGATGTATTAAGTGGCATGCGTCAAATGTATTGTTTACTGGTAGCTTTTCAACTTTGAAATTATATATTTGCATGTTTTCCAAGAATTTTGTTTTTCAATTTTAAAATATTCAAGCATGAAAATCCACTATTTGCGCACCCCTACAGACTTCATTTCTTTTCTGTGTGTGTTTTACATGTATCTAGTGACAAAGATCCAACTTGGCTATTATTATATGCCTCTCTATTGTTTTCTCTACACATTATTTTGGTTTCCTACAAGACCCACTGCAATGGAGTACAGTATCTATGTACAAAGTAATGTTTTGTACGATATGTTAGCCCCATTGCAAAAATCCTTCAATTAATGTACATATGTATTGTTTTCACAGGTCTGTCAAAACAGATGCCTAACATCATATCTGTAAAATTTATTAAATACATATTAATCTCATACTTAGGAAATAAGTCTGGGACATAATTTTGAATTTTGACCAACTCAAGTGTGCTTGTTTGCAGTCTAACCTGAATGAGTTGATATTTGGATTTCTGATTAACAGTTGTTGGTTTGCCAAATTTTCAGAAAAAAAACTTTTTGCTTGTGTGCTATCTTGAATCTTAGTATTATTGTTATAGTACAATAGAACTTCACTGTTGTAACCCTTTTTATTAAGACAATCTCTCTTTAAAGACCTATTTTTGAGGAACCATACAAAATTCTGTAAAAAAAACAAAATTGGGAATGTGAGGGAAATCAGCCAAAAAATAAGTTTCTACACATTGCATTTCTCTCAAACACTGTAATCCAAGCAGTGCATATCTAAAAATAGGTACCACCCCCATTTTGATGTATAGGGATCAGGGTCAGTCGAAATCTGTAAAATTTTCCAAAGCCTCTATGAAGACCATCCCTCACCAACAACGCTATTCCTGGAAAATCATGAGGAGTCTTAACAGTGGGGTTCTACTGTATTCGGTGTATGATACCAATTATACCATTGAATTGAGAGAAGTTGTTTGCTTCACAGAGGTGGTGTGGTGTACATGTTTGGGGACAAAGCTGTGGGCCTTCCCAAGAGAGTGATTCCACTCACAGGAGGCCATTGTCTGGGCTGTCGTCGTCTTTCCAGTGACCCAAGGCCACACACATTCGAAATTATTATTGGCCACTGCAAATCCTTCCAGTTTGCTGCTGCTGATGAATATGAAGCCTCAGAATGGCTGCAAGCTTTTGTTCAGTCTGCATCAGGAGTGAGTCATGATTTAACTGTAATCAGTTTTTATTGAGAAATGTCAGTGAACCATCTTCTGTGAAGGATAACCTAGAAATAGAAATGTAGAGAGGCATTTGCAAGTTATCGTTAAAATTATTTTTTTTTGCACCAATCTGTATGTAGATTTTCATAAAACCAATTTCACCAAGCGAGATAATAATATTTTATCGAGGTTAAGTACCAAATCATCTCTAATATCTGCCTTTCAAGTTTCACCATGCACCTTATGTCGATTGTCTCTGTATATCGGGATAAAGGTATAAAATATAACCAAATTCATTGACTATGCAAGGAAATTTGATAAGAGTAGTGATTTTTTTTTTTTTCAGGTTATCATCATTATATTATTCAGTAGTAAATATGACATAATCTGGAAATGTTAGCAAAATTAATAAAAGAGTATTCAGGAAAATGTTGTATGAAAACTATTTTGGGAAACAGTAATATTGTAGGGTTATCTTTTTTATACATAAAACACTTTTATTAAATTTAAATACATATAGAATATTTTCAGATTATTGCAGTTTGTTACTTTCGTTCACTGCATATGATTCAATACACAATAATGTACTTAATTTGAGATTATGAATTCATGCCTGGATGTAAGACTGGTAAACGTTCAAATATTCCAAAAATAATCAAAGTTATGACCTACACAACGAAATTATAACTTTACCGCAAAAATTACATTAACTATAAAAACTTGTGAATCATATATAATACTAAATTTAAGCCTGTATTTTAGTCACTTTTAAGTATGTTGTGGGGAAAATAAAATTTAAACCATCAATAATATTACATTTTCTTTTAGACAAAATATTTTAAATAATGCAATTTTCCATTGACATGGATATTTATTTTCCTCTTTGTAACATTGCAGTTTGACGCCTTGCTTAGTTTAGATTATGCTGATACTTTATGTGATTATTTCTAACTATACTGTTTTTCTTTCTCGGAGAATGATAAGCCATGGTGAAACACACACTATTTTATGTTTTTATGTAGATAAATTTATCTAGATTTTCTACCAATTTTATCTCCATTGGTAATAACGGCACTGAGCTCAGAAGACTCGCGTGTTTTATTTTTAAGAATAACAGTAATAATAAAGTAAACACGTGTTATAAATTTACTGGCTTTTTAAAATTGATTTAAATATTTTTTTGCTTCTTTTATTGTCACCAGATTGTTGCAAGTCATCAAAGAGTTGAAGTTGTAAGTCTTTCATTTTGTAGTTCTGCTAACCACGATATGTAATTTTTAGTAGTGGCTTTCACAATTCTTTCTTGTGCATTTTTTCAGAGTGGAGTGAAGAGATTTGGGTGGCTCTTGACATCAAGTTCTTGATTGAGAGCTGATGAGGGTGAAGTGAGGTGAGTATAGAGCAGTGCCGGAAGGCAAGGGTGGAGGAAATGGGAAATCCTCTAGAAAACTCGCCGACCAGCGGCATTATCTGGCACAATACTCACATGTGAAAATCTGGGAGCAGTCCTGGTAATTAAACCCAGTTGGCCTAGTGTGAGCTGAGTAGTCTGACCACTACATCATCGCAGCCCCCATTATTTCAGACATTTCTTATCCATGCACGGGGTCACAGTGGTGTAGGATTCAGACTGCTTGCCTTTGGATGTTGCCTTTGGCCAGTGGTGGTTGTGTAGTATTAAGATTACTTACCCATCCACCTAGGCGAACCAAGTTCAATTCCCAGCGGGGTCGCTCCTGGATTTTTGCGTATGGGAATCATGCCGGATGATGTACTGGTCGGCTGGTTTTCACGGGGATCTCACGTTTCTCCCATCCTTTCATTCCAGCGCTGCTCCATACTCACTTCACCGTCATCTGCTCTTAAGATCACAATGTTAACAACCGCCCAAATCTCTTAACTCACTTGGAGCACACATGTTTACCACCTCTTTGCATTCTGTCACTGCTCCATTTTCACCTTATTTCACAGTCCCTGGTGCCCAAGATCTTTCTGTAAAGGGCTGACCAAACCCTCTCAACTCAACTCACTGAACCATATAGTGTTTGCATCTCCTTCATGTATGTTCTTGTTGTACATGTTTCTTAGTCTCAAGGTTTTGACAATTAGTACAGTAGAACCTTTTTAAAACAACCCCACACTGTTTCCAGAAATAAGGTAGTTACTGAAAGAAATTTGGTATAAATATTGTGCGAAATTTTGGAGCTATTTTCATCCACTCCCAAACCCTTTACATCAAAAATGTACCTTTTTTTTTTTTTTTTTTTTTTACATAAAAACCATGTTCAATTTTCTTTACTGTGAAAAAAGTCAATTTTTTTAAATCAAATAAAGATTTATTTTAATAGGAGGACATCTTCTGAAGCAAATTATACCAGAGAGACATGTAGAACTGTACTAACATAATCCCCTCACAGTTTCTAGAAATAAGGTCATTATGACAGGTCTGTCATTATAGGTACTTTGGTGAATTGTGGACTGAATTTGACCAACCCCTTTATTGTACACTAGTAGCCCGGAATCACTTTGCTCAGGTTTAATGGCATTATTAAAATACATACCTATATATTTGCGACTACCCATGACTACCTGTGACTACTTGTGATTGCTTGCAACTACCATCACTACCCGTGATTACCTGCAACTACCCATGACTACTTGCAATTACGTGTGTTTACCGGTGACTACTTGCGACTATCCGTGACTACTTGTGACTAACCATGGCTATGTTCGATTACTTGTGACTACCAGTGACTACGTGCTACTACCTGCAACTACCCGTGAGTATCTGCGACAACCTGCAATTACTTGTGACTGCCTATGACTACTTGCTACTACCCATGACTACTTGTGACTATCTGTAACTACTTGTGACTACCCATGACTACTTGCGACAAACCATTACTACCCGTGACTACCTGCGTCTACTGGTGAATTTATAATATTAAGATCCACTGAGCCACTACAGCCCCACTGGATATATTTTTATTTACCGAGCCACTGTGGCCCCACATAATATAGTTTTATCTACAGAGCCACTACGGCCCCACTTGGATTTCTTTAGCCACTGAGTCACTGCATCTCCACTTGGATTGCTCTAGCCACTGGGCCACTACGACCCCACTTGAGATCTTTATATCCACTGAGCCACTGCGTCCCCACTTGGGGTCGCTCTAGCCACGGGGCCACACATTCCCTCTTGGGATCACTCTAGCCACTGGGCCACTGCATTCCTATTTGATATATTTTTATCCACTGAACCACTGCGTCCCCACTTGGGATCGCTCCAGCCACTGGGCAACTGCATCCATATTTGGAATATTTTTATCCACAGAGCCACTGCGTCCCCACTTGAGATCTCTCTATCCACTGAGCAACTGTGGCCTCACTGGGCCACTGCGTCTCCACTTGATATATTTCTATCCACTGAGCCACTCCTGCCCCACTTGAGAGTGCTCTAGCCACTGAGCCACTGTGGCCCCACTTGGTATTGCTCTGATTACAGAGGCATGTGGCCCCACTTGGGATCGCTCTAGTCCCTAGGCAACTGCATCCCTATTTGGAATATTTCTCTCCACTGAGCCCCTGCGTCCCCACTTGACATCTCTCTATCCACTGAGACAATGTGGCCCCACTTGGTATTGCTCTAATTACAGAGGCATGTGGCCCCACTTGGGATCGCTCTAGCCCCTGGGCAACTGCATCCCTATTTGGAGTATTTCTCTCCACTGAGCCCCTGCGTCCCCACTTGACATCTCTCTATCCACTGAGACACTGTGGCCCCAATTGGGATCACTCTAGCCACTGGGCCACTGCGGTTCCACTTGCGATATCTCTATCCACTGTGCCATTCCGGCCCAACTTGGGACTGGGCCTCTGTATTTGAAATATTTCTATCCACTGAGCCACTGTGGCCCCACTGGCATTGCTCTAGAAACTGGGCCACTGCATCTCCATGTGCTATATTTCTATCCTGTGAGCCACTACTGCCCCACTTGAGAGTGCTCTAGCCACTGAGCCACTGTGGCCCCACTTGGGATTGCTCAAGACACTGGGCGACACGTCTCCACTTGGGATTGCTCTAACCACTGAGGCACTGTGGCCACACTTGAGATTGCTCTAGCCACTGGGCCACACGTCCCCACTTGGGATCACTCTGGCCACTGAGCCACTGCGTCCCCACTTGATATATTTCTATCCACTGAGTCCTCACTTGGGATCGCTCCAGCCACTGGGCCACTGCGTCTCCACTTGATATATTTCCATCCACTGAACCACTGCTGCCCCACTTGGGATTGCTCTTGCCACTGATCCACTATAGCCTCACTGGGATCGCTTTAGCCACTGGAACCACTGTGGCCCCACTTGGCATTTGTCTACGCACTAGGCCTCTGTGGCCCTACTTGATATATGCCTATGTCCATCTGGAAGAGTGTAGATTTTTAACAGAGAAATAATTTTATGAATTGTTCCTGTAGTTTTGGTAGAGCATGCTTAGAAAGCACTCAAGTAGCTCACATTTTTCAGGCTTTACAAATTTGGAAATTTCTGAAGGAAAATATTTTTTTATAATTTAACATAGCCTTTGACCATCTGGAAGAATGTAGCTTTCTAATAGTAAAAGAATTATAAGAATCTGCCATGTAGTTTCCGAGAAAACCCAAGACATATAAACAAATAAACAAACATTAACTCTTTGTAATGTATGTATAGATTAAAGTTTGCATTTTTTTTTTGCACTATGTTCATGTACAATTGTCTCTTATATGAAAATGACACTTTTGATACCCTTTTATTTTAGTTAAATACAAATTTATTTCAACAGGTAGCTATCTCCTGAAAAAAATGGTACTACAGAAAGGTATCTGCTACCTCCCTTGTTGTCAAACGATTACAAAAACTGTAACATTGAACATTGCTTATGTTTTTCTGCCTACAAAAATTCAATATTTGATGGCCTCTTGCAAAAAAATCTGACAATAGTTCAACAAAATATTATTTTATGTTGAAGGGTGCCACACTGCTGCGCGGCGCAATTGCACACACTACGGGCCGACTTCGCCCCTTCAGCGAGCGCTGAAAGCCTCGGGGCAGTCCAAAGTGGCATACGTGATTCTAAGTGGCTACGGGATTGATGCACGACCTGGACAATTACAGACATGGAAATTAATTAACGTAATTAATTATTTAAATTGTACTGCCTGCCCAGAATTCAACATTCGGTCGTCACCTTCTCGACAGAAATTGTTTTACCCGGCTAGCCACGGACCAGCCAACAAGGAAGTTATGAGTCACCACAGGATTGCAGCACCCCTGTGCCCAGTGACATCACAGCAGCAGAACCTCAAGCAGAGGTAGTAAATCTGTCGTCAGCCTCAACCTAGGATGATAAGGAATTCACGGTGCCGCCTGCTACCCTGAGATAATCTGTAATGCTGAGATGATATAGGTTTTTACTGATACCGGTACAAACTGATACTTCTTGCCGGTACAACCTATATCCGATAGCGATACAATGGACATATAAGTAATGGACTGAAAGACTTCTACTAGCACTAAAAGTATCTTGAGAATCTGATGAAAATATGTGTTAGTCAGTGTCACACAACATTGTTAAAAAGGGGTGGACTAGAAGTAGGGGAATTAAACTAATTTAAAATTACTCGGATACTATTACACCAATTGTGAATACATGGTAAAGGGAGGGAGGAAAGGAAAAAGACAAGTTACTGTTAAAAGGGGGGAAATGAGGAAAAGGGGGAGTGGTAAAGTCTGTAGGGCAAACTCATTAATTCGTCATAATACCCACATGACCACTTCTCCCTACAACGTACTCATGTTCTACTGCATAAATAAAATAAGTCAAGAGATGCAGGTTACTTGAGAGGTTCACTTCCCCGACATCAAGACACCTTCGACACTCGTCGTCAGTATCAAAATAACTTCTGCAACTAACCAAGCATCTCTGACTAACCTTCAATTCAACTGAGGGCTTGCCACCACAAGTTTTATTTTAGGAGCAACCTGAAGCTTCACGTATTCAACTAAATAAAACGTCTGTAAAATATCTCAATCAGTAAACAGGTAGAGCTACTTCACTCGTCAAATAAAGTAAGAGGGTACTCAGAAATCTGGACAAGCCACTGATGCATGATGGATAGCTAAAAATGATTTAAATCAACTTATCAAATAAAAATTAAATTAATGAAAGTATTTTAATAAAAATTGAAAACTTCCAATAATAAGTGTATCAGGTCAGATTCTCCTGTTATCTATCAATAATGTATAGAACACTTTAAAATTTAAAATCACCAGCTTTTAGTCATAAAGTAGGTACCTTGGGGGGGGGCTAATCTTCTCGCAAATTAAAGAGCAAAAATTCTAAACAAATCTTAAATCTTAATGAGTCTCAACAAATGTTAATTTCAAAACATGTGATGACAGGTAACAATTATAAAACTTCCAAATAAAATTAGAGTATAACAAAATAGTCAGTCTTAATTTAAACAAAATAAAAAATTTTTAATAAATGTTTCCTTAACCTCTATATTTTTTTTTTGTTTCATACCAGGTCAATAGTCAATAAGACAACAAAAAGGGTTGCTGGAGTATTTAGAAGAAAAACATGAAAAGTTATTATCTTGTCAGATACTAATACCTTACCATTAAAGATTAAAATAACCAAAACAAGAGTCTTTAACAAAACTGTCCACAACAAAAAAAAAAAAACAATATCTGTATCTTTTACCAACCAACTACACGCTGTTTTCGTCTATTGGCCATAATTTTCATTTATCATTGAACTGACTTCTATTTTACTGCCATCAAAAATAGATAGTGTTCCAGTACTTTCTTTAAGGACTCTGATTATACACCAGAAACTGCAATAATCATAACTTCTTTATCAGACATGATTTTCAATGGGTACAAATCTAAACGACATGACAGAAAATGCAATCAAAATAAAATTTTCAGCTCATCTCTCCACGATAACAGCTAGAACTTTGCGACAGATAACTAGGGTTCTTATCACACCTCATGAAAGACCATGCACTACCTTTAAAGGCCATTAAATAAAAGGAAAGTAAAGGGTTTTACTTCTCCATAAAAACTTTGTTCTCTTTTCTCGTCAACACAAAACTGAGATAGCGGCCTGTAACGACAAAAAACTTTTACAACTTCAAATATTACTATACCTCAATTAAGCTGGTTTCTACCTGTCACACCTCATACTTCCTTTTAAAATTTTATTTACTCTCAACACTTCAAAATTCTCTTTTAGTTCAAAGTTAAAACAACTTGTGAAAAGGGCTGGGGACTACCATGTTTTATTCTTTCTATCGTACTGTAAGTCTGAATGAAAACCCAAGAACCAAATCAACTATAACTACAAACTACAGAAGAAAACAAACAAAATAACATTTAGCTTTTCGACTACATAATGCGTCCCTCTGATAGGCTCCTCCGGCCTGTCTCCTCCTTAAAGAACTCCTACGCATTTCTCTACGTATGTCTTCTCTGGTGGTTCAGCTACGACTCCTCGACGCTGTCGTGTCCCGAATGATCCGACGCACCATCCACGCTGCTGCATCACGGTTGCTATACAATCGTCAGCAAAAATTCGCCATCGATTGCCCCTCGCCCCACCCTCATGGTGCAACCTCTACCCCCTCAAGTACCCTATAGCTACACACCACCATCCTTGCTATGTTCCGCCCGGACAGCTGCCACGCACGTGAACCATATCCGGCCCAGTTTGGCCAGATGAGACCCCAGCTCAGCCTCAGCTCATGACTGCGACATGTGATCGCAAGGGCTCTGAACCAACCAGAAGTTTCCTACCTAAGCCAACTGGCTATAAACTGGGTTAGCTTTTAATAAATTTGGAATAAAATTATAATTTAAAATCCACCACAACACAACTACTAATGTTAATGCCAAACATGTTCTAAACTTAAAAATTCACTAAACAAAACAAACTATTCTCTCCTCATTAAAAAAAACTGAATTAATTAAAATTCCAAAATTTCTGAAATTGACTACATTGTTTAAAAAACTCAAAAAGAAGAACTGCATCCGAACAAAAAACAGGGACCAAAACTCTCAAAAACAACTAAAGGGCTAAAACAGCTTCAAACCCGATTGTAACAAAAAAACATTAACATCAATTACCCAAAAATTTGCTTTGCAACATCTTCCTCCACAGTGCAGATTTGTACCCTCACAAATCTTAAAATTTTGCAATGAATTGTGCCTTTATAACTTTTATTAACGACAAAAATTCTTCGAAAAGAGGCATTAAGTTAACCAATGTAACACTGATAAAATGATGATTTTAAACCATTAACTTATTTAGAACAACAAACTCATTACAACTACAATAATCATTTGACTAATCTTCACTATAGCATTATAAACTTTATGACAGTTATAAACTATAGCATTATGGACTTTATGAACATTATAGACTTCATAAAATAATTCAGGGATTTGTTAAACAATACTTAAAACTGTTCGATAATAATCAGCAAATCTCAATTTTCTTTTCTACAAATAAAAGTTATTTTCACAGTGAGTTTTTTTTTTTTAACAAAACTAAATTTCATTTCTCATCAGTCCATTCATATCAAATATCATTTTTGGTGTTGGCTTACCTGAACAAAAAGTGGAGTAGGTCTTGGAGCCGTCTGGTTAACTGGTACCCTGCAGCACGCTGAAGTTCAGGGGGAGGTGTCTTCACCACACAGCAGAGCTTGTTTTCCAACCAACATCACCTCGACCGGCTACCCTCATTTAACCATACCGTCTTACAATACCGGGCTCGTGACCTAGGTTATGCAGCCTCAGAACCCCTTAATTAGCATCTTAATGTCATCTTACATATTCGTACTGAACAAGGCGACCTTTTAAGTACGGCATATTGGCATCTCAGTGACATCAAATTACCAAACTTATTCTTACACCCTAGCCTATATTTAACAACTTTACTAGTGAAGACCACCATATTCTCTCTCACTCCAGTAACTTACTGTTTTTTCATCAAAAGTAAACAACAATAAAACTCGTGCACCTATAGGAGTAACAATTTACGACAACTTCTCTTTTAACTAAACTCAATGATCATTCCACTCCACTTTCAAAGCAAACAACTAATCATCTAGGTCCAACAGTGCTTGTTACCAAAAGTCCTAGGATTTTTGCGTAGAAACCAATAATTATCTTCTTAGCTCAACATCTGGTCAACGAGTATTACATTCAAGACACCAAAATCTTTAGTGGAACAACGCTAATTCTCAGTGTACACGACAAAATTTAACAATTCAACAATAAAAAATGCTCCATAATTGAAAACTTAATTACCCAATTAATCTAATAATATCAACCAGTAACTGAGTATTACACAACAAAAAAAAAACTTGAACTACCCAAAATTAAAAAAAAAGTTTTGACAGCTGAAGGGAAAATTGCAACACAACATAACCTCGACACTGCAACTGTCAACACCTCAAGGATTTACAACTAACAGAAAGCAACTGGCAGCGTGGGGTGGTCACCTCTTCTCCACCACACCCTGTCGTCTCGTGGCAGGCTAGGTGATCATCCATCACACTCCTCTTAACCAACTCTCCTAGCTGGTTGGTAATCTGCTTTCCCCATGGCTAAAATTGCTTTCGAACAGAACAGAAGCAGAACAACACACATATGACACTCCAAACAAAAATAATAATAATAATAATTCATAACCTCTATGGCAGAATTTAAAAGTCCTAAACAAAAAAAAAAAACACCAAACACACGGTCAACAAATCATCCCTCTAGGGAAAACAAAATTATTAAATTATTATTAAGAATGTATAGGAGTGTTCTATGAAAACTTTCTTTTTGAAAAGGGCAAAAAAAACCAAACAAGACCTATTTTGGGGCTTTAACCCAAGCTCACATTAATTGGCCCTAAAATCAAACTGAACCCAATATTTACTTTTGACTACATATTCAGAATTTGCTTCATCCATGCATTGTTTCTTTTTCAAAACACAAAGGACCAAATTTCAAAACTGTCATGAAAACACTAACCAGTTTAGACTAGCAGCACCAAAATTAAATAATTTCCAAAAAAAAAAATATTAGTTTGGGAAAAATTACATTCACCTGTTTTCACAATGTTGTTGTCGGTAAATACAGTATCATCTGCTGTGTACGGCTCCTCATCTCGGTCTGCAACTTGTATCGTCTTTGGTCTGCAACTTGTCATCTGCTTGGATAAATCGTTCGACTGCCTCATCGACTGCTCTATATCAATTTGGTATCAACTTGAACATTTCGGCATAATATATGTAAACTTCAAATTCTCTCAAATAAAATTTATTTCACTGCATTCTTAAAATTTAAATGTTGTATACCTGATTACATTTACAAAAAGAACTATCAACATCTCAAATTAAATTAACACCTTAAGTCTTAACAAAAATAAAACAACCAACTCAAAAATTTGTATCTCGTCAAGTATCACAACATCTAGAGCCACTTCGCAGCTGAAGCACGAACTACTCGCAGCTACAGTTGCAGCGCAGGCCGCAACAAGCGCTTTGTACTCAGTCACATTGCTCTGCACTATCGATATTTATCAACTGTAAACCAAAACAAAACATTCGTGAAACTCCATGTATTTATTAATAGCTATCAACAGGAAAAGATTGCTGACCGACTGAAAGTTATAGCCATTTATGTTACTTTTCAAAGTTATAGCCATTTATGTTACTTTTCAAAACTCCTCGTATAAAAACATCAAAATTCAAAATCCCAAACGACATTGACTGTAAACAAATAAACCACTGTGAAATAATTTAAACAGTATTGTTCTTGCAGGTATCAAGTTGCACTAAAATTAGATGCAGTCCTACAACTAAATCATTACTACAGCCTCAAATCAGCTATACCTTACGGTACCAAAGTAATGACTTCTTTCACAGGCTGTACCAAAACAAACTATCTCAAACTGTGGTACTAAATAAGTCACTACTTAACAAAAAACTTAGTTACTACATCTCTCCATACTACAAAACTACGTGGTTCGTAACTACTGGGTTTTTCAGCATTGCAGCGCTGTACACGTTAATGCCGTAATTATAATAAACTTTTCCTAATTACAAAATTAATCACGGCAAAAGAAACTTAATTAACACGAATTTAATCAAACATAAGCCAAGTACAACATTGCTTCAGAAGGCCTGCCTACCGCTTGCTAGTAGAGTGGTTAGAAAAACCAAGTTTAAAAAAATTCTGAATCCAACTGAGAAAAAATAATTACAAATTTTAATTTTTTGGACAAAACTTCTAAACGAAAACAACTACCCAGTGCCTCCACCATTTCTTAAAAAGGGGAAAGAAGGGGAATTGGACTAGAAGTAAGGGAATTAAACTAATTTAAAATGACTCGGAGACTACCCAAATTGTGAAAACGAGTTAAAAAAGGGGGGGGGGAGGACAAAGACACCTTACTGTTAAAACGAGAAAAGTGGAAAAAGGGGGAGGGGTAAAGTCTGTAAAGCAAACTCATTAATTCGTCATAATACCAACATTACCACTATGCTTATAAGTGGGCATAAAGCATACTTCATGCACGCGTGGTGCGACTCTAGGCTTGCATATGTGGGCAGGCTTCACTCTGTGCCATGCGGGTGGAATTGCATAGCGTGAAGCTCATCCCTGCCAAGACGCCAGGTGTAAGGAGACCAGAAGGACTATGAGAAAACCAAAGTGGAATTATAGAACATGAGGCTCGTCCCTGCCACGACGCCAGGTGAAAGGAGACCAAAGGAATACGAGAAAACCAAGGTGGAATGACAGAGCGTGAGACTTGTTCCCGCCAGGACACCAGGTGCAAGGAGACCAGAAGGAATATGAGAAAACCAAGGTAGTATGGCCTGCCGACTGCAACAGGTGTTATTACTATTTCCGTGTAGACAAGTTGAAGGTACTGAATGCACGGACTTGTTGGAGATGCAGAAGTGTGCATATGCACTTGCATGATTGAGGCTCAAGTACATAATTAGCTCTGTATAGATGCATATTATTTTCATGTAGAGATGCGACCTGCCCACAGTTTTTATGAATATAGAATTTATTTTCTGAATGGATACAGAAGTGTGAGCATCCGCGCATGATCAAGACACATGTACATAGCTGCGTAATTGGGTCTGTATGGTTCCATATAACTTTTATATAGAGACGTTACCTGCCCAAAATTTTTATGTATATGTATAATTATTTTCTGATTGTTAAAATGGCAATTTTTTTTTGCTCTGTTAATATAAATAGCACATATAAAAAGTATGTGTGTGCACGCATGGTGCCTGCATTTTTTTCCTGTTTACATTCAACATTAAACTTCCACCCCTCCCCCCCTCACTCCAAGTTTATTGTCTGGTGAGCACATACGTGTATCCCAGCATTTATTTTTTTACTCTCCTAAGCGTGCAATGTTTATATTTTTCGCGATGGCATGTTTATTATCTGGTGAGTGCATTGGCAGATTTTAAGTATTCATTTTATTTATTCTCCGAACCCTTCACATGCGATGGTAGTCATGTTGTCTAGACGTCGGACTGGCGACCGAAGGGTGGTCATAATGATCCCGCATGCCTCCAGCATTTTTTGAGATCTCAAACAACTAAAATTATTTTCAGTGCTCCTGGCGGCCACAGTTTTAACTACTACACTCCCTGATGTTAAGCGACAAGTGAACCAACCAACACACAAAATAGCACCATCGATACAGGCGCTTCTAGCTGCAAACAGTACAGTCTCCCACACCCTGGTGGCGGGCATGGTAGTCAAATATGGACGCCTACAGCAGCTAACTGATGTTGGTGGGTGCTGGAATCAAAGATGAGTGCCTACAGCAGACGACAATGGTGATGGGGGATGCAAAAAGCAAAATAGGGAGGAAAGGGGTGGGAGACAAGAGAGAAAATAAAGAAGGTTGGAAGGAAAATAAGAATACCACAAGGGATAGAACAAGCGAGAGAGAGGGGGAGAGAGTAACAAGAGGGGTTGAGAGATCATGAGCAAAAAATATCATTGGATTCTCAGAGCATGAGAAAAAAGAATTGGAATGCTAGAATATGAATAGATTGGAAGGAATGATACAGCAGGAGGGAAAGAGGGAAATCCAAGATGTCTGCCATTGGTGAGGAATGATAGAGCAGGAGGTTTTTGTGTATCATCATCCAAGAATGCCACCAGGTATCCCCGATGCCCACCAGGATGCCAGTTTCCCCAGCTCTCTCTGTTTCCTTCTACTTGTGATTGCAAATATTGGACATGTAAAATTTATACGTTTTAACCGTTAACCGTTTTCATGACCAAATTTATTATATTTGAATGTCACGTCTGTTTATTTATCACAACTTTGTAACTTTGTAATTTTGTGTAATTTGCTTACAATTCTGTGATTTTAAAGTTTGCCACAATCCCAACAAATTACTAAGCCTATCCAGAAAATTTTAAATTAATAATTGAATAATTCTAGTAAAAACTAAGTTTTTATGCAAAGAAATATGAGCAGAATAAAAGTTACAGTAGGCCTACTTGTGTGCATGTTCACCACTGTTTTTTTTTAGTTTGTCACTGCTACCTGCAAAAAAATAAGCAACAATTTGCTGTCTTTTTTGTTAGACTGTTGCCTCTTCCAATTTAATATTTATTCTAACTGGGGCTGTCCTTTTAACAAAATAACCCAACACACATCACTAAGAAGAGGTTAAATACTACAATTCTTTCCCCCACAGTTGTAACTGGGTTAAACACAGTCACAGAAAATATTGACATGCATTACGTGCTATATTGTGTATAACATAAATATGTTAACACTGTAAAATAAAAACCATGAGAACTATCATTAATAGAGACGTTGATAAAAAGTCATAAAATGTAGAAGTCACATGGCAGTATTTCTGTTCACTAATAGCAGAAATATACGTAATAGATAACTTAAAAAAGTAGAACTTTAGCAGGGCTTCAGAAAAGTGTGAAGTAACAGTGAATGACCTCTACTTCAACTACACATTTGCCATGGGAGTACAGCATCACCAATGTAAGGGTTGACTCATGTACAGGGGGGTGACAATAGATTGGCCCTTTTAAGTCACTATTTTTTCTGGTTACAGGCGTGTTGCTAACACCGAAAATACAATGTAAATATATTAATGTTAAAAAGTTATAAACTTAATAACAATCAAAATACCTTTGCTCATTTCATAATAACGAGGTGGTTAGAAATATAAATTGACTTTTAATACAGGTGCGCAATCCTTAATCCAAAATCGTCAGGACTAGTGGAATTTTTAATTTAGGATTTTTCTGGATTTCAAAATTTTAAGTTGTAATGTTAGGTTACGTGTGGAAGTTTTATTATTCAGACAGCACGATATAAGTAAGTACTACATTTATTAGAGATAATAACAATATAAATACTGGTTGTATTCAACAAAATAATGTTTCCAACTGTGTAAAACCTTCTTCATAGCAAGGAAACATTGTCGCAGTTTGCCGTCGTTAGATGGCTGTTTACAGGTGTCTTACAATGGCCTGGAAACAGGATTTTCCAGGGATGACAGAACGAGAAAAGGCTTGCATTTTTTAACGCTTCTTCAAGTGTTGCCAGCATGAGTCGTAGTGGTTTCTGCCTGAGAAAATGCTCTTTACTACAGCAAACAGCCATAACATCTTGCTCGCTTATAAAGACTCTTTGCTCGAGACCAGTGATTAACTTATTACACATTGTAACCATATCATGAATGGAGAGCTTTCATTTTTTTCTTCTTCGTCCTCATTGCTGCACTCTGCATTATCTGCATTTAACACCATCCTAGCAATTTACGTGTCAAATAAGGAATGCGCAACAGGTGCATCATTGTCAATATTTATCACTTATTTAATGTCAGCTCCCTCCAGCTTATTTACACTGTCTGGTAAACTTTTGGCATATAAAACAAGGTTTGACATAATCACTTTCTCATCAGTGGATGGAAATACTGCGAAGTTTTCTTCATCATCTTTGTCTTCATCAAATACAGTTCTAGGCCACATGCCTGTGCCACAAATTTTTCATTGTTTATTTTTTAACATGAATCCAAGCATTGGCAATTGTATAAATGGCATCCTTAACCATGAAGTTCTTCAGAAACTCTGTAATCCCTTCTTAAAATTTTTTTTTTTTTTTATTTGCACTATAGAACGCAATATTTCTTGGTCACAAGGTTGCAGTAAAGGTATCACATTGGGAAGCATGGATGCACAGGAAGCATTATTTTTCATGGGAAGTTCTGCAAGTGGGTGTGCAGAGCAGTTGTCCTAGAACAATACAATTGTAGAGTTTTCCTCTAATCCAGCTTCCCTGCAATGAGTTCGCACCGCTGGCACGAAGTGGTTGTTAAACCAGTCTGTAAACATTTCACTGTTCACCCATGCTTTCTTGTTTGCAGTAATAATTCACTGGTAAATTATTTACACCTCTCAAGCATTTAAGATGTTGGCTTTTCCCGATCACTGCCAGTTTCACCTTGTCTGTGCCTGCTGCATTTGTGCAACCAAGGATAGTTAACCTGCCCTTTGTAACCCAGGCTGAGCTCTTTCAATCGCTGTTACTAATGTTTTTCTGTGAATATAAGTGTCAGTACAATGCCATTTCATATGCATTATAAATTTGGGCAGGACTGAGGTTTGCATCTGATACTATTCTGGCAAATTCCCCAACATAATTTTCAGCTTCTTCGTGATCGGCACAGATTTTCAAATATTTTATGCCATGTCACTTGTTAAATTTCTGCAGCCAACCTTCCAAGTACTGACATTCACTTTGAATATTCAGCTCTTAATGATACAGTTTCGCTTGTTTTTTTTCATGACCATCAAGCCATTTAGTGGCACACAGTCACTTCGTGGTTGCCAAATCCACTCCATAAACACACTGTCCAGATCTTTTTTGCACCCTTTGCTGTGTATTCCATTTAAAGTCATCACTTTTGCTGCAAAACCTAAGTAAATTGCCTTTCCGTTTCTTTAAATTATAAACAGTTGTAAATGTAACACCATATTCTTCTGTTAATTGCTGCACATGCGCACCACTTTTTTTTTCCGCAGTTGCCCACAGGCATATTTGAAGTTCTTTTCGACACCTTCACCGTAAAATTTGACACAAGATTGCACATGAAACCAGCACTGGTATTGACGCTCTCTGCTCTTCCTCGCCTATTCAGATAAGTGTAGCTTATGCCACCCGTTGGACGAAAATTGACGCACTTCGGCTTACTCTCGTCTTATACGGCGGTCGGGCTAAGCTAGATGGATGAGAGTGCTGATTCCCTCCGGAGTTGATTAGGGTTTCCCTTCCGCAGTGTAATAATGTTTGGGGGTGTTTCGCCTGGCGGGCCGGGGATCTGCCCACGTTGGACGACCACGTGGTACACTGGCTGGGGAAAGGGTTGAGAGATGGTGGAGGGGAATCAAACCCCAGGGAGATTGACCTTACTCACCGTGAAGGCTGTCGAGTCGTGATGCCAGCTGTCACTAATAAAAATAAAAATATAATGAAATAAATGCATACTGTTGTAAAACAAGGTGGGATGAGCTAGTACTGCCCTGGGTAGCTTCTATTATGTTTTCCTTACTGCCAGAGCGTTTGTTTGGGGCTGGCCTGGTAGGTTTCTGCACTGGTACATAATCCTTCGAGGCGGTCACTGCCTTGTGTGTGCGTTCAGGCTTTGGGAGAATGATAATATTGAACACCTTTCTTGTGGCAGTACGTATTTGGCACTTTGTAGTAGGTGTTCTTATTAATGGAGCACGCATGTGGCATGGGTTTTCGCTACTGACTTTGGTTCAGGGAGTGTCAAATAGATCTGGCCACGGCCAACAAGTCCCTAGTAATGAATCCAAGTATGAGCTGCAATCATTTGTAATGGGTGGTACTTCCATGACCAAAGTGATTAATTTTGCTGTTGGTTGAGGACAGGGTGGAGTTGGTTCACTGTGTCAATTGGAGGTTGTAACAAAGTGGGCTGATTCAACTCCCGTTGTAGTGCCCTTTGGACTAGATGTCTTAATCGGCTGTTATGGACACCTCCTTTTATGTGCATTTGGATTTATTATTATTATTATTAATAATAATAAAGAAAAGATACAAACACACTAATTGGCTCATAGCAAAAGCAAGTAATTAGGATGGCACTCTCGTAACCTAGCAGTGGCTCTCAAGCCCTCCTGGGTTCCGTCCTACTCAGACGTACCGGGTAATGAGCGTATAAAGAAACTGGCTAGATAGGAGCATTTCTCGGGCAAGCTCGGATGCACCAGACATACCTCAGGAGTTCTTGTCTTGTTCAGACTAAAGCCTTCTTAAGGTTCCATAAATCCCAAAAGGTTTGGCCCGCTTGGGTCTGATCCTGAGAGGCAGCTTGGTTTCTATTGAGCCGCGATTACAATGAACCAAATTACACTTTCTCTTATTGTGGAAATAAAATAGGAGCGAAATAATTAGTATTCGATAATTCAAGTTTGCCACAAACGTATTTATTATCATCATCTATGTAAGACATTGGAATGAATGACTCTGTTTAAATAATAATATAATTAATTTAATTTACTTTATGACAGGTGAAGGCGAACCTGCGTTGCAAGACTAAGAAAACTCTAAAATTACTAATTGCAATTCATTTGCACGCCGTGAGGGGTGGTTGTCCAGAAGGGACGAAGTATACTGCCTTCTACTGCGGAGTGCAGAAGATTGACTCTCTCGGGTAGTGAGGATGCAGGGGTAGGGACGTCGTGATTCCTTGGAACTTCACCATCTGTTTTCTCCGCATGCTGCGGGGTTGGAGTTGGAGCTTCTGGTTCATTATAGGAGAGCCTTCTTCAGACTTGTTGATAGCCTTTTCATGCTAGAGAGTCTTCGCAGACTGTTGGGTGGAAGTTCTTGGATACTAGAGTGTCTTCGCAGGCTGAGGAGATTCTTCGTAGACTGAGGAGGACCCTCCGACCTTATACAGTTCAGCGGGCTGATGTAGACTGGCGAGACCGGTGTTGCTTCTTCTTATATAGTGAAAATTGCAGCTTGGCAGCTGCACAGAGGTGTGAGGGTTGCTAGCCTCATATTGCAGGGATTGGTTAATACAGAGCAGTGGACTGCACCATGCATTTCTTGTCTCCCTGTCTGTAGGCTGTTGACAAATTTACCGCCTCTCCACAAGACTTGGGCTGCAGTGACAACATCGGCCCAAGGTGCTACTCTCTCTCAGCATCCCTGCTAACTAACTTCTTCCTCTGCCATGTCGGTGGTTCGGTGGGTAAAACATGCTTCGACTGTGGGGAATTGTGACAGCATGTTCGTTTACAAGTGGGCAGTACAATCTCCATTTAATATCAGCGTGTCTGTATACGCTATTCACGGTATAATGAGCACTTTTGAAAGCCCTGCGTAAGCTCTACTTGTATGCACGTTGTGTGTTCTTCCACCTTATGTAATATTAACATTAATAGGGCCTCATCAGTATATTAATACGCCGGTCAGTGAAACTGTGAAATTACTGTAAAAGCAAGGATTTTTTTCAAATTTTCTCATTTTTACACTATGATGCATCAAAAAAACGTACAGTGAAATAAATAATATAAGTTATCCCAAATGGTTACGTAACACTTTCTATTTGATGTTACGATATGGAACTACTTTCTCTTCATCGTTACCAACTTTACTGGGCACATTTCACTGAGTGATTCTATTAAAATATATGTAGGTAAGAGCAGTGACTTTTTGCTAAGGTTGATTTCAAAAGTACTTACTTTATCGTGAACAGCCTAAAGTTGTCGTTAATGCATGGATAAACCCTGTAGCTATGAGATTTATTGCCTACCGGCATGTAACTTGCCCTGTATTGCTTTCATCCCTTGATGATAGCATGAAGTCGTTAAGTAGAGCGCACATGCTCGCTGTGTAGTAGAGTGGCATGTGTCGATCGTCAACCTCCTGAAGCAACGTAGGCCCATCTTCAAGCATGGTCACTTCTGCTTCAGGTAAATGGGGACTGTACCCCAGTCATTTTTCTCTCTTTATTCTTCGGTTGTGACTCTGGACTCGTACGTCTTATGTGCGTGCATGTCCAGTTGAGTTGCAGAACCTGTTATCTGGTCGAGCATGGTAGTTGTTCAGTGTCTGTGGGTTAATGGCCTTCTCCCTTACCGTCTTCTAACTCTCCCTCTTCACTTCTCAGTGGGTAAGAAAGAATAAGGCAGGGAGTATATGGGAGCAGGTCACATCTTTAACAAACTCTAGCCTTCCTGGTTTGAGAGCCAGCTTATATAAATATAAAAGCTGTGTTGTTTGGTTAACAATTGCATGTGATAAAAGAATAATTTCTTTGTGATTTTTAATGAATGAAATCATTACCTCTGGCCTCGAGATAAAAAGTGTGTTTAAAAAGTCCCACTTGAGGACAAGCAAAGGGGTGTTTACCGTGGTCCCTACAGGAATGATTTTAACTGGCATTTTTTCTATGCCAGTGCTGTCGCATGGTAAAACAATTTACGTGTGGAAGTTACTGCAAAGTGAGTAATCAACTTAACTCTAAGTCAATGCATCATCATCCCCTAGAATTTTAGATTGAAGGCATAGAAGAAATCATTGGCACTTGCAATAATAAATATTACACATTATACAATATTTATTTATACATATAATCAATTAATTAACACTTGGTTTAGTTGTGTATATTGGCACTTTAACCGTGGAGTTACATTTAGCCATTGTTTTGTGCAAATTCTTATATTTATTGTGTTTACTAATTAAATTTTACTCACAGATAATGTACAACTCCCGTACTCAACATGAAGTTTAATAACATTGGAAGTTGTATTTTATTTATGTACATGCCAAACACTTTTCTACAAAAATTCTGGATGTGGGAATTTTTTTTGACAGTCCCCTGAATAATTGCTGATAGTGAGTCCACTGTATTATCAAATCTGTACAAGTTCTCTGGAATTTAAATTATGTTTTCTTAAATTACACAAAATCACACAGAACAGAATTAGAGGTGTGTGGGATCCTTGGGAAAATTCCAGAGAAAAGTTTTCAATTTTCCCTTCGGGTGGGAAAAATTTTTTCCGAGAATCTAGGGTTGGATATTTTACAATTAAACCTAAATTTGACACAAATTTTGAAGCAGTAAACATAAACAAAAAGGAAACATTTCAATATAAGTTACAAATATACCCAAATAGTGCATGAGAAAATTTTAAGTCAATGTAGAATCACACACTTCAAAAAAGTAAAGTATATAACTTGTAAACATTAAGCCACCTGAAGCTTTACATGTACCGGTGTTAAAATAAATTCACATTAAGGCCGATAAATAATTTGGTATATTTTCTCATCACTTAGACACACTTTACATCAGTTATGAAAGTGCTTTACGTGCTTAAACATAAATAAAAAAATGTAAGCACAAAGTTGCAGAGTCACCATCTCTGTATTACCTACTGCAGCATATAAAATGGGGTGCTTTCCAGTTTACGCTTGCAAACGAGATATCGCAAGTTGTTTAAAATTGAAGCAACTTAGGGCCGTAATTATAAACGTTTTTCGAATGTCAACTAACCTCCCTCCACTAAAATTGATGTTTTTGATGATTATAGTCCTCTTCTGGAGGACGGTTAACCGCCGGCAAAGAACTGTCCTCCACCTTTCTGGTGGATGAGGTCTCGCGGCCAACCAGCAGTCAACGTGTGTTCAGTTGCGTAAAAATGGTACAGGATCTAGGTGAATATAAACTGCATGTAGATGAAGTAACTAATTTTTATGTAGAAGTTAAAGATTTCCATTTGAACGGGGCTGAATATTCACACATTCCTGTTATGAGAATTAATTTATGGAACTGGAATACTACATATACGATTATATTTTAATTTTTCATTCAGTTTTGTTTCTCAAATATAATTTGTAATTCATATACAATCGTAATAGTTACATTTTACTCACTAGAAAGTGCTTAAGTTAGGTTAGTAAATTCTATTCATTACTAGAGATTACTGTTTGTTGTAGTATATAAATGTAGGTTATTTAAATTTAAACACAATAATTTCTAAAATATAAAAAGGTTAATGGAATGTCTGGATTTCAAAACAGTATTTTTCCTTAACATTGTGCATTTTACGTGAGTATAACAATGTTTTTCCAAAGTATATTTACAAAATCGTTCTTAAATTTGATTCAGAATTTTCTCAAATAGTTACAACAGTAGAAAAAGGTAACTATTATGTTAAGAAACTGCACTGAAGCTGTGATTGCTAGTAATTAATTATTGCCTTCCCTTCCCTCATAAATTCCTTTAAAAAGGCTCTTAATTATATTTTTTTCATAAACATTCTTTAACAACATAGTAGAAATGGCAATTCTGCATATATTTCTTAGTTAGCTGGCAGTATTTAAAATTTTACGTGTTCTCTCCTACGAATTAAAATGACCAGAGAGCTTCTTTATCAAATCAAACAGATTTGCCTTCTCTTTCAAACTGTAGGGTATCACTAATATTTTACTCTCCATCTCAAAACAAATTACAGCAAAACTGTTCCCAACCTGCTTTTTAATAACAAATTCAAAGTTCAAAAACAACACACTTACAAAATTTGTATGCTAACATGCAAGAAAACAGACACGATTTTCATGGGTATTTTCCTAAAATGCCTTGAGCATAGTTCAACCGTGATTTGACCATAAAAATCTTGGCTTCATTGCCATATTTCACAGCAGAGAGGCATCCACATCACATTTGTCTAGCAGTGTGCTGGTTGACAACTATAATGTGTGAAGGGTGGAGGACCGCCAGCAAGCCGCCGAACGAATGTCTGCCAACAGCTTGCCGGCTGACCGCTGGATGTTGTTTATAATTACGGCCCTTAAAGCACATGAAAATGGCACCGTTTGTGTTTTTGTTATGCTTGTGAACTCTTACGAGCCGATGATGCATTATACGTCAGTCAGTTATTTTTCCATTCTTAACCTAAAATTCGCAGTGGAAATTTAGCTTTTCAGTTGCAACAAGTCAGTCAACTTGTCATTTTTTGTATCCAGGTTTGTCATCTGTCGTGCCTTTTTCCTTTGTAATACAAGCATTATCTTATATGGCCTCGTGCTCGTTTCTTGTGTGTCAAACTCTAAATACAAATTGATTACTTTTGTAATTGAGTCAGCTAAAAAAATTTTCCCGTTTCTTCCTGATTTCCGAAGTGAAAAAAGTTTTCCCATCCAAATTTTTCCCTAAGGGTAATTTTGCTTTCCTGCACACCCCTACACAGAATATATTAAGAATATCTTAAAAAGCCTTATGTAAGGATGTATATTGTACTCAAGGTGCTTGTACTATCATTGTTGTTCCAGGTGTATGAATTTGAACGAGTGGAAACCACTCCTTGCAGTTTGCTGCTGACATCGCAGTATGTGTTGGCATGTCGGGAGCCATTTCCTTGTGGCCCAGTACACATCCTCTCATGTGCAGCGGTAAAGGATATTGTGGCCTTTGGAGTTGTATCAGATGATCAGAACTGGTGCGTTTTGGTAAGAATAGTTTTTTATTACTTTAGACATTTTTTCCTCTAGAACTCTGTATCCTGTGGAAGTTAAAATAAAAATGTAGTTTAACTTTTCACAAAAACTCAAATTTTTCACATACTGTTGCATAAGATGCTAGCCTATGTGGGGCAAAATTATACTGTGGTAGTTACTTTAAAAAGATGCCTGGGGATAAAGGGTAGCTCTCTTTTATAAGCTGTGGTGTCACCTTGGTTTTTAACAAAAACACTTTCCAGAATAAGTTGATGCATGTGGCACTTCCTGCGGTGATAGGGATGGAGGATTGAGGTGATCCTCTCATTATTCTCTGGTGGTGTGGTTTTCTCGCTTTCCGTTGCAGTTGATATGTTTGGCAATTGGTTAGAGTTTCGGCTGCCCTCAAAGGATTGACTAAGCGGAGGGGAATTCAACTCTGAGGTAATTCGTAGGGTTAAGCTGTCCCTTCCAGGGCAGTCTTGTCTGTCTGACCACGAGAGTCGTCACTAGCCAAGATGCCAGATATCTCGATGAGGTGAATGCTCAGTCGGAGATACAAAAATGAGTGGGTGTTATGATGGCGATCTGGCTGGGGCTTATTGGGTTAATCCGCAGCAGCCTCGTCTGCGCTGTTGAGCGGGTGCGAAATTGGCAGGGGTCTTTATGACATTAGTACCTGAAGGGGATTTGACGGGGATGCAAACCCGTATGAATTTTTCCTAAGCAAATTTCACGGTACAGTAACTGGGGAGTGTCTCAGTTTCCGGGTATCAAACCCAAATGTCTTTACCTGAAGACAACTTAACTATACTGGTCCGTTCAGAGGGTAGGCATATGTGCGGTTTGACAGATCTAATACTTGATATGTCGGGGTGTGAGTCTATGCAACCTGACGTAGTTTCCTCAAGCTCAGCAATATCTTCTGGGTGACACTGCCCTAACCACTGTTTCAGCGGGGTCTCGCAATCCGGAGGAATAATTATGCTGTAGCCCAGGGTTTCATAGAAGGGTTCTGGTAGGGTTAACACACTGGGATTTGAATCCTGTACTAATTAGTTTAACCAAGCTTGGGTGATCGGCACGTATTTCACGTCTCCTCTGACGGCTTCCTAATCTGCTGTGTTGTGTGCGCATGAAAAAAAAAAAAAGAGAGAGAAGCTTAGAAAAAGGATTGGCTATGAGGTTGGTGGGTGACAGTTCGGGGCAGGGCGATATTTCCAATCACACCCGTAGACCTGCTGTATGCTAGACAACCCTCGCAACTAGACTGCGACCCTTGATGGTGGCTAGTGCACCAAAGTCTTAGTGAGTGGGCCTTTATCAGGCCTCTTCTCCTTAAGATATTCAGTTCACTGCACTGCCGGGCAAGAAGCAGATAATTTAAGGGCAAAAGTTACTGCGCAATTGATCTGAACCAAGTTAAAACACAACACACTGGAATTTAAGCAGAAGGAAATGAGAAAGGTATCCAAGCGAATAATTAAGGTATACAACAACACTGGTTTAAAATAAATTGTAATATTTATTACGATGTAAAAAGAAGAATGGCGGACAAGGTACAAGCTAAAAGCTAAAAATGGAATGGCCTGTGGGGAGTCCCAACTTGAACTCCATCAAGGTAATTTGGGACATGTATGACAATCTATGGACGATTACTTCACTATCATCACGTATGTCTGCCACAGGTAAGAAATAATTTATTTGCAGAACCATTGATATTTCCGGAAACAAATCAATGTAAACTTTGTGATGATTCAAAAGAGTTACCAAAAATGGTGGATAAAGCTATTTAATGAAGCAGTTGACATATGCTAATATTACATGTCACTGAAGAAAATACACTGAAAAGGCACCTAAAATCTAGTACATATATGTAATGAAAGCACTTCTGTGTTGGTGTGGGGTGGCATTAGTGTCGACTGCCATACGGATTTTGTTATAAGAGGATGCCTCAGCGTCAGGGAGTACATCAAGCATATCCTGTTAAGCCAAGTAGTGGCTGCTGCATGTGGCTTTGGTTCTGAATTTCTTCTCATGCATGATAATGCCAGACCGCATGTAACGGGTATCACCAGGGATGTCTTGCAAGGTTGGACATTCAAGTGATGGAATGGCCTGTGGGGAGTCCCAACTTGAACTCCATCAAGGTAATTTGGGACATGCATGACAGACATGTTCATGGACATCCTGTTGCACCACACTCTCTAAGAACTCTCACAGGCTCTCACTGAGTAATGGGAACTGATACCACAGGGAGACCTCCGTCAACTTGTATGAAGCATGCCACATAGGTGTCAGATTGTGATAAATGCTCATAAAAGGCATACACCATACCAAAGATCTCAAACTCTGATGAAAACCATACTGTATGACTGGATGGGAAACTGTTCCCACTTTGTTTTTGGCACTGTTTGGACATTTCTGTTTTTCTTGTCAAAATGAATGAGAATCCGATGATGATTTGTTGCGTACTCTTATCTGTAAAGACTACAGGCATATGTGGTAGCATAGCTAGTTGTCAAATATTTCTCTATACATTATAGCATACGTTCCGCTAATTCTTTTGAACAATGTATTTAGATTATAAACAGTAATATTGTGTGTTTTATAAATAATGTATTTTGAAACAGTTACGGTTTTAAAATCTTGGAATCGTATGTGGGCTTTAAAAATGCCCTTTCAACCCTTTGTTTTTTTAGAGAAAGAATGAAATTTAGTTTTATAGAAAATATGAGTGTGAGGTTAACTTCACAAAAAATATTTACTTACGAGTGTGTATATTACTAGCATTTGTACGGACAGTGACATATAGTAAAAACCTGATATAACATGGCTGTTGGGGGACATAACTCAGACCCCGCATTATAGCTTTCTGCGCTATTCTGGGAGTGATGGAGTACAGTAGCAAAAAAAGCCAGTGTTCTAATGTGGCATGGCACCTATCTGTCAAACACCAAGAAAGTGTTGTTATTTACTGTCGTATCTCGTCAAACGTTTCGCCCCTTGCCATCGGACCTTTATTTTTTTTATCTGCATCACTGGACTTGACAGCTCCCAAGGAGAGAAACAGAAGGGAAACGTGCTGTGATAAAGAGTCACATGCGTTCAAGCAAAAGTAACTAAAAAATATTGCATTTTCCAGGCTAAGGATGTACTTATTCCACCAAGGACGGTGTTAGCTGTGAGTAGTTTGTCAAGGTTGAAGAAGGAGGTTCACCCCCCGTCTCCTGCTGGGCCAGGGTTGGAAGGAAGTGAGAATGAGAAAGTAAGCTCGCGTCTAAAGGTCGAATACACGCTTGTACTTCAGATGGGATCTATCCGTGCCTCACGTGATGTGGAACATGTCGCTTGCTTGTCTGATTTGCATTTTACAAAGGAAAACTAAAACAAAATAAAGCTAATTATTTGTGGCATGCAAAGAAAGGCAGCTTTCCTGCATTAGGCCTTGACCACAATAACTGGTGTGCTCAGAATTTTTTTTCCGAAAATTGGATGACATACCTTATAGCCGGTATATATACATTATAATCAAAGTGTCTACATCATAATTATAATGATTACGTAGAGATATATGCTGTAGGAGATTAATTATAGGCCTGTTAATGACTTTGTAGCATGAATTTTGAGGCCCGCCTCATATTTTGGAATTTTTTTTTTCGAAAATAGGATCACATACCGCATAGTCAGTATATGTACATTATATTCAAAGGTTCAACATCATAATTATAATGATTGCATAGAGCTATACCCCATAGGAGATTTACATGGCGGCTTGCTGTTGTCACTTGTACCCAGATCGTTGGGGCTGGGCAGCTATTGGTTGGTCACTACAAGATTATTCTGGCAGGCGGCAGCCAGACAGTCGCAGCCTCTGCCACCATTACAGGACCAGTTCAATTCGTACCAGCAGCCCGGTATTGGGAAAACATGCTGATTGATGTGATTCACGTCAATGTATTGAATTTCTATGAAATTCAGGCGGCGTGTTGGCCTCTGCATTGGCATGAGGCCCGTCAATGTTTATGGGAATAAAAAAATTTGGTACTGTCTACTTGAAATATCAATTAGTATCCCGAATTTTTCATAAAAAACTTCTGCCGTGGCATATACACGCACACGGTCTTACACCCCAAAATGGTAATATAAAAACAAAATTTAGTTGTATATAAGGAAAACCATACAATAGTAGCTGTAAAGAATCAGTAAAATAGATCTCTGCGCTGAAAGGAGGGAGAACGCACTGCCGCTCCCTCCGCCTTGTCCATCAATGTCCGAGACTCATGACCACCCGCCAACAGACCACAGGCTTACCTGACTGCACACTTTTCACTTATTTATTTATTCAGGTTGAGTGACATAAAGTGTCCCGTTGTATAACCAAATTTGCGGTATACCGGGCCGCAGTATTTCCGGGCTTCCAGTAGTTTTATTCTTTCGGTGAAGTTAAAGCTTTACAAGTTTTAATGCTTTAATGTTATTTCTCTAGGTGCAAAATATTCCACTGCTCCATAAAAACAATATGCAATTCAAGATAATAATTGTCCAATAAAAATAATCACAAAGCACTGCAGTGTCACCCCCATTTTCCAGGAAACAAAATAAGCAAAGCCACAACTATAATGTCCTACATCGTACAGGGGTGAATCCAGAATGGGTGGGCACAGGCTACAACCTCTCCACACTGTGTCCATCTGATGGGAAACTACGGGAAGTATGAGATATGTACGGGAAGTTTTTCCAATACGGTAATATACAGGAAAGTATGGGAAAATTGTTGTTCTGTACTGGAATTTTAAATTATGGTTAAAATTGTGTACGATGTGTGGTGCATCCATTAAAAATAGCACAGCAGTATAATACCCTTAAAAATAGAAAACGGAAAGCGAACTGGTACTGACCCATGTGTCAGTTTTCAATAGCTAGCATTGTTATAAATAAATTATTTTAATTTATTTGATTTTAGAAGTGTACATGTGCGAGATTTTTGGTATGGCATGAGTATTATTGTTGCTTGATACAAGAAACGAAAACATGAAGGTTTGGCAATGCATCTCATTTCGTTGGTCACAGCATACCTGTTATTTCACCCCTTTTTCTTTTTTTATTTAGTGACAGCTGGCATCACACATTTTGGCAGCCTTCATGGTGGGCAGGGCCAAACTCCCTGGAAGGGAGATTTATGTGGTCAAACTCACCCTGGGGTTTGATTCCCCTCCCCCCCCCCCCTCCCAATTAAAGATCTTCCTACGAGAAAGTGTCTCCCAAGATCTCTCAACGTGGGCAGATCTGTGACCCAGCCAGGCATTGCAAATTCAGAACACATGTACACTTCTGGAGGAAGTTCACGTAATCCAGTATAGAGGAGGGAATCAATACTCAAACACACCTGATATAATTTACCTTGACTTATTACCGCAACTCGGCTATATATATATATTCCTCCTCCGCTTCTCCCCTGAGGAGTAGAGAGTGCAACGAGGCTTCTTTACGTTGATAGAGGAGACGGGTAAGGAGAGTGCGTCAACTGGAGCCAACATAAGGTGTAAGCATCTTATAACCGGAGGTAGAAATGAGAGTGCATCACTCTAAAACATGAAAAATGTAAATAATAATTATCATAAATGACATTCCGCTAAAAACCCAAAATTATTTTTACTGTAACAACAAAACAAAAATTTGAAAACATGCTTCGGTCAAGAGAGAAATCCAATCATGTTACTACTATAAAGAGTCTTTTTTGGAATTCACACGCACTTCTCAAAACCCTATATAAACTAACATTGTTGGAACTATACAAAATAATTATTCATATCAAAGTACTAGGAATAGAATTATTATGCTTGTATGTCTCAACAGCAGTTGCAACTCAGTCTTTCCAAGTATGTAATCATAATGTAGATTCTGGCAATCATATGAATCATTTTTAAACTCATAATTACTCTAGTATGTATATACAAAAGTTTACTATATAAACACTAATTATTTTTGCTCCCATAATTTTAAAGTTAATTGTAACAGGCGCAAAAATTTAACGAATGAAATTCTCCTGCAATAAAATGCTACAACAAGCTGGGTTAAAACAGCCTCACAATGCGCTGGTTGGGGCATGATTAATACTCTACTGAAAGTATTTTAGAATAAATAGCAACAATTAATACCTGGTGAAATACTTTGTAACAACACAATACAAAAGTGATCAACAAACAACGAATTTGAAAGATGGTGACAAAACGTGACCAGTGTTTAAAAAAGTGACAAAAGTGACCAAATTCAAAAATAGTTTTTAAAAAATGTTTAAAAAATGACTTCTTACAAGCCCTGAAACTGTTGCTGGCCAAACTGACTTTCTTCAAGTCTCTGCCAAAAGAGATTGAACCTTTTTTGAGAGAATTTCAAACTGATAGTCCTATGACTCCATTCTTATTAGAAACACTTTCAGTTCTTGTACGAAATATCATGGCAAGAATAGTTAAATCTGAAATAATGAGCATGGATATTCAGACAATTGATGTTGGGAAGGAGGAAAATCTTATGTATGCAAAAGATATAGATGTTAGTTTTGCTATATAATAAGCTCTTAAGAAATGCAAGAGTACATCAGATAAAGACATCCTTGTGTTCAAATATGATTGTAGAACATGCCTGAAGTTATTTGTTCAGAAATATATGGGGAGATCACCTTTAAAATATTCTTTTACAAAATCTCTCTCTTTTCTCAGTCCTCACATTTTCAATGGAAGAAGGCAGTGCAAGGTTAGGAATGGTTCTTGTAACAGTTTTAACAAATAGCTGACCAAATACAGTGTGAGTATACTGATTTGCATTCTAGAAAAAAGTCAAATATCAGATGATAAATTATTCCAGCAATTGGATGCATTTTGGATGCAAGTCCTTGAACACAAGGCAGAATATAAAAATCTGAAGAATTTTGTTAAACTCATTATTATATCCAATGGAAATCCAAATCTTGAAAGAAGTTTTTTTGATTAATCAAGAATGTCTTGTGGAAAACTTGAAAGAACAATTGCTAGTGGCACAGCTTATCCATTCCTGATTGGAAGCGACTTATGAAAATGAACCTTTGAAAAAACACTCTAGGCATAACATGCCACCTGTTTTTTCAATAATCTGTATTCCACAAATATATAACACTGGGGTTAACTTTAGAGTACTGCATTATTGAATAAGTGAACCTTTACCTTAATATCTTCGATAACTTGTAATATTTATTTCCTTTTTCAATATGAATTAACAACAGCAAGTGCAGCGACATGTTGGCAACGACCGGTAAGAAATAGTTCACAGTTAAAATATTATTTAACCTTGTTTGTTAGTATACTATTTGTAAATTAAACGGTGCTATCTAAATATTTAAATATCTCATTTTTACAGTTTAAAATAACAGCGGAAAATATCGTGAGTAGGCCGTAATGGTAGGGTATTGTTTTATCGAGCGAGAAAGCAATTGAAAAACTGTCTGCTGGCGAGGCTTGTCCCACTCTTTCTCTTTCTTCGTCTCTTTCACACTCTGGAAATTTCACTTCGCTGGTAAGCAGTAAAATTGTACATTTTTTCAATTGTAGCATATTTCATACTTATTACAGCAAAATAATAATTTTTGAATTTGTAATTTACAACTGAAAAGAGATTTTAATGTTTGAATACATATTTTAATATATGTAGATATGACTGCGGGGCAGTTACCTAGTGAAGTTGGCAGACGTGGCGAGCCATGACATGGCGTGTGGCTTTTTCTCAAACAAAATGTAAATTATTCTTACTCCGAAAAATACTTCAAATTAATACATCACGTTTGTAGATGTTGTGTTTTTTAAACCTACCTAGGTAAGTTACGATGTTGTGATAAATGTGTGTTTCCATGGCAGTAATAAATATACTGTGACATGTGTTTCGTTAATCATTGCGTCTGTGAAATGGCGTGCCTTTGTCCATTGTGGGCAATACACTGGCCCTGTGTGTGATTTAAAATATTTGATTAGCACTATTTATACGTTTTAAATGTGAACCATTGCCCTATGGGGTTTGAAACACTGTTGTGTAACGTAATTTGCCACAATACCAGAAGAAAAATTCTAAGCCCAGCCCGACAAATTTCAATAAACCTAATAAACAGTAAGTAGCAATACATAGAAATTTGAGTGGAATAAAAGTTATTGGAAGCTTATATGTGTGCACGTTCACCGCTATCTTTTAAAGTTTGTATGACAAAAATGAGCAACACGAGTTGCGTGCTTGAATTTAATGTACCTTTTTCACTGGTTGTTCCTTAGTTTTAATATTTATTCCAACTGTAGCCGTCCTTTTAGAGAAATGACCCAACACATGTAAATATTAAAATGATAATTACAATTAGTACAGCCCTTTACCTCGCAGTTGTAACAGTGTTAAACACAGTCGCGGCAAAATACTAATGTGCATTATGTGTATTGAGCTATGTCGTGGAAAACAAATATGTTAATGTAAAATAACCGTAAGAACTTTCAATTCAGGCATTTTTAAAACATCATATAGCTTACCTAAATAATATTAAAGGCCTAAACTGAATATTCATACGGAATGGTTTTTGGAATATGACAGAATTCTTTGAAAAGCTGTAAACAGTAAACAACACATTTGACAGGTATAAAAGTAGGTCACTTTTCAATGTTTATTTTTAGGTATAGCGAAAGTATACAAACATATGTACACACGCAATGGAATGTAAACATTGATTTTGCCAGATTCTACATGGCAGTCACATGGCAATGTTTGTTTACATTTGGCGGAAAGATATGAAACGGACCAGCAAGTAGATATTTAGCAGTGCTCCGAGAGTTACTTCCAATGGGGAATGGAGTATATGATTCTATGACTGCAAAAGGTGGCTTAGGCAATATTGAAGTAACGAGATTGGTTGTCTTTGCAATGAGAAAAACCAGTGAGATGAAAGAAAGAGAGTGGCTTTGGAAATAAGGAAACTTCAAATGAAGAGAAAGAAGTTGATGGAGGACAAGAAGAAGGAACTAATTGGAAATTTCAGCTAAAATAAGTATATTACAAAAGTGAATCAACACACAGCACATTAGTCAGTTTAGGAAATCAGGTAGTCATACAATGTTCTCATTCCACAAAACTATTTGCTTTGTTTGTTTTTAATAATGTTTCTTGCATATTATTGGAAATGTGCATAAACGGAGTTGTGAGCAAGTTTAAGGATTTCACTTTTTAAGGCATATATTTCTGTATGATGTATGATTTTGTGACTACAAAGGGTGCCTTAGACAATTTTGAAATTATGAAATTGATTGTCTTTGTAATGATAAATATTGTTGGAAAATATGAGAACATTTTAAAATGACAGTGTCTAGTGAAACTGAGAGAGGAAAAATAAGAATGGTTTTGGAAATAGGGGAATTTTATTTTATACTAAAAAAAAAAAAAAAAAAGTGGTAGATTGAAGAGAAGGAAAAAGAATTTATAAAAATTTTGGGTATAACAAATAATCTAAAAAAATATTTGATGTAACAGAAGTGTAGTTGTGCAATGTCTCTATACCACTGTTGAAATACTTATTTATTTTATGTTTATTTTTTTGTTATGTTATGATATGAAGAGTTGTAGTTGGTTGGTATGATTTTTTTAGTTAGAGAATGTTTTTTGTTCTCTTTTGGGCCTGCGTGTTGTATGTCGGGATGTACTAGGGAATAATGGAGAGATAGAGATGAATTGTGGGGTTAATAAATATGTTAAAGAAAGTAATCTGCAAATTTTTTTAATGGGTTATGGGCCCAAAAAATACGTGAGTAACGAATCATGTGAGGAAAATTAGTCAAAGTGGCAGTAAGTTGTGAAGTGGAAAAAAAATGGCGGCATTAGCAACTAGGGACGAGACATTGAACAAGAATGTGGTCAAGCTCACAGTGGAGAACTATTTTTCATGGGTTTTGAAAGTAAAACAAGAGTTACTTCTTAAAGATGTGTGGGAAGCTGTGGTAGGTTACGAGGATGCACCAAACTATGTACTATCACAAGGAGAAACGAGACGACATGTCAGAAACAATGTGATAGTACAAGTAATAATTTTCAAATATGTAGAAGAGAACTTTTAAGGTGACATAGCTGACATTGAATCGCAGAAGGAGGCATGGACAAGATTGGAAGAAATTTGTAATGATGGAGGGTTAGTGAATGGGGCAATAAATTTGAAACAACTTACTCACCTTGTAAAACATAAGAACATGAGTATACAGGAATATTTTTCCAAGGTAACTCAGCTATAGAAGAGAACATGCAAGGCTGGATATAAGTTTATGGAACATTAAGTAGCAGGTATGGTTATTCGCTACCTAACTGAGAGTATGCTAATTGTGTACCGTTACTGGAAGTAGACATGAAAAACCTATCATTGTCTAAAGTGAAGGCAAGATTACTAACAGAGAACAGGAGGAAGCTTCAGAAAAGTGAAGAGGAAGTGAAACATAACCTAGTAAAGCAACGGGTAGATGAAGCCCAGGCCATGATTGTACAGCAGAGTACACACTGTAAGAGCGAAGACGTACAACAGTACAGTTGCTACAATTGCAGAAAATCAGGGAATATCTCGAAGCATTTTCACATTGTAAAATGCTTCAACTGTGGAAGGCTCGGGCATTACTCTAGGGCCTGCAAGAGTTGGAGGAGAGAGGGATCGTCACAAGAGAAGAAAACAATTAATGCTAGTGGTAAAGTAGTAAGTTCATATGTTCTTCAGGTAATAGACAAGGCAATGAGTATGAAAGTGTCCATAAAAAATGTAAAACTAGGAATGTTTGTTAGATTTGTGTGCTTCACACCATGTGTGCCCGTTGGAAGAGATGTTTGTAGAGATGTCAAGAAAGATTGTGAGCAGTGTGGAAATAGGTGATGCAAACTAGACATTCAGGGTGTAGGTAAAGTGACAGTCAAGATGACTACTAGTTAGCCAATTACCTTCACAGATGTATTATATGTACCAAACCTAGTATCTGTGGGGAAACTTGCAGACAAAGGGTTTAGAATAGGATTTATGAAAAGGCTATGGTGATGGACAAAAGAGGGAAGGAAACATTGTTCACTGCTAAAAGAATGAATGATGTGTATATAGTAGAAACAGAGGGAAAGGGTGATGATGCAAAAGATGATGCATGTAACTGTATAGAGGAGCAAGTATGTAAGGCTGAGGGTGGTATGGCTTTAAAATGTGTAGGGAAGGTTGTGTTATGGTATAAAAGGTATGGGCATGTTCATCCTGAAGCTCTTTATAAGATTCCTGTGTTAGAGCTGAAAGGAAACAATGAAGTTTGAAATGTAGCATCAGTTCACTACACTCCAATACAAACACTTCATTCAAAATTAACAATTTGGGCTCCGGCTAGCATTCATCGGGAAAAGGCTCACTATACACTAGTTGTAGTGAAAATAAAAGATGAGTGACCATTTTGAATCTTAACCAGTTTTATTCTAGACGTTCGAATATTACAAACGCATCAGTAAGATGGAACTCGTCACATTACTCTTCTCCTCGGCATTCACGCAGGTACAAAATCACAGCAGCAGTCATATTTAAATTGAATAAAGTTGTTGCAGTTATTTAAGTGATAAGGAAGACTCGGTCTTCCCGGCCGACATCTTGTTGAAAACACACTACGTCCGAGTACTACATCTTGTTGCTCTGTTGTTTGTAATATTATTGGACTATGTACAAAGCTAGCCACGCGCACCTCGGCGCCCGCTGCTAACCCCCCACTCTCCGACAAAAGCTAAAAATACTCACTTGGCCGGGGCTCACGGCCTCCTATTGTCTGTTCAGATCTTTCACGCTACTGCGTGGTAAGGCAAAAGTGCTGATGGCATGGGATTTAAGAAAAAAGTTTAATCTCAAAAGTTTCGTCACCTCGCTCTGAAGCCTGAGAACCAAACGTGCCATGCAGTACAGATAACATTCGTATTACAACCTCGCATTAAAACTGATAAAGTCCTTACTTCTAAACCGTGGCATGAAAGGAAAAGTTTGGATAAAATACACTCAGTGACAAAATAAACTGTGAAATTTAACCATAAGTGAACCTGAAAAATTCTTTTTAAAGAGCAATAGAACCCTGTATAAATGCAATGCTACAAGTTTATGGGTGCTACATATGTATTCAGGGTAAGTTGTGCAATAAAGGTTTTCCCAAATGTTGCCAGCGTAAAGGGAAAAACCCATTGGACATAATACATACTGATGTGATAGGAAAAATGAGTCCACCATCTTTGGGCCAAGTACAGTATGTCGTAACAATGATAGATGAATACTCTAGGTATATGCTTGCAGCATTTGTAAAAACTAAAGACGAGGTATTTGATGTGTTGTGTAGATACCAAGCAAATGTTGAAAAATTACATGGTATTGGAATTAAAGTAGTACAGTCTGATACTGGTACAGAGTTCATCAGTAGTGGGTTTCAAAATCAGTTCTGCAAATCAGGCATTGTTCATAGAAGGACTGTGCTGTTCACTCCTCAACAGAACAGTATTGCCGAAAGACAGAATAGGACTATTTTTGATATTGTTAGATGTTTACTAATTCAATCTGGGTTACCGAGAGAGTTTTGGGGTGAGGCAGTCATGACAGCTCTTTATTTAAGAAACAGATGCCAATCATCTGCGATCAATTTTCAAATACCATATGAATTGTGATTCAAAAGGGAACTTGATAAGAGAGAAGTAGAAAGGTTGAAGGTATTTGTTTGCCAGGCATGGGCAGGGAGGGTGTATAAAAGGAAACTAGACTCTTAAGCAGTCTCATGTATCATGGTGATGTATGAGCAAGGAACAAAGGATGGTTATAGGTTATGGAGTTGTGAAAGTAACAAGATAATTGTAAGCAGGAATGCAGTGTTTGAGGAGCAGATATTTCCTTGGATAGAAAAATATCAAGGGACCAGATGCCCAGAGCAGAAGTGCTGAAGGCACACCAAGGGGAAACTTATTTTGATATATTATCAATTGAAAGTTGAGAGATTGAAGTAGTGACTGAACAGTGCATGGTAGGGGAAGAAGGGGAGATCAGCCAGCGAACGGTGATGAGTGAAGCCCCACTTGGATGAAACTGGTGGAGGTTGAATCTGTTGCTGTAGAGGAATCAGTACCTAGTGTGCGAAAATCAACCAAGATTAGGAACGATAGGACATATGCGTTTTGCAATATAACTATGGGGAAGGAGGTGGCAGAGCCTAAGGCAGTTGAGGAAGCTATATCAAGTTAAGAATCAGACAAATGGTTGAAGGCTATGGAAGTGGAAATGAAGGGTAGGTATGAGAAAGAATGATATGTGGGAAATAGTAGAGAGACCAAATAATGCAAGAGTCATTGGTTCTAAATGGGTATTTTCATTGAAATACGATACTGAGGGCAAGGTTATAGAGCATAAGGCTAGATTAGTAACTCAAGGCTTTAGGGAACACATGAACTTGGGTGCTGAGCAAACATTTAGTCCTGTCATAAAAAGGAAAACCATGAGATTACTGATAGGCATTGCTGTGGAGAAACAGTGGGTGGTTGAACACCTAGGTGTGAACAATGCATACTTACACATTCAAATAAGTAGTGTTGTGTTTATGGAGCAACCAGAGTTGTTTGTAGAATTAAATGCTCAGAACTATGTATGTAGGTTAAAGAAAAGCATTCATGAACTTCCTAATTCCAATAAGTATTGGAATGTATTTGTTGACAGTGTAATTAAAAAATTTGATTTTAAGAAATGTGTCAAGGAACCATGTGTATATGTAAAGGAAAATTGTATTATTGGATTGTATGTGGATGATGTTCTGGTCACTGTTAACACTGATGCAGTTAAGATGGTAAAAACTGAACTGGGAAGAGAGCTAGAGATAAAGGATTTGGGGGAAACCACTAATGTTTCATCTATCAAGGTTGAGCAGACTCGGGCAGTAATTATGTTAAGTCAGGGATTGTATATAGATAAGCTTCTCAGGGATTTTTCTGTGAGTGAATGTAAACCAAGCAAGACTGGGTATACAGCAACAGAGGATGGCGAGCAGGAGTTTGATGGCACTATTTATCGCAGTGCAGTAAGTAGCCTATTATATTGGTCTAATAATACTCGGCCGGATATTACATTTGCGGTTAACAAGGTTAGCCAGAAATGTCAAATGCCAAAAATTAGGGATTGGAAGGAGACAAAGCATATTATGAGATATCTGAAGGGTACCAGAAATATGAAATTGTGCTTCAAAGGTGGTAGGAAATCAGTGAGTGGGTACGTGTTAGTAGTATCAGGGGGAGCAGTCTCGTGGTATAGCCAGAAGCAAAACTACTTAGCCAGATAAACCATGGAGGCTGAATACATAACAATGGCAGAGGTCTCATGAGAGGTAATATGGATAAGGGATTTGTTAGTGGAACTAGGAGTCGAGGGATTCATGAGTAAACCATGCTTAATATTTGCTGATAATGCAGCTGCGATTAAACTGAGCAAAAGTGTAAATCTAAGTGAAAGATCAAAACACATAGATATTATGTATCATGTCAGCGTCACTAAGGACATTGAAAAAATGCCAAACTATTTAGTGTTGATTGTCATGTTGGGGGGTGCTTTCCCTGTTTACAATCGTTTTCTAATCTGTTTTCGTGTTGGAACGAAATCTGGTGTGGTAAGAATTGTAATTGTTTGACGCCTTACTTTTGTCATGCCTGGTCATGAAGCTCTCTGTGGTGAAGTCTGGCTGCTTGTAGGTGGAGGCATCCGAACAGCGGCCGACACTGGTTGCGGTGGAATCGTACGAAGGTAGTACTTAAGACTGTATGATGGTACTAGGTTAGGAGGATAGGTGGCAAGTGTAGTATTGTATCTCTGAAAAGCTTTGTGATACTGATTGACAAGCAAGTGTATATCGTGTGATCCTTCCAGTAATTTAGTAGGTGTGGTTCAAACAAAGGATGAGTGGTGTTGACTTGTTTGGCTACAAGTTCTAATAACTCGTTGACTAGGTTTTGCACATCTATATTTCTATGGTACTTGGCACCCCCTTTTTCTGATATAGGGTATTAGTATGCTGTGAATAAACAGTACTGGGAAGTAGCTGGTGTATCACGTATTTCTGCCATGAAGTTCTGTCCACTTTATTGCCCACTGGATTCGCACACTCTGATATTCCTGCTCAGTCTTTCATAGCAGTGGGTGGAGCGTACAGGATGTAAGCGTCACCGTGGGGTAGTAGTGAACAGGTGAGGTTTTACTGTGGGTTCAATGGTCAATGCACTCCTCTCTCCTTCCCATGATGAAGACATTCAGATTTATCAGTTAAACACAGTTAGCTATGGACTGGCACCCTCTCCATACCAGGCAAACAGGAATGTACAACAGCTGGCTCACAATGAAAGACATATTTATTCTAGAGCTGCACAAGTGTTACAACACAACATATTTGTTGATGATAGGGTTAGTAGTGCAGCATCACTTGAAGCAGCCCAAGCTCTCAAAGCAAAGCTCATCTCCCTCATGGTATTGGGTGACTTTGAGCTATGGAAATGGTCTTCAAACAACCCAGGTCTTTCTAGACAGTGTGTCCTTCTAAAGCAACGTGAAGTGCTGCACAGCTTTAATGGAGACTCCAGCCCTGTCCTGAAGGTATTTAGTGGGCATTGGTGCCCTGAAACTCACGAGTTCACCTACAATGTGTGTTTTTTTTATCTATCATAACTAAGCGAGGCATATTGTCAACAATTGCCAGGTTGTTTGAGTCATGTGGTTTGGTATCCACAGTGGTTGTCTGGGTAAAGGTACTGCTTCAGATACTTTGGACATTGTGGTTGGATTGGGGTGAACCTGTTCCTAGCAACACAATCGACAAATTGCTGTATTTTAAAGGGTCATTGAATTCTTTAGAGCCAGTATAGGAATTCCTATATATATCTTGGGTCATTGATTTTTCCAGTATCCAGTTTCATGGCTTTTGTAATGCCTCCGAGAAGGTGTATGCTGCTGTACTTTGTGTTAGGGTAGTAGGTGTTAAAGATCTAGTTTCAGAGCACTTAGTAGTGTCTAAATCCAAGGTTGCACCTTTAAAGACACTATCTATTCCAAGACTTGAGATTTTTGGGAAGGGGGGGGATCTTGTTGGCCTGGTTGTGGCATTATGTAGAAACTTTTTATGTGAACATTATAACAGATGTTACTCTCTTCATATGGACAGATTCTACCACCATCACTCGTGGCTTAAGTCTTCACCTCAGAAGTTCCAACATTGGTGGCTCCAAGTTCATGGCAATATGTGCCATCTGCTGACAACCCAGCAGATTTGACATCAAGGGGTTCACTTCCAGACGAACTGGTGAACAGTAACTTGTGGTGTCATGGCCCTGATTGACTGAATGACTCTAAAGGGAGTTGGTGTACAGACAGAGTTTAAGTGTTTTGTGAGGTTGACTGTTATGAATACAAACCAGTACAGGTATGTGTACTAATTGCTGAATCCAACCAGGAGGGTGACATAAAATTATTAAAGTTCTTTTCTTCCTTATTACACCTGAAAAGGGTGACTGCCTGGTTCATCAGAGCTCGATACCTTTCAAACCATACCACATCCAATAGTTCACTACCCGACAATGAAGAAATTCAATCCGCACTGGTCTTCTAGGTTTTGTTTGTGCAACAATACTACCTTCCGGATGAAATTAACTTAAAATATGTGAAAGTTCCTGTATTCTTAGAAGTTTGCATTATTTTCTTGATACCCAGGGTAGCCAAACACCCAATTTTGATTCCAGGCAAATGTCATTAGGCAATTTTAATAATCAATTTCTTTTATGTTGCTTGCTTACTTGCATGCAGGACTGCAAACTACCCACTCCCTAATTCAAAGACAATTTTGGATTCTAAGTGCTTGACAGCAAATACACCAATGTGTTCATTGTTTTATGTGCAGTCCCAAGGCTCGTGCAACTCTCATGGGAAATCTGCCAGAATCCAGAATTTGTCAGATTCGTCCATTCCTAAAGGTTGGCGTGGATTTTGGTGGGTCATTTGTAACCAAAGCAGCCAAGTCATGAATGACTATTTCTATGAAGAGCTACCTGTGCTTGTTCATCTGCTTGTCGACCAAGGTGGTGCATTTATAGCTGGTTTCTTCATTTCCTACAAATGACTTTGTTGCAACTCTTAAGCGATTAGTATCACTTAGTGAGTGGGCTTCTGCTGACATGTATTCTGACCAAGGTACAAATTTTTTGGTGCAGCATGGCAACTTAGAGAAATGTACCAGACCTTGTTTGCAGATCCAATGTGGCAATCTCTTCACACACAACTCATTCAGCTCAAATCATGTGACACTTTAACCCTCGTGCGAACCCTCACTTCGGAGGATTATGGGAGGTGGCCATTAGGTCTGTCAAGACTCACAGGAGGCGAGTTATAGGTGACCAAGTTCTTACATTTGAGGAGTTGTCAACCTTGTTCACAGAAATTTCCGCCATAATGAACTCCCTGCCTTTTTGTCCACTCTCCACTGATCCGTTGCGGTTTAACGTTCTGACTCCTGGCCACTTTTTGGTGTACCAATTGTTGGCCTACCTGAAGAAAACTGTTAATTGTGATAAGTAACCACTTGAATCGCTGGCAGCTCGTGTGCAGATTGAATCAATCCATCTGGAAACACTGGAGCTCAGAGTATCTTCACACGACGCAACATTTTTCAACATCTCAGTATGGCATATTGAAAGGGTTTTTGTTGTTTTGAATAGTAACATAGACAAAAGTGTCATTTTTATTCACTCATCTGCAAAAAAAATTGATTACCGTGAACGAATTGCATGAGTACAACAAAGGTTGCTCCACAGTATTGTCTTTGCGTGACATATGTCCCATTTGCGTTTAATGTGGTTTGCTGGCATGGATGTGCCACTAGAGGGCATACATGTCCCTCCATCATTCATAGCTGCAAGGCACCAAATAAGCAGTTACTAGCAGTGTGAGCCACAGAACCAAATTCACTAAACACACAGCATATAGGGAGGATTATGTCATTGGGTGATAGGCTGTGAGCACTCCACAGGCAGCATGGCAGCTTGCATATTGACAATGAATGGTGTTCAGCGATGAATCACAGTTCTCTGGATACAGACAACTGCCAAATTTGAGTCTGGAAACATTCTGGCCAGTTCTACGATCCATGCTTCATTTTACAATGACACACTGCCCTGAGTGGTTTTGTGGGGCTGGGTATCATTGCCTACAATTCCTTGACCCCACTGGTGGTGATTCAAGGATCGCTGATGGCGCGGCAATACGTCCAGAAAATTCTATGACCATGTGTGCTACCTTTTCTGGTGCAACTTGTGTCTATATGTGTCCTTGGCTAACAAAATCCTCAGACTTCTCGCCCATTGAGAACGTTTGGGACCAGATTGGATGGCAACTTTTGCGTGTGGCAACTACAGCTAATTTGAAGGTTTAGTTGTGCCAGTTGTGGCAGGATCTTCCTCAGGAGAACATCACACGTTTGAACGCCTTTATGCCCAACTCTGTCAGCGTCTGTCTCTGTGCTATGAGTGATGCAACAACAAACTAAGTACATCCTGCAAGTGTTGGTCCCCTGTAATTCATACTACCAGGTTCTGTGCCTGTCCCATTTACATGTCCCTAAAATGGTACATTCAGGGTAATTAATTTTGTTCTCAAATCAGTGTATTTGTTGTTCAAGAATGCAATGAGTGGTAATTTGTTGGTTTACCTAACTGCTGCTTTTACACCTTCAAGTGTGTTCTTATGTTCACTCTTTGTTACACACTTTACTTTCCTTGCTTTGTCCTTTTCACACACCCCTCTCACTTCTTGTACTGATAGAGTGTTTTATCCCTTTTGTTACTTTCCCATACGCTAATGCTACCCTTCCATTGTTTTACTCCTGCCATGAACACACTGCCCAGTCAATAACCATCCCATGTGTTCTCAGCTAATTTGAGCATACATACATGGGATGTTCAAAGTTCAGCTTGCATTCTCTCATATTGTTTTCTTTTTCATACAGTTAAAAAATTTGGTGTAGACTTGCTTCTGTCTCTGCCTACAATCATTTATGTACAGTATGTTACACTATGTATAGTTACTAAAGTTGAAGTCATACACCACCTTTTTTCTGTTTACATCCCATGTTATAACCCTCAAGCACTGACTCATGCTGTGGTAGTTACAAAAAATAAATGAGAAGAAGATGAAGAATTCTAAAATTGTATTCCCACCACCCAATTTTTTTATTTTCTATCACTACCATGAAAATCTGTGGTATTGAGGAATCTATTTTGAAAACTCTATGTTGTTTTTTTGTCCCATGTGACATGTGCCCATTGAACAAAGTGGCCAACAATTTGTGGTTTTTTCTTCTTAGACAGAAGTGCAAGGTGTAACATAAGTATTGTTTGTGTTGCAGGAGTTTGTATGCAGGGAGGTGCACGAGAGCAGTGGAGACTGGGTCCTGTACTTCACATCCAGTGCAGAAATGCAGAACTTCAAAAGCTCTCTGCATCATGTGTGGCTGCTAGAAGAGAAGGTATAAGTGCGGTCCACAGGCTTCTTTTCTGTGTGTCCCTATCCTCATTGAAGGTGATGTTTGATATGTGATTGACACATGTTGTTGCAGAGCGACCTGCCAGTTGATCTTGACGTGGACCCGTGCTTTTCTGACACATGCTGGTCAATCAGCAAGATGCTGGCAGAAGCGTGGAACCCCATGCTGCAGTCTGCATTGTGATGCAAGACTGACATCAACCTTTCTCAAATACTGCAACTCTGCTGTAGCTCCTTCTCCGACAATAACCTCTTAGCTTAGTATTTAACCATGCTCAATTGTTTTACGTAATAGTATAATATTCATACTAAACTGTTACTGTTTTCATTATCACTCATACAATTCATTTTTTAGGAATGATGTACAAAAGAGCAGTTGGTAGTTTTATCAGAAAGGGTGGTAGCATTGTAAACTTAAGGCAGGTGCAACAGCTATTGTGATTTTGTGTTCTCTGTTACATTTATTATAATGTTCGTTAACCAAAAGACATATGAGCAGTTATTAGCAGCTTTCTGTGATACTAAGCATACATTTGTGTATTTAAACTGTGATGAGTTGTTGAAATTAGGGATGTGTCCAATGCATCAGCAAGAGGTTGGAACAGCCGATTTTAACTGAATTCGCTGGCAACTTTCAAAAATAGGAAAATAGCTTATTGATTCTGATTTTGATTTTATTAAATTGCACTAATAAACTGTTTGTAAACAACTGCCGTACTTACTGCAGCAGATTAATTTCCTCAGCGGTATCACCAATTGACTGTGACCCAGTGAAGCAGACATAGTATATTATAAATAATTTTGTCTGTAGTGAACAATGTGTAAATTTTATGCCTCAGCTGATAGTAAAAACTTGAGAAATCATTTTTCTATCAAAAACTTGCATCACACATCACAAGGTATTCAACCAAAAATGCATGACAGAATTATTTAGTATCATTGTCTGTATTAATCACAAGGAAACAACTGAATCCACCATGTGGACCAATTTTACATGGGAGCCAACTGCAAAGATTATTACGTGCATTTATACAACACATCAAATGAATGGTAAAAACAAAATCCTCCAAATAATTACAGTTGTTGATTTAAAGAAACTTCCTGTGTCTGAAAATCTGTTTTGCAAATTAAATTTCCATTTTGTAACTTTAAAAAAACCACATAGTCAAGCGGATTTTGGATTGCTGCCATCTCAAGGCAGTGATACCAAAAACTTGTGTTTATGAACAAAGTTAAAGTGGGTAATTTTGGAATGGTGTTAGAATGAGAACATTTTAACATCACTCTCTTTGTTTCCATTAATGACACGTTTTTGCGGCAACTGTTATTTTGCGTGATCTCTCTATGCATTTCTGGAGTTAAAAGCTAGACATTGTATGTCAGAGACATGCAGGTGTGTTAAATGCTTCCTGGCTGAACAGTATACAGTAACGCCACTTGCATAAAAATTAATTGAATGCTTATTGTTTTAGGCTAGGAAAATTTGCAGGTTATGGATCTTAAGAATGGTAACAAGTATTGTGATGGAATTATTTCTCTGTTAAAACTTGCAATGAATGTTTTGCCATTTATTTGTGCAAAGGTGAGATAAACAAGGTCGGAAAGAGAAACGAAACTGTAGTAAGACTAATCTTCAATATCACGTATGGCTGAAACTTGGCATTGTGATTATCAAAAAATCATGTGATTTTACACACAATTTACACTCCATTTTTAATTTTGCAAAGTGTGTGTGACAATGATACGCTAAATGTAAAGGGTTGTATCCAACCAAAAATAGCATACAATAATGTAGTATAACTGGCTTAAACAGCTTAAGAAAATCTGCTGTCTACAATTGGTATAATGAAAAATAATGAAGTAAGCTGTCCAATCACAGTAGAGTACGTCAATAGAAAATAACTTTTGGATGCGAGGTAATTTCGACGTTTGCGTGTTTGCTACTTTGATTTTCAATGTTTTTGTTTTGATTTTTGGTTAACGAATATCCGTGAATGGATAAATGCATAACTTATACATTAATTTTCGTATTCATGTCGTGAAAATTAAGTGGATTTGGCCAATTTGTTCACATATTTCCTGAAGCATGAATTGTTACTAAGTAAACCACCCTGTACAGCGGCGCTTACGCCAGTGTACCAAAGAAGGATTAGAATGGTGCCCCGTCTGACTTGGGCTGTGTGAGGAGTGAAACCTAAGTCTCCCTTCCTCAGTAAGTTGCTATACGGGGAAATCAAACAATACACCCTGGCTTCAACAGGAATCGCACCCAAGACCTCCGGCTAGCCAGCGAAAAGGGTGCGTGTATACCCCACGTGGGAGGATATATTAATTTGGTTGACTTGCGAACATTTTGCTGGGTCAAGAGCTTGGGGATTATAACCCCGAGGGTGAACTTTACTTCCAGTGATCTGCAGTACAGAGATCTTATGCTAACAGAAGAGGTGGCCTTCAAATAAACGTGCAACATCAGTGATGCTGGGGTCATGCTCCAAGGAGGGGTTACTCTCTCTTGGGCAATTTGCCATTATATAAAACGGGTCAGGTTGGTTTTGCGAGTGGGGGGGTAGTCTAGTGACACTGGTACAGAAACTTTCCGTCACTTTACCTGCTGTCCACCCAGCGCTGGTGCTCGCTCGACTGCTGGAAGCTGCTGGGATGCAGCCGGCGGCTGAACTGCGGCTGACGCTGGTTGTGGCGGAGCGGTGCTGGTTCTGCTGATGGGTAGTTGGGACAGACCTGGAGGAATGGCAATGTACGAGTCTAGGAGGAATTCTGGGTCGGTTCCCACGACCTCAAGGTTACAATGGAACATTAATAAATATCCAAATGTAATATGTTGCCCTATGCATGTGGGTGGTGTAAATAATGGATTCTCTGTGTCAGACTCTGGGGCAGTAGTATTATTGATCTCTGACTCCATTCTCTTTAGGATCTTATGCTTTTTGCCACTACTATGTGGGCGAGGCATAAGGCCATAAAATAATTCATAAGAAAGAAATAATAACCAGTTGAACACTTATGAATGTCCATGCGAGAGATAGCCGGTGAAATAAGCAATTATTAAGAGTACGTCTGGCCATGTCACCTCCTTTGTGTACCACTTGCTTAACCGTTCACCAGCCGAGCGTGAGTTACAGAGTATGGGAAGATTGTGAGACTGACAATACTCCTAGGTGAGTTTCCACCTAGGGTAGAGTGAGGATGGCAGATCACCCTCCATCAGGCAGAGTAGGAAGCTACCAATTCAACTTATTTCCATGGATAGAAGAATGTTGCTAATGCTTTGGGCTCTATCGAAATTGGTTTATTGACCAACGTCTGGGTGGCCTCTTAATGTGTGTGTCCTCTGACTTTGTGGCAAATACGTGGGGTTGGCTTTCACTCATGGGATCAAAACTAAACTCTCAAAGATTAAAAATAATTTAATAGTAAAGGGAATACTCCAAGCAATGAAATGATATTATAAAGCATCATTAACTTACACAATAATAATATCAATAAAAATTCAAAATAGAACTAATTTATATTTAATTATTTGCGGAAGCATGTCTTGTTACAACCAGGTGAAGGCTACCTGGTAAAATGAGAATAAAATTATACTGTAAGTAATTTATAAAACAATGGCTTGAGCTTCATAACTGGAGTTAAGGGGTTCTTCAGAAGGAACCTAGATGTGTGTTTGCAAAAATGGTTCTTTACCAGAATGATAAAGAAGTGGCTGGCCAAAGCCTTAACGGGAGTGTCACCATAACCTTCACTATCTGGTTAGAGTTGCAGAAGGAAGGTATGTTGAGGAAGGTTGGGAGATTGACAGTATTGCCCTGTGGTGGTTTGGTGGTGATGACCTGGAGTAGCTGACAGAGGCCGCAGGAGTTGAAGCCTCTGGATGGTGGCATCTGTAAGCAGCCGAAGAGATGGAGGACTTTGGAAGGTAGGGCTCTCTGGAGCTCAATGGCGTCTGTGACCACCGGTACACTTGCACATTTAACAGTGTGGCCGAGTGACTCTGCCCATACTTCACAGCCAGAGGGAACAGGGCTCTTCCCTAGACCTGAGCACAGTCACTTTCCTCTTGGGCTGGGTGAATTTTATACTAATTTCCAACTCTTCTAGACTTCTGAGGGATGATGGGGAATTTGCCCCACCTCTTGATGGTGGAGCTTGTGATGTCACATACATGGACAATGAATCTTTATCTGTGTGGCGCTTGGCGCGAGGTGTTGACACATCTTGCCCTAATGCTCTTGTGGAGGCTGTGACTTTCTGGCGACTTAGCCACTCTCCTTGCAGCAGCGCACAATTCAAAGCGAGCTCTGTTCTTCCAGCGGGAATAGCAAAGTAGAACGGTCTTTCCTTCGGGGCAAGGTGATAATGTGATGGCTTATTGTAGAGTTCAGGTGCACTGCAAAAGCTTGGAACACATGGCCATTAGGTGTGTTAAGTTTCTGTCAATGTAGATAGTTTACATGTCCTGTCTCCATTACTGTGTTTAGCAAGGATTGATTTGCCCAGGTAAATACTGTAATGTAACTTTTGGATGGGGCAAAGTTGCTTCTGTAATAGGCACCTATTCTAGTGCAGGTTGCATCATGCATCATTCCAAATGCTGAATGTTTTGCCTTATGGAATGCAGCTGCTATTATAGGATAATCTGTTTTGCAGTTGTTTGAAAATATGTACATCTCGTAGACATGAAAGGCAATGCCGGAAACAGAAAAAATATATATATTATTCTGCAATACAGCTATTTAAAGTTGTGGAAGGAACAATATTTTCCATTTACATTTTTTTATTTGGTTTGTTTACATACTGAGGTATATCTCTAACTTATTGCATTCTGATTGGCTGACGTAAAAAAGTATCATAAGAAAGTCCTAGATAGCCATCTCTAACGCCATGCCACATTACATACAGATGCATGCTAGTTGTGAATTAGTATGTAAGATGTTACCATTCAACTACAGGTGTATTGAATTCCATGCTTTAATGAGATATGTTAATGCAATGCCAATTAAAAACTGGCCCTAAGTGAACACTGTGGCAGTTTTAGTTAAATTGCAGTTATCAAAAATATGTAGTGTGTGTGACTATATGTAGATTTACTTGCAATACTGTAGGGGTTTTTTTGCAAGTTTTAAATTTCTTCAGTCATTTCAAAATGCAAAATAAATATCTTTATTGTTAAATTAATTAAAGGGAATAATGCAATTTCCACTTCAGTAATTGCATTGAACATATTACATCATACAGTCAAAAATTTAATTCTACCATTTTGAATACATTTTATTTACATTTTAACTAAATAATTGGAATGAAAATGAATCGGAGCTGGCAAAACTGAATTGGCAGTTTGAATCAGAATCTATGTGTAAGATAATTGGCACATCCCTAGTTAAAATATAATTTTCCCTCCAAGGAAATGGATAGTGATGTTACCAATTCAGTCATGAGTTTCTCACAAATGTTTTTTGTATTTATGTAGATCTTGCAATTCTATTATAATTAGAAGACCCTTGGATATTGTTGGTGTGAAAATTGTTTCTACACACTGGAGTTGTTGTCTTTCAGAAACTTGCATTTATTTACAAAAACTTTTTTTCCTCCCCAGTTTGGGTAAAGGAATAAGGAGGATGCTGCAATATGCCGAAACCATAATAGTGGGTCTCTGGATTTGTCATCATGGTATGGCATGCTTTAATGTAATGTTTAGGGTCTTGTGTTTGTAGATGTGATGCTTACTGTAGGACATTTTACATTCTCTGTTGACAAACATAATTAACTACATTTTTATGCCTTTCAAATTGTAAATTATATCTTATACATTTCTTGTCATTTGATGTTTCTATGAGAAACTACTGTATTTATCTTAGTAGACTACTTTTACTATCAATTTTTTTTAATGTGTTTCAAAATCTTTCCTGTATATTTTATTTTGAATGCTTGAAAACAATTAGCAGTAATAATACTGTGAACCTCTTTTATTATCCCCCTCCCTTCTTTTTTTACATTTCCCTACATTTTGTTGCAAATCTTCCTGGTTTCTTGAGAAGAACAAAGAAAGAGGTTTTACTGTACTTCAGAAATTAATTTCTTAGCATACCTACTGTGAGCTCCAGAAGTACTGGCGACTTGCCTCCCTAGATGTCTGTGCTTGGGCTGCTGGCATGGCCAAGTCGGAAACATCCAATATTAGTGATGGCCCAGTTATATACAAACTGTAACAAAAATATTTGACATGCATAGTAAGGGACCCCTTCATTTCACGAATGGTTTTTCCACAAAATTTTTATATAAACAAGTAGGGTCTCTTTCTAAAAAAAAATTGGGGTTCTTATGGTCGTGTCACTTACTATTTTTTCTTCACGGAATATATCAAAATCGGTCATTTTGATTGTTTTACATTAAATTACACTAAATAATGCTTTCTCACAAAATTTTGCACCAAATATCGAATTTTCAATCATTGTTTTTAAGAGTTGCACAAGATTACTTTTTCAAGTTCAAGACAAAACTCCACAGAAAACCAGACAATTTTACAGAATAACAAGAATATCTTCACTTCCCTGTTTGGATAATGTAAATGCCATCTGGTTTTAATGCTGTGATTTTTGAAAACAGGGTCATTATCATTTAATAAACACTTCACTTTCATTTTTCTTTTGTGAATCCTTATGCTTACGGCGCTAATTAAAATTATTTGTTGCAATATGTAGTTGGGATCGGGAAGTCGACACAATTGATCTATAGAGTATACACCACCAAAGCGATATCGCCAACGAGCATCTACTCCTATGGGATACAATGTTTCGGAAATAAACTGATCTCCGTGACTTCACAAAATAAACTAATTTTGTTTGCATTTCATCCTTTTTCACTTTCCGTCGCATAATTAATGTAACCTCGTCGGTAGTATACAAATGTGATAAAATAGAAAAATTACCGAATACTTATTTTAAAAATGGTAAGAATTTTCCATTGCCACTAATTGCTGGCTGCACATTTATGTGGCAAAGACACAGAGTACTCTATTTATTGATTTGTATATCTGTGGAATTACGAAATGGTTTTTTCCCTGGTTACGTTTTTTCACGTACACGTGTTTTTTAAATTATCCATGTTATGTGAGGACGACTTGTAACTGGCACCTATTTATTTTTGTTTGGACCATGTGATATATTAGTTAAGGTTCTGTTCATTTTATTGGTTGGGCATGGAACTTTAGTTTGTCACATTTATAATCTTTCGCAAGACAATGTTGTTTTGCACCTCTTCTTATGAGAAACTAGCAGTTAAAACTGCTCATTGTTTTGATGATGCAGTGGAAAATTTGGCTGGTACGGAAATAGCATTCAAATTACTATAGTTCAAAAGTTGTAGCATCCCCGAAAGAACAAAACGTGATAAATGTGACATTATTTGTACCAATGCGAGAATTACACAATAAACAGTTTCACTTAATTTGAAAATCGTATGGATTTTTTATGAACTACACTAAAATCAGTGAAATCAGTATGGATTCCAGTCAGTTATATAGACACTGAAAAGAATTTTTCAATGTCTGGGAACATAATGACTTACAAAAGAACAAACCAAAAGCCAATTAATATGAAAGTAATTAATGACATTGCTTGCATCTTTCAATTATGTGTATGATATTTTATTTTTGTGTTTCAAAAGTTTGTTGCAATATGAAATATGTGTGAGGGCTTGCATTTTTTGACCAAATATAAACTATTTTCTTTTTTGGTGTTACCAAACCATTTTTTTCCTCAGTGAAATATTTGGCGAAATTAATTAAAAAATTTACGGAAAATTCACAGAAATCGGCCAAAAAATTGACTAAATCTACCAAAAATATTCACCACAAACATGTGTGTGTACTTTGGTTCAGAGTAAATGCCATGAACTAACATGAATATTAGTGTACCTATGTAAAATTTTCAGTTACGATAAATATTTGACATGTAATAACAGAGATTAAGATTAAAGTCTATAAACAAGTAAGTGAAAACGTGATATAATTGCAGATTCTTGTATATTGTAGGATTCTAACTGTCCAACTATAATAATATTAACGATTTTTTTATACGTGTAGAGTAACAAGATGTTTTTGTTCTTATCTCGTAATGAAAATTAAGTAAGCAACATAGGAAGGCCCTGTGGGTCGCTGTCAGAGAGCTATTTTAACACCAGTGGAAACCACCACAGATAATGGTGACACTCCTCAACCTGTTCAAACCACGGTACCTCTATTTGGCCCTCCAATACAAATCACCCCCAAGAACATCCAGCTATCAAGGCCGTATGACAGGGAGGAGAAGCTCATCATGCATGCAGCTGCACCTCCACCCACTTGTAGAGTGAGAATGACAGTTGGAAAGATCATTCACTTTCTTCAAAACCAGGTACCGAAACATTGAAGGGATATTTCTGTAACTCCTGTTTTTTGTACCCACACGTCAGCCTACTAGGCCAACTCTTTATAAAGGCCAGGCCCCTAGTAACTTAAGGCCCCTGCCTAGTTCCACCCAGGCTTCCCATGAAACTGGCTTCCTGGAATTTGGTGTCCTTAAAGGTAAACAGAACCAAAGTCTCCTACCAGGAGAAGTCACGTTTACCCTAAGGTTTAACTCCCCTTCATCTTTGGTAGCCACTAAAAAAGGAAACCCGAACTATAAGTTTTCCCCAACGTGAGGAACCCCGAACCCAGTCTGGCATTTTCTTGATATTTTGCATCCCAGAATACGCTCCACCTGGAACATCCTATATTGTGTAGCAAAGTGAGAAGGACAAGCTGGTGTCAACTTTCATATTGTTTCTACTTTCCTGCATTTATTTGCTTAGTTTCACAAATGTACTATGTGCAAAGTGTAGAAAAAAATTTTACTGCTATATTAATAATTTTAAATTTTTTACACCACATTAACCAATTTTTTACACTGCTTCAACAAGTGATATTGGTAGTTTTTGTTTGCAATTTTTCAGGGTCCCTACTCATAGGCAAATGTGCAACTGATTATAAAGAGATTTACGCTTTTAGCATGACATCAGGCTGCAGTAAGCTGCACACACTGCTACTTCTCCTCTCGCCTGTCTCATCCCACTCCCTGTAAATTCACCTACCAGAACTCGTGGTGCTAACTGTGAGTTTCACAATATTAATTACATTATTGAGTACATTTTACATAAAGGCAAGGTAATTTGAAAAATATAATTTAACTTGCTAATCAAATTCTAATTCTTATATTAAGCCTAACTCTCTTTCACATTGATTATGGCAAATATAATTATTTTTATATTAATCAGTTATTTGTGCATTGGGTTGTGATATATTTCAAGAAATGTCACACCACTAAATTTGTTTGCACATTAAAGATAGCATGACAAAGGGATGAGCACATATTGCATAAATAATCAATGATTGGATAACTGTTCACTCACTTTGTTTTCTATTCTCTGTTAACAAACTAAAAATTAATTACTTAAGTTACAAAGCTTAGCAAGTACTTGATGAGTCTGGTTTTCCTTGGTGGACGAAATCAAAACATAATCAGGAAATATCTATAAATTTGAATTGTGAATAATTTAACCTGCATCATGGAAAACTAAATTTACTTTTGTAATACACGAATAAAGAAAAGTGCTGCTAGGCCTGTCCTTTATGTATAATAATTAAATAATAACACCAATGCACTTAGACTACACTTCTTAACATAAATTTCTTCCTGTAGGTACAAGAAAATTTTTTTTCTTCCTTTTTCTCTGGGTATTCACTTTGCTTTGTGTCATTGGTGAGCACCAGTTTCTGTCTGTTGATACACTGCAACCATGCATCCACATAACTGTAAATTATTTTTGTTTCTCTCTGTATGTGTTTCTGTTTGTAGCTATGTCCTACATAAATACTCATATTTCCTCACCCATCTTGTTGGCTAGGAAAAATTATGTGTGACTCAAGTAAATTTTTATACATAAATTGTTTTTAATAAATTGAAATGAATGTGAATCATAATCTGTGTCTTTTATACGCACAAGGTGCGACATTTACATAAGTGAATTTCAGTGGGTATGTGAGTATGGGAAATTCATCATAAATTAGGTTAGTGAATGGTGCATAAAAGTGATAATCTGTACATAATATATAGATGGCCTGTCTATATATAACCTCTACTGTACAAAATCTATAATATGTGCACAACTATATGTATATTTGGAGTGTTAGTAAAATATCATTGACAACATTGGTGATGAGGTGAACAGGCTGGAAATGCAGCCATGAGTTGCCACATCCGTATTTCTCTCCTAACTATGGTTTTTTATTTGCTAGTAAATTCGCTTGCAGTGTAATGTGGGTTAGTTATAATTTGGATATTATGTGTATTCCTTTACAAACTGAATTATTTGAAGCATGTATTGTAATATTTGTACAAGTTGCCTGACCTTTGTGACGTCCTACTAGAATTGTGTGATCGTAGCAAGTACATTATGTATAGCAGTGTAGGTACTGTATTTATAGACTCTTGCAGTTATACTCGAAGTTTACCAGTAAGCAGTTCCTTGCAATATGTTAGTTTTTTAACATGGCCCTTGGGTAGCTTGAGATCTGTTACTGTTATAAACGTTCTCAATAATCATCAGAAGATCTTGGTAATAATTATTAGGCGTGTAGCAAGACTTTATACTAAATACATACTGTTGTTATTGAAGTTACTGTGTTTAATTCTGTAATGAACATTTTCTTATATTCTGCTCTCTTTCCATAATTTTTCAGTCTAGTAAAATTGTTTGTCTATGTTTCTATATAACTAAAGAATTGTTACTTCTTATTTGTGCTCAATGTGCAGTGTCAAGTGAGTTGGTTGTTACAGTAAGATGGCGTGGGTTCCCCCCCCCCCCCCCCCAGATTACTTACAGTAGTTTTAGAAAGGGTAATTTGGTAAAATAGAGGATTCGTTACAGTAAAATTTCTGTAATTCATACTTCATTAATTTGTAAATTTCATAATCATTTTTAGGTATCGAAACTTTTATATAAGATATTAAAAGTAGCACAAGGTCATGCAGCATACTTTTATGTTTATTACTACATGATATCATGTCAAGTTCAGTACTGAAAATCTCAACAGTGGCGAGTTGGTGAAGGGAAGATGCACACCAGTTCACAGTTTTCATGTAGTAGTGCTCCTATGCTTCTAGGCCTCAGACTCACAAAATATGTTCTAATTAACTAAATTATTTTGCAAATGACTTACATTGTAAAGAATTGAAGCAGAGGATTCTGATGTAAATGTTGACCAACTTTGGTTGATAAATACACCCATCTCTACACAGTCTGTTTGGTGTTTCCATATTAATCACATGTAAAAAGACAACACGAATAACAATATTTCACAAGGCAGTGTAGCCAAACACAAAACATTTAAAACGTTCATATTCCTTAACATTGCTCATTTGTTGAAACAAGCTTCAAACTAAAGTAAGGAGCATTATGCATTGTCTATTAACAGCCTGTGGTCACATTAAGTCATGTAGGGATAGGTGGTATCTTGTCTGACATTGTGTAACTAGTGGTATCTGTTGACCATTATTGCTTTGTGCAAATAAAAGTCTGAACAAGGGTCACTTTTTCCAGAAGTAGATACTTTTTACATGGGTATAGTCTAATTTTGTTGCTGCATTTAGTGTTACATTTTAAACAAACCCTTTTAAGCCAGCAAGTTGCTTCCAGTATTTTCCCTTTCCTTCACTACCTTTCTCTTTATTTCTCTGTCCTCTTGTTTACAACACTCAACACTCCACATGCCACACCCTCAGCCAGAAACTAGCCAATTGTGACTATCCTACGATCGGCCTTGACATTGTGACTGGTATAGACATGCTTGGCAAAACTGGTTTAAAAATAATAATTTTTAGATAGTGACGCGTGAACGGGTAGGTTAATAGTCACAACAGTCGAGGATTCTGTCCGCTAGACCAAAATCAGGATGATTGAGTTAGCGAGTAGTGTTGGCTAGTACTCACTTACTCCTACTTCTTGGGTGCCGTGTTGGTAGTGTACTTGGTCCAGTCATAACGAGCCTGTTCCACACCGCGGCTGCAGTTCCATAGGTGAGATTCGTTTGTCCAGAAGTGGATGTTATCCCTACCGAACCTCACTTCCATACCGGTTAACAATCCTCTTACCACAGGATGAATGTGGGTGAATGCGTATGCACGGAGAAACGAATAATACTACAACCGTAGTAGTCGATACTGACTTGTGCCTGAGTTGGGCGGCGCGGTTCCATTCTGCCTGCCTTTGTGGTGTAGACTGAGGAAGTGCACTCAATTGTCAGGCGGCAAAAAGCGCTGCATGTTGTTCCCTACGCCTGCGGCCGTGCCTTTGGCTGAAAGGCATTATATCTGCACTCACAGGTTACTGGGTACACCTTGACTTGAATACTGAACACAAGTTATAGTGTAAGTCCGGTTTTGGCTTGCTGACAGACTATAAAGTCTCCACTGATCCCCCACGCTATGCGGGCTGATCAGAGACGTGGAGCTGTTTGGGTCACCAATGCTGCCACTGGATGTGCGTCCACACAGGAATGGACAGCAGATCTCAAACCACGGTATATCCCGGCACTGGAAACAGTGCTGTGGGATAAGACAATAACTTGAGACTGTCACCCCTCTCTGGGTGAAGGTGTTGCTAGTGGTTGTGGCTCCTCTGTTCCTCTCCACCAAACAATGCTGTGGTACTTTGGGAAGCAACAGATGGCCGTCTAATGGGTGTGTGAAAATATGACGAACCCCTGAAGGGCGCCCCTGACTGAAGTTAATTCGGTAGTTATAAATTCCCCGGTCCTCTTCAAAGGTGTGTGTAGCACCTGTATCTAGCGGGTAAACAGATACTCTAATAAAGAAAAGCCGAGAAGTAGGAAACAATAGTATGTTTATTGAAGTCTCAATAAACATGCAATGATTTCTACCACCTACCAGGCAATTGAGTGCTGAAGGTTACTACGCTGGCCAGGTGTAGGCGACCTGGTTCTAATGCAGAATGGGAAAGAAAGAAGTTAACAAGAAAATATATAATACTACTAAACTGTCTAAAGAAGATGTCTTGAGGAGACAGAGTGAATTTAACGTGTTGGTAAGTGTGTTCGCTGGTTGTCAGGTTGATTGTTCATCAATGGTGAAGTAACCATAGGGGCGTACTCAATGCTTTGAAGATCTCAGGCGGTCCCAGCACTGGCCACAGTGCTGTGGGATAACGGAAAAGATGGAACAAGAATGACTGCTCATGCCTGGCAGTGTCTGGACTTATATAATGGAAGCTTGTAGGCTGCCGGCATGGGGGAGGCGTGACGTCCTCCTCTGGTTGGCGTGGGAATTCTCTGGTCAGTTATTCTGTTTCGTGCCTCATCGGAGGCACTCGGCCTTGCCTGAGGTCTGGGCAGCTTGTAGTCTCCAAGTGCCGGGTGGAGGGGGGGGGGGCATGCCTGCCGGGTTATATTACCTCCAGATGAGAAGGAATCACTCATAGTTCCTGCTGCCTTTAGGGTAAGCAGCATGTTGCTCACGTCTGTAGTGGTGGAAGAGGTACTCTAGGCGATGAGTTGTAATCATATTAAATTAGTTATATAAGCGGCATGCATCAATAGTTTAGTTACGAAATGTAATTGGAAATGGTGGTACCTGGAATGCAAGATGTGTGTGGCGCAAGACTAAGTATAATTTTTGGACATTAATAAACATAACATTATGAACTGCACCAAATTGCACTCAAGAGTAACAGCATGTTAGTTGTGATATAATAAGATATTGTGGAAATATGTCTTTAGGCTACTAATTGGATTTTAGAAAGGAGACAGAAGACACAAAGTACTCACAGGGTGGTACTCGTGGATACACACACACGTGCGAAAGCTGGGTAAACACATTTTTCATGCAGATGCGCTGTTGTGACGTTCCACTGGCTATGCCAGATTCTTCAGATGGTGAGTAGTGGTACACTGCAGTCTATTGAGAGGTTGTGGGCAAACAGTAAACTTAATGGCCTGGAGCAAAGTATGGTGAGGTTAAAAAATTTTTAATGTGTTGGAGGGGTTATCTTATGTTTAAGCCAGGTGTCGGTCTGGATTATTGATGTATTGTAGGGCTAGTTCCCAGAGTTACACTTAATTAGATGGTGGTAAGGCCCACTCCACTCTGGTTGTACAACAGGAATTGGATGTGAGTTGCTGTGTGTGCTGTAACTGGCTTCTGTAAATTTACATTTACCCCATCTATGGCTTGTTAGGTGTCCACTTTGTGACCATTTGTTCTCTTTCTGAGAGTGTTGTTAGGAAGGTAAATGAACTCTGCATTGCAGTGGACGTGCTATAGCTGGTAGATGAGATTTTCTGTCGCACAGTTGTGAGAGGAGAGATCTAGGCGGCTCTTAACGTCAAAGGCTTGAGAGCTGATGAGGGTGAAGCGAGGTGAGTATGAAGCATCGACGGAATAGCGGCATCGTGTGGCATGATTCCGAAATGCGAAAATCCGGGGGCGGCCCTGCCAGGAATCGAATTTGGTTTACCTTGGTGAGAGGCAAGTAGTCGAAACCACTACACCATCATGGTCTCTCGCACAGTTGTAGCTGCCCTGGATAGGATAAGTCTGGTTAGTGAGCCTGCTGTTGAAGGAGGTGGAAAATTGGTGCATAACACAAGAACTCCAACATGGGATAATGCAAGGATGAGACTTCCTGAGGGTGGTGATATTACTGACTGTGGCATTGGGTGGCAATTTGGGGTGCGATGTTTGCTAGCCTGAGCTCAACATATTGCTATGTACCACCTCTCAGTAGCCTCTCCAGCTAAACGTCACGACCATGCATCCATGTGAAAAATGTGTTTGTCCTGCTATTTTATGTGTGTGCATGCATGAACGTGTGTGTCTGCGCCTCTCTCCCCCTCTCTCCCTCCCCCTCTCCCCTCTCCCCCTCCCCCTCTCTCACTCCCCCTCTCTCACTCCCCCTCTCTCCCCCCCCCCTCTCTCCCTCCCCCTCTCTCTCCCCCTCCTCCTCATGATTACTGCCTTGTGATATTTGTTTTTTCTGTGTCCTTTTTTAAATGAAATGTAATTAATACAACGTAAAGCTTACAAACTTGCACTGCTGACCACAATAGATATTACAGTCGACTCTCGATGTATCATTATTGCATGTTTTGATCAACCGCATCCACCAACAATTTTTTGTGGTCCTGGCGAAATCCCTATGTAAATAATGTTAACATAAACTGCTTGTATAGTTTATCGCATGGTGCATCGATGGAAGTATATTTCGGATCCCTTCATTTGATATTTCCCACAGCTATTGTTTTTAAGTTGGTTGTTTAAACAAACATCTATTAACTGGATGTGAAATACGTCATGTATGCCACCGTTTATAACTGCTCTGACGTGCTGTCAAATGTCTTGTCTTCCCAACACGTCTGTCGACACTGCGGCATGGTGTGATGAGCGAGTCTGACTTCCCCTACACGCCAGACGAGAGGGAAAGTGGTTACCTATAGAAACGAGTGTGGTGACCCCTAGCATCCCCTCTCTCATCCTTCTTTCTCAGCCATGCACTTTTCTTCCTCTCCTCATAAAGTAATGAAAGGGGAAGTTGTTGTCTAGCAAAAGATAAAGTACATCCGCTCTTTCTCAGTCACACTCATTTTGCTTGCCTTCCACATGCCGCCGCTGGTAGCAGAGCAAATAAAGAGCACCTGGCGAACGTAATTTTATAAGACTATGCGTCACTCAAACTACAGTTCACTCCCACTTAATTGTGCTTCTCTTAACTGGTTTTCGGCTTATCCATGCAGCAGTCAGACAATGCTGTAAAGTGTGTCGTTTAACAAACAGCGGTACTTTACGTCTATCGCTGTGCCGTACAAGCTGATGTTTATCTCTTTAAACTGTCAGCGTGTCACAGAGACCTGTGTGAGACTTCCGTTTTCGTCCATTGAAGCATGTTGGACTCTTGACTCACCTCAGGCCGATTTTGTATACATATATGGTGACGTATTTGGTAATTTGGTATTTTGTATTTTCTATCGAGCAGCGGATGTTAGCAAAAATGCAAAATGAACACATGCGCAAATGTTTTATAAAACAAATAATTGTTCATAAAATTCACTAGGCATGTTTTAAAAAGCAGTTAACGGTTGTGCTTTGTTTATATATTTTGCAACAAATATTTTTGAAGTCCTTATTGCATAACTTATTATTTGTATGCACAGCATTTCAGTGATGATAGTAGAAATTCTATGTCCGTTTTAAGCATTAAATTTAGATAAAAATATTTTCACTATTAATGTAAAAATGTGTCACCGCGAGTGTTAAACAAGTGACTGTCGACAACTTCCGAAGTGAAACTTACGAAATAACAAATAAAAAAATAACAAATTTGCCATTTCGGTTTCGGACACAGCCTCAGTTAACCCCCCCCCCCCCGGCAGAAACACATCTTGTCAGTTTATCAATCGCCGGCCCAGGTCATTGTTCACTCATTTTCGCAATGTCAATAAAATTGTAAAAGGGCAGTTTAAACTATCGTGGAAAAAGTAGAAACAATAAAACAATTTAAGCATGGTGTGTTATAAACAAAAACATCAATTCTGGTGCTAAACAAAAGAAAATTGACGCTTTTTCAAGAAAGGCACAGTCTTAACTTTTATTACATTTTTTTATGGCTGATCGGTTAACCAAATTTTTGGTTTGGTACGGTCATTTTTACAAACACCGAAACCGACCAAAATTCTCAGAAAAAATCTACCAGTTTGTTTTTTCTTGCACCAGAGTTAAAACTAGCAAATTATTAAAAATTTACCGAATAATGACACTTCCAGTTATATTACGGTATGTAGTGTATCTGTGGCATTATATTTACAATATTACTACTTACGTGTTGTAGCATTAAAATCATCCTAAAGAGTTCCCTGGGATAAAGAGGTTATGGTGTCCCAATAAACCATTCATTGCCATTACGGGAATACTGTTTTATTGTGTCGGATTTAATTTCATTCGGTTAAACGTGGTTATATATTCAAATTGTGTACACAGATGTTAGTATGGTAAATTACTTTAATTACAATTTCATATAAACGAAGCATGTAAACTGTTCCCTCAGAAATATTTATAAAATAAATATGATGCTACGGAGCTAGTGATGCCACACTGCTCGTGCATTTTTCCCTTTCCAGTGAACGGGTACTGACTCAAGTTTTATTCATTGCACGGACACAATACTGAACAGAATAGATTTCTCTTGTTATGTTTCTCTACTTGCTGACTGCGTTGTCATTTCCCGACTATAAACCAACCATGGCCTTGTAATTGTGTGAGGCAGTGTTTCCTTGCATGCAAGAGTGTAGTTAAAAGAATAATAAAGAACATTTTTTTCTTTCTTTTGGGCGGGCATTTTTTAGTGAGGTCTTATACTGCTTGCAGCATATATTTGTGCAAGTTCTTTCAGCTGACTTTCCAATAAATTTGGCGGAATTTAAAAACATTTAGCTGAGAAATATTTATTTTAGCGGGCAGTGAAATATATAATACAGTTTCATAAATTGGATTTTTACATGTCGAAATTCAAAAACTGTTGTAAATTTAGGGGCGTGTTTCCACTGTGATTGTAGCTACTATGATAGTAGCTATCATGACAGTGTGACAGTAACCGCTACGATAGTGTCTGTAACACACACGACGAGACATGCTGTGATAGTTAAAACCTTAAAAGGAACATTTCTGACACCACTTGTATAAATATATTGATAGTCCCTACATTTATATCCTTTTGTCAAGAGTTGTAGTTTTTGTTGGAGTAGGTAGTTAAATATCATGACAGGATATAAATGAAATTTACAAAAATAAGTATTATTCCCCTGGTTAAGGTTATGTGACAACCGTTACTAGCAACTATATAGCTCGGTGCGACATTAACTATCTTGCTGTTTACATGGCGATAGTGATGTAAGTGTAGCTATCGTGATAGCGTCTATCACGATAATTTTTTGCTGTGAAAACAAGCCTTACTATGGAGAAAAAAGTAAATGCAGTATTATTGTGATAAAACTACTTTATTGCTCTAAATTTAACAATTTTTAACTGGTTTCTCTTTTAAGTCATTATTTTTTATAAATTGTATTAGACTTATTTGTCTGGAATTTAGCAAATTTTATGTGAACATTCTGTAGATTTTCGAATTTAGAATTAGCAACACTTTAGCTGATACAACTTCCATACAAGTTGAGTGAAATTTTTCCCCCCAAAACTTTTAGCAGAAAAAAGTTTTTATATCATGTTGTAGAAACTTCATTTTGCTGGTTATCTGCAATGGCTAATACAGAAAATGAAGTAAATCTCATTATGCCAGGCTGGTTCGTCTCTGGGTTTGAGTTAGCAGTTTTTCCACTTTTTCACCAACAAAATAATATCAGTGAGGATAAGCAACCTCCAAAATTAGAAAACAATGTGAGTACAAGTGAACCAGTGAAAAATGTTTCTGGCTCAAATGTGTGGACATATTATGAAAAGGAACTTGACTCAACAAATAAAATTCAAAATGCTTACAGTGTGGTAATGTTTATAAAACCAAGTACAGTTCAACAAGTATTTTAATTAAAATCCTTCAAAAGCACCCTGAAAAATATGCTGAATTTACAAAAAAAAAATCAAGAAATAAAGGAAGCACACAAACACAATTAGTATGAAGAAGGTATGCCACCCAAAAAAATCCTAGAAGTAATTTCCAAAAAAAAAAAAAAAAAAAAAAAAATGTGTCATGCAGAAAGCAAAAAGAGTGAAGTACTTACAACTAAAATTTGAGTCTGGATAACAGTCAACATGCATCCCTTCACAATTGTTGAAGAAAAAGGATTTTGAGATGTTATGGAAGAAGCTCAACCAAATTACCTTGTCCCATTACGCCACACCTTCTATCGTTGCGTAATACCCAGCATACATGACACCTTAAAGAAGGAAGTTAGTAATGTTCTAAAAAATAACCTTGGCAAGGTCAAATCGATATCTTTTACTACAGACGTGGACTAGTAGGTCCATGAATATTTCACTTACGTGCCACTTCATGGGAAATGATTTTGAAATTCAAGACATGTGCTTAGGAATGTCATGTTTCGAAGGCCCAAAAGATGGAAAGGCAATTTGTAAAAAGCTGAAAGAAATTGTAAACACATGGGATATGGATCTTGATGTCGAAAACATACCAGTTTACATAGTCACTGATAATGGGCCAAGTGTAGTGAATGCAGTTTCTCGCACTGCATGGAAAGGTATCTCAAGCTTTGCTCATACACTACAATTAGTCATCTCAAGTACCAGAAAATACACCACTGGAATGGAAGACTCTCTCAAGAAAGCACGTCGTATTGTGATACATTATTCACAGAGCAGCCAAGCACGGAGTAGATTACAAACAATTCTAAGAACCTTCAAACAACCAGTTCTTAAAGTAGTTCAAGATGTTCCCACTAGGTGGAACTCCAAATATATAATGCTTGAGCGCCTCTGTACGCTGAAAAACTCTATAACTGCCGAGCTGGCTTCTGCACAAACCAGCATAAAAAAAAATTGCAAGATTCTCATACCCTTGAAGGGTATGTTGAAGTGTTGGCACCATTTGAAGAGGCTACAAAGGAAATAAGCAAATAACAGTACCCAACATCATCTTGTGTGATTCCCCTACTAGATGGTATCACAGAAAAACTTAAGATATTTCTGTGTCGGGGACTTCAAAAGGAAAAATCTTTGCGGATAATTTGCTGAAAGGACTGAAGTTATGTTTTACAGATATTAGGAATTAGGAGACCTACCTTTTTGCTATGTTTCTTGATCCACGATTTAAATGTGTTGTGTTAACAAATGAAGAGACCTTAGACGTAATAAGACATCTGCAGGACGTGACAAATACTGTGCATAGTAATGATTCTGAACAATCTGTGGACACTTCATCTGATGAGCAGGAGGAATCCTCTGTCTGGTACAGTTTGAGACGTACTGCCAAAAATTCTCAAAAGGAAACCCTTGCTCCACAAGAAGAGGTTGAAAATTATTTGAGAGAGCCGATTATTAGGGAAGGTAATCCCTGTGCATGGTGGGTAACCAACAAAGAGAAATTTCCAGGACTTTCAGCTCTCGCAATGCAATACGTTAGTGTCCCTGCTAGCCAGGTTTCTAGCGAAAGAATGTTTCCAGCAGCGGGTAGTATTGTAACAATGCGAAGAGAGTGTCTTAATCCTGGCACTATTGAGAAACTTTTTTTCATTTAACAAAATCAAAATTATCTTAAAAAAAAGAGACACTTTTAAGATACACTGCTACTTTATTTATCTCATAGAGTGATGAGTTTGCTGTAGTAGTACAAATTAAATTACTTTTGTTTACATCGACAAGACATTTCTGCTGGTAAACATTTTGATTATGTGCAATGTTTACATGTTAACTGTGCTTATTTTCATGCTTGTTAATGGTAACAGCATTTTAAAAAATTTTAATATAATGTGTTGAGTTAATAATTTCATGAGATGCTAAATTTAATGAAATGTAAGTATTGGCATTTCATACAATATCAGGTAGAGAGCTAATAATGGTTGCACTGATGTATTGCTGTTTGTATGATTTCTTTAACATTAGGTAATTGTTGTGTGGATCAGAGAGGTTACCAGATTTTTCATAATTTGTTACTGAACAGGAGGGTTCACAAACCCAAACTAAGGGACTCTCTAAGCTTCCATGTAAGTGGTCACTTCAGTATTTAAAGCTCTCGCTCTCATTTTAATTTATTTTAGCTTTTGACCACTCAGCCTAAGTTATAGCGATATTAGAGAGGCATCACGAGTCAGTAAATATGCGCAGGTGGTAGAATACCCTTACAAGCACTAGCTTACAAATTTGGAGTGTTTTTCTAAACCCAAGAACAGCTACAGGATACTCAGAAGCTTCACGATCTGGAACATGTGTAAGACTGTGAGCTTGGGTATGATGAAATATTACTAACACTTACTGTTCTATATATAAATCTGCTTAGTATTTCCACCAAGTGGAAAAGTGAGAACAACATTTTAATGCATGTTAATAATGCTACCAAGTAGTACTAAGATAAGATTCAACTCTAATGCTAGCCAAGATGAGAACATATTTATTGGAAGCACAGACTTTAAAAAATCCTTTTGAATTATTATGCATCCTAGAACTCTGGCAAAATGCTTAAGTCATTTACTGTTGTAATTTAATTTTCATACCAAAACCTAGAGAGAGAGATGGAATTCAGTTCTGTGTAATTACTCTGAGAGTAAGTGAGCTAATAATTCTTTATTTCACTAATAATGTGATTTTGCAAGGGAATATGACTTGTATGTTCATTTTAATTTACAGGGTAAAGTGTCTTATATGCCCTATGTTGATTCTATCCTAATGGGTTTCCTTTTAATAAATGTTTCCGCACACCATCCGATACTGACATAATTTAAGTAGCATTTGAAACCCATGATATGTCGTGCGTTCGGTGTTTTGTATTTCTTCTGTTCAAACAGTTCCTGGAATCATAGTAAAGGTAAATGGTTCTATATTTACACTCGCCTTGTGAAGAATTGGTATCGCAGAAATGTTATGTTAGTTTTAATCTTCTTTGCATATTGATCATAAGGTTGTTACCAGATAGTATTCTGCTACAAATGCCAGTTACTTATCCTAGTTTTGTGGATTGTCGAGATATTGCACAGTATTTGTGTTCAGGGCAAAATAAAGTTTCCCACACCACTTACAAAACAATACGTAGTACTATAAATTTCCTTATAATAAATTTGGCTGCCCAACTGTGTGACCGATATTACAGGGCAATTGAAACTTTACACTCTATCTCTACATTGCCTAAAATCAAAGTGAAGTTGACACCAAACTGTTTATGTGCATAAGTGTTTTTACAGTGAATTTTTATGTTCCTTTTTTACTCAAAAGAATGTTTTCAGCAGCAGGTATTTATAACAAAGCAAATAAAGTGTGACGCTATTGTTGAACCGAACTATAATGATGCTAAGAAAGTGACACTTGTTATATATACTGGTAATAATATTACTTTTATTGGGTAATTGATGTCTTTAGATATAGTGAAACAAAACTCATTAAACATTTCCTTGATGTGAAAGCCAGTTTGACAACAGAATTTTTGTGTTCATAAATATATTTTTGTAATCTTTGTTTGCACTCCTAAAAATGTGTAGCCATTACCGACCTGAACAGAGAACCGACATTTTAAACCAAAAACCGAAACTAACTAAAAATATGATAACCGATCAGCCCTACATTTTTTCATATCAAGTGTTTAGATGTTATCAAAAAACTAAACATATCAGAGATTTTTAACTTTTGTGTGTGTTTATAGGTCGGTAAAATTTTAATAAGCTTTTGTATTGTAAGGGATATTATTTTACAGAGATTGTACTGTATTGTTTTAATGCCAGGTTGTCTCATTTAAAGTCCCATTATAGTCTAGTCTTTATTGCATTGCATTCTAAACTTTCAACTAACTCTGCCATCTAAAGGATGGGTGTGAGTGACGCACGTTGAGAAAGCAGCACACACCCAACTATGGACCGCTTATCTATTGCTGCCGGTCGCCCACCCAACCCGCTCGCCTGGCGCCAGCGAAAGACTGTGTATACTCAATGTGCCGTGAATTACCTACACTAAGTGCAACATAAATATCAGTTAAATGATCGTGTACTTAAATCCTGCACATACAGAGCATGATTTGTGTTTGCTTTGAAATATAATAGGTACTGTGTTTTATCATAATTTTCAAAGCCAATATCACTGTTCCATTAATAGTAAAAATGTGTAAATTTGCATATTCGTGTTTTCTCTGGCCCCGATTGATATTGTTAATTGAGATGTTTCTGTAGTTGCACCTATCATCACTTGTATTTCAAAGCAAATGTTTCACCTGAAAATGGTATGCAAAACATTTTAACGAGGAATTATTATTTGCATAGACGTTTTCTTTTGTTACTATAGGTCTTTTTTCCCGTAAGGTTGGTGTTTCATTGCATCTGGCATAAAATTAACATGTTTTTAAAATGTAATATTTATTTTACTCAAGGGGCAGCATCTTCACAAATAAAATTATATGCCTAGAAGCATATACTTGACCTCCAAAAATTGTTTGTAAAGTTCATTTTCAGTAACTTCTTGCGGGGAAATTGGAGGATTGATGTTAATTTACTTCAATAGACACGCATCTTTTGAATAAACTGATAAAATGTAAGGGTCTATTTGACACCTTTTGCTGTCTAATAATGGGTAAGTAAGCTCCGAGCCAAGTGCAGTGTAACTTAGGACAGGAAAAATCAGAGGATGGTTTTGAATGAATAATTATTGAAAGCAGTTTTAATGTTCTTACTTTTTCATTTTTGTCACGAAATTAAAAGTTTTCTTTGCAGTAAAATATAATTAATTACTTTAAAAGACAGACATTTGCCACGGGCGTAAGGTGTCGGCACTCGGAAACAATTACGGAGAATTACTGCTCCACCCGCTAGGGGTGGAGCAGTAATTCTCCCGCCGCCACCCTGCCCTTGGAAATCAGCCGCCGTGTACTCGCTGCCCAATGAATAACTTACTGTGCCCTCTTAGCTGAACGAGAGTGCGCTGGACATTCAAAATTTTACTTGCATTCTTTGTCATATTATTTCCATTTTCAGAGGGTTTGAAAGTTTTAGGTAAGCTTGCATTTGGTGTCGGATTACAATTAATTATTTACAGTATTTTGAAATGTTTTTCTTTATTTAACGAGTTTAAGTTAAATGTTTTTTAATATATTATTTACAATATTTTTCTAAAATTCCCATTTTTATTTTGTTTATTAGCCAAACTGTATTCACAGATAATATACAGCTCTTACTATACTCAATATTAAGTTTTATCAGGTTAGAAGTTGTATTTTATTAATTTACATATCAGAAACCACTTCTTCTGAGATCCAGTATGTATGGACATTTTTTGGCAAACCCCTGAATAACGATAGATCAAGAGTCAACTGAATTTATTGCTTTGTAGTAAAATATGTAATTGAAGTCTTCAACAATAGAATGAAAAATCAATTGTGAAGTTGTAATATAAATTGCAAGTTTATGCTTTCCTCTGGGAGAAGGAAACTTGATACCTTGAAAGCAGTTTTTAAGCAGGACTTTTGAAAGCATTTAATCGCAGTTACAGTGGAAGCCCAGAATACTGCAGATTCGGTTATACAGTGGGGTAGTTTATGTCCCCCAGCCTGAATAAATAAATAAGTTGAAAGCATGTGGTCTGTAGGCAGGTGGTCGAGAGACCAGAAAGTTGGGGGAGGGGGCAGAATGAGCGGTGCGCATGCACTCTACCTTCTTTCAGCACCGAGATCTATTATTTCACTGATTCATTTCAGCCAATATTGAATGTTTTTCCATATTCAGTTTCATTGGCATAGTGTGATGTTTTTGACGGAAGATTTCCTAGTGGTCCTTTTTGTATGTGATCCTATAATACCTGTTCTGCTGTTTGGTTGTAAACAGGCAAAAAAAATGTTACTGTAGCAACCTTTTCATCTTATCTGGACGTTGGACCAGTGTGGGGAAGGCGCTACCACATTTCAAGCCATATATCATACTTGCAAGTGTCCTGCTGTCACACATTTACTGGCACTTACAAGATGACATGAAATGTGCATGCATTGTTCAACGTAACACATTTAATCAATTTCAATTATTTGATGCCAAAATGTTTAACTAAAGTAAGATAAAATACACTGGAATACTATCAAAAAGGGGATGCCGACTGCTGTGGCGCATTCTGTATAAAACTGGCTTGCAATAAATACAAGGGGCTCTGTGTTAAGATTCTAGGTAAGGTAGGATTAAGTCATTTACAGGGCTATAATTAATCTACAAAATATAGCACTATTAATCATTATAATTATGATGTAGACACTTTGATTATAGTGTTTATTTAGCGGCTATATGGTTTATCTCCCCATTTTCAAAAATAAATCCTGAAATTTAAGGCGCTCCTCAAAATTTATGCTTCTAAGTCATATACAGCTCTATAATTAATCTCCTACGGGATATAGTGCTGTGTAATGATTATAATTATGATTTAGACACTGATTATAATGTATACATAGCGGCTATATGGTATGTCTTCCCATTTTCAAAAAAAATATTCCAAGCAGACGAGCTGTTGTGGAAATGGCTTAATGCAGAAAAGCCCCCTCATTTTTTGCATGCCACAAATAATTCGGGTTTTTTTTTTTTTTTTTTTTTTTAAACCTGGTGGGCAAGCAATGTGTTTCACAACACGTAGGGCACTACTAGATCCAATCTTCAGCGCAAGTATGCATTTGACCTTTGTTTAGTTTCATTTGCCGTGAGCTTCCTTTCTTCTTCTCACTTCCTCCCAACCTGTATGAAAAAGAACTCGCAGTGAACACCACCCTTGGTGGAATAAGTACGTCCTTTGCCTGGAAAAAACTTATTTTTCCCACCCTTGAGTGCTGTCAAGTTCAGTGATGCCAAGAGGCCAGTATTGTTTTTAAAATGTTTAAAATTAACAAATTATTGTATCAGAATAGTGAACTTAGATGACATTTTATATAACAGTGTTATATGCAGTGCTTGTCAGTCAAGGCAACGTTTCGGGACAGTAAAGTAGAAGCTTTCTTAACATACTGCACATGGGTGGGAGCAGAAGCTGCAGTGTTTATCAACTTGGTGCAAACCTCATAGTTTCTGTTTACACAGTCGTACCATGTTCACAAGTTGTATTATGGAATTTAGTAGGTACTCAAATTTGTGTAATGTATTCATTGCCATCAGTCGGTGACAGCCACCTGCTTCGCTATGGCAGGATTTACAATAGCTCATTGCAGCCATCTGTCCGTTCTCCGCTCGTCCATCATATATTTGCCCATCTCCAAGCCTAGTGATTTACAACCAAATTTTGTATGTCCATTGTAAGTTCATTGCTGCAAACTAATACAAACAAAACTGTTTAAAAGAAGTAGTAGAAAAAATTTTCCATTAGAAGTAAAGAATTATTGGCAGTATTGTGTGTGTTTAAATACAAAAATGCAAGTACACATAAATAACAAAATTAGTGGTATTTAAAAAAGAATTTTTAATAACATAAGAATAGTTTTGTTACATTTGCTATTTCACAGTAGAAACTCATATTCCCGACGTGATTAACATTTTTTCTTCAGCAAAAGTGTATCATCATTGCAATTTACAGCTACATAAACAAACATATGAAAACAAAAACAAGCAAAACAAAACATTGCACACACTACACAGCCATCTAAGGAACTTTGAATGAACCAATTTCCAAAAAGAAGAGTTTAGAAGGTTGTAATTCCATCCGCCTATCCATTAAAAGTTAAAGCTTGCCAAGGTTTTGACGGATGGATGGAGAGAATTAATGGACATCTCTGATTGGCTGTTAGTCACGTGATTGATGGACAGATGACGGACGGACAGGTGCAACAGGTTGTTTTAAATCCTGCCTATGGCTACGGCAACACATTGCATCAAGCTACAGTGGATTCTCGAAAATTCATTTTTCAGTAGACCAATAAAGAAAAACTAAGCATGTAGGAAAATAATGAATGCAGGCTTGGATTTTAGACCTGAGAAATTACATACATAATCTCAAAATATATGTTTGTTTTAACCAACAGCGTAAAAATGTCATTAAAAACAGTTTAGTCATGCAAATTTATGATCAAATATTTACTTTAAATTAAAAACTTTACTTCTTGAAACTGAGCAAAGTTGATATTTTATTTTAATTTGCCCAGTGTTTCATCGTTGGTTGAGCCATGCTCAATCCCTCATTTAAAATTGCCACAACTTATTTATTTAAAACAATTTTTGCCAACCATTACTTGCCGAGCTGTTTTCAAACCCTTATGATATTATCTAAACCCACAACCAATAGTTACCAATAATAATCATGCCGTTAAAATACATTATCTTCCATATATAACCTTATGCCAAATTCAATTTACAACATCATCATATAAGAAAAACATGTATTGTAGTCAGTAGAACACGAAATTGTACCAGTTGTCGACTAACTGTGTTGTTTTGTATTCACATAGTGATAAAAAATTATTGATGCACTCAATCTTTGGTGAATGTATACCATCAGTTTTAAACAGACGTTACGGGGAAACAAACAATGTACTATCTGTGAATGTGGTCAGGAATTAGCATTGTTTATATGGGAATTTTGATGGGACCAAAATAAATTAACTGGAAATACCATAAAACGTATGTTAATAACAGGAACAAATAATTCAGAATCCACTGTATTGTGAAACCAGAAAACCAGCATAAATAGTGATTCACAATAGTTTGCTCATAAATATAAACCACTATAACCACAAAAAAAATTGCCCAGACTGTGAATACCATCTCTGTTTGAAGTAACAGAAAATTACTGGAAAATTACACGGACATAGTAAATCATTAAAATATGGTGGGAATAGCCCACTAGGCTACTGATCATATGCAGTATAAAAAGTAGACAGAATGCACAAGTACTCACAAGGCAGTACCCATGGACACGCGCGCATGAACATACATAACATCCCGCACGTACTGGCCAGACAAACCCATTTTCCATGCAGATTAATTATAAATATTAAAAATAACACCACAGAAATGGTAAGTATTAACCAGTAAGTAATCTTACTATCTATTTCCTGCCATCTGAAAAATCTTGTTTGGGCAAAAATTGTGGTACAAGGCCAGTGTGATGTTATATTACACTGTACACACACATGAAGTTAAGCACACACAGAAAAGTGTCCAAATTATTTTTGACAATGTGACAAATGTTTACTATTCTGCAGCATAAAATTTTCAGCACCAAATTCAAAACATCAATTTTTCTTAAAGCATTTTTTACTTAGCTCACTCACTCCTTGGTGGCCTGATAAGTGCAAGTTTTGCATTGTTAAACTTTGTAAAACTGAAGTTACACCGTGGTTTGTGAAAGAAGTGCATAGTTAGCTGACACATTTTATTAGTTATTAGGTTGCCTTGCTAACAAAAAAAAAATTGTTCTTGTCTAGTGAGAGAAAAAATTAAATGGTGATAGACATTAATATTTTGAACATTAAACTTGACAAACAAGTTGTAAGTTTTCTAAGGGAGCCTGCATCATCTGCTTGAAACGAAAACCATAATGTATAATAATTTCTTTATTCCAGCCATGGATTGTACAGCACAGATAGTGATAAAAATCACTCTTTGTGTAACCAAACGTGTTGAAATCCAAACAAGTATTGGTCTTTTTAAAAGTATGTGAGTTAAGGTTGCAAGCAGACTGCTAGGCTACCAAAAATATGTAAAAGGAGAGGAATTCAAGTACTCACAGTGTAGTACTTGTCGACAGGCGCACACACACACAAATGATGACACATTTTCCTCGTGGTTGCACAATTGCGGCATTTTGCTGGCTAGGGTAGCTTCATCAGGTGGCGAGTAGTAGGACCCTGCAGAATGGAAGAAGGGTGCTGTTGGTAGTAAACCTAGTGGCCAGATGGCAAACTAGAGTGCAGCGGGGAAATTGAAAATTTTTCGGTATAGCTGATGAGTGTGGTTTGGAGCTGCCTGGATTTTTTCATAAATTTGTGATCTAATTTCCGGCATCTGAGTTCTGAGCTATTGCTTGAAGGTGTTAGGGCTATCACAATTCTGGCACTGTAGCAGTAATCAGCATGTGCTGCAACTGGTTTGTCTTGTTGGTCATGGATGTGACCAGCTATGGCTTATTTAGTGTCTGCTCTGTAGTCATTCTCTCTGCCTGAGTATGTTGTTGGTGAGGCCCATGTATTTTGCATTATATTGTTGGCACTGTAGCTGACAAATCAGATTTTCTGCTGCACAGTTATAGTTGCCTTGGACTGGTTGTGAAATCTGTATGGGCTGCTTGCACTAGCTGCCTAATTAGGTAAAGCCCACTGAAACTGATTAGGTTAGGGTTGACCAAAGTGGTCATGGATGTGGGGTCCCTGGCTTGGTCTAACTGCCAAGGCTGAACTGTATGCAGTTATGCCCCTTGTTGGATGCCATGAAAACCCTTCCTCCCTCTACCTACATTTGATGCACGTCCGGTTTGTGTGATTCCTGGCTAAGGATTATGCTCTACACGTTGGGCTAACAAGAAGAAGGCTTTGACAGATGACTAGGGAGACCAAAGGTATTTTTAATTTAGCTAAATAGGTTTTGACATAAGAAGCCTTGATCATGGTCAATTTTATGTTTTTATGCAGCGATACTAGTATTGCAAAGTATATGGGGAAAATAGACCAGGACCTAGGTTTCTAAGGTGCCCGGCCGGTATATAGTCGACCTGGTAGGTTGTCTGGTGGGCACAAAATCATAGCCCACTGTCACAACCCTATGCTTCGTCTTACATAGTACCTTAGCTTTGATGGGAAGAAGGGTGCTGCTCCTCAGTGCTGGATTCATGCTGCTGATGAGTGGTTGATCTGGTGCTGACTGTGAGATGTGTAGGGGTGACACTGTCCTGGACGTATAGACTCTTGTAGAGGTGTCCTTAACCAGGGTCAGTCAAGGCCTTGGGGTATATCTACCTCATGCAAAATGGCCTCTGATAGGGTTCTGCCTATCAGGTAGTTTGATTAAAGGTGGAAATAAAGGGCTTGAAGAAGCTGTCCCTAAAGGGGTTACTTAAGCTTTCTCCCTTTCTAGAATTTGTAAAGCCTTCTTTAAATTTCTCCGTACACCACCTTTGCGTGTACTTCCGGGGTACCCAGACTTGTGACATGACGCAACCTGTGCTCTTTCCATCTGGCTCTTGCGAGCTGTGGGCAAAGCATGTCACTTCCTCGCTGAGATACACGGATGTGGTATCCACAGGAGATTGATCACGCCAAAGTGATTCCAGCCCCAATCCAGCTATGTGAGCTGCGTTGGCGGAGTATGAAACACTTGGTCTTGTCAATTCTCATAGTGGAGGAGTAGAGTATGTAGGTGGTTTTGTGTGCAGCCGAAGGTCTACCTGCTGACACAGCTCAGTTTGTCTCTTAACGGTTTGTGTTTTTACCTTGATGGTTTACGCGTGTGCTGGATTTTCCTCTAAGGCGTAGTTACGTTTACCAAAAGTAAGGGAGGCTTACTCAATTACACACAAAGAGAAATGAAAACACTCAAGAAATACGTTTAAAAATACAATTGATATTGGATGTGTTTAGAAAACAGGGTGGTTCCGCATTAGCTCCTATAAATTATACGAAGTTAATCGTAACCTTAAAATCCATGTGAAGGCGATCTGGGCAAGAGCTAGGTGTATTGTTTGGGTGAATTAAACTGGCAAGCAAAAAATCTAACAATAACATATTTGACAGCCCCTATCAGGGTTTGTTCTTAAGGAGCCTAGGGAAGGATAATTGACGGGGTAGCAACACCCTCCAGTGGGCTGGAGAGGTCTAGAAGGGACGACGACATGACATGCTTCCAAGGGTGGTTGCTGGTAGTTACCAGGAGGTGGGGTGGTAGGTAAGAGACGTCTTCAGGAGTCTCAGGTATGGTGGATTCTCCCAGAAGCTTGGGATCTGCGGTGGCTGCAGAAAGAAGGCCAGCGGCTACTGAAGGTGTTGAGCTTCTTGTTGGCTGGTGTCTTCGGCTGGGTTGAGATTTTGGCCCTTGCGAGTGGTGGAGGAGCAGAGACTAGCTAAGGGGGGCTAGTCCTTTTATATTGTAATCAGGCAAAGAGCCTGGAGCTGCAGAGTACAGGGGAAGGTAGCCTCGTTCTCAGGGGTGAAGACTTCTGCTACTGAGGTGGTGGTGTTCAATTTTTATCTCCCCTGCGGGAGGCATGATCCTTTCTTATAACCAGTGTTGGAGGCTGGAGCTGCTGGAGTAAACTGGGTGCTGCCTTCCAGTGGTGAGCTGTGGTACTAGCGTGACCTTTGCAGGAGTTTTCCAGTGTGTCAGCCAACAGTACAATTCTACACCGAGGGGGAAGGTGGGGGTTGGCGTTGGCCTGGCAGCTTCTTGGAGTTTCTGGCTTTTTGTGATAAAATATGGTACGTGCTGATAAAAACTGCTTATTATCTTCTTTTTTTTTTTGTAACAGGTATACAACAATTTCCAGTTGCTGTACTTGACTTCCAATGTTATCAATTGCCATCTTATACTTTTGGAAATGAGTACTTATATATGCTGATGCTAGAAGTAAAACAGCAAAGTTCCAGTACTAAATTTTCACTATCAAAATAGCACACTTTTAAGGAGGTCAATTAGTGGTGTACAAGGAAAACGTTCAAGAACTTTATTGTATTTATTTGTGCGTCACCTCTGTCAGTGATTGGTCTATGCACATGTCAATAGTATGGTGAGATGCTGCAGTCAGTATCTGAAGTTTGAACCACAGTTTCAGAACTCTGCAAAAATATTATGCACCCTCCTGACATAAGCAGTTCTGTTCATGAGTTGCTGATGGTGTAAATTAAATTTATTCTGAAATTTTGTTTGATATAGTCCTGCTATGGCTTGTAGGTAACTGTACCAAGTTCTTTTGACTTATCTGATCCCTTTCTTTACCACAGTCAAAGTTGTACTGGTTGTAACAAATCTGCAAACTTTTTTTCTCAGTGTTACTCTGTTGAATTTGGTTTCTTACTGTGATCCTATTGTTGCATACAAACTACATATCTACTTGTATGCCATGCCTGCCTAGCTTTGTAAACTTATTTCACATAATTATACTTCTATAGTCTTCTGTGCTGTGCAATATACCATATACCATGTTTCTTACACTGTCTACTTACAGTAACTTTACAAAATTATCAAAGTATAAAAAAAAAATTGTGGTGTTAATAGATTTTAAAGATTGTAAAGTTATTGTAGGTGCACACACAATTAAAGTAATTAAGTTCTGTATGTTAACAATGTAATGTGTTTGCTAGCGAAAATTAAGTGTACAATTGAGATGTTAACTGCTAATTATTATTATTATTAATGTTTACAATTTTTTTTGTGCAATGTAGTATGGCTGTGAAAATCATTTTTATTGCTAAAAACTATGGTTTGACCATTTTATATATTACTATGTTGTTTATTGTTTACCGAGAATTTTTTCGTGTGAACATTAAGTGTTTTTTTTTTTTTTTTTTTTTTTTTGTATTGTGTTTTGGCAGGTTATTTTTGTAATTAATTCTTCTGCTAATGAAAATAAACCTTACAATTTCTTTTCTATTCATGCAACATTTGTGACTGCTGTTTGTGTTTTGAATTGGTTCAGTGGCATACACAGTTATTAGCAATGTAAGTTAACATTCTCTCTCCAGTTCTTGGCTACCTAATTTATTTACTCTTTCAGCTAGTGTCTAGGGCTACCGTTTTGTGAATTTTTATATCAAACAGACTAAGTGATTTCTAGGAAATATCACCAATTTTTTTCTCGTGTAACCTGAAACAGGCAACCTGAAAAAAAAACACACACAGAAAATACACAACCTCCAAAAGTTGCAGTGTGTTTATGGGAAACAAAAGAAAAACTCATACTCTTAGCTACTTTTCGTTGCATAAAATATTAAAAAATACGCTTTACAAACAGATATATGTGTTGTGTTCATAACCTTGATGCCTATCCAGATATTGTGTGTCAGGGTATTGAGCCGTTTCCCTTTTGGCATGTTATACAGACACCTCGTCTGTACTCTAGGATTGGGACTGTTAACTCTTCCGTACCTCTGGTCATATCAAGGGATTTCGAGGCATAAGGGTTTTGGTAGGTGGGGAGAATAGTCCTCTGGAATTGGCTGACTCTATAGGTCTCACGTTTAAGCATTCCTTACTGACGTGGTCTCTCTCTGCTGAATAGTCGACTCTCGTTCTATCATTATTCAGAGGACTGCCAAAAAATCCGTACATGTGGGATTTCAGTATATGAGGGTTCTGATATAATACATCAATAAAATAAAACTTCTAACCTTATAAAACTTCATGTTGAGTACAGTAAGATCTTTACATTATCTGTGAATACAGTTTAACTAATAAACACAATAAAAAATTTTAGAAAAAATATTATTGTAAATAATACATTAAAAAAACATTTTACCTAAACTCATTTAAATAAAAAAAAATAACATCTCAAAATACAGTATATAATTGATTATAATCCGACACCAAATACAAGCTGACCTAAAACATTAAACCCTCTTAAAATTGAAATAATATGACACAGAATGCAAGACAAATTTTGAATGTCCCACGTACACTCATTCAGTAACAGCGCAGGGAGAAGATATAGATCGGGCAGTGTGCTCATGGCTGCCGCTGGAGAAGGCGTGACTGCGGGCGGCGGGAGAATTACCCCTCCGCCGCCGCTACTTGTTGCCAAGTGCCGACACCTTGTGTGTGTAACAAATGTCTGTCTTTGAAAGTAATTAATTATATTTTACTGCAAAGAAAACTTGTAATTTTGAGACAGAAATGAATAAATAAGGCGATTATAATTTATTTCTTCACTCTTTAATATTTAATCATTCAAAACCACATTGTCTAATTTTCCCTGTCGTAATTTACACTGCACTCGGCTCGGTGCTTACCTAACCATTATTAGACGGCAAAAGGTCAAATTGAACAGGTCCTTGCATTTTATCAGGTCATTCAAAAGATGCGTGTCTATTGAAATAAATTAACATAAATCTTCCGATTTCCCCACAGAAGTTACTTAAAATGAATTTTACACTTATAATACAAGTCGCGCTATGTTTAAACAATTTCTGGTGATAAGGGGAGTTCAAGTACATATATGCTTCTGGGCATATAATTTTATTCGCGAAGATACTACACCTTGATATAAATAAATATTATGTTTTAAAATCATTTTAGCTTTACGCCAGATACAATAAAACACCAACCTTACACAAGAAAAAACACTTTTAATCACGAAAGGAAACATCTTTTCAAATAATAATTTCTCTTTAAAATGTTTTGCATAACATTTTCAGGTGAAACCATTTGCTTTGAGCGATGTATGATCTTGATAAAATTAAGGTCACCAGGCACACTTTATTTGCTCTGCTGCCGGCGGGCAGCGTGTGGAGGTAAGGCAAGTGAAGCGGGCGTGACAGAGAGAGAGAGGGCATGCTTTATCTTTTGCTCATCAACAACTTCCTCTCTCGGTGGCTGGGTATGTGAAGGGAAGGGGGGAAAGTGTGTGGCTGAGAGACACACAAAGAATGGTGAGAGAGAGGACGCTAGGTTGCCATGCTCGTTGCTATGGGTAACCACTTCCCCTCTTGTCAGGGGAAGTAGCCAGCCAGACACTCTCGCCGCATGGCCACAGTGTCAACAGACGTGTTGAGAAGACGAGACATTAGACAGCGCACCGCAGAGCGGTTATAAACGGTGCCACGCGTGACGTATTTCACATCCAGTTACTAAACATTTGCATAAACAACCAGCTTAAAAAACAATAGTTGCTGGAAAATATTAGGTGAAGGGACCCAAAATATACGTTGATCGATGCTCCATACAATAAACTATACAAGCTGTTTATGTTAACATTATTTACATAGGGATTTTGCCAGACCACAAGAAATTGATGGTGAATGCGGTTTATCAATACATGCAATAACGATACATTGATAGTCGACGTATACAAATTGCCTGCCTTGGGATTATGTTTTTTCAGAAATGGCCCATTGGCTGCAGACACCTCGAGATCTTTGTGGGTGGTTGGAAGAGCCCTGATTAATATTGAGGGGGTTCATAGGCCAGTTTTTGTCATGCAAGCATGGAAAGCTCCCTTTACTTCCTGCATATCACCTGAGATGGGTGTCCCTGTGGTGTTGACTTTTGGGTTTCTTATTCTGCGACGACTTTACCCTTCCCTTCTCCTCATTTGGAGAAAAGCATCTGTAGGAGGAATAGTTATTATTATTACAGGGATCTCCCTGTGGTAACGCAGAAGTGTAGCATTGTTCCCCTTCCGTGGAAGATCAAGTTCAGGTAGACACCTTAGTATAAAGATTATGGTTAGTCTGGGACAAGGAGATGGGGGATAGGAGCTTGCAGCTGTTCATGCTCTGTCATTCCAGTCCCTGGTGACCTTTGACCTTGAAAACAGAAAAAATCCAAAAAAATGTTTTAAAAATGTATTAAACATTATTATAAATGTATTAAGACTTTTATTTAAAAGTTATAAAATTTAAATTTTGAATGTTTGTGCTCACAGGGAGCAGGAGCCTACTAGGTGCCATGTTGGATGTTTGTGACCTTGACCTTTGACATTGACCCCCATTACCATGACTTTGGATGACCTACTATCGAAATAAATGCTAAATTGGTTTAAAAATTCCCCGAAAAATCATACAAACTGCTTAAAATTATTTTTATAATATAAAAAATTTTATTAAACATTTATTTAAAAATTAAAGTTTGGAATGTTTTGGCTTAGAGGAGACGAGGAACTGGAACAGACCAAATTATTTTTAAAACTGAAATTTCCAGAGGTCCCCCACAGCACCATGTCCAGCAGATGACTGACCACCTCCAATAAATCACATTGTATTAACATTCCCCTTTCCAACCCACTCACATTTATCATTCTGACTAATGCACTCCACCCACCATATTGGTTTTTTCGTTTGTCATTGTTTACATTTTCAATATCTACATGGCACTAATGACTCCAGCCAACATGTTAGATGTCGATGACCTTCACCTTGACCTCTTATCTGTGACCTTGACTTTGTGCACATGACCTAGGATAACCTGGCACCAAAAATAACTTCTAAAAACTTATATAAAATCCAAAAAATCCCAAAATAATATAAAAAAATTAATGAAAGGCTTGTTTTTTCATCAATCTTCAATCAATCCCGCAATCTTTTGATTAATCAGCACCGTAATATTTCAATCTTTCCATCATTCTTTCAATCTTCCCATCAATCTTTCACTATCTTTCTATAAATCTATCACAATCTTTTCACCAATCTTTTGCAATTTTTCTATCAATCTTTCACAATCTTTCCTCTGGTCAATCCCAATCCTTCGATCAATCCTTTGGTATGTCCCCCACCCATATGTATATAAATTACATTTGTTTGCCAACTGTGTCCACATTTGTACATGATGACAGACTTAATGTTTTGTATGCATTCAACTATCCATGTATTTTTATACTAAAGTCTTTATCATCATTCTACAATAATCCCTCGCCAAATGCGGTATCTTGAAATGTAGTTTCAGTTATGCGCTGATTTGTTTTTGGAGACCTTTTCTCCAACCACGGTACAAGTTTCTATTATCCACGATTTTCAGTCTCTGGAAAACTAGCTGTTACTGATGTTAGTGGTCGCACATTTCTCAACCTCCCATCATAGACTTTGACATTTGTTGTCCCAAGGAACGTGAAGCAATAAATTTCTTCATGCCAGGGAGTTGCAGACCGGGTCAGTGAGAATTCTTTGTCCTAGTCACATACCACCGCCTCTGCCTTATCCTCCCTATTGTTTTTTGTTTCTGTCATCCATCCTGTTTTGCTGTAAAAACAGCGGCACATTGCAGACTAGTTTCTTAATCAGTGTGTGTGTGTGTGATAACTTCAAATTTAATTCTTTAATGTAATTTTTTTAATGGGTTTTTTTTTTTTAGTTAAAGTGCGCCCATGGCTACATAAGGTGCTAATTTTTTATGGTGAGAAATTTTTTTCCCTTGCAATGTCAATTTTATGTGTAAAGTGAATAGCGGTAAATGTGTGCAAATAAAATGTGTCCTTATATTACCATATTTTAGCGCATAAGGCCGTGTGGGTGTATAGGCCACATCAGAAGACCACGCAGCATGCCAGTCATGCATATAGCCCTCTGCATGAGCAACAGCTGAGCGGCACTCAGGCGGCCCTGACAACCAGCATCACCACCTACCTCACAGATCAGCCCAAGGATCTACGCACTTGCCCAGATACGTGCACTCGACACTGTTTTCGCTGCTAGCCGCTCATACGAGTGATTTAATTTTGAATATGTATCTTCGTATCTACTATCAATAAATAAAGTGCTGTGTTCTGCTTCAAATGTAAGGCATCTCCAACAGTATGTTTAGTTACTGTTTAGTGCGTAATACATCCAATTTTCTAGTAATGAAATGCCAAATAGTCGCCCGACTTAACCTGCACCCCTTTTCCCAACAGAAGCTTGTATTCTTCTACCATGGTTTTTTCAAGCATGGTGTTCTTAAAAAATGTATCCCCTATGGTTGGCGAGCAATTACTTTATATGCAGATCTTTCTGTTAATAGTACAGTGCTCATAGCACCACTTGAAAGTTGTAAGGGAGGAAAAAGGATAACACACACAAAAATATAGAAATAAAAGACCCAATTATTTTATAATACTAATTTATTATTATTTGGTAATTACTATTTCATAAGAGAGCAGTTCATCACATCATGCGATATATTCCAGAACTTTCAGTTTACTAATGATTGAAGATATATATTATAATGTGCATGAGATCCCCATGTTTTTTTGCTGGTCAGTCTCATATCCGTGTATTAACAAGTACATTCAGGTCTTCGGGTAGTAGGTAACCAGTATTCTCTGCGTCTTCTGCCTTCTTCGTGTCGCTCATTGCAGTGAATGTGTTGGAGGGGTGTGTCAGTGTATTGAGAAAATCACCATTATCCTCTTCAACTGTGTCACTGTGTTCATGTTCATTTTCATCAATGCTGTCTTTATGATTATCTTCACCTTCTGTTTTCCATTCTATGTTAAATTTGCTTTTCTGTGTAACAGGTGTTTGTCTGATTATTATTTAGAGCCGACGTCTATTTATTGTGAAGTTCGTCAACTTCACGCAAAAGTCTTGCAAGTGTACATTCTGCACAAACCGACTCTACTGCACTCATTCCATCTTTAGTATTAACTGTCTCGTCATAATCACCTGTCGAATTAGTTCCCATTGATCCATCGATGCAGCAAGATGTATTGCTGGCAACACTTACCGACTCCCAGTAGACGAATCCTTGCAGATCTTTGTATGTTCTTTCAATGTATCACCTTGCACAGATTGCATGGGACCAATGTGGTAATGCTTCATCGTGCCAAAAGGACTCTTCATACAGGCCTTTCTCTTATACTGTTGAGCCTTTTGACCATAGGTGAAAACTCGATCACAGTATTGGCACTTGTGACAACCAGTTAACAATAATGCAGGTTGTGGCTCCATGATCATTGAGGTCAAAGGCAGGTCTTCATATTCACAATTCATCTTCATGGTATAATGAGAGAGCACTTCCAATATTATGTTCACCTCACAATGTCAGAACGTCAACTGTCATTTTTTCTATAGAAATGTGGTTCTTTTTACAGCAAGAAGCCTAGCTTGTGCCCACAAAAGGCCTTCCATCATAAAATTTATATATAAAAAAAATTAGAGCACTCTCAGAAAACCCATATTTTCATTCGCCCCAAAAGAAAATGTGCAGGTACTTAAATAACAATGTGATATTTAAATATACTTGTATGCGTATGTGTATATAAATATAGAAATTTAAAATAATTTTATATTCCATATTCATATACAAATACATAATTATGTATATGAGGGCAGTTCATCACATGATGTGATGAACTGCCCTCTTATGAAATTGTAATTCCAAAATAATAATAAATTAGTATTATAAAATGTTTTTTCTTCTTCTTCTTCTTTATTATTGTGTATTGTATCCTTTTTTCCTTCACAACTTTAAAGTGCTGCTATGAGCACTCGACTCTTAACGGAAAGATCTGCATATAGAATGACAATAAAGACTTGAGTATAAAAATGCATGGATAGTTGATTGCATACAAAACATTAAGTCTGTCATCATGTACAAATGTGGAGGCAGTTGGCGAACGAATGTAATTTCTATACATATGGATGGGTGACAAACCAAAGGATTGATCGAAGGAAAGATTGCGAAAGGTTGATGGGAAGATTGAAAGATTCATGGAAAGATCGAATTATTGTGGTGCTAATTTATGGAAATATTGTGAAATTAATCGAAGGATTTATGAAAAAACAAGTCTCTCATTAATTTTGTTGTATTTTTTGGATTTTATAGAAGTTTTTAGAAATTCTTTTTGGGTTCTAGGTCATCCAAGGTCGTAGTAATGGTTTCAAGATCAAGGTCATCAACATCCAACTTGGCGGGCGGGTGATGTCACAACATGGCAGCCGGTCGGCTCTGTCTCCCTTCCCCTCTCAGCACACACATTCAAAATTTTAATTTTATTAATTTCAAATAAATTTTTTTTTTTATATATATTTTGGATTTGTTTTGGGTTTTCAAGGACATAGGTTAGGGTTAACGGCAACATGGCGGACAATATGGCCACCAGAGGACCAGAATGACTGAGAATGAACAACTCTGAGCTCTTATCCTCTATCCCCTTGGCCCAGACTTCCCATAATCATTCTACTCACCTTGCCATTCCCCAAACCTCTGCACTCAGCAGCAAAATGTGGTGGAATGTACAAAGATAAATGGATAGGCTCAATGTCTGCCCTTTACCTATCTGTGCCAGGATTCCCAGTCACACCAACCATCCAGACTCCAACACCCGGCGGCAAATGGTGGTGTGCTGGATTGGGTGTGGTGAGAGTAGCTTGTAATTTCCTATGTGTAACCTAATTCTGGCTTTGGGGTACCATACACGACAGTCGTGCCCAAAGGACACAGGTCGAACCAAGACAGACTGAACAGCCACATCCCCTCCCCACCCTTGAGGTGCAATTATTTTGTTATTGCCCAAGTGTGTATGTGCACATGCATGCACACGCGCGGGCACACTTGGAGGCTCATATTAATAAATTTAAAGCTTGCTATTTGCTATCCAAAGAACCTATTCACTAACTTTTCAAGCTGACCTAAACATCCAGGATAAGGTCAACAGTTGTTCTATTTACATTGGGCTTTTCAGGGACAGTTCAATCGCCTTATTTGGCATGCTACGAACCTTAACTTAAGGTCTACTATGGGAGGTGGTTTTGGCTCGCTGTTGACCTTAACATGTTCATAAAATGGTGGATTTCTTGTGATTGAGGTTGATTCTCACGTGGAAAATGCATAAAGAATAAATGTTTCAAAAAGTCCTAAATCCTCTTCACTTTCAACAATAGATGATAATATATTACTATCATTATGACAGATATATTGTATGTTATGTTCAAGATATCTTATTAAATGTCTGTATGAAAGCTATATTAAACTGTTTCATCTTGATTCTGCACATTATAAAATGTGTTTCCATTTGATATGAAATTACTTTCATTTGACACGTGATGCTATCTGGTGCTGGCTATGGCTATGTTACGGCAAGAATCTAGTTTTTATTGTGCAGGTTGGTCGCACAAGGGTTATGCTGGCTAGTTCAAACTTATTTGCTGAAAGGGGTCGGACCAGTGTACAACATGGGTCGGGTGGCCTGACGGCTGACAGTAGTTTCTGGTTGTGCTGGAGGAGCCGGTGGAACCCCAGGTATTGCTACGGCTGGGACTGCTGGTGCTGGTCCGGGCTGAGTTGGTGCTGGGGTTGTAAATGCCATGTATTTGCGGCTGTTCGGGTGGACCGCAATCTGCCTGTATTCAGACTGCATATCTAGGATACTGAAGATTTCGGCCTCCCCTATATCTCTTTGCAAGTGTTATAGGTTTATTGCTGGTAATGCTATGGATGAGTAATGTTATTCAACTCCTTATAGTTCACGCAGAAGTGCAACTGGCTATTTTTCTTCAGAACCAGGACTACTAGTGAATTACATGGAGAATTCAACGGCTCGAATATCCCCTGTTCCTTCATTTCTTGCACCTGTTGCATTATCATATGTCACCTCCTGGTGGTGGTGGTAGTGGTCCAGATCTCGTGTTTAATGCTCCAGGTTTGGTGCAATTGCCCTACTTGTCCAAACTGCTGGCATGTTCATCTAATATGTCTCAATTGCGTAAATTGTGGCTTTCCTAGCTGGTGGTTTATTTCTTCCAGGTGGGTGTGTGGCAGGACCACTGCTGCAGGACTGTGTTCCCAATTTATCATGACCCTATTCTTGTCTACCGGGTATACTCTCCCTTACCCGTGATATAAGATACATTGCTGTTGGTTTAGCCAAGGGTGGCATAAAATCACACTTTCAGTGAGGTCTGGCGAGCTACAAATTCAGCTGGGTTGGAGTGTTTGTACAGGTTAACCATGAGTGTGGTACGCCCCTCTACTTTAAGGATGGCTTCATGCTGGGCCATTCACACTACATGTGTTTGTGGCCGAAGTGATGCCCTTTGTTGTGGGGTCAGAACGTAACTCTGCACAAAATTTTCTGTTGCGGCTGAGTCTAGCAGGGCAAGTATTTTATTCCCATTGATTTCCACTTCAATATGTGGCGCTTCTGGGGGTTCACTTTCTTCCTTTAATCTCTGGAGGATGGGCCCTTCGTTCCCGGTGGTGGCAGCCCGCTTCTCACCCTAGTTAGGGGGTTTCCCGGCTGGCACCTCTGCTGTGTCTCCCTCACTTGCCCGCCCCTGGCCTTACTGCTGGACAGGGCAATCCCGGTTGAAATGCCAGTCCGGGCAGTACCACCACTGAGTTAAGAGAGGAGTGGGTGGTGGCATAGGAGGGGTGTTTCCTTTTCTTTCTCTTTTCAGGTTCTGCTTGTCTTTCACATGGCTTATCGAGTGCTACCTGTGATTTAAATTTCTTTCAGACTCTCTGTACCTATTCTACTAATTACTCAATTGTTTACGGTTTCGGAATTTGAATAAGGTTGCGTAATCGAGGAAGCAGCATGCGGGCAATATTTCAAACGCAGCTTCCTCTGTTTCTGACAGGTATACTCTCTGCTACGGCTGGACTTTCCGCCGGATGAATATTTCGGCCTCTTCCTCGGCAGGCTGGGTTCGACCGTAAAACTCTGTATTGAGGTGGGCGACAACTTCTTTCCCGGGAAATTGCATAGAAAGATGAGAGCAAATCCCAACCCCATTCTGTTAGGAATTGTCCATACTTGCCCCACCACTTGTGAGCTTTGCTCCATACTTGCTGGTGGGCACGTCTCACCCACTGTTTGGTAGGCACCTCATGTTCCTTGAACTCCTTTTCACATCCAAGGGTGAAGGCGAGCGGGTCCTCGTTCGATCGTCCGGTAAACTGGAGTAACTGGGGCTCGTTGGCACAGCAGGTAGTGATTGGGCTAATCCTATATCTGGAGTTACTGCGGTGGTATTCAGCTGTGTGTTGACATGCCTCACAGCGTTAGACCAATCCTAGACATGTTATCTGTTCTCTGGCCATCCTACGCACGTGTTATGAAATGGCTGTGTGCACATTATGCAGTGTACCATGTTGATTCTGCAGCCTGTGCAGGTTACTCAGCTGCAGAAGGCAGACTGGTGGACTCTGCAGCCATTGCATCTGTATTGCAATCCATCGGCAAATCGTACTTCATTCACCCAGTGCAGGCATGAATAACGGAACTTGTGATAGTGTGCGCATATTATAGTATTGATCCCTGTGCCAGGACAAGTGGCTGTATGGCACCTATGGGGTTTGGCTTCAGCCATTATGACTTCTTGCTGGTCTGATTGGCTTAATTCTCCGTCTGACATCTTTGAGTGGTTTTGGTGCCACTGGGCTATTCAGGACTCCCTAAAGTCCGGTAACTGGCTCGTTCTGGGTGTCCAGCTAGCTTCTAGTATTCACGGGTCATGCCGGTCTAGTTTTGCAAAGTTGCGTAGGCCCTATGTTAGGCACCATGATAAACTACATTAGCTTTTCATGACGTATGATGCTATCTGGTGCTGACTGTGGCTACATTATAGCAAGAAGTTAGTTTTTACTGTGCAGGCTGGTCATACAAGGGTTAAGCTGGCTAGTTCGAACTTATGTGCCAGTAGGGGCCTGACCAGTTTACAGTGTGGGGCGGCTGAGTACAAAATCAAGACCCACCTTGGTTACATGTTGGGTGGTGTGATCAGCGGTCCCCTGTTTACCTATACCGTTCAGTTCAGCCCTGGCACTGGGCGAGTAGGCTAGTAATAGTTTCTGGCTGAGCTGGAGGAGCCGGCAGAACCCTGGGTACTGCTAGGGCTGGGACTGCTGGTCCTGGCTGAGCTGGTGCTGCATCCATTGCAGTACCAGGGGCAAGACAGGTTCTGCGGTACTTCCTCTCCGGTACGAAAGGTGGCGACAACTGGGTGTGGGGTCCCTGGCATCTTTCGGGGTGCCACAAAAAGAGAGGGGGAGCGAGCTGGGGGTGAAGCCCCACTAACTTGCAGGTGGCTTGAGCTCGGTTCCAGGGGTTATCTTGCAGAATGCCTGAATGGATGGGGTGCAGCTCCAGGCAGTTTTGTAGGTTGCAGTGGCCTTCCTCTCCTGCAAATCCTTACCACCCATTTTGGTGTAAGGTATGGAGGGGTGCTATGGCTTGCCACACAAGAGGAGAGCAGGCGATTTTGGTCCCTAAAGCAAGGATCACATGTTGCAAGATTTCATACAAGAATGCCAACTAAATTGCATGCAAAACGAGTTCACATGCAGTTAAATAAGACGGCTACTGTCTAGCATCAAAATTAGTTGAAATCGCTGGTGAGTACCAAACAGCCAAGGTATCATAAAACAAAATATGAAGTTGCTTACCACAACAAGGTATTTGTTTCATAGTTATCCCTACAATATATAATTGTTATTTTATTCTCAGCAAACTGTCTAAACTTCAATCCGTGCTTTAAAGTTATTTTCCAGCAATGTTATATTTCCCTGTATTCCTCTTTGCACACCTCAGATTATGATTTTCTTTTAGTCTATGGTTGAGTTTACAACAGATCACATGACCAGCACACAAGGACCAATAGGATCGCAACTTGCATCGCCTTGCACAAGAACTTTTGCAAGAAATTCTCGTGCAAGGTCGGCATCGCACGCAACATTGGTACTCATTTTGCATCGTGTGATCCCTGCTTAACTAATAGTGTTCTGCCAAAGCGGCGACCGGGCCGACGCAAAGCCGTACCGTTACCCCAACCCACAAAACAAGCAGTAAGGTGGAGGTCAGATTTACTCGGAGTCGTTCCAACACTACGGATGGGCTGATGCCACGTCCATCGCATCGGCGGCATCTGAACAATATTTGCCAATTATTATTCATTGATTAGCACCCAGGCATGCTACATCTCGTAAAGCTTAAATTTACCGCATCCATCAATCAGGTATTCTGTCCGAAACCCAAAGTATATTCGGAACAATTGTTTTTCGATAATTTGTTCTCGTTGGTTACTTTTTAACGTATTTCATGTTGGTATAGTTGCCAATATTGTGTGCATCATTCGTTTTTGGACACTACTTGAATGCAAAACAACGCTGTTAATCATCAACTTGTTCTATCGATAGTATTGTTTACTTTCAACAAGAGTTCTTTGTTTTATTTTCTTCTTACGTTTTTACTGAATTTGTAAGTCGCAATGAGAAAGCCGCGATTATACTTATTCTTCTTATGCATTTAATTTACTCATAGGTTGGTGGCAATGAAAATAATACACATTCTATGACACTGTTAGTTCTTATTGGATACCGTTGGCTGCAGTTTTGGTTATAGTGTTATAGGTCAGAATAAGACTCGGCAAGGCAAGTAATAATTGGCAAAAAATTTCGCTAATTTATCAGATGTCATTTTAACCAAAGGATTGAGGGTGGCTCGACCGACGAAGGAATGATTGGTGAAAATATTAATATAAATAAAATTTTTGCTGAATTCCAAGTGAAAATTTAATATTAAATAGATTTCAATAAGTTTGTTATAATGATATTTCCAGCTGCTGGTTCAAAAAACATGCATATTGAGATTATGTATGGTATTTCTCAGATCTAAACCCAAGTCCGCATCAGATTGCCTGAAGTTTAGGAAGATTGATTTTAATCAACTCAGCTTGTAATGAATGCTATGCAGTTTCGTAACAGTTTTTCCTTGACTGTTAGGTCACTTACTTGCCCAGTTAAATTGTCTATCTTTTCATTTATTATTAAAATTAGTGTTGTGTTTCATTTCTATGCCATTGACACATAAAAGAAAGTGCTTAAAGTGTTCACAAAATTAAATACTTCAATTTAAGTAAACAAATGTATTTCCAAATATTAGGACTTGGGAATTACGATTGCGTTAATCAAGACTAATCGGTGACATCGGCAGTTGAAAATCGGCATCGGTATCATCAAAATGTGGTATTGGCCCATCCCTATCCTAACAGAACCACAGTTGCAGGTCCTAGGGTAGACGGAGTGCAGACTGGCCTGGCCTCCTTAGTGGTTGAGGCTCTGCTTTTCCATGGAGGCGCTTGACTAGAATGTAGGGTTCAGTCTGCGTCTTTCTTGACCATTTGCATCACACAGTCAATAATCGCAACTAGAGCATGCCGAGGGTCGGTGAGAACAGCTGACAGTGTGCTAGTGTAGGTCGCCGAGAACAAGCAAGTCAGTTTTCTCAGGGAACTTGATTGCATATCTCACAACAGTCGATTTAATCATTTTCTTTCTAGAGGTAACTCCTGAAGGCAAATCCTTAACAAACTGGCACTGCGCCCAGCAAAGCGAATATTGCTAGGTACAACATTCATTGGTAGGAGCGAGTGAACTGCCCACACAGTAGTATAGTGAGCTCCTATCATGCATGCTATTTAGGAAGGCCTGTAGGCCTTTGTAAATTACGTCGTGACCCCTATGTAACTCCAATAGGCAGGGAATAGCATTGCCCTGTCTATATTCAAGTTTCGCCTGTGCAAAAAGTACATAGTATTAAGTTTCTTTTGTAGTTGTGGCAAACTGAAGATGCCGTAGTCCCTTTTAGCATGCAGAAAACAGCATCATGTAGTGATGCCACAAAGCATGGTGTGAGTAGGGCAGAAATGACATTCTGCAGCGCCATGGCAGCGGATATAATAATGTTTCTAAAGGATCCTTAAAAAGCAGCCAAGGGCCTGCAAACATATTTTATTGATAGTAAATTCAGTGGCAATGAAACTCTGTTAAGACAAACTGCACAATGCGGTCATGGAGTTATTTGTTTACAGTGTAAGTGTAGTGATATTCTCTCCACAATTATGTCTTTGAGCAACCGCAGGAATCCTGGAGGCTCGCAAGGATGTCACCAAGATGTTTGTTTTATTCAGAGAGTGGAATGTATCATGTTAGATTTTAAGAGTGCAAACATCATAATTCACATAAGTTAGCAACTCAACTTCTGTGTGGGTTGTTAGAGCCCTCGTCGTCGCCATGTTGGCATTTCGGTCTCTGCAGGCAAATAGAGCAGCAGTGCAGAAGGTCAGTTCCATGACCACCCTTGGTATGCATTATTTAGGCAGTCAATCTTTTCAACAAGCATAGTAAGTTTAATCAACCACAACATCTTCACTTTATAAGTACAGAAGGTCGGACCCACTGCAATTCCCATCAGCAGGAACTTAACTTTCATTTGACATTAAGGGCCTTGCCCAATTTCACAGCTTTATTTCATTGGCAGATCTTTAAGTGCTAAGGCCTCTTAATACATCCCATTAATCTGATGTGTTGTATTTGTTTTGGGCTAGTAAACGATTGTTTTATCAGAAGTCACGTTTATCATTGACTTTTACCTTTCAAGGTAATTATTGGGCACTGCATCCTTAAGGCCAAATTGTAACAGTGTTTGCAATTGTGATTACGGAAACTATCTCGTAGATAGCACAAAATCAGAGTAAGTAAATGGTGTGTGGGAGGTCTACAGCTCACGTCTATGATAGTAAAAACCACCACCTTACTTGCCGTGTGAGTAAGTATACGTGGTAATCTACACCTGCAACAACACGAGACAGACCCAGGAATCCCCATGAGCCATCTGTCATGATCCCAACTCAATGCTCCCAAAAAGGGGTGGTGTCATCACTCTAACCACTTTGCCTGTCTGAATGGTCAGACAGGTGAATAAATCATTCCTGGAGCCTGGGAACCTCGTCATCCTTCTGGTGTGTAATACCCCAGGATCTTTATTTTGCATTGTGCAAAAATACGCTTGTTAGCATTGACCTTGACCATTGACCATGCCAAAATGTCGCCTCTGTGTGGCCAAATCTCCACCAAAAATTTTTCCAAAAATTGTCAACATTTTCTACAATTTTTCCTGGTCATTGAATTTTTCTACCATTTTCCTGCCGAAACAGTGAGAATACGACAGGAAGTCATCAGCAATGATAGTGGCAGTGTTGGGGTGCTTCTGGGACACAATTCAGATGCTAGGAAGTGTCTGAACAATTGGGAAAGGATGCCAATATCATACTGCAAGCCATGCCACACCGCTTGGGAGGAAGAGCAAAGGGAAGCAGTAAGGAGGAGAAGTGATAGGGTGGAAGCTACCCCTTCCCTATCGCCCTGGACACTCCCTGGCCGAGAGCTAGCTGACCCCTTGTGCATGCTACACATCAGCTGAGCATCAGGTCGATAAACCCTTTGCCGCAGGACAAGCAGACCAGCCTTGATTTGAGAGGGGAGGGCGATCCCTCTTTCCCCAACCCCCAGGAATCCATGTCGGTACACCGGCATCTACCGCACACATGGCTTTGTTTACAAACAAAGCATGGCTGGGAGGATGACTGACAGCGTCCCAGCGCTGTTTTAGTGGGTTCAGGAGGGCGCACACAAGTTAAGGTACTACAGGATCTAAATTCCTTGTTTATTCAACAAGTCCGGCTGACCCACTACTATGAGGGTATAAATGATCGGAGCGAATTACCCCCCCCCCCTCCAAAGACCACCGCAGATGGCAGCAAGAGCTTACACAGTGACGATGTCAGTGTCGGAGCGGCACATAGCAGAAGGCTACAAGAACTAATGGTCTAGAGGAGCTCTATCCCGAACAGAAGTCTGCACTTCTAATATTGGTGAGCATAACTCCGGCTAGGCAGAAGGGTGTCATCCTCTATCTCGAGGTCCCGTTATAAAGTCGTAATAAATGCATGGCAAGGATACGAGTAGCTGAGTAGTTATAATCTTAATAATCTGGTATATCAACTAGTCATCCTGAGTATGTAAAGTATTTGTAATCCTAGCTGTAATTAATGAGTAATATAGAGTATTTATATTCCTTGTAATTTATGTACTTTTATGTTCAGAGATGAGTTCATGTAATAAATGTGTTTGTAGTAACCCCCTTATTATTGACTAGGCATCTACAGTAAGCTACACCCCCACGTAGGTCCCTATCCTACTTAGTGATATAACCTTAACTTGCAGCAGCCAAAGGCTTAGGCGTAGCAATGGAGAGCTTAATTATATTTAAGGATAGGGGCTACACCTACACTGGTGAAACACCTCTCGATCGACCTCATGGTTAATTGAGTTGCCTCAATCTATGTAGAAATTTTAATTGCACTTTGTGTAGGTTCCTGTATACAGCTGGAAAGATATGTGGCCATGCAGCCAGCCACGATGCACGTAAATGTAATAAAGTCTTACATTTTGACATTCCCATATAGCTCTAGTAATTTTATGAAATTTCAGTTTAATATTAACTTTCTTTCACAGTGTTATCTTATTGTCAGCCATGGTAGCCAGTATGCATGTAGAACACAGCAAACCAGCTAGAGTGTGCAGCATCTGTTAGCTCCCCGTGACATTGAGATAGGTTGATATGAAACAGTGTGAGTCAGCGGTATGTATGTGTGCGTGACTTTGCCACCCACGCTGTACGACGCCACTCCCACTCCTGCTAGAAACACTTCCTGCTTCGTTAATGTTAATGCATGTTCTCTGCTTGTAAATGCATGTTGGGACATCTGAGCCTTTTATTAGCAAGAAACACTCCATTGTGTTTATGTGTGTTTTAGGAGTGATTTTGAAACTCTTCTTTTCCTTATAACTTAAAATAATTATAAGTTACACTAAGTGAGCAGCACCACTTACATACACAGACCACACCACAACCAGTAATTTTCACAACACGAGCCAATCTCCTTATGATGAAAATGTGTTTGGGATAAACAAGCTTAGCAAGCTAATGCCTCAAAACACACACACACACACACCACAGAAGTAAGGTAATATATGTATATATTAAAATATGAGGGAGCATCACTAAAATTAAAACTGCACCGAGTGACAGAAAACCACCACCCCCATCTGTAATAGACAAACCACTCCCACCCATGCTAAATTTAATTAAAGTAGCAATACAATGTAAGTCTCGCATTAAGAGCAGTTCGGGGCATTAGTTCTAAAATTTTGCAAGCCACTGCGTACAAAGTGTGTAAGTATATGGTTAAGACACTGAATAGGCTGCAATAAGGGGCAGAATGTAGTTTTGTGTCATACATGAGAGAAGTTGATTGGAATAGTAAACAGCATAGTGTTCAGGTAGACCATATGGTCGGTTCACACATAGCCACATGAAACTGTCGATAACGTAACAAGTCTATGTCACGCAGGCATTCGCCAGCTGTCATAATACACTTAGCTCATTATAAATAGTACCCACTCATTTCGCTGGTCACATACGGGCGTATAGGGCAGAACCCGACAATAATTGTTTCTTGCCTGAGTATAAAAATATGAACACACATGGCGCCTGAAATTAAATTCACTGCTGATATGGAGAGTTCCAGTCAGCATAAGTGTGGTTTGGAAGTAGGGGACTTCCATTGTAAGGCTCATGAAAGTGTCCTTTATAGCCCTAGATGAGAAGCCTCAGAAAGAGTGAAATTAGGTCCCTTATTAATATAAAGAAATATTGCCTTAGAAAATGTGTTAGGTAAGATAGAATATTAGTAAGTAAGGAGTAGTATGTGGCCACAATACTATTAAGAATTAAGTCAAATGTTTAGGATAAGAACTGTTTAAGTTGAGGAACTGAAGACATCTATTTGTTACTGCAGTGCGCAAAAGTTCGTCAGCAAAAAAGATATTAAAGGTAAACTTGCATATACTTAGAATATAAGAAAACCAAACTAGGGGCCCCATAAACAATTACAAAATTCTTTTAATGATTAAAAATTGATATACAAAAGACAGTGTGTATCATTTATAATATCACTAGGTAAAGGAGATTGAAGTGTGTAAGTGCCTTAAAATGTTAAGATAAGAAATTTGATTATGAACGCTAGTGAAGATTATGAATATAATTTTTAATTGCCAAAAAGTCAAGGATTTTGCTAACTAATAATAAAACCTGGGTGATATTAATGCGCACCACGAGATTCTAACATAAAATAAATTGTAGCAAACAAAACCAGGCGCAGAATACATTTTAAATCAAATATGTTAAATAAGTAAGGGTTAGAGTTTGCATTTTGATATTATATAGTGTCAAATGAAGCGAGCAACCAGTGTTAAAATTAACTATAGAAAGGAAATTCACGCCGCAGGCAGATACAAACATTACAGTTAGGAAAAGGACACATCAAAACACAACATTTCGACACCGCCAGCGAGATCAGCGGCTGTAGTTAGGACAGCTTACAAACACAGCACAAGCTGATCAACACGGAAATTGCAGTGAGGCTGTGTAAACATTCCACACAGCATACTGCGCAGCTGGATCAAGGACACACACCCAAGCATTGACACTGCCCCTCCCCCAAAAAACCAATGAGCAGCTAGACACTGTGACCACACCACAGCCTCGGCATGACCTACATTGCGGTGTTGCCATACCTACACAAAGCACGGCCAATACACAGGAAGCCTGCGGCATAGCACACTTGTCCAAAGCCATCATAACACTGTGCCATCGAAGCGGGCTTCCTTGTTTTAATAACACATGCTTGTGCACCAGCACATTATACAACCAACACCAGTTACCATTTGTTACAACACAAAGTGCAAATAAGGCTACAAAACAATTAAGGGGAAGTAAAATGGAAAGGTGTAGCCAACTAAATTATTGGGAGCCAAAAGTGTAATTTGTGTTTACAAAAGCATTTTTGAAAGGCACCTAGGGTAAATTAGATTCTTATATGTGAGTGCCAAACTAAGTTGAATCGAATAAAATGCAAATAAACCATTGTCAGGGGACTCTATATAAATTTACTCATCGCTACCATGGCCCTTCCTGGGTAAAAGGAAAATTAGGTTTTAATTAGGACCAGTGGTCAATAATTTCATCTCTATATGTTACAATATAAGTAATCGAAGTCGGGAAACCGTTCTAACATGTGACAATATAAGAGCCGTTGGAATGTCGCGAAGTCAGCCTGTCCACAAACAATCAGGGTGTGCTGACAGCATGTCCATGAGCAGGATCAAGTGGCAATACGAGGTGTCTGGCCAACCATCCTACCTGGCACAACACGACAGCACGCCCAGGAGGCAGATACTAAGAGTGAGGAGCCCATTCCAGTCACAGGACCACCAACTTCGCGTCCCAGCAGCGCTACTACAACAGCAGCGAGCCGCTGTTCCCACAGCCTGACGTGGTTGGCAACACATGCGCCAGCGCGAGGTATGCCTTGCGCATGGACCATCCATCGCCATGGAAACCAGAGCAGTCAGTCCCGCCCACAGTAGGGAGGGAGGAGCTCCATTTCTGCTGTCATTACCCAATGTCACATCAGCAATATGTTTTCAGTTGCCAACTTTTACCACATTGCCGGCCATGTCCCGCATTACACAGGAACATAGTGGTCATCGGCTGATCCTGAATTTAATTATCAAGACCCCTAGCTCTAAGCTACTGTATTAGCTACCGATGGTAATATACAAATTATATTTTTATTTATACTCTGGCACACATATAAAGCTCACTGCACAAATCATAAAGTTTTTTTTTATTTAATAAGCACTATATACTAATTTTTACTGATAACAGTGTTTCACATTTTACAAGACACAGAACGGCAGTTCAGTGCTGGCAATTTCTGCTGAGGAATCGTGAAATACTGAAACCCTAATGAAACCTAACATTTTAATTAGAAGCCCACTAAATTCAAATGTATGAAACAGATTTCCTATACAGTCGTATTTCTGGCTGATGGTGTACAATTTAAAAGCAAATTATATCTTGCCTGGTATTAAAACAAAGAGCAAAAAAAAAAAATTCTAACCACAAGAAATTCTCAAAACTGTACATTTTGTTACATTTTACATTATTATCTCAAGCAGAAATTAACAACTTTAATAATCTTGAATTGTAATCCATACTTTTGTCGACAACCATATTGCAACTTTTAAATAACATTATGATTGAGGAGTTAGTGTGAACAAATGTTCATTCCTGCCAGGTAAATCGTCCCACCCCATCCCCCCTTCCGCTCACTCTCACTCTCTCACTCTCTCTCTCTCTCTCTCTCTCTCTCTCTCTTCTCTCTCTTGTTGCAGCGGAAGAGTACGAGATAGCGGACGACGAAAGAGGCCACTCGTGGCCTCGGTAAACATGAAAAATAGTAATGGTGCCGACAACAACAGTTGTTTTGATTTTGCTTTACTATAATAATATTTTAACAACTTAGTACAAAATTCTACTGCAAAATTCAAATTAAGCAGACATAACTGTCAAAAGGTTTCTAGACAGCTTGGAATACACAAGTAAGAAGTTTTCAGTATATCAATGTATTGGAGTATCAAAGATTAAGTTTCAAAAATCACAAAATATTAAATATCAATTAAGGCCAAGCCATGTCAGTAATTTAAAATAACTTATTTTTGTTCCTATCTGGAACCAACTTATTTATGCACATTTTAAACATACTTTTGAAAAGTAAATGTGTACTTTATTTGAAATGTATAACTTAAGACCTTGATAATTTTTTCTTCTTACACAGCAAGTCAAATTAGTATTTTATTTAGCTCGAACTTATTCAAAAGTACTAAAACAATTTATAAGATATGATACAATTTTTTATGTGAATTTAGACAAGATGATACTAATTAAAAACATATTTGTAATGATTTTGTTGACGAAGATATGCTTAATGAAAAATTAAATGACATTTGTTCAAAATGTTGTGATGAAGATTATGGCTTTATTACAATAGATTTGAGTAGAAAAATAAAATAAGGAAAGTGTAGTAATAAAATTAAAGATTTTACTATTTTTAAAACTTTTTTTTTATAAATGAAGTATATCTCCCAAATTATTCAATTTTTAAAACATTTAAATTATAAAGAACTATATACTATAGATGTATATTTTCATGATCTGAAATTAGCTGTTGAGTGTGACAAATTTATCCATAAAATAAAGGTGTTAGTTATGAAATAGAAACACAGAAGTTTATATAATTCCAATTAAATAGTAAATTTATAAGATTTAATCCAAAGAAATAGGTTTTTATATAGCCAATGTGGTTAATCGTACTGTATTGGATTTAAATAAAATATAGTTTTTATCAATGAATTTTGTCTTTATTCTTTAATATTATTTTCTTTAATATTTTACTTTTCTTATTTAAAAAATACATATAAAACACATTTCCCTAATGACATAGTGGCCGAATCACTAGAGAAGAAACTAGAAAATTTAAAATTAGAAGACAATACAGAATTGATACTAATACATGATTAAATATTTTTTAAGATTAAAAATTATATTTTTTTTTAGGAAATTGGTTTCAAGATAGTTGTTATCCTTTATTCGACGAGAAAACTATTTCGATCACCAACAATGTTTTGTGATTTATTAAATATGGATTATCATGCTCTATCAGCATAGGGCCTGAAATATTAAGAAAAATTAAACAAATTATGTAAAAATGCTTAATAATTATAATCTTGAATGTATTTCAATAAAATACAATGATAAACTAGCTTTATAATATGAATATATTCAAAATTAAATAAAAATGTTAGCAGCTAATAACTTAATAAACTTTGATTTTAATCTTTGTTAGAAATTTTAAAAGATTTATTATTACTTTGAGAACAAAAGTTGCTGATGAAATAGAAGATTATTATATAGCTCTTGAAGAAATATTTTATTATTATTCAAAATATGTCAGAATAAAAAATGAGGCATGAAAAGAAATTGAAGATAATCATTTATAAGATACAAAAAAATTCAAGAAAAAATATAGAATATTTAACAAAAACAGTTCATATAGCATTAGATGGAATAAATCACAAATGTGAGGTAATATGAGAAATGGCCCCCCACTTTGTACAGCAAAAAACAAGATCAAAATTTAAATTCGCCTTTTATTCTTCTAGACTTGTTCGATAATGATTGTTAATATGATTATTATGTGATTAGAACTCAAAGATTAAGTCTTCGAAAACAGCTGCAAATAATGGGAGATATACATCCAAATTGGGAAATATTATTGAGATTTGAATATATTCCAAATTCCATGAATTTATATGAAAGAATGAAAGAAACCATGAATGGTGACATTGAGTGTTTTCACAACTATTTTAACATTTTTTAACATTGATAGAAATAACTATACTCAACCACTATTAATAAATGATAATAATTATCTTTATTAAATTGAGTAAGAAACTAATTGCTATATTTTTTTAGAATTGATATTTCAAATTTACAAAATATCTGTTTTATTAATCCAAGAGTCATGAGAATTATCAAAACCTAACCACTTTACATAAATTTTATCACCTAGAGTTTTTTTAAACTTTTTCGACCAAATATTCATTGGGATGGTTTGTGTTCTTAATTTCTTATTCATAAAAATTACACATTATTTCTTCTCCATTAATTTTTTTTCTAATTTATATGTTGCCATATCAAAATTTAAAACTTTACAAATAGTAAACAATTCTGTTGAACAATTAGCCATATAAACTTGTTCAAAAAAATTATTAGATTGCTCATGCGAACAATATCGCCAACTTTATATTTTGGTTTAAAATTATTCGCAAAAACCATTTCAATGCATTTTTTTTTTATTAACTTCAAATGGCTTCATGCCAATAGTGTTGTGTTTTGCGTTGTTGTTTATCTTTAACTAATTCATCCAATATATTTATATTTTGTAGTTGCCATTCAAAACAAATTCTTTCCACATTATATATCTTAAAGTTCGATTAAATATTTAAACAATGCTTTTCTTACTTCGGCCAATTTTTTTTAAATATTGATTTGTTAGAATTTCAAATTGGGCATATACTTTTCTGAACTAGTCGTACATTTTCTGTATTCTAATATTTTATATTATTATTTTGGTGACTTTCTTGGACTAGAAATACCAGTAGTTCTCTATTTAATAGTAAAAAGTATGTATATAGTTAAACATATCTCATGAATATTATTATTGATGCCACTATCCCATCAGAATATTCAGAAATTTTTTATTTTTTTTATTTTAAAAGATAAATGATAAGATTTTTTAACATCAAAAGGCTTACTGTGTTCTATTTTTGTACTTCCATTAATAACAGGCATATGTTTTTTTTAATAAATAAGTATTAATAGTAAATATCTTTCTATAAACAGTACAATCCATAAAAGTAAAGAAATTTTATTATTATCTAAGTTGAATATATTATTAGATTTATTCAACCTTGCATGCAAATAAAATATATGGGATTTTTTCTTCTGTGCTTTTTTCAACTTCCTCCTTAACAATTGTATTACAACAATCCACAACTAATTGATATCAATTTTGTAATTTTGCATCTGTTTCTCGATCAATGGCTTCTTTGCTTTTTTCAACTTGCAAATCAAAATGTTTATCACAATAATTAAAAACTGATTGGCTTTAATTTTGCAATTTATCATCAAAATATATTTTATTGACAGCATCTTTACAATCTGTAGGATATGCCATATTATTAATTCTACGATTTTGAATAGAAACATAGTATGTTGTATAAACGAAAACTTTACTAGGTTGAAGTCGTAAAGCAGACAATCATAATCTAAAGGACAGTACTTAAGAACTGCTCAATGTCAGTATTGCTAAATGTTTGGCTAGTGAACCAACCGGTGCACATGGTGTGTCCGACCACGTGGCTGGAAATTTTAGAAAGGGAATACAAGTTTATTGTGTGTGTTTGGAAGGGTTGAAAATAGTTGTAAGGTGTTTTATGTTAATTTTATGTTCATTATCAATACTAATTGATAGGGGGAAGAGCACCGGGCTTTATAAACAGCCTAAACACACCTACCTGAAAGTGAGGTTAGATTACCACATAGGTGATAGTGGTTGAACTTGTTTTTATTTTTATAATATTTTATACATAACTTTTTATTCATATTAAAATATGTTTTACGATTTTTCATATCATCAGCCCTATGGCTAGTTACTTTAATCCACTTTTCATTTTACATAATTGTTAAGTCACATCATGTGACATGTTGGCGACAGTTGCAGTCAATGACAGGGCTTCGCAACCAAAATTTCACTAAAATTTCTCAAAGTTGCCCACGTGGTTCACTTTTCGGCTTCCCGGATTGCGTCCAAAAGGCATCCCGATGCTGTTGTTGTTCCCGTTGGCTTATCTCACATGCATTTGTGCTTCGCTTACTCTAAGCAACATTCCATTCAAATCTGCTTGATAACTTAAAATAATCACACCATCCAGTGTGTCATGTAGGACAAACAAAAAGTTGTGAAACAAGGTATAATAATGGTCCAATTACAATTTGCTCTATTTCCTAGTGTATGCTGTGTTATTAACAACTCTATCTTCTAAATTTTTAAACAAAATGATTTGGTTTCCAAGGTTGTTTGAGATACAGTCTTGATTATATTCTAAAGAGTATAATGGTTGTTCCAAAATGGTTAGATCATCATCATCGAAAGTTCCAAAAACAGTCTTTAAAATCTTGCCTTCCAGTCCAATTATTTTTTTTTGCCCTTGAAGGGAGCAATGAGGTTAATGTTTCGACTTCAGTTTTGAATGCAATAAAACTGTCCTGTAGTTGAATAATCGTAGAATCGAATTTCTGCTTAAATGAAGTGTCATCACAAGGGTTTCTGAGTTGTTGTTTGTGCACGCACACAATAGTTCCTATCATTTCCTGAAGTTGGCTATACTCATTGTCTAAAGAGATCAGATCAAAGTTTAATACCACTGAATATGAGCTTTCAGATAAAAGGATGCTGTCATCTTGCTCGAAAACGACAGCAGAGTCCAATGAGATGATGGTGACTGACATGAGGCACAGTTAGAACAGCTATCCAGACAAGGACAGTCATCAACAGGGAAACAACTCTAAAACAAACACATCACAGTCATAGGGAGTACTACCCGAATTTGAAGTGAGCCTAAAGGGAAATATTTCAAGAATGAACATAATTTTCTACGCAACCCACTAATGATCCGATCAAGGGGTGGAAATCGAAAGAAAAAAAAAACTAAAGACTATCACTCATAAATGCTTGTCATTCGAACTAGTGGGTGATCAGGCCACAGTCAAAACCAAGTCAAGGCCACAAGAATTGGAACTATGATGATGGGACCTTCCATAGACAAAAGATGAGAGGGGTTTGGTTAGGTCACCGGTTAACAAAATATTCGGCTTGCCAGCCTGACAAACGAAACATACTTACATGCACCATGCATCTAGGGTCTGCAGCTCCTAGACATGCAGTGAACCCTCGTAATTATTTTGACACAGATGAATGTAACTTCTTTAAATGTGAAATATGCGCTCTGGTTACATATTTACCAGAACTGGGGTCAGCAAGACCAGCTGTGATTGGCATCAAGAAATGCTGGATCTGATAAGGACCAGTCCAACAAAAAGAAAATTTCGCCATTCTCTTGTCAACAGTTCTGTTGATGGGGTGGGCTTTACACACAACTATATCCCCGACACTAAATGGATTGTCAACTCTATTTTTATCATATTTAACACGACTCCTGGAATGAGCTTGCCTGAGATTCTTAAGTGCTGCTGCCCAGGTTTGACGTATGTCCTTCGGATCATCTGGTAGTAAGTCTTGCAACTTTCACAAATTGGACAAATGATTGTTAGGCACATAAGTGAAGAATAAATTATACAATCTTGTTCCATCATACTTATGTCTGGCAAAATTAAAGGCCATTTGCAAACAAGGGAGATGCTTATCCAAACTCGAGTGGTCCGTCGCAAGAAAAGCTATAAGAGCCGAACTGAGGTTTCAGTCGAAACGCTCCGCATGCGAAGGTGGAGGATTGTATGGAGACAGAATGATGTGGCGAAAGCCACATGAAAAACACATATCACAAACATTTCTATAAGTGAACTGTTAGCCATTATCGGACACAATGAATATGGGGGACACCAAAATTTTGGAAAACGCGTGTTAGCAGAGCCCGAATAGTAGTTACCACATCAGCCTTTCGCAAAGTAATAAGCTAAATAAATTTGGAAAAGGCATCAATGAAAACTAATAACATATTATTCCCATATTTACTTCGAGGGAAAGGTCCAACAAAATCTATGAAAGTTTCTGCTTGGGGTTTTCAGCGACATCTGATGAAAATAGTCCCAGGTGAGTGTTTTGGGCAGGCTTACTTTAATCACAGAGTTTACAAGATTTCGCATGTCCAGCTAGCTCGGCATCCATCCCGTTCCAGATAAAACGTTTCCTGATGGCTTGAATGTATTTCTTAATTCCAAGATGGCCTCCAAGGCGTGAAGAATGAAAGTAATCAAAAACCATTGGTTTAATATGGGTAGGCAGCATTATACGCTTTACATAATCTCTGGCTTTACAACATAGAAGACCTTTGGACAAAAGATATGGGGTTTGTTCAGCACCAGATTGCAGGTTGGATATCATTTCTTTTAGATGCTCATCATTCACTTGATGCTCCTTAATGTGAGTAAAAGCTAAAGGGAAACCCATCAAAACATTACAATTTGGAAAAGTTACAGTGTCATTACTATATTTGGGTTCCTCAAACATCCAGAAGAGTGCATCAGCGACTACGTTTTGTGACCCTCTAATGTACTACGCCCTAAATTTCAAGGAAGATATTCTGATGACCCAACTGCCAATTTTTCCCAGTTGTTGTGGATGGGCCAAAAGTCACGACAGCGCCTTATTGTCTGTTTCTAGGAGAAACTCGGCATGTTCTTAATATTACCTAAATTTATTTATGCCAAAAATCATGACTAAACATTCCAATTCATAAATGGAAGCCTTTCTCTCTTAAGGAGTGAGGTCTGGGATGCAAAATAAATGGGTTACTGAACACCATTGAACTCCTGCGTTCAGGATCAATAAAAACACTTTTGGAAGAAATTCCATGCCCCAAAATGGAAATTTCTTGAACTACGCATTTAACTTTGCTGGAGTTCACTGTTAGACCAGCCTTTTGAATATGAAATAGGACCTCTTTCAAGTGAGCTAGGTATTGGTCAAATGAATTGGATTATATCACTAGATCATCCAAATAATTTTAGACAAACCTGAATTTTATATTGTGGTAAATTTTATCTAAAATCCACGTAAGTACTTGCGCTCTAGTGGCCAATCCAAAAGGTATGCTGGTAAATTGATACAGATTCCAAGGTACACAAAAGGTGGTTATTGGTTTGGATTCACTTGATAACGGAATTTGGTAATATGCCACATTGAGCTCAATGGTGGTGAAAAAATTTTTCTTTTCAAAACCAATTGAAAGCTGAATGAAGTTCAGGAAGAGGACAGACTCTATTTCAATATTTTTGTTAACCTTCCTGTAATCTATAACCATTCTATGTTTGTTGTTAGGTTTTGGAACCAAAAAGGCAGGGCTGGTATTCTGGAAAGTGGAAGTCTCGATAACTCCTTTATCAATTAATTCCTCAACCTGTTCTCTGAGAATCTGCATTTCGGGAGGGACCAACTTATAAGGGTGGCTACTGATATACTCCTTGCCACAAGATCAAACCTAAGTCTCAGGCAATGACCTTGGGAAATTGATTACAAACATTCTGTAAGTCAGTGCATTGATGGGGCTCTAAATGTGCTAACGGGAGGTGTGACCACTTCAGTATTAAAGCTAACCTCAGATGAAATATTTTAATTTTGTCCATCATTAACCAGAAATAATTTTTCTGCTCGGACAAATTTAGAATATCTGTCATGCCTAAATATCCAAAACAAAATCAGTGAATGCAATAAAATCTTGCCCCTTAGATGAGGGGTAAACCTAACTTGTCAAAAACTAAACACTTGCTCATCCATGTACAATGGTCAATTTTCATCTTAACTATGGGTGAACACAAAATAGGCAGGGCTTCATTAGACGCGGCATAACACTGCAATTTACTAGGCTCAAGAACTCTCACCAAATTTAACTGTTGCAATAGTTTAAAAAGTTCACCTGAAATAAGGGTGGTGGCAGAGCCTGAATCCACCAAAGCATCAATAACCAAAGGGCCTAACCTAACCTCAACATGTGGGGTAACATGACGCTGTACACCCACAACATTAGGAAAATGGATTTGAAAACTCTTGAACTGAGATTTGGTTTCACAATGGTCAGAAGGACCAAACAATCTTTGAAAATGATAACTAGGATTAATATCACGAACCACGTGAGCATTGAGCTGAGCATTGGCAACATTACCAGGACAGCGAGGAGGAAAGCTCACTTTTCATCCCCGCGTTCTTTTTTTTTTGTGGCTAGAATTGGGGAATTGCCAATGAGATATCCGGTTACTTTACAATAAAAACACACTCATATCTCTTCATCTGTGTAACTTGTGGTTTCTATTTTGGCTTTAGAAGAATTACCTTACTTCTCAGTAGCTATGGCATTAATGTCTGGAAAAACTGATTTCTTATCAGAAATGGGGCCAGTCTTTCTATATTGCCTGCCATGAACTGTAAAATTCTAATGATTCTGATCCATGTAGCGAATATTTTGTGAGTGTATGCATACATTATCATGTTCAACAAAGGAGTTGGGTTTTCCCATAAAAACTAAATGGGAATGCTCATGAGGCCCTAAGCCTTCCAAATAGTATTCACAATGTCACTTTTGCTGAAGGGCAGGTGCAAACTAACAGCTGCTTCTTTGATTTTACTTATGTATAATGACAAAGGCTCATTAAACTCTTGTAACCTATTGAACATTCTTATCTGCAACTGGGTGAATAGGCGGGATGGGATGAAATAATGTCGGATGTCCTCATGGAACTGGTCAAAAGTGAGGCGATTTGCAAGTGCATGTCTGGTTCTCTCACTTAAGGGACCTTGGGTGAAGGGGTAAATGATCTCTAATAATTGTGACTGAGGAACGGTGTTTCTCTGACACAACTTGACATAAATTCTAAAAATTCCATAAATGTTGGGATTTCTAACCCATCTGGGACTGAAAATTCACGTAGCATGCGTTGTAGAGGGTGGGGGATTTTACCAAATGGCGGTGACACTAAATTTGCGAGGTTGGTCCTACAGCAGAGGACATGATAGGTTCATGGTTAATGAATGTGTTGGCAAATGTAGCAGATGGAATGGGACTGTGAACATGACTGGAGGGCTGGAGCGACAGGAATGCAAATTGGGAAATAGGGTGTAGGTTGCCAGGGGCAACTTGGGCAGGTTGGGAAAATGAAATGGTGGTCGTAGTATTACTAGTGGTTAGGGTAGGGGTGGTTCACTAACAGGGGCAGCTGTAACATCTTTGAGTAAATCTTGTTACTCTGTTATTTCTAGGCTGCACACAGAATCCAACAGGGTCTGTGACTAGCAAGAATTTTTTTTTAAAGATTGACTTTATAAATCAGAGAGAGGCTCAGTGCACGATGTGAGAAGGTTGTTCACCCTATTTTTAAGGCGATGTAACCAGGTTTTGAACCGGTGGTATTTCAGTGAAGAAAAAGTATAATCTAGATTATTGTAAATCTCTTTAAGATAAATAATTTTGAATGCACGCAAAAAGTACTCGGTGTCCTCATTAATGAACACCAGGTAGTCAAGATCAATAGCTGTTTCAGTATTGATTGCAGCTGTGGGCTGCCATGTCAGTTTGCTGTGGAGGTTTAACTCCCCTAATGGTGCACTCATAAAACAACACATCTTTAAATAAATGTTCAGGAATAATTGTGGCCATGTTTGCAAGTTACTCAAGAAATACCCTAAAGCCATAGAAAACACAACACACTGAAACCTTCAAAAAATATAGCCTAATAGTTAAATTACATTACTCATGCTAATACAACACCATATGTTGTGCACTCAAGTGTTCGGGAGGCCAGAAACGAAACCAGGGTTCGTGCCAAAGGAGGTGCAAAAGCATGTAAAAAAACATGCACAAGTATGCACACTAAACAACGACCATGCTCTGCTACCATTTTATGCTGCATCCACATTTATTTAGGGACATGTAAGCATGGCAAAATAATAGACATAACACAAAGTCAGTAGTTCCGAACAATGCCAACACAGTCACAAAACTCATGGACCAGGCTGTGCCCAGCGTGCATACACTTATAACTAAAGTTATATATTTAAAGAAACAATGGCCTTACCTTTCTTTGGGTGCCAAGCATGTAGCACATAGGTAATTTAGTTAGAGATTGAGAGTATAAACTCCCCTTCAATATATAATCAAAATTATATTTTAAAAAATTATTATTGTATGGAATATTATAAAAAAAATTATTCACTCATGTAATAAGAAAAAAAAAATTGATCTATGTTTAAAGATAATGAAGATTCTCAGAAATCGGATGGTGCAACAAAGGAACAAATAACTATTTATTTTACTCTTTGCAACAAAAACATAACTGTAATCTCAGGTGACATAATATCATAGGTACATGTGATTGCTTTACAACATTTTAGAGAAAAATTATGGATACTGGCTACCAGCTTTAAGTAATAGGGTGAACAAAAGCATTTATACACACAATTATTACAAGGACAGCCCTTGCACATGGCCGATTAAGTAAAATTACCACTTCTCATTTTCCTTAAAAAGGAATTTATTAAAATATTATTATAATAATTCCCTATTTCCTTCAATTTTGGCTTTTGCCTTATTGGGTTGGACTACTGACAGAACGAACTATTTTGAAAGATTCGAAAGTTCAGGCCATGTTTAAGCCTACAGCATGCATACACAAGAGCAAGAAAAATTAAGTTCATTTTAGCCTGTAGTTGTTCAGTCGAGGAAACTATGCCCATGATGGCATTTTTCTTGGGTATTCTGCTCCATGATCATGCAATGGTGTAATCAGGACCACATCTGTAACAAAGGCTTGTTTCAGGACATCATGATTGAGCGACGAAGGAATGTCCCATGCTTATATCGGGGTACACCTGCACTACTAAATTAATAGTTAAATAAAACCATGAAAACGTGGAAATCGCCCAAAAAACATATATCATCACATGGCAAAAAATAAGAAAGAAACACTTACCCTTAGTGGGATTACAAAGTAATTACACCAGAATACTGATCATTGCATAAGAGAAAAATATTAGAGCTGTTCATGCCATATTGTGTACTTGGAGAAGGCCGGAAAAGACGCCTGATGATAACGAGGTGACCTACAGTCAATTCTCATAATATACAAACCCAAACGAAAGATCGATATATGCCATTTCACGATTTTTTAACAAATAATTATGAGAATTACAAGTTGTCAGACATAAAATTAGTATGAATAAACATTAATTAGCAAATATTATCTTTTACATGGAACACATAATAATAAGCTTAAAACACCAGCTGTCTTTAATTAAATTAATAATGAGTAACATAATGACCATTACACAAATTGATAAATATTTTAGTAAACAAACTAATTAAAAAAACACTTAAATTCAATTTTACTCATTCAAAAATCGTAAATATTTAAAATATCGTGCACTGACACCATATCTTGTAAAACACGAATTAATTATTAAAGTATTAAAATTATTACACAGTAATTTTACTGGAACATCGTAACTCGGAAACTGTTTAGTCTTTGTTTAGCAACAATAAGGTTTGTGGAAGTAGTAAATTACTATGTTTCTAATTAGTAAAATTCCAGAATCCAAAATTAGTAACAGATTTACATTATTATCATTAAATTACAACAGTTACATTAACTAATACTAGGAAATAACTAAGTCACCAGAACTGTGACACCAAAGCACTCAACAGTGACCCATTATTTAACATACAAAACAAAAAAAAAAAAAAAACGATTTTGCCGAGAGAAAATATTCCCAGAAAGGGAACACGAACCCTCACAAGAACAGAACACAAAGGTGTGTGCCACAAGGTGGCACACACCGCGTGGTGTGGTAAAAAGGCATCTGGTTGTGATATATGGGCTTTAAGGTTTTGCGGTTATAAAAGTGTTGGCAAATTTTACCTGGTAGGTGCCAGACACTGCTTGAAGCGGCATCAGTGTTGATGATGCTGGAGCTTGGAAACTCTGGGTGATCTCAGGGCGCTGCGGGTCGACTCACTTGGATACAACATTCGATCATGCAGATTCCAGTTCATATGCTGTGCTTTTTCTCTCACGAGAATTGTAGCTTATTAAATGAGTATCTCTCCAGGCCACACATACACATAATGTTCAGTTTAGCGAATTGTTGTGATTTAACTGATATGCAGATTGTGTACACTCTACACTGTGGATTATCGGCTATCCACACCCGCATTAACCTTACATGTTGCAGCACAGAATACACGTAAATATTACCTTGAAAATACACAAAGTCACTTGCAAATGATTGGTGGGATTTTTAGGGCACGTACCCTGAAATGCTTTGCGGCGGCCAAATGAAAAGCAAATCCTCAGTTCAATGTTGCATTTAATTGGAACCGAATAACATGTTTCCTTGTGAAACAACTTTGCATGCGTTAGCCAGGGTTTTACCCGCCGGCAGTGGTTACACTACGAAAATGCACTTAGGCTTATATGGTTAACTGTGCTTTTCAAACTTCCCCAGGCAATGCTAGTCCTGGGGAAGGCGAGGAGCAGTGTCCTGGGCGGCAAAAATAAATAGTTCCAAACAATTAAGAGTCTATTGCAATTAAGTGATTAGTTCTATCACTGCTGCCTGCCCAGGCATGTGAAAATGTGGAAGTTGGTCACACACAAACCGCCCCCTCTCAGTGCTACATGCTTACTAAACCCTAACATGTGGCATGGTCGTCGGCATTGGCAGGCGATCTCGTCATGCGGTGCTACTTTCTGGCAAACAACATTGCAACTTCTCTTAGCTGCTACTTGCAAGAAACTCAAAACAATATAAAATTATAAATAATAACACTGAACAATCTTATCCTTGCCGAAATGAAATGGGAAGTCAGCTAAAATGTCCTTGGTTTAAATTATACCATGATATGTATGTACATTTCTTTATAAATTACTGATGTCACATTCTTAAAACGTTTAATCGTGTGAAAGAGCATTTAGAGTAGTGTAAAAAAAATTGACAGTGTTATCTATTATTTGAACGTTTAATAGGTCTCCTTAGAACACGTTAATAAAGGTGTAGCCTGTAACCTGCTTACTGAAAGGTTTTTCTCGTTATGTGTTTACAGTAAAAACCAAAACTATTTCTGGCTAAACATTGTGAAAGTGCCTCTCAGCGAGGAAGTAATGTGACGCTCTGCAGACACCGTCTTCGGACACCCAAAAAATTGGGTTCGGGAAGAAATAGTTTGTTTTTGTGCAAATGTGTTTAAGTAGAGATGTTTTGTAACCGGAAGGGAATCGTTATTAAGTATGCGAAGCATTTATGTATCACTGTACCTTAGATTTTGTGTGGCGAATATGTGATGTATAGTATGTTTTGATTGGAAAGTGTTTTAATTATGGCTTCTGCAGAGCAAGTTGGTTCGAATAAAAACTGGGACCTATCTTTGTACGAGGTTCATCGTACACCACAGGAAGCAATTACCGATAATACTGAAATTGCCGTTTCTCCTAGAAGTTTGCATAGTGAATTGATGTGTCCAATATGTCTGGATATGCTCAAGAAGACGATGACTACCAAGGAGTGTTTGCACAGATTCTGTTCGGACTGCATAGTGACAGCCCTTAGATCGGGCAATAAGGAGTGCCCGACTTGTAGGAAGAAGTTGGTGTCTAAAAGGTCTCTTCGACCGGATCCCAACTTCGATCTGCTGATCGCCAAGATATATCCGAGTCGTGACGAGTATGACGCGCTGCAGGAGCGCGTGCTGGCCAAGCTGAACAAGAGCCATAGCCAGGCGGCGCTGGTGAACTCCATCACGGAAGGCATCAAGCTGCAGTCGCAACACCGGCATCAGCGCGCCAGGAAGATGATAGCGGACGCTGAGGTGCCAGGCAACACGCAGTGTGCCAGCGCGCCCACGACCCCCGTGTTGACGGTGAAGCCGGACCACATGGAGCCACTGTCGGCGCCCGTGCCGCCTGCCTCCATGGCTTCGTTGCCGTCCACGGCCAGCCACGTGCCACCCGCACAGCCGCCACCCCTGCCCGCCAGTTCCCAACCGCCCCACAAGAGGGCCCGCCTCGACCACAACTCGGAGGAGTCCGCAGGCTCCAGCAACGAGGGTGGCGGCCACGAGTCCTCCGAGGAGGGCCAGCCCGAATGCTTCGGTCTCGATGAGATTGAGCTCAAGTTCAAGCCACATCCCACAGAAATGAATCAAGATAACACACTGATGCAGGCTATCAAAGATGTGTCTGTGCGGTACATTAAAACACTTTCTTGTGCCACAGGTATGCAGTTTGATTATTTCTGTTGTGTACAATGTGAGCATTTCGCCTTTAAATATATTTGACAATAACATTTGAAGTGGTAATTATAGAGAGTAGGAGGTTATCTGAAGGAAAGGTTTATGATACAAAATAATCGTATTTTCTATTTCATGTAAGTGGGGTAAATTTTGAGAGTTCTAGAAAATTTGCACGGCCACAATTAATCCTTCCACCACAGCTGTTTTGTCACTGAAGTAAACCACTTTTGTAAACGAGCCCAATGCACACTTGTATTTTCCTCTTTCCTTGTTTTTCCTGTCATGTAAATTGTGGGGTAAAACAAATGAAAAATATGTACATAATGTAATATTTATTCACGAAAATACATTAAATTACCAAAAAACTTAACTGAACTTTACCTAAATTGACAATACTGCCAGTACAAGCTACAAATACAATAGTGGGGAGGACTACAAAGATAAGGAAAATTATAGGGTAAAAAAATATATGTCTGACTTAATTTTAGTTCTTAAGAATAGGGGCTTTTTCGAAAATCGGATAAATAATACCTGGATATGTTAGATATGGTTATTAGTGATCGTAATAACCAGGAATTTTGTAGCGGCTTAAAGTTGTTTTCTGTAAAAAAAATAAAATGTGATAGTGAGGACTGTTATCAAGATTTCTTTGTTTATGCTATAAAACACACATAATTTACATAGAATATATTTATGTTGGGTCTCTGAATTGTTTTACATGTAAGAATACAGTGTAAAAGGATTATAATGTGGAAAATGTCATTTATGGGGTATATTTATGCGGTGGCGCTGAGGTTATACAGGTAAGCAACACATCAAACAGTGTCGGAAAATTACGTAATTCTGGTGAATTACTCAAGGCTTACCTTGTCTATTTTCATGAGGAGTGTACTACATAATGTATAACTAGCAGAATGATAGAAATACATATAATTCAACATACGCGATAGTTTCCGAGATGGTATTTATCCATGGTGTGCATCAGCATTGTATTCGTTGACCAATGGTTGAAGAGCAGTAGCATTTTTAACTTGATGTCACAGTGCATTATGGGAATTATCAGAACTAGTGGCAGATTATAACGGTCGTACAGTATTTCGAATAGTGCAGTAATGTGAGTGTGTCTGGAAAGTCGTCAAATAGGGTACACATTGTGTTGTGTATGCAATGCAGTACTATGTATTGGGTGAGTAACGTAATTATTTAGGTAATTCCTAATAATAGGGACCTTTTTCGAAAATGAAATAAACTCGGAAAGTGGTATATTTCCACTCTACTAATTACACAATACACTAATATATTGGGACATCAACATTTGACCAATAGAAACCCCAAAGCGATAATGGGGAGGGCTGTGAAGATCAGGGAAGTTATGGGGTAAAACAAGTGAAACATATGTACATAATATAATATTTATTCACAAATAGGTCTATATGTTAAATTGCAAAAAGACTACAAGCGTAGTCAAACACTATGCACTCAGCCTGAGTCCCAGCATCCTAGGGGAGTAAATCCCCCAAAAAACTGTGATTCAAGGCATGCCTGCAATTTTTTCTAAGGTACTGTGAAGCTTGCAAAAAAATCTAACTTGTCATTACCTAAATTGACAATGTTACCAATACAGTTTATAAATATGATAGTAAATAGGCTAATGAACTAGAGGGAAATCGAGGGGTAAAACTTTATATTGAAAATGTAAGTTACATATTTTGTATTTTTTTACCTCCCCAATTTCCGTGAGCTTCATAGCCCTCCCCACTATGGTATTTGTAGCTTGTATTGGTAATATTATCTATTTAGTTAATGTTTGGTTCAGTTTTTTTTTGACATTTAATGTATTCTCATGAATAAATGTTAACGTTATTTACAAAATTTTCACCCCCTTTACCCCACAATTTCCCTGATCTTTATAAACCCTCCCCACTATCGTTTTTGGGGTGTTCTATTGGTCAAATGTTGATGCCTCTAATAAATTTGTATTCTGTGTAATTAGTAGAGTGGAATTATACCACTTTAAAAAAAAAAATTCCTTCAGAAAAGCCCCTATTCTTAATAATTACTGTACATTTTCATGATAAAATTTTACCCCACAGTTATTTCCCTCCAGTTCATAGCCCTCCCCACTATCATATTTGTAAATTGTATTGGTACCATTGTCAGTTTAGGTGATGTTCAGTTCAATCTTTTTGCAACTAAACATGTTTTCATGATACAATATTAAAATAGCACAAAAATCTGTTCATTTGCAAAACACACATGCCAAGTGGAGAAATGAAGAGAAGATAAGTACTAAGGAAATGATGAAACAGATGGGAAGAGAGCTGGAAAGGATTATCAAACAGGCAAAGAATGTATTTTTAAGGAACATGGGGGAAGAAGGAAAAGGTAAGAAATGGGGGAAATTGTTTAGATAATGTTCAGTTCGATCTTTTTGCAACTAAACTTGTTTTCATAAGACAGTATTACATTAATATTACAAATAGCACGAAAATTGGTTCAGTTGCAAAACACACATGCCAAGAGGAGAAATGAAGGGATGATAAGTATTAAGGAAATGATGAAACAGATGGGAAGAGAGCTTGAAAGGATGATCAAACAGGCAAAGAAGCTAATTTTAGGGAACGTGGTGGAAGAAGGAAAAGGCAAGGAATGGGGGAAATTGTTTAGGTATGTAAAGATTACAAGGGGGGGGGGGGATCCCTCTGCTAAAAGGAAGTGTTGGTAGGTCTGCGACAACTGACCAAGAAAAATCGGAGCTGCTGCAAGGTCAGTACCTGTCAGTGGAGGAGGAATGGAATAGTGGGGCTAATTGTGATCGGGGGCTGTTGGGTAAGTAAAGATGAGGGAGTGGGAGATAGAAATGGTAATTAGTAGTTTGAAGAGCAGTAAAGCACGGGGATCAGACGGGCTAGGAAACGCAGCAATAAAGTTTGGTGGGAGAGAGTTTGTGAAATATTTGGAGGTGCTGTTTAAGAAATCCTTAGCAGAGGGTAAGTTACCACAAGGTTGGAAGGAGGCGATGGTGGTACCTATACACAAGCTACAGACTGGTGAGTCTCACATTGAGTACAGGAAAGGTACCTAATGGAGAGGCGGGTGGTCCAGTATGTGGTGAGGGTTATGAACAAGAGAAATTGGTTGGAGGAGTCACAACATGGTTTGAGGAAGAGATACTTATGCGAGACTCAGTTATATGCTCTTCACGGTAAAGTGAGCACTTTTTAAGGCCCTTCTAAAATTTTCCTTTCATTCAAATTCCATCTTCCTGATGCTTTTTAAAATAAACTTTGCAATGTGACCAATAAACACTGTGTATACATTTCACCACCTTCAAAATTTAATGCCTGAGGCTGCGATAATATATATTTATTAGCAGTTAATGCCTGTTGCAAGGGTCTTAAAAAGTGCTCACTTTATCATGAACAGCCTATAACTGGGCTATTAGAAGATCTGGTGCAGATAGTTCATGAGGAAAAGCAGATGGATGCCTGCTTCATAGATTTTGATAAGGCATTTGATAAGGTTCTCCATGGGACATTGATGAAGAAAGTGGAGGAGCAGATACCAGACAGGAGGATAGTGGAATGGATTGGGGACTTCCTCAGCGGGGGGTGAAGGCAAAGGGTGAAATTGGGAGAGTCAATATCGGGGGAAGGGGAGGTTACGTCAGGGATGCCGCAGGGAAGCGTGCTGGGTCCTTTGTTGTTTACTATGATGGTAAATTACATGGGTTTGGTGATTAGGGGAAAAATAAGATTGTTTGCAGATGATTGTGTTGTGTATGTAGAAGTAGCAGAGGGGGAGAACTTACAGGCGGACATTGACAGGATATGGTTGTGGACTAGGGGAAACAAAATGAAAATAGATGTAAGAAAAACTAATGTTGTGAGGTTTACAAGGAAGAAGATAAGCAGGGACATGTACAGATTGGAGGGGCAAGCTATAGAAGCAGTAGCAGAATATAAGTATCTAGGGATTGTTTTGCAGGGAGACCTCAGGTAGAGGGGGTGGTTGCAAAGGGAAGAAGGGCTCTGGGTATGTTGGGAAGGGTGCTGAAGGGAGTCAGCTGTGAGGTGAAGGAGAGGGTATATGGCACAATGGTATGGGCGATGTTAGAATATGCTGCATCAGTATAGGACCTGTACGTGGAGGTGAAGGTGGGAAAGCTGGAGAAGGTGCAAAGAGGGACAGGAGGAAAGTTGAACGGCTAGTCAGGATGTACAGGATGGTGAATGAAGAGGTAGGATGGGGTGGGCTACACTGCACGCTAAGTAAGAGGGTGTTAGATGTAGGGGAAATAACAGTGAGAAGCTTCAGAGGGTGTGGAGGAGAACAGAGCGGGGTTGGCAGTCCATGCTTGTGAGGTCTATGAAGGAGTGGAATATGTTGAGAGAGGAATTGGTATCTAAGAGGGGGTCGGAAAGTTCAGGAAGGGAGTGGAAGAGGAGTTTGGTCGGATAAGGGAGAGGTGAGTGAGCTCGCCACCAGGTGGTAGCCTAATTGCAGGCGTATTATTATTATTTTCCAGTGCAAATTGGCTACCCATGAAAATCATTTGTGGGGAAACTCCAAGTTTCACTGATGCATGATGCTTCGCGTCAGTACAAAAAAAAATTGCAGACGAGGTTGAACCAGTGTTTTGGGGATTTACTCCCCTGCTGGCGCTGAGACTTTGGCTCAATGCATAATGTTTGGCCAATTTTGCATTGCAAAGGGGCTATTTTTGAATATCAGACATTATCACAGTAATGTGTGTGTATATTAATAATATTGTGAATTTAGGTATTGTTTGGTTAGGTCGTTTTGCAATACAGAATAATATTTTTTTGCGGTAAATGTTCAAAATAGGGACTTTTTGGAAAATAATTTTTTTTTGTGGAAAGAGGTGTAATTCCACTCTACTAATTACTCAGAACACGAATTTACTTGGGCATCAATATATTATCAGTACAAACCACAAAAGGATAGAGGAGAGAGCAATGAACATCAACAGGGCCTGCCTTAGACCATTCGGTGTCCGGGACAAGGGGAAATTAATCGGCCCCCGTATTTTTCTCATTTAAAATTAAAATTATTCTAATATAAATGCAGTTTTGTTTAAGAAATTTACAAATAAAATTTGCATTTACTAAGTAATGATGATATATAAAACAATTTCCCATTTATGTAATCATCATAATGTCATAATTTTATTGTTACACACTTGCCTATTTCACCGTATATCTTGTCGCTGTCACCAAACTTTGTTAGTACAGAACTACGACTCCATAATAATTCTTATACACACAACTTGTCAAAGTCTTCGTATTCAAAATTCTTCTTCTTCCTTTGTGCATGAGTGGGATTTTCAAACGAAGTATCATCTCCTAATGTACTTGCTAGCTCTTTGCATTTACAGCTGCGTTTTGGTAGCCATAATTTCTGTAGGAAGATACATACTCCATACAACTCTTGATTAAAGTGGTGAAAATACAAATATCCGTCACTGGGCTTTGCATTGATTTGCACACAATGTTTATTGATACAAAATATTGTACCCTACAATAAAAGAAATCAAAAATTAAAATGTTGTTAATTGGTCTGCTAAAGAGTGTGCTTCGTACCTCAAACCAGCATCTGCCAAACTAGATTCAAACACTGCAATTAAAGCATCATACACATTCATCACCTGTTATCTAATAGTCTTGACACTATCAATTCTACTTTCTCAGCCTGTAGCACTTAGTGGTTTCACACTGCAGCTGGTCACATGGTCCTTCAAAATTTCCTAAAGTTAAACAGTAGCTGAGAGCAACACATATATTTTTTGCAAAACACCAAACAGTGTGATAGAAATAGTTGATGATGATGCTGCATCTGAAAATAATAAATTAAAATAATGACAGCCCCAAGACAAAAATTATGTTCTTGGATTTTTGAAGAATTTTTGCTTGGACGCTTGTGTTTTTACCTCTCATATTGGCATCATTGTCGTATCCTTGGCCATAGCAGTTTTCTAATCTTAGTCCATTTTCGGCTAAAGTTCTTAATAGTTCTGACAAGCCTTCTCCTATACAATTACTGGCATTTTGAAATCCCGAAAAGTGTTCATTTATTGTAAATACGCCATCTTCTGCATCCACAAACCTTATAGTGTGACTGATATCTGGGGTGTAGTCTAAAATTGTGTGATAATATTTGGCTTTTTAAGCCTGTTTGTGTTTGTTTCGAGTACTGCTTCATCTAAAATGTTCATAAGTTAATTTTGTATAGTTTCCTTGCAATAATGGCTATTTGATGATTTGGCTGAAACATGCCTTAGGTGTTGATGCATAAAATCATCAAAATTTCCCAACAGTTCTACTAGGCCAAGAAAGTTTCCATTAGTCCCTATAAATAGCTGTTCCAAGGAGCCCTTGAAAGCCAAATTATGCTGGGCCAAGTACATAATAATGGACAAATGATGTTCGGGCACACACTTCCAGTGTTGAACTTCATCATTTATAAGTTGTTGATGTTTTGAATCTATATCTTGATTTAGACTAAGTCTGGATTCTTACTTAATCCACTTGCAGTATGCATTTATATGATCTGGTGACTTTTCATGTTCTTTCAAGTGATCACTTACATGCTTCCAGTCACAAAAACCAGTTATTCCTAGTTTTGAGCTACAGTCCCTATTGAATATTTTATATCAAAAGCGCAGTGCGCAGTCTGAACTATTAGAATACACAACCCATCGCCTTTTTAATTTTTTTCCCCATTATTTAGCTTCCTAATTGTATATTTTATTTTAAAAAATGCCTCTTGTTTGCATCCGAAGTAAACACAGTGTATTTTATTTCTTGAGGCCCAGTTAAAAATAAGGGTGTCTATATCATTTGTAGAAGGCTGCATAACATTAGGCCATAACACTGGATCGGACAAATAGGTTTCTTCTGAAAGTAGATTAATTTTTTACTCCAATAGAGTTTGGTAATTTGTAGATTCCAAAGGTTCCAACTTCATTTGGGAAAATGTTACTGCTGAAGGGGAAATTTTGTACATATTTCCAGTGGTGCTGATGCCCTGATCTTCTTTATGAAAGGTTTCGTTGCTGGCATTGTTACAGTATGTTGAACTTGCAAGGGAAGCTGATGTTTAATAGGTAACAAGAATTTAGGTAAGTGACTATGCTTTGTCATAAATTTCGCCAACATTGGACAAATGAAGAACAGGAAGAGCTTTTATACATTTGTAAATCCTTAGATCATTGGCATAAAGTGTACTGGAGTGACTTTTTATACAGACAATATTATTTATAAATATATTAAAGAGTAACGGTACAAGGGTGCTCCCTTGAGACACCCCAGAGGAAACATTATGGGATATAGAAAATCAATTTTTGATTTTTACTACAAATGTTCTGTTAAAAAAGTTATTTGAAAACCAATTAATATAAGTAGTATTGTGACTAAAAGATTGTAATTTTTGAATTATAATATAATGCTGATATGTATCGAAGGCCTTTTGGAGATCGAAGTAAATTGAATCAACTTATTGTCTATTGGTAATTTCTGAATATAAATCATCTACAAAACCAAATAAATTGGTAGCTGTTGTTTTGCCAACTTGAAAGCCATGTTGGCAGTCTGTAATTAAATATTTTGTAGTAAAAGAAAGATGTTTATAAATTACTTTCTCAAAAACTTTTGACAGAGCACATAACAAAGATATAGGCCTATAATTGTTCACATCCCATCTGTTTCCTTTTTTTTTTAAATTGACGCCACAAATATAATAATATTAAAAGAACTTTTGTCAGATGTCTGTTGTATTTTAGGTTATGTTGGTTGGTAAGTGGATGTATGTAATTAGTGAATTGGTACTTATGTTGATGCCTTGGCGTACACGTGTATATGTTTATATCAGTTGAGCGAGGAACGATGAGCATCAGCGTCTGTAAGTAGTCAACTTTCGAAACTTCCTACATAATCCAACTGGGACTTGAACCTGAGTGTATCAGAAATGCACATTTTGTAATTACATTGTTTGGTGTTCTCAAAGTTCAATGTTTTTCAGTTTGGGAATCGAACACCGTTTTTCCAAAAACTTTCAAACATTCTCTGCCTGGGAATCAAAGCCGAGTGCACTAGACATGCATGCCCAACTAATATTACATTAATTACCTCCACATGCTATCTAACATAAATTTAAAAATGTTTTTGTTACATTCGACAATAATTTAAAATGATCTATATGAGACTCTAAGTCTGTGTTTTACAAACTTTAACTAAAACAACATACTAAAAATAACTTAAGTATCCTGTGTGGTATTTTATTTCAAACATTTTCAAAATGAAATAAAATTCAATTCCCTGCCTAGGAATCCAACTCGGTAGGTTTAAAATACATACTTATGGTTATTGGTTATGCACAAACTATTTATAAATACATTCCTGTTTTTCCCAGTAAACGAGAACACCAATGAGTTGAGATTGGTGAATTCAATTGTGTCGTTAATTTTTTTACATGGTAATTGGGACGTGAGTTTGCATAAAATGAATATATATTAGTTAGCAAGTTCTGTTGTGTGACGTGCGTGTAATGCTGCAGACATGTTAGGGTGCAAGGGAGAAAGTTGGTTGGTGGCATTTTCTTCCTCGCTCTGGCGACAGTGCCAAGATTCACGCAGATGATGCTCTGTGGGTGTGCGGGTTGGAGCGTGCTGGAGAAAAAGTGAAAGTCAGGCTATAATATCTGTCACGACTGAGTGTAATAACATTTAGGAATGGTAATTAATGTATATGTTCAAAAATATAATTTTAAAACAAAATGTGTACGTTCCAATACACGCTTATTTGGACTAGGTGTTGGAACGAGTGGGCTATGGTGCGGTGTAGCACGGGAGCCAGATTTGAGAACAGATAGCGGTGCGGGACCTGGCGCGATGCAAGCCGAGATGCGGACTAGGAAGGTGCACGATGCGGGAGCCCACAGTCCTGCGTGCTAGGCTGGCGGGATACAGACGTGAACTGTTTTATGCAGTGTTTATAGTAACATATTTGTTTGCACACACTTTTGACGTCCTTTATTCAAACTTACACTTTGCTTAAGGAATATTTTACACGTGATATACAGGGCGGGACATATTCTAAGAGACTTTATAATAAAGTAAATTTAACTTACATTAAATATTCATTTCAAATAAATGTTGGGGCTTGGATTTAATGTAACACAGTCTGTAGTTTGGAGTACCACGGTGTAAATGTGTACTTAGGATGTAGGTAACTAGCTTTTGTAATTCCTCTTGTTAGGTATTGTTTTGTTTGTTGCACGTACTTAGTGTGTAAGTAATATCTCTTTGTGCTTGGTTAGAAATTTTCTCATTACATTATATTTAATGTTTCAGTGATACTTTGTTTTTTCAGTGTGCATGTTTTGCAATTGTTTAATGTCTCGTGGCTTGTAATTGATTTTTTAAATTACATTTCATGTTTCATTGGTAAACCGTTGCGATATGTTACATTTCAGTGCTAATATTTTGCGCATACATACTTTAATGTTTCTGTGTTTGTTCAATTTGATTGCTGGGTTATTCTCATCAAATTGCTGAATTCTGCTAGTCGCAAACCTATTACATAAATAACTTATTTTAAGGCTTATAATTTTTTACCTGCAAGTTTATACCTAGAGAAATACAAAATATACTATGGTCAAGGTAATTTCCATTGTTTTGAGGAGGAAAAAAATAAATAGTAAAAATGGTTAATTGAAGGAATTATGAGTTTTTGGTGTGAGGGAATTACATAATTATATAGTGATAAACATGTTATATTTTGCTGTTCGCTACCTATTGAATATTATTTCACACAGAAAATTAAAAAATACTTTATTAAAAAATGTTAACACTTTAAACAGTAATGAAAGCATAACAGAAAATTTTGAAAAAAATTAATTTGCTCACTACACAGAAAGCAACCTTCAAGCCTGAGGAGCATGGCCCATAAAAATCTTACTAGGCCAAACATAAATAAAAAAAGAGTTAAGATTTCTAAAAGAAAAAGGATTTTAACAGTCTATAAAAACAAAGAAAGTTTGACAATGTAGAAAGTATATTTATTCTTGTATTGACTTACAGCTCCATCGCTTTAAATCTTTACAGAATGCAAATGATCAAACTGCCACCGTGCCATGGCGCAAACTTGGACTAATAGAACAAAATTATTTTACTGAAAAACCGGATTCACCAGCAGAATAAAGAACACCAGTGTGTAGTGTTAGAAGCTGCCTTCCACCCTGAAAATGCACAGACTGAATTTCTTCATTGTATTTACATTCATAGTTCTCACTGAAGTCTATGTGTAACTACAGTCCCTGGTATTAATTCACTCTTGACATTTCTTCATGCTGGTGAATAATGTTTGCTACATGATTCATGTATTTATGTAAGGTTGTTTCTAGTTGAGCAGCCAAATCCTTACATGAACTTGCAACTTCCTTTTTAGCTGGTTTCTTTATTTTTCTTTCGCTTCCTTTGCTTAAGAGTATCACTTCTTCATTACCCCATTGTTTTACAGTAATTTCTTTCATATAAGAGATAGTTTACTTTACGATTGCTACACTTCCTCCTCAAACATTTGGGATTGGAACTATTTGCAGCACAAAGATAGGAGAACTTCATCTAGAATTTTATATTGAAAAAGCCTCCCTTCATACAGTTTTGCAACAAGGTGTTAAGTGTTAGCACGAATCATACATTTGCACGTTTCCCTATCAGAATGCTTTGTGGTTACTACCCAAAATGGTTTCATCTTGCAAAAAGATGCATAACATATCCTGTAAAGAACATTTTCAGAAAACGCCTTGTGTAAATTCTGCAAGGTATTTCTAAGCAGACACATCTGCTTCTTAACTCCATTTTTGGTAAGATATTTATTTGTTCCTGAACATATACGAGAGACATCTTTCTCAAGACATTTTATAACATCTTTCTTCATACAATTTGTTAACACCTTATCTAGTTTGGCACTTACTACTATTTGATGGTAAACTTCCATTAATACTGGAAACTAGACCAACCAAGTAACTTACATTACAGTACTTTTTTGCAGTGGATAACATCCTGTATTTCTTCAGCACTCTGCCTACAATTCTTTGAAGCATCTACTTACGATTGTGACTATGCCCTTCTCGTTTCACACTTTCTTTTAATTCAGTATCCATGATTTCCCCTAAATAGTAATCTCTTTCTGACTTCCGACAATACTTTCTCTATGATCTTTGTAACTTTAGTTCGAGGAGTTAATTCATCATGCTTTGAGTACTGTTTCTCAGATTTCTTGTATCTCTCAGCATGGTTTTCAGCCTTCTTTAGTTTTTTTTTTTTTTTTCTAAACATAGCACGTAGGCTCCTTTTGACAGACATCCTTCACATTTTTTTATCGATGTTGGTGGCTCAGAGTCATGTTTTAAACCCAACATCATTGCCTTGTCTGGTTTAGTACTATGTGGGGGTGAAGAGTTTAGCATCATAACCTGTAATGCTTCTCGCATAGTCTTTTTACTATCTCTAAATTTCTTTGAATTGGTCTTCCATTGATTTTTCTGGCTTCTGTGTTGTCTCTTGTGTCATTTCTGGTACGCTCTTCACTTTTTCTTTGCATATTTCAGCCTTTCTTTACACCTCATTATTTCTCATTTTTGTGGGTCTTTCTTAATTTATTCATGCCATTTTCTGTGATACTCCTTTTTCTTGTTTTTTCATCATATTCCTTAATGTTATTGATGATTTCAGAGATTTAAAATCATCTGTTAAAGAAAATATTCTTTATACATACAATACTCTTGTAATGTATAGGGTAGTATCCTATTTATATATTATTTTAACCTACATATAAATAGGTGAAAGATATCACCCTCCCTTCTAAATATTTGGCCATAACATAGATATTAGAACTGCCCAGCCTTACAATTATATGTAGGTATATTTAGGTTGTTAACTATCTAAAGCAAAGAAAAAAAAGATGGTAGGACTTATAATGGCATAGTTACATATTATTATATGAATTATATTATCTCAGGCTCAACAATAATGTAATTCATAATGTATGTCATTCCCTCATTTTCTGTGTAATTCTCTCATTGTGAGGGAATGATGAAAATGAATTTATGTTATAGTTACTCCAAAGCTGTTTTGGCTTTGAAGTTAGAAAAAATTTTACAAGAAACTGCACCCAAAATGTAATCTGTCATATAAGTTTAATCCTATTTGTATTGTATTTTTTAAATTATCTGAGAGGAGGGAATAATGACATTAAAAAACTCTTACATGTTTTACGTCATTAAGTTTTAAAAATTACTAACTTGCAAAAATACTACTGCCATGAGACTTTTACTACGTAACTACCAACTGTCATGGCTGCCAAACCAACAGCTGAGATAGATGCCAGTGCTCTCTTGTAGCAGTTATAGGAACATAGATATCAATGTAAGGGAATGATTTCAAACGCTGGCGAAAGTATGTTTATAAATAAATTATACACTTGCAGGTAAAAAAAAAAAGGTCCAAGCTTAAGTATTTTATAGAGCTTGAGCTACTTAATACAAAGTTGTATTTACCATAAACATTTATTTTCAACTTCTTGTAGGAAAAAAATCTTAATATACTGAACTAGAGGATGGGGAACAGTGAGGGAATGATATTCAGCATTTTAAATATTTTTTAAAATGTTATAAATATATAGTTTAAAAATTTTTGTAATGATTGCAACTGCAACTCATCATAAAGATTATGAGGAAAACTGGCAGTATAATATTTTCATTATCTAAATGAACATAATGAGGCGGGAACACATTTTCAGTAATTTGCTAAGAATGACCCTGCTATATTTGTTTATTTCAAACACTCAATTTTTGCATTTCTGTCATTGCGCAATTTCAACCTCAATCGTTCATCTCAGAGCTCAGTACCGCGTCGGACAGTGACAAAGCAACATCCCCTCTCTCTGTACTCATTCCAACTCCAGACTCTGAATGGAGAACACCTATGCCACTCCAGACACCCCCTCCTACCCCTTTCACGCTGTAGTCTCTCGACAGACACCAACCTGGACAGACGTGCCCTGTCTCCCCGGCCTCTCTGAGCTCATTCCATCATCAGACTTTGAAGAAGCATCATCTACTTTTCCTTATGGCACCCTTTCTTCAAGCTCATTCCTCTCCAGACACCGAAGTGTCCCCTATGCTGCCCCAGAGCGTATTCGGCTGCCAGACTCCGACGGATGAAGACCTATGCAGCTGCCCTCAAATTACAGAACCTAACCTCACCTATCCGTTCCCTCACCAAACAGTACACCTAAGGGGAAATTAGGTGTAACACCAGTCAATTACAACACTCCTCAGGAAGGGGGGAGGGGTGGTGTCCCACAGAACCAAACCTCACTTTTGTAACATGACACATAGGCCATTCTTGCATGCTTAATCTTGGAATCCCCCGCCCCTACTACTAACTTCTATCCTCTCCGCTCATGTGCTGGGCGCACCAAGTTCAGCAGTGCAAACCAGTGACACAACTTTGCCCCCTCCTCAAGTGTTTTCATTTTGAACAGACTCTGCAATGTCATGACCTTCGTAGAGTGCCAGTCAGTCGATGTGGACAACCTTTGGCTTCCCCTGAGAGCCTTGACAACAAATCCAAAAGATTACATAATTTATCTTCTTCAGAATCCTGTAAGACCCTTCCCAACATTGCTTTAGCTTTGGGCAGTTCCCCTTTCTCCTCTGGGGGTTGTAAAGCCACACCAGTTGTCCGTCTTGAAATACCTCTCCCAACATTCTACTGTCATAAAGCCTCTTCATCCTGTAACTATTTATTCTGAGATGCTGTCGAGCCACATCATGAATGCGAACAAGTCTGTTACATAATTTGCTGGCATAATCAGGAGCTGCAGCTTCCCCTTCTGTCGGTTGGCTAAACAGCAAGTAACTGGGGAGGCATACCTCTCTTCCAAACATCATTCTTGATGGTGTTATCCTTGTCGACTTGTGAACTGCTCAGTGGTAAGCAAGAAGAAACAATGACACCTTCGAATCCCAGTCCTTTTGGTAATCTGCCACAAATATAGACATACAGTGTGGTTAAGCCACTCGACCATTCCATCCAACTCAGGGTGTAAGCAAATTTGGTAGAAGGAATATGGGAAACTGAGGCATTTTAACATTGCCAACATGCGAGACACTTTACAACAGCGCTCCTAGCGGCTTGAACTAATGAATACCTGGGAAATTCAAATTTACATGGCTCAGTATGTGCATTTTAAGTGCAGTTGTCGTCTCGTAGTATTAAAACGTGTTGTTTTGCTGAATGTAATATAATAGTTGCTTATTCGTATTACTATGCCATATTTAAAAATGTACTTAAAGCATACACTTGAAACAAGGACAATTAGTTGTAACATAATCATGGTACTGAGCACAGACTTAGATGTTGCAAGTTACAAATGACAAATGTTAATCAATTATAAGTAATACAATGGAATGCTAAACAGTATTTCATTTGACAGATACATAACTGACTGCATTTATTCAATAAATTCTTGAGAATGGAGCTGTAACCAAACTTAAATTTCTGCAAAAAAATATTGGGAATGACCATAACCAAATATTTTTTGGACAGAAAAATCTCCACAACTTATCTGTTTTATTACCGTAAGATTAATTAAAAATAGCTCTACTACACAGAAAAATGAGTATTTGTTTGAAAATATAATTTCCAAAAGTAGTAGAAGTAAACAAGTAACCTTAGTTATGTATAGTATGTTAAGAGAAGTCAATAGGCGTATGTAAAAAAAAAAAAAAAAAGTATTTTATTGTTCATTAGAATAATACTATAATGCTGTTTGAATTTAATAATTAATTTCCCCCACAGTAATTTTTTTGTGGTATTTATTATTAGACAGTGAGCTTAATTGTTGATGTTATTATTGTACAATATTAGATTTTAAACTTTGATATGGGAATAATTTAATGGACACTTTATAATATGGGTCAGGTAATTCATTAAACAGTAGTGTTAAATACTTTTAACTAATAAGAAAATGCTGTAATTGTTTCATGTCCATTTGTGTGAAGTAGGCTGCTGGTAGTTTTGTATTGACAGTTTTATTAATAATTGTAGAAACTCGCTCAAGTTCGACTCGAAAGATCAAAGCTTTTTTATATACTTGGCTCAAGCTTGACTCAAACAAAATTTCAGTGTTCGCACATCCCTAATAAGGAGTAATATCTTGTAGATATTTAAGATTAATGTCACAACAAAATAAGTAGCCTAAATATTAACTTACTGCTTTTTAAAGTTTTTACTATTAAATTAACAACAAAATAAATTTTTCACAAATTTCTATTCCTAACAGATGTGGTTTTTGTTCTGCTTTCTTCTTTCGTAAAAGATATGCTTTGGTTGGAAATAAATTTTCAAGAGAGAAACATTTTGGGGGAATAATTTTTTTACGCGATGAAAATGTGTACTGAATTATTTACATTTATTTCTTTAATTTACCACCAAGATAAATAAACATATCCAGCGCCTAGCATTTTATTTCAAAGTGCGTATTCGTGTCTACAGAATATTGTTAGAAGTCGGTGGCCCTTCTGTCGATCCGTTGAAAGTTAAAGTTTGAGATATATTTAAGTTTGAGATATATTTGGTGAATAGAAAAACATTGCCCTGCAATTGATTGAAGATCGCGTGACCACCTGACAGGTGCAATGGATGGTTGTGAGTCCACATTTAAACGTATAAATCAGTTTTGTCATGCAGTTATGCCACAACTACACTGCCTCAAGTGAAACACTGGCAGCCATGCTTCAACCATAAGTAACAAAGTTGAAACCTCAGTCACTTCTTCATAATCTGATTGTACCAGTTATGAAATTGAAATTTTGGGGACTAGGACCAAAAATTATACACAATGGGCTATTATGTAGTTTGGCAATATCTAGTGTCTATTCATCAACAAAACATAAAAGTATCTTTGTAGTACAGAGCAACTCGGGATTGGGGGAATTTTTAATTGAATTGGGCATACTGTCAAATTTGTAACTGTACTGAAGGCACAGTCAAGTACAGAAGAGGCAAGAGTATCTCGTCCTCCCCCCACTTATTTCCAAATATGCTGGTTTCATAGACACTAATTGATCACTTCATCTTTTAGCAAGTTTTTAAAAATTATGGTAAACTGCTCACCTCACACCTGTTAAAATGTTTTATTTGTATGTATTTATGTAAAAAGAAGCAGCAACACCCAAACAAACCACAAGTAACGAGACTGTGTTCCAAATTACCAACCATTTAGTACAATACTGTTTTAATATGTAGTAACATTCAATTCGAATGCTATTTAGTCATTTGTTCAGAAATGGTTATAATTTGGTAATTTAGCATTTTGGTAAGTATATTTCCATAGTAAAATATCAAATACGTCATTATTTTACTTCACTAATTCAGGTCATGTTAGCTATTAGAAAACTATGTCAGTGCCTATGAAGAGTTCCCCCAATTAAATTTTGTAGAACTATTAAGTCTGTACATTACTTTGACCACCACACATGGAATGTTCATATTGTACATAGATGCATTGGAACACAACTTCCTACTTAAGACATCCATTTTCTTGGCTAGTGTAGATAATCCATGGAGGAAGCAGCAACATTGACTGCAAAATGCTTACAGTTTTCAACAACACAATGGTCTGCCTATACCAAATATGAAATTGTACCATCGCCACTGATATCATGCCACTTAAAGAGACATTTGAGAAATTATAGATGAGATAAATAGTTTAAATACTATACAAATTACAAATAAGGTCTACTGTATTAAGGAGAGTATTTCAGAACATAACTAGATGGCAATCTTTAAACATTTTAATCAACCATTCCCCCCCCCCCCCCCCTTTTCTTTTTTAGTAATGCAATTTATGCAGTACAGTACAGCTGGCGCTAGGATGAAAATGCAATTGGTCAAAATATTTGAGAGTACATACTAAATATGTACTCAAGCCATTCAGCTAATTTACTTCACCTCTCAAGTTTTGCATGAATTAAGCACATTTAATTTTTTAATTCACTTTCAATAACAAAGCTTATTTCCAAATTTACAGGAATCCAAATAATTTTTGTAACATTAGATCATCATGAACAAGTCACTTCTAATAACCAACCTGAATACATGCTTTTTACAATAAATTTGACCACAGATTTTCATATGTTTCATGGAGAGAAGACTGGAAGATATGTTGCAGAATTCTGAAGCAGCTGAACTGAAATAACTTACATTTGTCATGATTTTAACATATTTTCTGTTATGAATTCATGGCACTTGTTATTGTAATGAAATTTGTAAGTACTTTCTCCAATACTACGATCACCACAAACAAAACTGTCTAAATAGGCTAACAGGTCAAAATACATGTGTGCATATCACCATCAATTCCCTTACTTGCATTGCAAAATGTGGCAAAAAAAGTTCATTCAAAACATCTCGTGTAAGTAAATACTATAGGTGTATGCACAAAGTTAAAATATTGATCACTTCAGGGAGTAAATAAGAGGAAGTGAAATTTAAAAAACTGAATCCTTTATTTATTTGTAAAAAATTTATAATACCATGGAAATGTAACAGTGACTCTCAGGAGTGAAATATTAATGTTTGAAAGTTTTGTACAGAGTTGTGTAAACAATTGTGAATATTGTGATGTGGGGGGAATGGTGCTACTACTTTTGATTGGTTTTGACGGTAACCCTCACTCGACAGCTGGTTCACACTCTGCAATACATACACTGACTTACCAACTGTAGACGTGATGACATCTCCACTGCTGCAAAAAGTGTCTGATGTGTGGTATCAGTACATGGTGTTTAGCCTATAGAATGAACTTTTTATACACTGGCTGGAGAAGAATTATTCTTGCCACCAAAAACTGTAGTCTGCAACTCTCCACTCATTAAAATGAAAATTACTTGCAAACTCAGTATGTAGAGAAATTAAAATATTTGCACAGCAAAACAGTAATGATATGTAGACCTTTGGGTATGCAAAGGGTAAGCAACTACGTAGAAAGGAAACTATTACAGTTTTCATTCAGTTGTTTCTTTAATAATTATTTGAAAATATTTTGTCGTTGGTGCAAACATAACCCAAATAACATACAAATTAATATTCAAATACATAATTTCCCAAATGTAAACAATAACATTCCACAAAAATACACTGAAGAAGTACATAATACGGAAATAAACATAAACAAAATAAATATGCTAAGAACTGTAGGCAAACAGTATAGATTGACATGTAAACATAAACAAAGCAAATTAACAATGTAAACTCTCTGACTTGGCACATTATACTTTTTTTTGACAAACTTTTATAATGGTCAGCAAGGTACAATACTGCTTAGTACATACACATCGTATGTTCCTCGACAACAAATTTTATAAATTCAGCACCAGGCTGCAGCCAGTTTAATATACCGTAATTAAACATTATCTATAGAAATGTAAGTACTGAGATGTCACATTTCGCTCGCACAAATATTTATTTTTGTCCACCCTTTTATTCTTGCCTTGGCTATCTACAAGTATTATGCTATGAGTTTGCCTTAAACCTTTTTTCACACTTACTATTCTCATTACATCCTAAGGCACCAGAACAGCAAAATTATCACAAGTTATTAAAATTCTGAAAACACAACATTGAGCAACACTGAATAATCCAAAATAAGCCTCTAACTACTCCAACAATTCCAAGAGTAGAAACAGTAGTATCTTTTAATACAATATTTTATTAATAAAAGATTAAATCTAATTAGTAACAATAAATTATTAGGTTTAACCATCATTAGTTTTTCTTGAATATCAAATTATGTTTCATTTACTTTTAAGTTATATTGCTCATATGCAAAAATTGTACTGAAAACTTATCTCAAATGAGAAAGTACAAAATTATCATACTATTTTTAATTTATGAAAGATAAATATTTGATTATAACAGATTTAACTTGGAAACGACAATAGTCTTTCATTACTGAATTAATTTCTTCTGAAAAATTGAAATTTTAACTGGTACTGCACTCCGTTTAAATATAACCGAAAATGGAATTAGCTGCAAAACCCAGTCGTCGTAGATATGATACTCTGCAGTAAGAACATCTTTCCGTCTCATCTATTCAGATATCCAGTCTTAAATTGTGCTAATTATAGTTCATAGCACCTCATAAGAAAATCTTATATCACGAAAACTATAATATATTCAAATTATAATATTTAACTTCTCGGATAGATGTCATTCCATCCATGTATTCTAAAACAATTTTGTTACCTTTTCTTACTAACAGGAAATCAGTGTTCTTTTTAAACATAAACACATTCCTTCAATGTCTCTCATAGGTATAGTGTTCACAAAAATATGACAGTTGGGTTGGCTAAAAAAACAAAATTCTAATTTACCCTAATCATAGCTCAGATGTTATAAAACCAAGATGTAAACATTGTACGAGCAATTACCGACACAAATATGTAAACAACTTTTCTGAAGCAAAGAATCAATTATATCCCTAGCTCAACTTGCTGAACTAAACACACACTTTAACAAGAGACTTCAGCCAGTTTAATAGACGAATATTGATTATGTAAACATTGTTTACTTTTATTTTTTGAAGGTGTCGCTCCAATAAAAACAAACCTGCACCTTTCAGGGTAAGGGCTATCAAACTTTGCAAGGCCCTTCAGCGCACAAGATTAGAAATAGCAGCTACGACACTTAAGTGATTTTGTTCTTGGTCTTGTGAAAGCAAATTTGGGTTGCAAAAATCCTCTTTTCTGAAATGGTTGGAACAAACTATTCTCGTGTAGGTATAAACAGCGAGTCCCTCTTTCCTTTATTACATCCAGGTCTGCTCTTACATTTCTGCACCCATTGCTTGTACCTAGGAAACAGCAAAACAGTATTTAAGTAAATTAAGGTTTGTGTGAATGGAATTTACATTAAAAAAACACTGACAATAATAACACTAATGGAAAATGTTATCCACTACAGCTTGTGTACTTACCGACTTGTATAATTTGGGATATCTAAAAAAGTACTTGCTGTAGTTCGCAACGTTGTAATTATTGCAGCCAAAAACTGCACAAATCTTTCCTGCCATAGTAAATATCCACTCTTGCAAAAAAATTTGAATCCAAACTTATCCAAAATACTTTAACTGCCCATTCAATAAATACAATAAATAGCTTATTTCGGTATGAACAGTTCTCACTGCTAGGAGCACTGGTATCTGTGTCTCTCCCCCCCCCCCCCCCCCTACTATATTGCGCTTCTATCATATTTGATGTAAGGCTCTAGTCCTTGTCTTTTTCATCCCCAAAATTTTTGTTACCTCCTGGAAGACCGCAGCTTCAGAGTTTCTTCTCTGATAGAATGGAGTCCTAGTGGCACCCTAAACCTCGAAAAGAAATGTTCTATAAATGCCTCAGTGACAGTAAGTGCTTCCTGATTCGGGAGGGGAATGACCTCAACAAATTCCTATTATTGGCTATAGCCTGTAGCAGACCATGCAGGACTGTTATTAAAGAGCATTTGTACAGCTTCAAAAGTACTTATGACTTTTGCTTTAAGTATAAAACCACAGCTATAGTGAACAAAAATAAGCATTTATTACATTTTGCTTAGATTCATTGTGCTTATAGTGCAGTAATTTGTATGTATACAATTTGGTTGAGAATGGGGAGATGAATATTGTCATTACTGAAAATGAATTAAAATTACTAATTAAAAAAACTACTTATAACTTTGGCAAGGTGTTGGCGCTTGTGCTGCAAGTTCAATGGTACCTTCCATCCAACAGCCACAGACCTTTGTCTCTCAAGTTAGGTGTTTACAAGTTTTCCGATAGCTTCATGGTCTCGCCTAGCTTTCTCCCGAATCATGTCTCCCTGTGGCAATTATTGCTGGAAATGAGGGCAGCTGACTCTCAGGTGTCTAGGCAATCTACACTCCCAACATTTCTGGTGCCTGTATAGTCGCAGATGGAGCTTTATAGCATGTACCCTGGTAGTGATGCCCTTGATGGCCACCTACATTTTCTTCAGGTCGTTCTCGATGATACTTCCCTCATCTGCCTTGCTTATTGTTGCTGTTCGTACTGTGTGCTAGGGCATAGGCATCTGTCTGGCCAATTCTACTTTCAGTGCTTGGGCCAGGGCATCCTGCATATTATGCTGTGCATCCAGATGCACCACTTGCCGAACATCCACATTGGCAATGGCATTGATGAAGTCACCGACCATTGTCATGTCTTGTGCATCCTTTGAACACCCCTCCAACGACTTATGGGCCAGTTGCACAATATCTTGCCATAACTCATGATTGGCTCCCTTTGTTGGGTGCGGCTCTGCCATTTGCTATGATGGGAATGTTGCAGGTAATGGTCACCAAAATGCAGCTCCAAGGCCAACATCAATGTTGCACACTTTAGACAATGTCATTCTGGCAAGTAGTGGAATATGCTGAGTAATGGACCTCTCAGCTCAGCTGCAAGGTATTAGGCACGCTGTCCTCTGACCAGTCATTCATAGTGGCGACAATCTTGAATTGATGCTAGTACTTCTGCCAAGGTGTCAGTCCATCATAAGGGGTAGGCTTAGTTGTGACTTCCTTCTTCACCTCTAGTGGAAGAGGACTTACCCTGCAAGGCTGTTGGATCTCTCCTGTGACCTCTGCCTTCTCCATGCTGCTCTTATTCTTCATTTCAGTGTTGTTTGGTGTTTGCTCCTCATTAGTCACAATTTCTTCGGTCTTGTTGCAGTAAAAATGCTTACTATTCCTTCTTGAGGGCATCTACTTTTTGCTCTAGTCCACATCTTACATTGTGTATGTTCTGTTCCACCATTTCATTTACACTGTCTGTCTTAGCCATGCATTCAATTTTTGTGTTCATTAGCTTAGTAATTCGTAGAAATAGTTCTCCGGTCTTAAGGGAGCTGAATGTCCACCATCTTGGACAATTGCAAAAATGATACTAGCAAGGGTAGTCAAGCAATAAAGGTTTTAAACAAGTGCAAATCAATGCCCTGTCAGTGAGTAAAATAAAATACGAAATCTGTGGTGTAGGTTGTGGCGGAAATTCCATAAATCCAAGATGGCGGGTATTAATTCCCCTCCAATGCCTGCTAGTTACAATCTTTAAAATTAATGCATCTGATGTTCAGCTGCTTCCCTTTGTTTTATGCACATGAGATTAAAATTGGTGTAATAGTATCACATTTGTCTTGCTATCAATTTTATAACATCACTCGACTGATGCAGTATTCAAATTTATTGGGTCAATTGTTTTATTTTTACCTCTCATTCTCATGTTTGTGGTCACTGAATTCCATGCTTTACACAATTCCCCAGAATTCATACCACAGCACATATTGTTTGAAAATAATGCCATGAAAATGTTAATACTGCACATAAAACATTCCTTGAGTGTAAAGAATACATTAACACAGTGTTATAGTTAAATTTGTATGTGCCATTATAATACAGTAAGTACTCTTTTAACTTCCACAGCGTAGGTGATTTTGGGGAACAATCAGATTCTGCATTAAATGTATGGATGTGTGTTCATGAAATACATTGTCATTAGCTAGTGTTGTTAGTATTCTGATGAAACTGCCCCCAAATCAGTGTAGCCTTGGCATTAAATTTTGTAAAAGAAAAATAGTTTTTTTGTAACAAAAGCAGTAGACCTAAGTAAAAATTGTGGGGCTGTATGAATTTTCACCAACCTTTCTTTGAATGCTAAATATTACTCACAATTATTTTCATAATTGGTAATGTAAGAGTAACACCCACCATTTGTTTTCAGTTTTATATTAAAATATTGATTTGTGAGGTAGTTTTGCAATAAGTCATAATGTATTTCAGCAGTAATTTTGATACTCTGCAGATACATTGAAAATCTCTAGTGAAAAATAAGATTTTGTAATATTCTACTGAAAAGAAACTTATAAACACATTTCACTACAAAGTACCTAAATAAGCAAACCATTTTCCTTAATTCCTCTAGTGAACATTATTAAGCATAGATTCTTAGATCATTTAACAATTGTTTAAAACACATCTTCTGCATGAAGGAAGTGTTGGAAGATGCAATTTATCATTATGTATGTTTCTGTATTGTAAAAAGTTCTATTTTGGTTTTTGTCCTGTTGGTAATTACAGTTGAAGTGTTTTGAGTTGGAGACTATGTTCCACAGGAAGTGTGTGTTTGGGTGGGAGATTATGTGACCCCGTGTAAAAGGTTGTGTTTTTTTGTCTTTGATTTTATGTAATCAGTTATGAATTACATTGAGTGTTGATGGAAGACCTGTTACATTTACCAACTCGTCCAACAGGTTATGGGCCCAGTATGTAGCAGGTAGTGGCGACATAATATATTTTGAAGGGTTATGAAGAGAAGCTAGGTCTAGTTTACCACAGTCATCATGATGGAAGAAGAAAAATTCAGGATACCATTGTTCGATGGAAGGAATTATGATAACGGGAAATTCAGGATGGAGGTGTTTCTTGATGAGGAGGTGCTGGAACATTTATAAAAGCCATTGGATGAATGGCAGGCACCATATCTTCAAGCAGAGGGTGATAAACAAGAAGTCAAAGATTCAAAGGCATAGGCATTACTGTAAATCAAACGTTCAGACAGAAAATGCAAAAACTTCATCGTACAGCGAATTCAAGACAGCCAGCTGGAGCATGTAAAGGGTAAAATGACTGCATATGAAGTATGGTCTGGTCTCCAAAGGAGGTTTGAAAAGAAAGGCGCAGCAAGTAGAATGGTGCTGAATAAAAAATTGCATACTATGAAATACAGACCTAGTGCTGAAACATTCAATGAGTATTGTCTGAGCCTAGTGCTGAAACATTCAACGAGTATTGTCTGAGGTTCGATAGGCTGGTTTGAGAATTAAAGACAGCGGGAGAACTAGGCCTACATGATGAAGGCATTATCATAAAGTTTTTACTTACAATGCCTGAAGAATTGGAAAGAGTAGTATCTGGACTTCAGACACTGGATGCAGATAAACTGTCACTGGAGTTTGTCAGGCAAAGAATTTAAAAAGAGGAGACTTCTTGGAAAAAAGGAAAGGAAGCAAAAGTTGCCAGGTTTTTCAAACCGTAGCCTTTTCTGGAGCAAGATGGCCGATAGGAACTGGCGCTAAGCCAGGAAGCAGCAGGGAATCGAACGAGACCATCCAGAAGAAAAAGTTTCCATACAAATGCCACAACTGTAGGCTTGCAGGCCACAAAAGACATGAATGTTGGAAACCTGAAGGAGGGATGTTCGGAAGAGGACGACAAGTAGGAAGAGGATCATCAGGAAGTGGAAATCTGCCGAAGAATGTTCACCTTGCCCAAGATGAAAAGAATGATGTGCCTATGTACAGCTTCCTGATGTCAGTAAACGAGTGTTGTGCAGTAGAAGATAATCGTGCTGATAATAGTGTTTGGCTTGTAGATTCAGGGGCACCCGATCATCCTGTAATGGCAGATACCCCAGTGATAAATCGTTAAAAATTAGATAACCCAGTGTCAATAGGTGTTGCAAAATCGAAAGTTTTTCTAGTGGCTAAAGAGATGTATTAGCACAAACACAGGTTAATGGAGAAACCGGGAAATTTTTCATCAAGAATGTGTTATTGGTAGAAAACTTGAAATACAACTTAATATCAGTACCTAGGCTAGAAAGTAAGGGTTTTACATTGGTGTTTGACAAAGGTAGGTGTATTATTTAAGAACTACTGTATTGTAGGAGTAGGAAACAGGGAAGGAAATTTGTACAAGTTGCGTATTGTAGTAGAAAATCCAAACAGTGTAATTGATGCTTGTTCAGTTGTGAGTAATACTAAGCTATGGCATGCTAGACTGGGTCATATTGGTAATCAGAATTTGCACAAGTTATCAAAGATTGTAACTGATATTGGGAAAGTTGAACAAGGGGATACTGATCTGTGTGGGGTTTGTATCGAAGGTAAACGAACAGCAGGGTCCCATAATCACTGTAGGGTTAGGGCGACAAGGCCATTAGAGAGAATTCATAGTGATTTGTGTGGTCCGATTACACCTTCCACATATGATAGAAAAAGATATTTGTTGACTCTGATAGATGATTATACTCACTTCACAGTAGCATTTGGCTTAAAGTCAAAGGATGAGGTGTTACATTACATAAAGTTGTATGAAGCCATGGTTTCAGCTAGATTTTTGCAGAAGATTTGTAACTTCAGATGTGATAATGGAGGAGAGTTTGTTAATCAGGGAGTAAGAGATTTCTTTTCAGAAAAGGGTATACAGTATGAACTAACTATTCCAAGGGTTCCAGAGCAGACTGGAGTAGCCGAGCACATGAATCAATCTAGCTTGGACAAAGCGTGGTGTATGTTACTAGCTTAGGGTGTTTGGATGCTTAGCATATGCACGCAAAGTTAAATGTGAGAGGAGTAGTAAACTTTATTCCCGTAGTCAAAAATGTTTCACGTTGGGTTATCGTGACAATGGGTACAGATTATGGTGCACAGATCTTAAAAGAGTGTTTGTTGCTAATAGTGTTAAGTTTGATGAAACTAAAACTAAATTTGAAGAAAGGTACTGTGATCATGAATGGCAGGAGACATCACAAGCAAAATCACCCAAAGAAAGTCAGGAGGACACAGATTCAGGAGGGGAACAGGAAAGTTTCAGAGGTTTTGAGGAGTTACCTGTAGATGAATATAAGGGACGTAGAGTTAAAAAGGCTCCTGAATATCTGAAAGATTATGTAGTAAGTGGGTTGAAGAAGAGCTCTAGATGTAAGGTAGCTAAAGAAGGGAATAGCTGAGCTGTAGTATTGATGGGTAAGGATGTAAATTTATTAAACACAGAGCAGCCAGAAAATCTGAAAGTTTTTGTTAATATGTCTTCAGTGGATGATGTAAATCTTGCAATGAGTGCCACTGGTTACTGTGAAGGGGTACCAATGAATGTTGAGCTGAAAGACAGAACTGACAAAAATAACTGGTTTAAAGCTATTGATGAGGAAGTGAATTCCCTAGTAGAAAGTGAGACGTGGGAGGAGGTCATATTACTGGAGGGAAAGAAAGCTATTAAAAGTAAATGGGTATTTACTCTTAAACACAATAAATATGGAAATTTAGAGTGATTCAAAGCCAGATTAGTTATTAAGGGTTGTGCACAAATCAAGGTTTATGATTACAGTAATACTTATGCATCTGTTGCTAAACTGACTACTATAAAAATTTTTCTGTATCTGGCCAACTGTAAGTCACTGTATGTTCATCACTTAGATAAGAATCTTTTTTAGATGGGGTCTTATCACAAAGTCACCAAGATGGTATTCTCTGTCATGCACTTCATACTGTTTCATGAGGGAGTGCTGTTCCTGCACCCTATTGGTACAGGGGATAAACATGGGTGCATATTGTGATGCCAGAGGTAAAGCAAGCGCCATGTTTTGAAAATGCACATCGTCCTCACCTTCCAAGAAATTCAGAACAATCCCATCCACAAAGAAGATTATGGTGATTGTCTTTTGGGACCACAAGGAGTGTGTTTCATGTTGATTTCCTCCCCAGGGGGGCAACAGTGAATGCTGCGAGTTGTCACATACTGGGGTGGTTGCAGGGAGGCCATTTGTAGAAAATGACCTGGACTTCTTGCAAGAGGTGTTCTGTTGCTGCACGACAATGTCTAACCACTTTCAACCATGGGCCCATGCAAATTATGGTGCTTCTGGTGGGAGGTTCTGGACCATCCTATCATACAGCCCTAACATGGCACCTAGTGATTTCTATCTCTTTGGACCATGAAGAAGCACCAGGTTGTAAGCTATTTACAACCAATATGGAAATTATTCAAGCCGTTTTTACGTGGCTTTAGGAACCGGACACAGATTTCTTCTATGCTGGCATCAATATCTTGGTGTGCCATTGAAGCAAATGTTTGGACAAGCATGGCAATTATGCTGATAAGTAATGTGTGTCTATGCCAAACTACTGTGTAACCGTACATGTGCTTTTGGAATAAATTATGTCCACAAGAGCTCTTTTTTCCTTACTTTTAAATCACCCTCATATGTGAGTGCACAATATTACAATGTGTTCTGTCTTTAGGAGCTTAAGTTTACCCTTGGATATAAAAAGCTATGAAAGTACAAACAAGAAACAATCTCACAATATCTTGTCAGTGTATTATTGCATCAAAGAATTATGTTTTTTGATGTGTAGTCTTGCATACCTGTAGTTCTTTTTTCTCTATCACAAGCACATCTTTAGTAGCATACCCTAATTTACTTGTGGTAAGAGTGATGCAGTGAGGTAGGGTTAGTGTGGAACATGGTGCTGGTCAGATGTTTGTGATGAACTGTGACATGTGTGTTGTTGCTAGTGGACCACCTGAGTAAGTACATGGCCACACGACTGATCCTGGACCTGAACAACTCGGAGCTGGCAGACAAGCTGAGCAAGGTGAACTTCTGCATCTACATAGCTCCAACTCCAGGACACCTGGTAGCTCTCAGTGGCAATCAGACCCTGCAGCAGGTCAACGAGAAGTTCTGGAAGGTCAACAAGCCACTTGAGATGTACTACTCTTGGAAGAAGTCCACAGACAACCCGCAGGCCTGACCAGTCGTAGAGTTGGTCTCCTTGTAACTACCAACAGGGTAACTGTATATAATCTGTATAACACTTGAGTGAAGTCACTGAAATGCTCATTACAAAACAAAGATGGCTGTTATGCTTAAATATGGCCAGGCTGGTGCTTAATTGGTCAGACATTTTGTTGTTGTGAGTACAGTAGTTGTTCCCACAGTGCACTGTATATACATGCACTCCAGTTTGCTAGTTTGGAACAAAGTTTATTTATGCAAAAGTATTATGTATAGCAAAATACTTGAAACATTCTTCTTTTGTAAAATACATACTACAACAAGGGGCAGTTTAAAACGGGTATGAAAACCATATTAATGCATATATTTTTATGAGTGACCATCAAAATAACAAAAATTATCATCTGTGTTTGATTTCAGCTATAGTGTCACATGTTTTAAAACAGACATTCCACTTGAGTGTAAAACTTTCCACCCATTCCGGAAATAGGCATGTGAAAGTACATATCTCCTTTATGTAAAAAATAATTTATCATTTGTTTCCAAAAACTTGTCACTATGTAGTAATTGTTTTTAGTATGTTTTAAAAATTTGTTGAATTAAACATCTTACATGGCGCTGTTATAACAAGAGCCAATATTCCAGAATTAGTTTTTTGCTCGATTTTATGTTAAAAGTTGCAGATTTTTGAGTTTTTTTTTATATTGTTCCTAATACTCTGGAAAGTTAATTTTATACATAATGACTTGCAAATTTGTAAAAAAAAAAAAAAACAATACCTGAAAATTAAATTTGATTCAAAGTTCAAAGTTAATTTTTTTGAAAATTTTCTGATTCCCGGAAATACATTTTGCATTTGGGTACAGTCCATAAAACATTGTTTTGAATAGAAAATAATATTTATATAATGTTTAAATATAGTAATATAGTATAAATTTAAATATAGCTCAATTGAAATTCTGAAATGGCAGATTTTAGAGTTTTTATTGTTTTAAATGCTATAGGTATTTTTATACATAAGTACATGCATATTTAGAAGAAGAAAAAATGTGTGTGTATATATATATCATTTAATTCAAAGTTATTTGTTTGAAATAAATGTTGCATTTGGTTACTACTCATGATACAATATGTTGTATATATAGTAAATAAATGGCTTTGCCTATGATGCCAGTGCATATTGAATTCTGGAAGCAATTTTCTAGATGATTTTTTTATAAATTTCATTGGCCTAATCCTCACAGCATTGGTACGCCTGTAAATCTCTACTATATGATTAGAAACAAATATGGAAAGGGTGTTGGCTCAGTCAAAAGAACTATAAATATAACGAATGTATGCTAAAAGATGATAATGTTTCAGTACTTCATAATTTTCACCCAAAAAAGAGCCATAAATAAGGAAATTCACTCTTGTCACATTTATTCATCTCAGCTCACTTCCGTCTTCAAACATATCTACATGGAAAGTAGAGAATGAGAGCAAAGATGCACAATGGTGTTCATTTTTCCTTTTTCAGGAAATAAAATATGATCATGTGATTCCTTTTTAAATACACAAGTTGTAGTAGCCGCAGCATTTTTAAATTGAGGCAATTAGAAAAACTGAAAATGTGTTGTCAACATACTTTGTTAGTGTTTTTTGTTTCAGGTTGGTTTTGGTTTCAAAGTGGCTAACATTATTATGATTCTTATAGTAGAACTTCTCATTGTTCATTATTTTTGTACAAAATTTGCTAATACCATCTCTATCCATTGCTTGAGATTCTTATTATTTCATTTGCCCATTTACACCATTGTTTGAGGCGTCATAAATCACATACAGCTTTATGAAATATATGTTGTACATTACAAATCAAATCCATAAACTGGAATTTCATACAGTGGAATTTCTCTAGATTGTTTTGTGAGGGATGAAATAAATAAAGTTATGCATGCGGACAAACAATGCATGTGAGCTTGTCCCTAGATCTTATTCTTATGGTAAACATTGGAAGTAAAGTTACAGTAGCAGCTAAATTTAACAAGCTGGATATAACGTATCTCCAGGTGAGAGGCAACGCTATAAGATTTAGCTACAAACACAGCAGAAACTTGAGCTGCCGTTTTTCTGTGCCCCCCCCCCCCCCCCTTCTTGTAGCTCTAGATGAAAACAACTAAATTATCTCCCTTTCCCCCTCTCTGATTCCAGAGTCCCCTAAGTTAATGTTAATTCTCTCACAGGAGGATGGCATCTGAGCCTCTAGCTCTTAGTAGAATGGAAGCATATTCTGGACAAAGCAACACGCTGTGCTGTCTGAAGGGGTTCAACTTCCATGTTTACAGGCATCTTGGGTCAGCTTCTTGTTCCAAGTACAGGCAACAACCTGTGAGGCAAAGACAAGCTGGAAATATTACACTTTAAAAAATTATCTATACAGACTTTCTTAACAATTTTCTAAAGCCAAGTTTCTGTGAATTGTACAGAATAAATTATGGATGCAGGGAAACAATAGAAACTGGAACAATGCATCAATACTTACTGTAGTATGTATTTTCATTTTTAACATTTTTATAGCAATTTACTATGAACATTTTTTGCACAGCAGTTATGAATTACATGACAATTTCTTAAATCACTTTACATTTTTAACAGGAAAATTATGAACACTGATATTAGTACATAACTAGAGAAACCTGTTTTGTGTGAAAATACTCCCATGATTTCATCACTTTTGGTAAGGTTATTTGATATATTTTTCATTACTTTTTCTAATATTTCATTAAAAAATGTTTGTGATTTTTTAAATGCAATACTATATGTCAGACAATAAAGTGCATATACAATTAATTTTCCTTCAGAATAATATTACATTTAAGTGCTCAATTTAATGTAAATGTATTATTTTAATGGCTATTTCAATGAAAAAAAAACTTATCATTCCATGTAAATGGTTGATATAAATGTATAAAATATAAGCTAAGGCATCATTCAACCACCAACATTATTCCCACAGAGTGTATGAAACTACTGACAAAATTTTATTAAAAAGCATTATCCTGCAAAAGATGTAAAAAAAATTTTTGTAGGGATGCCACATTTTGCACCAGCCCAACAATTTGACCGCAAAATCTTAGGCTCTGTAACGTATAAAAATTGGTTAAACTTTTTATGTAGCTTTGTTTACATTATTTCTATGTTATAAGAACATAAAATAAGCTTCCACTGAATAACTTGTGACAAATTAGACACATGAAGTAATGATTCGAAAATGACACATGAATTCAAAAAATACAGAGTAGTAAAACACTTCTCAAAAATATATTGCAGCCTTTAAAATGTACAAGATAAAAAAAATCTCCTGGGCAATTATTTAAAGTTTAAAAAAACATATAAGTCACGTCATTGAATGTGCAATTTTAAAGCTATTTTCATCACAAATATCAGTTGACATACCGTAATTGACTAAAATTGAATGGGTAAGCCTCACACATTGAAGCATATGTACCAAAATTTTAAAATAAATGTACATAGAGCCCAAAATTTTCTTAAGCCTACCACCAAATGCAATTGCAATATTAAAAAAAATTTCTTTGAGCAGAGACAAATATTCCATTTACATATTAATGCAATAGTGAACTGCAGTCAAAGCCCATTGCATACTATAAAAATGATTTTGCACTCATAAGAAAAAATAATGAAAGCGAAATGACAATGATGAATGAAATGTCTGCAGATACATTCACAGTACCACAAAACTGTGGCACAAAATACAAAATATTTAAAAAGGGAGGGCAGTATACTCTATGCTAAGATTACAATGGTGAGGAAAAGTACATGGTGCATGTAATTTAAGAAACTCTCAAACTGTTAACACGTGAAGCTTGTTCCAATTAGACATCAACATCAGGTAACGCCAACCTTAAAAGGCTCACAAATACAGTTAATAGAGAAAAAAATTTAAAGCTATGCTAAGTAGAGAACACAATATGCAGAAAAGCGGCTGGCCAAAGGGATTTTCAAACGGGCACCAAAATTAATTTTATTTTACGAAACTCTACATAAACTGCCTTTAGATTAGCCCTGCATAACATGCCTCACATCACAAAAGTCGAACATGATCCTTCGTCACCATGACCTTACCTGAACACACTCAGCTCCTGACTGGGAAACCCAGTGAAAAATAAGAAGCGAAGTAAGCTCAAAAAATTCTGCACCAGTGTATTGTAACACAGTAGCAAAGCCTTAGTGCATGCACGAGGAAGGAGAGGTAGGGGTGGAACATAGAAAATCACCACTGAGGAGAATGAATAAAGAGAAGGAATCAATAGTTGACATCACAGCAGCTCTGTCCACACTCGTGAGGGCAAATCTGACCTCACAACCTTCCCTACTAGTGTGTCCCAAGTACAGTTCATCACAGTACATTTTGTGTTCTGACTGGCAAGATATATGGTCCAAAATAAAATATGACACCCACATAAACAGAAGTAGCAAGTAGAGAGAGAATTCAAATACAGTATAAGATGAAGGCCCTGGTGCCTGAAAATATGCCTTTTCATGAACATGAGTAAGTGAGCGGTGATATGTAGCAGCTGGGCAGGGGAAGCAGCCTCCAGACTCACAGTTGCGAAGCAACAAGAAGGTGTGTCACACAATCAACGAGGCAGCAGGCAGGAAACCAAGCAAAACAGTGTGTGAGAAAAGGAATAAGGAACGGGACAACATGCACTTTACAACAAACCCTATTATATAAAGAATAGAAATAAAATTTAAAAGCCAGTTCACCTTAATTTCTATCAACATACCTTATATATGGCTTATGTAGGCCTTTCACAATACTTTTTTGCCACATAATGAGCCAAGCAATACAGCCCCAAGAATTTTATAAATCCAAAAGTACCACAAAACCTGAGACTCATTTAGAACTCGCATCTTTACTGCCATCAGGCAGGGTAAAGTTTCTAACAAGCACGGAATCTCCAGGTAAAAACGGAGCAGCTACACAATTTTTATCTAACCTTCCAGCTGAGTCTCGCTTACAAATTTCTAACCGTTGTGCGACGTCGTGGAGCAAGTGTCCTCAGTCAGCATCAGACAAGGATTCAGATACAGGGATGTTCCAGATATTCAAAAGAGGGTGGGTTAAATGCCTACCAAGAAACGGAAGAGGAGGAGGAACTCCCATGGAGTCACATAACGTAACGTATTATTAAAGGCCACAGAAATAAAATTTAAATTTTATCCCACAGGACGTGATCCTGATTGTAAAAGATTGTCAAGCAAGCCTTTATATTCTTATTAAATTGCTCCACTTGATTATCCTTTGGAAAATATGGGCTAAGTGTAAAGTACTTGATTGCCTGCCTAAAACACACATCCTTGAAAACTGTGGATTGTAAATACCGGGCATGGTCAGTTACAATCTGAACTGGTGCTCCAAAAGTCTTCCAGACTTTATCAGTGAATGCTTTAACAATAGAAGTGGCCTTCATATTATGCAAGGGAAGCAAAAACACAAACTTTGTAAAGGTGACCAACAAAATTGAAAGACAAACATTACTATTATTAGACCAGGTGAGCGGGCCAAAAATATCCAAATGCACAGTGTGCCAAGGATAACGCAGCAATTGAATAACAGATTGATCGAAAATGGCGTTTTATTTATGCCCAAATGTACCTCAAATATAGAGTCATGAAAATACTTTAGAAACATTTGCCTCAATGACTCAGGAACCAAAATGTCACATGCTTTTCCATTTTTTCCCCATAAAAAATACTAAACCATCTTTTCCCACGTAAAAACAAGGAACCACCGCAGTTAAATCTAGATGCACCCGTGCACACACATAATCAGCTGGAACTTCGGTTTCAAACATTTCAGGGTCAAACATTCTGGACAAGGCATCCGCCACCTGATTTTCTGTTCCTCGACATGATTTACCTTGAAACGAAATTGCAAAACCCAAAGCCCTAACTGACCTAATTGCTGAGGGTCATTTTAATACCCAGCTTAAAGCATGGTGTTACGAGTGGATCTTAGTATAAATCCTCGTATGAACCTGGCCAAACATTCAGACTAAACCAGGATGCCAGGGATTACGTAAGCCTTGCGAAAAGGACCAGAAACTATGAAACCCCCTCCACTAACCAAGGGAAGATGCCAGCTATGTCTAAACTCTAAACAACGCGCCGATATAGGCCGTCACAAAGTGCGGCGTGTTGTCTTTCCACGTCCAGCCAGCTTCAGAAGGACCGAAGAATGAGTGTGTCCGGTTGCCACCAATCAGTCTACAAGATGACATAGTCTCCGGCATCAAGTTTAAGGTGGGGCAGTCCATAGTAGAGAATAAGTAACAGGCTTGAGTTTAACCTTAATAATAATTTAGCTTACTGTAATATATCAGTTCTAATGGCTTCCCCTTTACATTAAATATTAGATTGTTTTGTATTATCTGTGCCAAGTATTTAATCAAACCCCCCTCAATAACAGGTATGCTCTACCATCTCAGATATCAATTAGCTATGCCTCCAAAACCTATCTTGTGTGGAGTAATAATAGAAGGTTACTTCATAACAATGGTTATCGGTAAAAAGGGTACTCCTCATGTTTTATATATATGATGTGATGTGAAATGCTCAAGTCCAAACAAGTGTGAGTGAAGAGATGTGGGCAGCTCTTAACATATAGGTCTTGAGAGCCGATTCAAGTCCAAACAAACAAGCCAATGTTTCCTTCTCATAAATTCTCAACTAGCTGTGTGATGTCGACAAAGATCTACTCGTGAACACACCCAAAGCCGCAAACCCATCTACCTACTGACCTAGAGCTGTGCCCAGCGCTAATGACGACGTGTCAACTTGAACCACAAATCTCCTTTAATTTTATGAATGCCTGTTCCTGCTTAGAACCCCAGATAAACTCTAGGCCCTTTTTCTTCAAATAATTTAACAGAGCTGCAATTTCAGAATAATGGTCAATCAATCGGGAATAGTATTCCATGAGCTCTAGAAATTTCTGTACTCCTTCCAAGTTATGAGAAAATTAACCACCGGTGCCATCCTGTCAGGATCCATATATAATCTCCTTTCACGTAAAACATAACACAAAAACTTAACCTCCTTAGCTCCTCAAGTGACTATCCGGGTTCACAGTGATTCCCACTTCACGAAATCGCTGCAGCACTAAACACTGCTGTTTCAAGTGTAAATCTAAATTGTCGCTGTATAAAATGTCATTGATGTAATTAAATACAAATTTATATTTAAATTCTGCCAATACATGAATGAAAACACAGGACAAGGCTTGCGAGCCAAAATTCGCACCCATAGGCATTCTTGTGAATTCGTATGGTTCCACTGAGTACTAAATGCTTTATATTTTATACAAGAAGGATAAATCAAACATGTGTTGAAACTGTTATTCATAGCTAATACAGAGTAGAATTTAGCACATCCCAGATGTTGTAAAGCGCAGTCAACTGTCAGAAGTGGGAAAGGTTGTTTATGTATTTTATTATTCACCAAGGTGTGATTGACTAGTAAACAATATTTATCGCTGTCACATTTTTTTTTACTATAAAACTGGGAGTACAGTATACCAAAGTTGAAGGTACAATAACTCCGGCATCCAACAGGCGTTGAATAATATCCCTAAAGGCATGTAATTTCTGCGAAGGACAGCAGAAGTGACGTTCCCGAACCTGCACATTATCAGCAAGAGTAAACTTATAAGGCAAAACATCACACTTGCCAATTTTAACCATAATGACTTCTTTAAATTCCTCATGTAACTTTCTGAACTGTTCACTTACATCTGAAGACATTTCCTTTAGCCTCATCCTGACTACTGATCTGACTACCTTCACCATGTAATAAATGCACATTAAGATTTGGCGCAAATCCAAAAGAAAGTAATGTCACTTAAATATACCGTCGCAGGTGCATAATTCATATATTCCAAACCCAGAATTATGTTCTGGTTAAGTGCAGGCAATATGCAAAAATAATATGTCCAAGGAAACCTGCCAATCTTCAAATGCAATTTTAATTTGTGTGCTGCCTTAAGTATTGGACTGTTTGCTATACACATGCTAACTTCCTGTACTGGACAAATACGTGCTCCAGATATTAATTTACCATGCAAAAACCCTTTTACAAATGTCCAACTGACTACGTTAAAGGTAGTTCCAGTATCAGTTAAAGCTGAAAACAATTTTGTTGCCGCAAGAGATTTGTACAACACAGTTTCTACCCCTGTGCTGTTTTTTGGATTTTAACATGCACCACTGGAAATACCGCAAACATTCTCAGCCTTCCTCAGTTCCCTGACGTGAACAAGCAATACGTACCTGTCCAGTTAGTCCACAACTAAAACAGTTCTGCTGATCACAGTTCATGCGAGGCTGTTTACAATATGCAATAACATGCTCCACCTTAGCACAATTGCTACAATTGCTTAGCTTGTCTAGTGTCCTTGGTACCGGAACTAAAGTGCATAATGAGCGGACCTGCGGAGATATATTTTCTAACTCTTCGTTCACTATTTCTTCTTCGGACAAGTGCATTGTCAGAGCTCGCTGATAAGCTACTACAGAATCTATATATTCCAAACATGCTTCTTCGGGATGCTGAAAACGATATACAAAATTGTGTACACAGCGACGGGATACTCTAGCTGGAAAGGCATATTTAATCACAGCTTTAGGAAATTCTTCAAAGCTACCTTCAGGTTTATTTATTTGCTCAGTGATGACTTGAAGAACAAAACCCTTGTATTTTGCAGACAAAGCATGCAATTACCTGCTGTCTGAAATGAAGTTAAGGACATAAAGACTACCCGCAGCGATACAAAATCAGAGGATCTGAATGGGTTTCAAATTGGATAGGATAGGTACAGAATCCATATTTCTAAGCAAGATTTTACTTGGAAAGGCGTCATCACTCACCAAGGATGCTGACATCCCTTTGGCTTGGCCCGATGCTGCAAAGCGTGCACGCCAGATCACGGCGATACAGTGCCATTCCGCGACCATGTCCTCAGCACGTGAATGGGGTACACCATGTTCAGAAATAAATTTTAATAACTCTTCCTTTGACAGTTTGTATACGAAACCCCAGAGCCGCAGGTATTGTACAGGTATTGTTGACTTTGAGCATGAAAAAAATAAAGGCATATAAAGATATGACTAGCAGAGTCGAAGCAGTTTTTTGTGACAAATTAGCCACATGAAGTAATGATTCGAGAAGGGCACATGAATTCAAAAAATACAATTTAATAAAAAAACTTCTCAGAAATATATCACAGCCTGATGCATGATGCTTTACGCAACTTTAATGCACACATTACATTTGATTTCACCCCATCTTGGATGCAATGTTCAATGCTTTGGGCAGGTCATATTTTCAAACAGTACTGAAGTGGCTGGACACGTGGCTACGGGATATGCTGGCACAATTGTGGGAAAGCTGTTACAGACACGTGTCATTTTGTACTGTTCGCTCAGACCCTCCAAGGAAAGACACGTAAACACCCACAGACGCAAGATTGTACTGCCTGACTGAGACATCGCTCCATCCAACCAAGGCTACATAGTTCCACGACAAGCCAAGGGAGCGAAACACCCATTCTACTTCCACTCTGCAGCTGAGATAAGGGATGATAGCTCTGCATCAGAACTCTACATTTCCAGACTCCTGAGGCTGAGGCTATCACACTCTGCACCCCTTGTCTATGAAGGCCATATACGAGATTAGTATAAAAAGACTGGCGCTGCCAGAAAAAGACTGGCGCTGCCAGAAAAAGACAGTCTCTTCTCCTCCACCACTCACGATTGGGCCGGAGGAAGCCACCAGCGGTTCCAATTTGAATGGAAGGCCCACAGATTCCATCGCTCTTCTTGGGCTGGAATCTGACTACCAGTTGAAGACAACCCCTCCAGAAGCTGCAGACCCTCTGCTTCTGGAAGACTGGACTTTCAACGGCTCCTGAAGACTTCTGCTCCTCCCTTACCACCTCCTGTTATCGACCCCAGAACTGGTAACGGTCATAACTAAGTTCCTTCAGGATCACTTGGCCCACCAAATGGTCACAGCATGGTCAACACTACCCCTCTGGTAGTTGTGAGAGAGCAAGTTGTAAAGTACTTAACCTAGCAGGTATTACAGTAAAATCTCGTTAACTCAAGTCGATTAATTCGAAATCATATATAATTCAAAGTGTTTATTTGCCCCCAAACAGAAGAATAGGATTTTATATGCTTTTAAGTTTGGTTAATTCGAAATTCGCCTTTTATGTAATTCGATGTTGGATTTCATCTAAAAATGTATGTGAAGTTCAGATTAATTAATCAAAGCTATAATAATTATTATGATAAACTTGCATCGCCTACACTGTTGCAGGTGCGTGCACGTAAACTAGCAATGGGTGGCAGTGCAGCAATCTCAATCTGCTGATGCAGTCACTGCCGCCACTTGCTGAAGAGGTGAAAAGATGTGACAGTTAGTGCCACGCACTGCATGAAGTTAGGGAGAGTAGGACAAAGAAAATTCCGGGTTGCCTGTTGTGACAGTGTTGTCTTTAAATGGGGAATGGTGTTTGGAGCAAGAGATGAGAATGCAGAAGTTAAGAAGATGTATAAAGAGAGAATGGAGAAGAAAAAGAGAAGGGGAGGGTGGAAGAGAGCTTAAGAGTGTTGTCGAAGTATCATGGGGAGGGGGGGAGCTTGGTACGGTTTGGGCATGGCTTGATGGGGGAGGAGAGAGTAGAGTAGCGGTGTGGGTGTGGCTGGATGATGGAAGTAGGAAGAAGGGAGCGAAGCTGTGTGGGAAGGGGTGGCTAAGGGAAGGGATGAGATGGACTCATGGATGGTAGACTTTTAATGACCGGAGGAGGGGGTGCAAAGACGATGAAGAAGGTAGCGAACTTTTCAGAGGCTGGGCCCAGCTTAGCGAGGGGTTGACTTGACACAAAAACTGCAGGGCACGTGGCTCCAGCACCCTGCTGGCGCCCAGGCAGCGTGTCATTGAGTCAACATTCACGGTAAGTGCATTCATAGTAGAGGGAGCGAGAGGATTCTGGCTACCACAGCTGCAGTTTTTTAACCAAACTTTACATTTTAATTTGCGTGGCAATTAAAGGCAAGAATTACAACCCCTTTATTTTACTGCACATAAACATAATTAATGACCAAGATAAATGCAACAAATTTATTTTTTGGGCTATTTCCTTAAAATCTTTGCTTTTTTTTAAAACAAAATTTAAAGGTTCCCCAAATCAGGGTCATAACTTCGAGAGAGTAGTTATTTCTGGGGCAGTAGCTGTGTTTATTATGGAGAGGGAGAATGTGCATTTCTTTAATACACTTAAACAAACTTTTTTTTAAATTCGATAATTCGGAATTATGTAATTCGAAGTCGAAAAATTAGGTCCCGAGCACTTCGAATTAACGAGGTTTTACTGTATTGCCTCATTCCTAGCCAGATTAGATACAGGTCGCCTTCACCTGGAATTGCACAGGATAGAAAACTTCCATGTTAAAGTAAGTTAGTCTAGGAGGTAGTATAGGGCCACCATGTTATTATTACTCAGTTAATACAACACGCGATTTTCAACTATTCTCTGTGTACTGATTTCCTTAATTTTTTACCATTTTATCTTCTACGTATTTCAGCCCTCTAAAGTGAAGCCGGCAGACCACCAAGCATTAAGCCAAATACCCACACAGTAAGTGGTCACCCGAGCTCTCCGCCTGGTAGAATTTGGTAGAGCCTATATCAGTAGCAACTCCTCCACTAGGTGAATCGAACAACTAAGTTATTCCTTACTCCGCCACCAGTCTTTATGAGGCTGGAAGGGAGTTTGAACTAGTCTGGTTTGGTCGACCCCCTGTGGATCCCACACCTGGGTATTCCTGTCAAACAGCTTGAGCACTGCCTACCACTCTGTCCACCACTCCTCAAGGGGCTGGGCAAAAGGTACAGGTATTGCCTGGGAGACTGCAAATTACTCAGAAGTACATTTTAGTGAACTGCTGCATCGGCTCTGCTTTTGCGAGAAGGTTGCACCCTTAATTTTCCATGCCATATACCCAGAAGAGAAGTAGACAGAGAAAATTAAGAAGGGCAACTTGTGCCCCCAAGACTTGCTTGCCTTGCAACCTCAAAGTCCCAGTTGCACTTTGCACTTCCACCGAGCCGGGCAGAGTTCATACCGCCCACTCTACTGAGAGTCAGCACCACTCAGAGCTCCTACCAGCTTTATTTCCGCCCTTAATTAACCTCTTAAGGTACTCCTTACCCCATGGTCGAGGCGTTCCTTAGAGGCGAAGAACCTCCACTAGGGTTGCAAATACTTGGTTATGCGATTACCTGAAACCTTCAGCAGTCATCAGCAGAGCCATATATAGTGTATACTTAAAATATTGAGTTCTGGTACACAAATTGTAAAATAAACGTCTTTTATTTTAATATTTAAATTTTTACCTTATTTAAATATTTAAATTTTTATGTATCACTGGCAAAAACATTTAATTGTTAGGTATTAAAAATATTTATCTTTTTGTCATCTGATCAACGAAAAATACAGTGTGTAGGCTCCAGTCTCATGAGTTTTTTTTTTTTTTTTTTTTTTTCATGAAGAAAAAAATTTATGCGAGTCCTATCATTCATTTTGTTTAACTTGCCTCTCTTTTTTTTTTTTTTTTTTTTTTTTTTTTTTTTTTTTTTTTTTTTTTTTTTTTTTTTTTTTCCATATCTGATTTTGTAATCCATTATTAAAATGGGATTATAATTTTAATAAAATGCTTCTCAAATTTGTATTCAGATGTGATGGCGGAGCAGTTACAACTTCGAAATTGGAAAATTGATGACATGAATAGTTGCTCGATGGAGTGTTTTTTTTTTCTGTCAGCAAAAAATACTTACAGTTATCAAATAAAGTTTTTACTATTACTTTAAACCTACGTAGTTAAGTGACAAAGTTGTGATAAATGTGTTTTTTACTTCAGGTGTAAATATATTTCAAAGTGTGTTGTTTTGATTGAGTGGATGAAGGGAACTTCTTACGAAATGGCTGTTCCTGATGCCTTATTTTGGTTGTGTGTGTGAAGGCAGTGTCTAACAATGAACAAAGTTTATGCCTGGTAATTACTTAAAGATCACCTCTGTTTATACATCACAACTTAGTTTGAAATACATTTACCTAACGTGCTTAAAAGTTTCCGAGAATTAAACATTTTCGAAAGTCCAAATAAGTTTTCTAAAGTGCTAAAACCCAGTTAGGAAGGAAAAAGACAATCGGTGCATGATGAAATATATAAGGAAAATAAAAGGGACACTATTAGTGTGCATGCAGAAGTGCATTAGATTTTTGACAGTGTTAGCCACCATATTGTTATTATATACTACTAAATAAAATAGAAGTGTCTGTCTGAAATTTTCGATTTTTCAACTATTAATGATTTTTTTATGTAGTATAATTGATAACTGAGCCATATCTAATGTTAATTTTTTTCATGTCTGTCTGTCCGACCTGATTTAACTCGACAACCACTGAACGTATTGACATCAAATTTAGACAGTCTATGGTTAATAACCCCAGGACCAACTTAGTCTTTGTTTCATGAAAGTATCTCAAATGGTTCCGGAAAAAATGATGATCAGGGATGTAGATAGGTACTGGATTAAACTTTTCTTAGGATTGATTATTGCATAAAAAAAAAAGCATTGTTAAAAAAAATTTCCGTAATTTCTCCTTTCTTTTTTGTCTATGGGCTGTCCTCCTTTCCTTCCAAAAATCCGTAGTGTTCCAGTGACTAGAGTTATTCCAAGTGGGTCCACAGTGGTTTAATAGATAGAACTATATCAATTGGGGCCGTAGTGACCCAGTGGATAGATATATATCAAATGGGGCTGCTGTGGCTAGAGCGATATAATTATCAGAGATGTAAATAGGTACTGGATTAACCTTTTCTTAGGATTACTGCTACCTGAGGGGAAGTGGGGGTGGAGTGGTGTAATGGATAGAACTGTATCAAGTGGGGCCATAGTGACCCAGTGGATAGATATATATATATAAAATGGGGCTGCAGTGGCTAGAGCGATATGATTATCAGAGATGTAAATAAGTACTGGAATAAGTTTTTCTTAGCATAATAAAAAAAATATTAATTCTTTTTTTTTTTTCTAAGGATTGTCCTCCTTTCCTTCCAAAAGGAATTGGCTAGATCGATTCAAAGTCCTTAATATCATGCTAACAAAGTAGCACTGGCCTGCTAGTAATAAAATAAGCAACACTAGTTGTGTGCTTGAATAGATGCTATATTTAAATCTTGTTAAGGCAGTCTCTTCATCGAAGTAATCTGATGTCTATACAATTTCCTTTCACCTACGCAGTTTAACAGTCATGGCAAAATTTGCATAATGTTCTATACTGTAAATAACACCAATTGAACCATGATCAATAAAGACACAGTTGAAAATCATGAAACAGACCTAAATACTGCCAAAAATTGTGAACATTTATTTGTTACACTCTTCAAAATATACCACTGCATTCTTCATTACAACCATGAAAATATTTGCTGACGTATCAAAATTCCTACTGATAGCTCCCAAATTAATAATTGTATACTCTCACTATTTGTAACAAATGGCCATATTTGCTACGATGCTGTGAATGCTGAAAATAGTTGTCATAAAATCTTGTGGCTGAACCAAACATTGATCCAAATATTTACGGTACTCATCCACAGTGGTATTTATCACTAAATGCAAGTTACATAAAAATCCATTCAAACGAATTTGGTTTTTACAGGGTGTGATAACATGAAAGTTTAGCTTAATCTTTCTTACGAGAAAATCACTAGCTTATATGACTATAGCGATGTGAATGTAATTTCACCAGAATAGTAACAAAACAGTACCTAAATGATAACATATTTCATGTAATTATATTAGCTCATTTAATGCAGAATCCAAATTTGACGTAAATTGAGTTTACTAATGGCAGCTCCGAATGCTCACTGTTTATGTTGGACTGAACATATAGAAAGGTGCAATGAAACATCAAGTAACTGTATCAACATATAAAAGTAGAAGAAGAATATTTTACAGGTTTTATCAAGCAATTTGATAGAGTTATTTGTTAAAAACTAATGAAATATGTACCGAGATATCAATTCGTTAAAAATTTTGGGATGATCACATAAATAACAACATACAACCAGATTTATTGAACATCATCACAAGTATAATTAAATCCACTCAACCTAAGTTTCTTCAAGTTTTAAATTATTATTACCAACTTTAATTACTTGTAGACACACTGGCCAGGTTGGCATATTAACATGAAATGTTCAGACACTTACCGCGAATAGAAATATTGTAATACATAAAAAACCAATTGTAAAATGTACCACTTCATTATTGACAAAAAAAAAACACACACACACAAAAACACACACGCACGCGCACACACACACATATTCAATTCATTGTATAAATAAACACATACTATATACAGTATGATTGAAAAGTCGCACACATGAAAGTGCAGGATGTAATATGTGGTATCATAAGTTGCATTAGTTGTATAGTTGTAGCATCCACCGCTAAATGGTACTGTAAGCGTATAAACAACGAGCAGACGAGGTATCAATCACACATAGGTCAAACGACGTTCGCAGTGTAGCTTTGTAAGTTGCCTGGCAGACATGGTGTTTTCCCAAGAGCAGCGAGTGTTCATTGTTGAACTGTATTTTGTCAGTTTGTACGCACGTATTGCATACGAGTTTCGTTTGTGGTATCCGAATATGGCAGTTCCTAACAATGCGATGATAACAAGATGGCTAAATAATTTCCGAGAAAGCGGATCAGGACGTTTATTCTAAGTTTGTCGAAATGGAACTCCCGATCGTGAAAAAAACAATGTACGTCATATTTCTGGGTTTTGGTATTCTAAGTTAAAGATGACTTCTCGAATCTCGTGAGAAAACTATCGAGAGCACTTGACAGCTATATATTGTCGAAAGCCGCGTCCCGATCAGGAAGTGGAAATTCAACATGGTGGGTGAGAAGCATGGTGCTTATGGTTTCGTACTTCTTAAACATAATACATAACTTACAAAAGGTTACAATCATGTGGAACATTATTATATGCATCTAATTGTATTCATACATGTTCGGGAGTCTGAAGTTATATTTCTGTATCGTGAGTTAATTATGTAGTGTAGCAATGGCAGAGAGGTTATGTGTTTATAAGAGCATCGTGTTGGTGTTGTCGAAATAATGAATCGGTAGTTAATTATTTGTGTATTTGCTTTCTTCAAGCATAGTTGGTCGTAGTGCATTTTCTTGAGTGAAATGTGTAATAGTAATCGGTGCATGTATACTGCTGCGTAAAACAGCTAGTTCTTTTTCTTAAATGCCGTCTGCAATGAATTGATGAATATAATTTACATAGTTAAGTTTGTTAGTTTCAGGAAATGTGCACAGTGTTGATTTAACTGAATAATTCTGAAAATAATTTATTTATTGCTAGCGACGAACAAACATGATTTTAGTGAAGTACACATGCAAGGATGAACCTAGAAAAACACGTGTTCAAGAAGTTGCGGTGTTTACAAACAGTAATTTGCATGTTTTGTAAATAACGTATTTGTTAAACATTACTATGATTATTGCAATGCACGTGGCCTGAAAAAGCCGCACTTTCCACACTTTTGTAGTGCATGAATAATATTTATTCATTTATATCATAAATGTGAGTGTGAGGTTAACTTTGGATTGTGTGTGTGTGTATACTACTGCATTTGTACGAATACAAACAACATATGTATCACATTTTGTTTTTCATTAAAGTTACAACAATGTAAATGTTATTTCCACACAAGCAAAAAATTTACCACTGCTCCATCGAAACAATATGCAACTCAAAATGCCACACACTCATAAGAGCATCAAAATAATGTCATCTCATGAAAGACGTTATAAACTAAACAGCCCCCTTCCCCCTCCAAATTCCTCATACCTACGTGCAATGATAAAACTAATTAAATGGGCAGCTTCTATCATTTTATGGATAACTATATAGGCTAGAGTATTTGTGTATGAATCACGTCACTTCATAGTAATGGGAATTCCTGCATTCCTACAACAAATCATTTACACACTCTATTATGTAAGATTTGTTGTTTAGGCCTAACGTAATTTTCTAAGCAAACTTTACAGTTGTATTTATTAAAATGACATTTTACTTATCGTCTTATATACATTTCGTCACACACATCACAGTGAACGTTATTTAAAACGACTGTTAGAGGGAATACTATGTAAAGAATTATCTCATCTTTTAACAGTCGTTTTTATACTTGAAACAGTGTGTTCCTTTAAAACTAGTAATATTTTCAACAGCCAGCCTGTGTTCATAACAAATAACCATTGACTGTGCCACCATTTTCCTCACCAAGCGTCTACAATGAGATCGTAGCCATATAGAGAAATTTCACTCTAAATATCCCACGTCATGGTTTAATAAATGGAATAGTATTTGTTTTAAATAAGACAATGTATAAATAATAGATATGTGTATGTGCACTTTTATGCGTTAACTAACCATGTAAAATGCACAGTTTATAAGAATAGCTTTACTTTAATCATACATTATTGCAGGCACAGCATGTTTGCATTCGTCGCGTTGCCTGCCTGAACCCCAGTAAGGAGGGGTAGCGAGTTGTGGTGGGGTAGTCGTTAAAACCAGAGGATTGCCGAGGTAGTGAGGTCTCAAACCGATAGTGCGCTTAAAATAGCTATTTGGCCACATTTTGCTCCTGATCGTTTCAAACGGCTTGTCCTGATCAGCAAGAAGCTTGCTGTCGATCGACATCGAGATCTGCCTATAGATTTCCCCTGAAACAGAATAAACGCCCAGTTCCAAACAAGAAGGGATCGGGGGACTGGTGATTTTGACGGAGGCTAAACTGACTGATGTGGTGAGAACGATGTTGCAGTTGCCTTCAAAAAGCCTGCGGAGAATGACAGCTCAAGCAGGCATCTCGTACGGAAGTGCTCAACATGCAATGAAGAAGTTACACCATTGTGCATATCATGTTTGCTGTGTTCAGGAACTTAAGGGCCTGGATAAAGACAAACGCTTAGTTTACTATGCATGGTTTCGGTCATTTGTTGGCGATCATGGAATTGCCGAGCTGGATAAGGTTTTCTTCACTGATGAAGCTTAGTTTCACCTAAGTTGCTATGTGAACAGTCAAAACAGTAGGATTTGGTCAAATGCTAACCAACATGTGTTACACGAAAAACCCTTGCATTGTCAAAAAATTTGAAATGTGGTGTGCTGTGTCAAGTCATCGAATAGTGGATCCTCTTTTTTCGAAACAACAGTGAACAGTGAAGTGTACCAAGAAATTGTTACTCAGTTTATTGCACTCCTTGATGTTGATGAACGTGACTGTTGGTTCCAGCAAGACGGCACCACATGCCACACTTCGAATGCAACCATGCAGTTCTTGTGCAAATTCTTCGGTGACCATCTCATTTCGGCAGGGTTATAGCTCCCGTGTTCACCAGATTTGTTGCCTCCAGATTTTTTTCTTTGGGGGTACCTGAAAACCAATGTCTATATAAAAACCATCCGCATACAATAGAGGACTTAAAGAGAAACATTATAACAGAGATTAACAACATCCATGTACGTGTACTCCAGAAAGTGGCCACAAATATGGTGAAATGTGCTCGTGTATACATAACTGAAGGGGGCAGCCATTTCAAGCATATGTTGTAAAGACATGTTTATTCCATGTTTTTATTGTTATGTTATGCAACGTATTGTTTCTGTATGTATCTGAGTCATATACAGCTTTATTAAACACATGCTTTGCACAATTGAGACAGTCGCTCTTTCTGACATCACACAGACAGCTGATGCCAAAAGATGTTAACAAAATTGTGCTAAGCTAAAATTACAATCATAGCATAGCATAGCATGGGAAGTACTTTATAGATATGTTAAAAAGTTACAAATAATTATAGCTCTCCCGGAATAACAGTTAGGGCCAGACATTTTATTTTTTTGTTTTAATACATTTCCCCTGTGTTGTAGAAATTGTATGTGCAGAAGCCACAAAAACAGCATATTAAAAACGGTACACTTTGTCAGAAATTTTTATCTATGATTATGTACGTTATTTCTATGACTGAAATAGTTAATGTTTTTCACCTACAGATTTTGATGACTGTGTTTCGGCTCAGAAAGCTACTGTAACCTCATTCAAATGCTAAACACTGTAAACAAATATGGCACATATTCAGAGAGTGACAGATCCAGCGAGAGTACAACATTGTGCTCTCTCCAATGAATTGAGACAATAAGAGAGCATTCTCTGTGATGTCATTATGACATGTTCACGTTGTTACATGGCAAAGGCCAGTTAATAGCCCTGCTACAGTAACAGTTCAATCTAGCTCAGTCGGTTGACACATAAAACTCAGGTGCCATTTTGAAAAAAAAAATAGGAAGTGGATTCCAGTTTGGAATATTTCTCAGTTTTATTGAACTTTCCCATATCAAGTGTACAACACGAACAGGTTAACTCAATTGGTGATTTTTTAAAAGCAACAGCATCACAGTAGTAATTAAGTAATGTTCCTCCAAAAAACTCGCATCACTGGAAACATCACGAGTGCGTCGCCCGCCATGTTACCTGCTTCCAGGCCATACAACAACTGCTACACGGACAAAGATCCTGGGAGCGCAGCTTGGCGCATGGCTACCTTCTCTCCTAAAACTACAAATCTAAAAATAGGCCTTGGCCGTGGTTCGCCGCCTCCTATTGGCTAAACCCTAGTGCGTCACAGCGACTTCATCAAAGGTTTCCGAACAAAATTTGCTGATGACATGGGAACGGCAAGTGGAATGGAAAAAAACTTATTTCAAAACTGACTCAACATCGCTCTGACTCTGGGAACTCTAAAACACCAACTCACTACAGATAACAGCTCGAAATGCAGTCCCGCATTAAAACTGATAACTGGTTCCTGCTCCAAATGGCACCAAATGAAAATTTAGAATATTACATTTGCAAACAAAATAAACGAGGAATTTAACCTAAATCTAATTAAAATTTAATTATTAAATACAGTTAAAAATACATAACCTGCAATGCTACATTCCCAGCCTCGATTTGAGAGAAATTTACCAAATCGAAACCTACTTTAAAAGCGGCGATTCTGCAAACTACTGTGACCTTGTTCCTTATAAACAATAAGTTTACACTTCAATACACAAATTCAATTATAGAACAAAAAAGAATATTTATCGTTACCTGTCATAGAAGAGCACAAGAGATCTACATACATGCTACAAGAAAACAAATCTTTTACTTATGTACAAGACATTGAAATTCACACATTCATTAACAGTTAAGATTGAGTGTATAGACTTGATGTATGTAAATAATGTTTATAGGTGAAATACAAAATTTGTACGGCAGTAAAATATATCACATTACAATTCATCACAGAGATCAAAATTAATTTAAAAATTTATGTCGCATGTCTCTTTTGATTTATTACAATTCTACACTAATATTCTATTTAAAGTCTTTGAATTGATTACTTAGCAGGTTTTTAATATGAAAAAAGTGGATCCAAAGTCTTGATTAAAATCCAAGGAAACGATGTGTATTTGTAAATACTTTCTTATACTGGTAACTAACCCGAAAAAACATTTGAACTCTTGTGGGATACTGCAAATCTCAAAACATCTTTTAATAGTAATACATAAAAACTTCAACTTAACAACAATACAACAATAGTACACATCACTTACAATATTATAAGAAAAAACTATGTGCAATATTATTTAATACTATTACCATTATTCTCACTAAAATAAAAAACATGGTTCACAATATTGATACATATCATCTCAACATTAATATTTTTTTTTATAAAATTTTATGTTTGGTAAAAAAAAAAAACAATTACAATTTGTTTGAATTTTCTAATTTCCAGTTAAAATTGAGGATGTATCCATTATACATGTCATAATCTTCCCAGTTAGATTGCTCATTTTTAATTTAATTCCTCGCTAGGATCAGCACACAACATTTAAAAAAGAAGTGGACCCAGGTCTCCCCCAAAATTATGAAAAACCACTGTCACATTTACTTTAATACTTCTTAATACCTAGGTCAGTGTTCATAACAAAGAGGACTCAGGCCTATCCCACCCCAACACTTACTCTTAAGTGTTGAGATCCAAGGACACAGACTGGAGCAATCTCTCTCCACTTCATCTCTATGATCTTGACATCCAACACCTCAACTTTTATTTGTCAAAAAAAAAAAAAAAAAACAGAAAAACTATTAATGTTAGTTATAATCTTGGATTTAAATTAGTGTTAAATTTAAATAATTTTCCTTTACATTTCAAAACTTTTCTTTAATTGAAAAATAATTACTTTCTGTAACATGGACATCGCCTTCCCTTATAATTTTAAAAACTTTATCTTTTCAAAACTTTCCACTTTTCAAATATTATCATTTCTTTTAAAAATTGGTTACTGTAGTATTACTCTATTAATTAAAACACTGTTAGTAACCTCCATCCACAATTTTTGAAAATTGTTTGCTTTCAATGGAATAAAACTTTGGTTACATTTGAAATAGAAAAAAAAAAAAACACTTTTTAATATTCATCAACCTGATTTGGTACACTATTTGAAATACCAGTACTCAATTCCAATAGTTACACAACATACAAAAACAAAACATTCATTCCATATTCTGACAAACTATCATTTGTAGATAGGTTTTACATATCTCAGTTATTCACAAAAACTACTTTACATTCCTGAAATTTACTTACCATTATTTTGCATTTTAAATAATGAGAAATAGACATTTATACTACAACTAATTAAGTGTTCTTCATAACAGAAAAGTACAAACATAAACACAACTACCTAACTCGACACTTATTTTCAGTGTTTTGTACCACACCACCTTTTACCAAAAAAATGTTTCTTATTACACCAGCTCATTTAACCTATAATTTACATATAGCAAATTTTTTTTAGTTTTGGAAACTCGTAAATGTTTTCTTTCTCAACAAATTCCTTATACTTTACTACCTTCTTGAAATCCACTTCTCATTCCATCTAATCTCACCTGTTCATGAATAACTCGGTACATCATAGTAAATATCAATTCACAAAGAAACATATTCCTTAATCCTAGTTACTCTCCACACCTCTGCTTCTTACATTGATATACTGGCATTGATATTTATATAACAAAAAAAGAACTATATTTGATACTAATAAATTTTATATAAAGTAACCAGGTACTGGTTAACAAATAATAGTACTTCACTCACCGTAATCATGTTCTAGGCTATCTGTTGCCTATCCCACTGGTTAAAATAAGAAATATTTCACTTTACATCATCATCCAGTATACAACATACATAATTAACTCTATTTTCTCTTTATCTCATATATTTATTCTAATAAAATAATTATTACATCAAACACATTAAGGTAGCCATCTTATATTTATCAAATAGGAGAAAATTATTTAAAAAACAGTACCCTAAAATATTAAAAAATCATATAAGAAATGTAAAAAAATTAAATTACTTAATTTCCCTACTGTCTTACATTTACCCCCCTTTAAATCTACCCCTCTTTTTACTCTTTACTTGTTTAATCTAGTGATTCAATCTTTCTTTTGCCCTACAAACTGTTTTCTGAAAGATAAATTACATTTCACTTGAGAGTACCCCCCACTTTCAGAATAATCTTTTACTAGATGTAGAGTACTCTCAAACTCTGACTGGAACAACATAACATCTGATCCAAATTGCAGAATTACCTTATTATAAACATTTTTCTTTACTCTCCCCCCCCCCCCCCCCCATATTTTTTCCTCCCCAAAATACCTGAAATTTCCTTTCATTTACTGCATTTCTCTCTGACACATATATTTCTACACAATTCGCTATACTCTTTATCACTTCACCTCAGCAATTGATTTACACTTTCGGGAATTTGGTAATCTGAAACTTTTCTACATTCAGCACTATATTGCTGACAAATAATTTTTGCTTCTTCCCTAATGGTTTGTAACTAGTGGCTTATAACTGGGCTTTCCTGAATAACCGATGCAATCTTATCTATTAAAGTCTGTTCTACCTACTGTATGTGTAATTCATTCTGTTGTACTTCCAGTTTGTTCATGAACCTGTACCCATACCTTTTCTATTTCATAACTGGTTTCCAAAATTCTTTCTTCCTGTGCAGACACAAGTTCCATTACCTGCTGTTGTGCTATCTGAAATTTATTTACTTTTGTTTCCAAACCCTTATAATTTTATTCTACAGTTTCTAAATTATTTTGACACAGTGATGTTTATTCCATAGACGCAAGGTAAGCAATACTTACCTTATACATATTGAAAATGTTTGACCCTTTGTAATTTAAACCCGTTTAATTCTGAGTTTCCCGTTTTCATTTAGAGAAACAGAGTTTTCGTAACCCATACTGTACACGCATAGTGCTGCTATCTAGTATTTATTTCCACAAACGGGAGTGACTAGCTATGAATTGAACTCACAAGAGAGTTACCCTGCCATGTTCCTTCGGCAAGGTAAACAGTTGTTCTATTTGTGTACTCCAGTCCTCATTTTTCCTTGAATAGTGGATGAAAGTGTTCGGGAAAAAAGGAGTTTTCTTATAATTAGTAATATGCTCTCTAAATAGTATTCAATTTTATTATTATTACTTTAATTTCGTTTCTGTTTTTATAACTAATGTTAGGTATGATAAAATGGTAAATACATGTAGAGGATAAGCAAAGTTGGAAGTTGCGTTTTTTAGTAGAAATTGAAAATGGAACCAGAGCCTGGCACTAGCAAATGTTATCTAAAACACTCAAATATGTGGGGCTATTATACTGCTTACTCTGTAAAAAAACTCGCTACGCACCACTGTTTTGACATTTTACAGTTGACTCTCATCTACTGACACAGATTGTGCCAATTCTATGACCCTATTTTCACACTGGTTTACCTTAGTTGTGTAGTCCTCCCTAACCTCATTTAATTTACCTCTTAGTTCTAATTTCAATTTGGCAAAACCCTTGTATTATTCTCTGTTGCACTTTTTATTTTGTTTACAGTCAATGTCAACTGTTGGAATTCATTTAAATGTTCATAAAATTTTTTCTCTGGTAGCTGTTGAAATTTTACAGTTAGCTCGTTTTTCAACTCTATACTGAATTCCTGAGATTCAATTTTCTGTTTATCAAATTTTTCTATTATGAGCTGTAAGAGCAGGCTTAGGTCTATTTTATCCAGTGTTTCTCTAGTTACATTTTGGACCTCTGAACCATAACTTTTCCTTCAACATGATCAGCCATCCTGAATTCTAAATATTTAACATTTACATGTACACAAACTGTTACACGAAAAACACACAAAAGAAAACTACATATTTAAACCTTGGTAATTATTATCACTTTAATCTATACCTCATAATTTAAATATAATAAATTGTGGCAAATTTATTTGGTGGCTTCTGGACTGATGGCTTCTCTGATGTGTTAAATACCTTGTTTGTACTTTGTTGAAGCTTCGTTGTGAGGGTCCTATGTAGCTGACTGGAACACAGGATACTGGAACCTGGAACTTGGAACTGATGAATGCTGGAACACTGCTATGTCTCTTGTTGGAACACTGGAATGGACTTCTGCTTCTCAGGAACAATCAAAATGCCAGACACCGGAAACTGGAACTGCTGAATACACTCGTTCGTGAAACTGTTCAGAAAAAGTGCCGTAGACTCTTAATGTTGTGCACTTCCAGGTGTGTTGAAAATTAGTTGATTGTCAAGTAATCTCCACCACACATTTACTGAAAAGCGTTCTTGGAAATTAGTTTTGGCAACATAATTAGATTTTCATGTACCCACGTGTGTTAATTGTGTGTGTTGTGAATGCCTTGATGTGTGAATGTAGCTTCATCGGTGAAGAGAATGTTTGGTAGTATGTTTACATGTTCCTGCATCAATTCGCAAAATCACATACAGACTGCGTGATCTTGGGACCGAAGGTGTTGCACTGTTAAGAAGATGTTAGGGATACAGGCCATCTGAATACAAAATCCTCCAGACCTGCATTAAAACCGCTCCAGTATGCCTTGCAATTCCACGTAATGCTTGAGTGTGTGGAATCCTAGATTACATTAAGTACAGCCATGTAATTCTGCTGATACCGACTCTCCGTTGTTCTTTGCGGGCAGGTACCTGTTTCCTTCCAACAATGAAAGACATTAGCGAACGTTGAATGGTGCAGAGCAACGTGGGCAGGGAATCGCAGCCGATACTCAACTGCGGCACCACGCCCATTTCCGTCGCAGTATCCGTAAAAAAAACACCATGTCTGCGTGCTCTGCATGTGTAAACTTTCCTGAAATTGCTCCACAACCATTCACCTCGACACACTTACAAAGACTGGCCAAGCCAGCCGCACTAGCAGCCTGCTTACGGTCAGATTGGGCTTATTTTGAATAGTTTGTTTGGCACTTACATGATTGTAGTCAATTGTGTAAAAAATATTCAGTAATTCCAATTTGTGTTTTTATTGCATTTACGCCCATGTAACTCTGAAATAGGGCTGCCTAGCATACTTGTGTATATTGCATTTTTGTTGCCAATGATCTGTATAACACACTGCCGAAGTATGTCGGCTGAGTTGCAGAACATCCTGTATGATTCTCGTAAGGTTTTCTGAATGTCATGGAGACTGGTGGAAGAGCTTATAAATGTCTCGTACTACCTAACAAAAAACTTTTCACATGGGGAAACTGGTTTCTTGCATTTGTCACTGCAAGTGGTAATACGTAAGCTCTACAATGTACGTATGGAATATTCCTTCCTGACTTATCTGAAATTTTTTTTGGACGTCTGAGATATTGCCTGAAAAATAAGACCTTCCATGAGATCCACAAGCAATAATACTATCAAATTTCATACCTTGTTTGTTTATCTCACCTTCAGTGCAGTTTGTAATGGTTTTGGCTCTTTTATTTTGAAGTGGAATTTGCCCAAAAATCTAACCTCACCACTGCCAGTCTCATATTGCACATATGTACGCAGGTTAGATTTGTTAGGGGCAGCTGTGTAGTAGTCAGACTACATGCCTCCCACCTTGACACCTCCCAGTGGGGGTTTCCTCCCAAAGTTTCACATGTGGGAATCTTGCAGGACAATGTCATTGGTCGGTGGGTTTTCCCTGCCCCTCAACGTTAAGAGTTGCGCAAATCTTTCCACTTTCCACTCCATTCTGATTTTTCAGCAGTGTATTGGATTCGTCAGCCATTAAAGCAAAGAGTTTTCCCTGAATTGCTTATGAAGTACCTCTCCCATGCATTGTAGGAGTTCAGGAGCTGTCTCTTTACTGCAATATTTTGCTTGTTCACTTAAACTGTTGACACATGGTACCATCCAATTTTGCACAAAATGCTCATATTTGTTTTGTGAGCTACCTTTACTTTTAGAAGGAAATACATGCATTAAAAGTTGGGGCATACCTGTTTTCTTCAATTTCAGCTTTGTATTGCTGATGTAGGATAGAGTGAATAGGTCTCTTTTTGTGCAGTATACAGATATTTTCTTTTTTAATTGCATTTTTTATGATGTTCACAGGAAATCATATTTTTGAAGTTTCCTGTAGCTCCTGTTGCTTTCTTATAGTTTGTGAAAGGCACAATTATGAAGACTCCTTTTGTTTTTGACATATGTTTACGTCATTCAGATAGTACGCTGAATAAATGACGAAATACACCACCTCAATCTTTGTAAAATAGCCACTTGTGTCCAGGAAGCCATAAAATTATGTATACAGGTTTATAATTAGCTTCTCTTGAAGTATATCCAGATGAATTAGGAGTTGGTATTGGCATTGGGTCTGGCGTTTGGTGTTTGCCTAATGAACAAGAGGACTGCCAGCATCTTTGGTGGTTTCATGATAACTGGTGGTATTTTCACAGAAATTATCTTCAAAACCATCATTGCAGGTATTTTTATGTCCATACATATCGATGGATAGGATTTAAATTATCCATTACTCATGACATGTTACAATTCAGCTTCATCTTTAATCAATATCTATTGCAATGTTGCCATACCAGTTGTCCAATACAAAACCAGAATGACTATGCCATAAGTAACAACATAAAGCATTCATATTTATACCTAAGTACTTGTGATAGAAACACAGTCAACATAACAGGTATAGGCTGTTCACGGTAAAGTGAGCACTTTTGGGTCCTTAGTTACTTTTTCCTTTCTGCCATTTTTCATTCTTTAACTACTTTTTTTAAATGCATTTTGTTAACGTCTAAGACTAAAATAAGATATATTTTTTTACTATTTTTTCAAACAAGAGGGCTTTCAAAAGTGCTTTCTTTACCATGAATAGCCTATATCAGGGTTCACTTTTTTTGAAGATATTGCAAAATATGACAAAGTACGCTTATCGCAAAAGTTGGGTAAAACAATTTTTTTTTATAAATTGCATATTGATTGTAATAACAGTTTAATATAAATTATGATGCAGACTGAATGATCAGTTATTGGAACTCTGTAATATACACTTTCTAAATGATTAAACATGTAACAGTACCAGTCGAATTTATTCTTGAAACCTGATATTATCTATAACACAGCAACTTTTGAGTCCCGACTACACTTAGATTGTTTATATAGACTAGCACAAAATTGTTCTAATGCTCAGGGAGTCAAATCTTTCTGAGCTGTAAACAGCTATCCAGGCTCGGCAACATTGAAAATCTCAATTCTGTATTTCTCATACATACAAATAAATGTACTTCTCACAGTATACTATTGTTTAGTCCTTTCTTTGTGTACCTATTTTTTGGCTTATCTGTGCAGCTCTCTTAAAGAAACCATATCTTGCATTACGATAAGGCACCACAGTATTGTGTCCGTATCATGCACACCAGTACCTTGTAAGTGTATCACTCTGCCTCATAAGCTGTTGTTTTATTGCTTCTAACTGTGAGCCTGTTAGGGAGAGGAGCATGAATCATTTTCATTGCCTGTCATTTTATGTAAGTATGTCATTTTATTGGCTGAAATTATATATATATATATATATATATATATATATATATATATGGCAAGTGGCCACACCAGCAAACACAGCAGCACACTCACATCTGCCATATATATATATATATATATATATATATATCAATGGCAGATGTGAGTGTGCTGCTGTGTTTGCTGGTGTGGCCACTTGCCATTTAGAGCACTAGCAGTATGGACGTTTTGCTTTAGCGGCCCCACGAGATTTTAAAATTCGTAAAGAGGGCACTGCCAGCACCGGAAATAAATTTATATCACCACACTTTCTGTATAATATAAGATTGATCTGCTAGTGTGTATTCAGTAAAGGTGGCATGTTTGCTGGAAATAAATTCTTACTTGAGAAGGGGATGAGCCAATAGGAATTTAGGTGGAGTGGTTCTCCCCTGTAGGATTTATTGGTATAAATAGATCTTCCAGCGGACTGGTCTGGGAGAGAGACCTGGCCATTGGGGGTAAATCAAGTGCTGCAACTGTGATATGAGATAAGTACTATCTTCAAGAAAAGGGCTCTTAAGGACAGAAATTCATTAGAAATGGGTGTTGTTACCCAGAAAATTGTGGAGTATTGATGATGTCAAATTTTAGCACACAATATCATCATTTGTGAAAATTTCTAAATAATAATATTTTCTGGAAAATTCAAAGTTCGTGCATTTTAAAATGTTAATGCGTAAAGTAATGCCATAATTTGTTTTGAGATAAATACCTCATGCTAGCGCCAGAGATTTAGTACAATAAATTTCACTATTATGAAATTAAAGTATTCCCCGTTTTTAATAAAAATAGAAGTGTGTCTGCCAACAAAGATTTAAAACTTTTATGTATAAAGTTTTAGTGGAAGAGATGTATCCAAGTCTTATCAAGTTAGGCTTTTGCTTGAATTTTAGCCTATTGTATGTTCCAAATAGAGGAGATTTTACTAGGCTATGTCAGGAATAGTAGTTGTTTTAACTAGTGTAAAAAATACCAAAATATCTATAATTGTGGCGATGTTACCAGGTTATTGTCAAAAAAAATTTCAGCCTGCAGAAATTTATCAAATGCTGTTATTTTGTATTTTGGGTAATTTTTCAAATGTATAGTATTTCAAGCCATGTGTGCAAGGAAATCCAATTGCCATGTTGTAGATTTTTGTATCAGTATTATATTGATTGTAGAAATATGTAATGTGGGTATTGAGAACTTTGAATATAGCTATTTTTCATAACTCATGTGTGTTTACCTGTACTGTTTACCTTTTTAAAGTCATCAGCCCTTAGGGATTTTGAATTTGAATGTTTACGACTTTGGTCGTTGGTTTGTCTTAGGGATAAAGAGTCGTCGCTTTGTTCTGAGTTGAAGGGCATAGCAAAACCATCAAAATGTGTTTAGAAATATTGCCTTGATGTTTTCGGTTCGCTGCTATTTTATTTATACTTTCATGACGTCTACTAAAGAGCTTGTGCATTTTTCATACCAATATAAATTTACTCAAATTAACTTTTAGTTGGTAGTTTTAGGCCTGTTCAACAATGCACAGATACGTAAGGAAACTGACTCTGAAATGCAAGCGGGATAAGACGACAATTTGGAATTAATTTAAGCCATTCCACAATATGAATAAACGTACGGTCTTGCAACTTATGAAATAAAAAATACTCAGCTGTAGCAAATTACTGACACAGGTTTTATAATATACGCATCTCATTTTGTATATTTTTACAGTGTTTAAAAATACGTAAATACTAGGTAATACAGAACTCTGTGCATTTATTTATTATAACAAAAATGATAATCAGCTCGGAAAATCGAAGCACATGTTTTCATGTATACCACAATGGCGACGAAAACAAATATCAACAAACCAAATATTATATTCATATTGACTATAGGATTCACGGACACAGAAGAGTTGGGTGATGCAGATTATGAACTCTCTCATCAAATAAATATTAATTTCTGCAAAACTTAGTTTCATGTGATAAAACCACACTGATGAGTGGCAAAACCATTAAGTTACCTGTATCAGCTTTCAAATATGTGTTATACACACGTGTAATAGTGCAGGCTCATAAAATATTTACACCCAACAATGTTCACAATAAAACTCAACATTGCAAAGAAAACTCAAGAAAACATTAACTACTAACCTACACAATAAAACAACAATCTTAAACATTTGAAAAGTCAATATTTTTGTAATGAAATAATTATTCATTGTGCAACTCATAAAATCTGTTTCAGGATAAACTTTTAAATAGATTATCCTATTTAATTACTGCTGCCAGATATTATTATAACTTTTGAATCTACAGCAATTTAGTCAAATTTTGCAATTTAAATTACCTCTGAAGTTTAAAACAGAGACCACAAATGCAAAGCAAAACTGGATCGTAACTGCATGTTTTTTTCTAAAATGTTCAAAACTTGTCTTTTCACCAAACTAATTTAGTCAACGAGCATAAAACTTTTTTTCACCAAACTAATTTATTCAACGGTGAGCATAAAACTTTTAATGTTCATTATGGGCTTCTGGTTTCTGTTCGACAAGGGCACTGTCACATTTCAGCTTCCTGGATAAAACAAGATTTAGTATTTTCTGAGATGTAATTATCTTTAAAATTATCGCAAATAAATATGATTACTTTAATTTCTGAACACAACAGTCAATTATTACTGGATTAAATAAGATTTGTTAACAGATTGATAAACTAACCAACTTTTTGGCATCGTACGCTGGTTCAGTCTTACTTGGAAACATCTGGATGAAAGCTGGCAGCCGCATCTTTCAGCTCCCAAATATTAGGGATCTACAAGGTTTCTTCTAGAATATGTCCCTCTAGTCCATCCGTACATCAGGGCACACATCTCCAGGCATCTCCGTCAGCAAACCTCGCATCAATTGACACCAAACAAGCCAGGTTGGTGGGGCACTTAATAACTATGTCCGTCCATCTTGAAAGTCTCGGGAAAGAAGAAGGCCTGACCGGGGTTCACATACAGAAGCCTTCGTTCTACAAAAGATATCCTAAACTGAAGTCATATCCCATGACATAATCTGCTTAGTTAAACTACCTCAACTCAATCTTCCTTGGTCACATAGCTATGTATATGCAGGTAAAAGTTGAGAGCAATAAATCAAACAAATACCAGGTGATATTTTCCTAAACTGGTGCAGCTATTAAAAACCCGTGATTCAGTGCTCATCTTTATTACGTAAAACAACTAGAATATTTAATAAAATATTAGTACATAAATTATATAAAAGTGGCTTGACATAACTTTGTAAACAAACATAAGTCATACAGTGAATCATTGTAAACATTATCATTACACCTTTCTGGAGGGGCTTAAAAAATATTTAAAATGAAGTAATAACAGTTGATATGAGTACAACCTTCGTAAACATAAACAATACATTTGAATATACTTTGAGACGAGACTTTATATCACAACAGTATAGGTGTGTGCACTTGTAAAAGACGTAATTGACATAAATGCATACCATAAAAGCAATGGCATGAATCACCAGCATGATTGACACACAGACAATAAGGCAATGTCCCACCAACTTAAAAGTGTGTGCGTGTCTCTCTCTCTCGCACATGCACACACACACACACACACACACTCTCTCTTTCCCTCTCTCTCTCACATGTGCATGCGCACACACACCCCCCCCCCCCCCTAGCAATTTGAAACTTGTGCCGTCTGTGAGCCTTCTGCATTATGTTTCTGTTGCAAAAGGTAAGAAATAATGAAAAATAAAACATTGTTTGCCTTTCCAATTCTTCGAATAAATTAACAGTGTTTCTTGAATTACCAACTTATTTTGATTTTACTTATAAATTTTTTGAGTGGTCAAAACCTGAACTATGTCCAATGCAGAGTATTTTAATAATAGGTACACACATAACCCAAACAAATCCTAAAGAAACACATCACAATTCTTTATGTACTGTATCATATTAAATATTGTTGGTATTACACCTTTCACAAACATGATTAAGTGAAGTCAATCAAATATTTATAACACTGCCATAGAAATAAAAATACATGTCTGGATATTCAAGATTAGACTTCAAAACATGGCTGTCACAGAGGGTAGGAGTGTATTCACCATCAACATCCATTGTTCACTTCCCCTCTTGCACTCGATCCTCCGAGTTGGGACAACATAGAGGTCTCTGTGATGTCAAGAGTGGGCGAGAGAATGCCCTCTCAACAAACTGTTACACAACCTGCATCTACTTTTAAAAAATGGAACCATAAGAAGAATTAGTCTACAAATGACAGCAAAACTTTTTGGAGAGTGCCACATTTTGCATCAGCCCAACAATTTGACTGCAAAAACTTACTCTGTAATTTATGAAAACTAATTACATTTATTTTAGAGATGGGTCCAAACCTCATTTTGCAGGTATTACTGATACTGATACTTTGTGGCCAGTTGTGTTTATATTGCAGTTTATCACTTGGTCAGTTTAAAAAAAAAAAAAACTGTACTTTAACAAAATCTGGGGCACAATCTAAAACTGTAACTATTTTTGGCATTATTAACTGGTTTTGGGACATAAGCAGCCATCTACAATCACCAACCTCGCCCAATAGTTGCATATTCAGTATTTGTTAAGAACCTGACTACAAAACACAGAAGATAAGTAAAGATGGCAGTGTTTATAAATAGTGTACACATGTATGTATTACATATATGTACTATTTACTTTCATCATATAACCAACATTTTTGGTTAGAGATGTTCTTTTATAACTAAAACACGTAGTTATGATTCTGTCCATGAACAAGCACCACCGCCATAGCGATTTGGCTCAATATATATTGAATGGGATTTGTACATGAAACTATAAACATTAGACCTTGGTACTAATTGATTTATGAATTGTGTCATGCTGCAAACTAAATATCAATATATGATGTGGGAGCGATAGAGCAATATACATACGTTTGCGTGATAGAAAATGTAGGACAATGAATACTATAGCTGTAAAACATTATTTTTTACAAATTAATTTTAACTACCTCAAAAACAGATACCAGTATTATAAGTTTAATTGCATTTTATTTTACGAATTTTACAAGCTGTGGTTTATATAGAGTTAAATATGTAGCAACACCAAAGCCAGCCATGTCAGTTTCTGTTTAGTTTCAAATCACCTGTTACTAAAAGATAAAAAGTAAAAATTAAGAAAATAGTTTTTTGGTTACAAAAATAAAATTATTTTTTCGTGAAAACATGTCCCACGAGATAACCAATTGCGGTAATTTCCATGATGATTAAATCATTTGGGTTGAAATGATTTGGTTGGACCATGGCCAAATGTAACCAATGCCGATTTTGGATTTATCTGCCGAGGTATCGGTATCTGTCCAGCGCTAATTTATTTATGTTGCTTTGTGTGCATACTTTGTAGGTTATATTAGTATAAAAAATATTCCACAAAATAACTTGATTTTTATTTACATTTTCTGCCATAAAAACCAGTTGTGTTTGAATAACGTATTCATTATTGTATATTTTTGTTTTCTGCAAGTTTCCTATTGACGTTTGCGAAATACTCTGTTGTGCCAGACCAGTAGTTCGTGTTTAAGCTGGTTCCACAAAGGAATGCATTATGATGTAATGGGCAGCGATGAGCTATATTTAATGTTTCATAACTGAGCAATGATCTGTCGGTGATGGACGCCATCTGAGATGGTGCTGCTATATATATCTCGGGGGTGAAAATTACATTTTCAGACCTCACAAATGTAACAAGACATGCAAGAAACATTAACAACGTGTGTTTTACTTGGATAGAAGATAAACATGGAAGTATGAATGCAATGTACAGTGAAAACTATGCAGCAACATACAGGAAGAACAAGAAACTTATAAGACAAAGCAAAGGAGAATTATTTTGATTTTAATAGATGATTTTTATGGCATTGTCCATATGTACATGAAGCTTTGTCTTCTGTTTTGTTCATCCATGCATCAATAATAAATAATACTAATACAGTCACTTCTCGATTGTAAGACCCCCCGGAATAACTACCCTCTCAAAATATCCCGTTTTTGAGAACCATGAAACAATTTTCTATTAATGACCCTCTCGAAATGACTCATTTCCCGAAAACCGTGAAGGGTCATAGAATCGAGAGTTGAATGTGCAAAGACTTTGGCGTAAATGTGATCACCATTTTCAAAATGTAAACAAATAGTGGTTTTTATTCACCTTGTAAACACTCCTTGTTCTCCATTGCAGACAATCGCAACGCAAGAATTTTGCACAATGCACTCGTGGCCGATGTACAGTGACAGACTGCTGCTTCATCCTGATTGGCTACAGCTTGTCACAACGCATTGCAGTATTGTGGAACCAGTTTGTGCCATACTGTTTGAGTTCGTATGTTTGGCACACACGTGCTCATTATATTTGTATTTTAATACTTGCACACTGCAATGTTAATTGACAAATATAAAATTCTCCGTCGGTAACTTTTATTGCAGTATCAAAAACTTAAAACAGCAAGTTTAAAGCAACATGTTTTCTGCTAACGTAAGAAAACGCCGTTGTAAATTCTTTACATCTCTTTTGTTAACGGTAAAACTCGGTCTTGTCGGTCACCGCTGGATGGCATTGATGTAGAAGCCAAAAAATATTTTGATCAGAGTTCAAGCTGCAAGCAGGTATTCTGCTTGAGCTCGATTACTCGCAAACCTCTACTTGTCATATGCCTGCCTGATAGCATTGTTTTAGCTCGTACCTGCAAGTTTGCCACTTGGGGCAAGCAGTTGTGTACTGAATTTGTTACATATTGTTTCTGAAGTAAAAGTTTGCTGTATGTGCAGTTATTTTTTACATCATGTTTACTAAACTATTAGATTATTGCAGGAATTTTCCACAGGGGTGGTGGTAATATATCCCCCCCCCCCCCCCCCCTCTTTTCTTCTCCTCAAAACTCTGAAAGAAATGCTGGATTAAGTTTATTTGTGGTGTCAAAGCCTGTTACAGTGATTTTTGTTTTATTTTGGTCAAATCTGTGGAGTAAAAACCCTGAAAATTAAATTTGATGTGTCTGCCGTCATTTTATGAATTGCATTCATTCTCTTTGTATCTGTTGTTCATATGTTATAAAGTAACTTCTTTTGAGGCCTTTAATTTTTCTACCTTGTCTGAACAAGTGAGAAATCCTAGGTAAAGAAAGAAGGTGTAGTAATAATTTAAGGCTTGAGTAAAAAATTCAAGCAATAATTCAGCTTATATTATTTTACTGACACAGAGTACAATACAAGGCACTAACTTCGGGAGGAATATTTGCTAGATTTGATGGGGTGAAAAAATTATTCAGAAATATTTTTGGTAAAGTGAAGCAATTCCATTTGTATAATGTACTTGATATTAACCATCGTCATAAGGGAAGTAGAATATTCTACATGCTTTTACATTTGCTTAAAAATAGATCAACATACAAGGTGTAATCAGATGAACATATAAAATTGCTCAAGTTGGAAGTATTTTGTACGCTTCAAAGTTATATATTGATTTTGTATTATTTATCCATATTGTAGGTATGTGTTATTGTCAGTTGGTATCAATGAATTACTTTATAATTAACATACTAGAATTTTTAAATCACTTGCAGTGTAAGAACATTCAGTTTTAATAACAGTGTTGGTAAATGTATTGTATAAATTCCATTTAGAAAAAATAAAAATTAAATTTATGTTGTACACATAGGTTTTTCCATGTTGTGTGTTTGGTTATAGTTTACTCTCTGCTATGGCCTCAGATGTGCTGATAATGAGAACATAATCACATATTTTGTGATTGTTCAGCAAGAATAATGAAAGTCACTTAATTGACCGTTTAATCAGCTAGTGGAATGGATTGTGCCAAACCATGAATAATTGTTGTCAGCAAAGATGGGAGTAAGTTTTTTTACAGCTGGTTAACAGAGTCAACTAGGCACTTGTTAAAGCTAAATGCAGAAGTGATGCATGCTGTCACCTAGTATCTTCTTTGGTGGATATCAAGTTTATTAAATAACTTGACAATTATGTAATTTTAAAAATGATAATTCACCATCCATGCTGTATTTAATCATTTTCTACAGAATCATTGCTTCATTTACTTTCTGCAATTTTCATACAGAATTAAACATTTTGCAAACATCAGTTAAAGACATGGGTCCTGCCACCTCACATTGACCTTATAGCAGCTGGGGTCCTCCTAGCAATGTAAAGCATGTTCAGGGGTAATAGCTTGAGGATATGTGAGCACATTTAGTATACGAGTCCTTTTGTTAGCCTATAACATATACAAGATGATTACTGTAAGCGACAACTACAGTGACTTGCATTCGCCTTCCTCATTCAAGGGAAATGGTTTGCAGGTGTAAGAAAGAGTTTTATCATGTCACATTATATATAAATAACAGGCAAAAATGTTTTTATACAACAGTTAATACAGATTGTACTTGAATTGTGCTGTTTTTTTTATTTACTTGAGAGCTTTTGATGTGATTGAATAGCAGCCCCATATTTTAATCAGTAGTATGAAGGTATCATCAAAAATCTTTCATTTGTGTTAGCTTCACTGATACAAATATGTAATTATGATACATGAATGCATACACATGTTGAAATGTCCTCAGTGTCGTTTAAAATTGTATATGCCACCTTGGTTTCTCATACAGAGTATGTCGAACAAATGCTAAAAAATATTCTCAGTTTATGCATACTCACAATTAGTTTTTATTAAATTGTTATAACAACATAACAAAGACATCTACCAGAAAGAATAAAATAATTTTGGCACTGTGTAGTTTTGAGCTTGCAAAAAGTTAATCGTTGAGCAAACACGATGCTCCTCTCTGCTATTGAACACGTGGTAAAAAAAGAGAAATATATTTCTTTACAGTATAGCAAGTGGTCATATATTTGCACACAGGTATTGCAATGAATCTTATTTACAATAATTTTTATTGTGATTTAGTTGTATTCTGAAAACATTCTTTCAGTTTGTAGGTAATGCGTTCAATTAAACCTCATATTATTGTTAACAGAAGGCCACTTAAGTATCCACCCATTCTCTTGTTATTTTTAACATATTACTTATATAAGAGTGGCTCTTGTGCACGTGCTTACCTGAAAGAGTGTTCTACATACACAAAGGCTGTTGCACTGGACAAGCTTACCATTATCAAGAATCATGAGATTGAGCAGTCCATATAGCATTACAGCTCAAGCTTAGGACTCCTGCACAGCAGACTAATATCTGTTAGTGAATTTGGCTAATACAGGCATGCATTTTGAACTTTATAGCTTGCACATGGACACCTACACACCAAGTTTTGGAGTACGGACTTTCATAGTCCTGTTGCTAACCATACAGGAATTCATGTATGTTTAAGAGCAACAGTTATTCATTAAACATTAATTCACAATTTGTGTATTAAAAATAAGCATACAGTAAAACCCCTCTATTACGACCCCATTTATTATGACCACCTCTCTATTACAACCCAATCCCGAGGAACCGTAAAAAGTTTGGGTCGAAAAAGTAAAAAATTTGAGGCATGTCTAAAAATAAATACAGTAATCCCTTGCCAAACACAGTATCTTGAACCACTGTTTGAGTTATGCATGGATTTGTTTTTGTAGACCTTTCCTCCAACCCCGATGCTAGTTTCTATTATCAATGATTTTCAGTCTATGGAAAACTAGCCCTTGCTAATGTTAGTGGTCGCGCATTTCTCAAACTACCATCACAGACTTTGACATTTGTTGTCCCAAGCATCGTGAAACAATAAATTACTTAATACCAGAAGGGGACACCGGTGTATTGTCCTTGGAAGCGCAAGGGGGGGGGGGGGGGAGGGGGTTGCAGGCCGGGTCAGTAAGGATTCTTAGTCCTAGTCATCACATGCCAGTGCCTCTGCCTTACCCTCCCTGTCTTTTTTTCGCTTCCATTATCCCTCCTCTTTTGCTGTAAAAACAGTGGCACATTACACAGACAAATTTCTTAATCAGTGTATGTATGATAAAATCAAATTTAATTCAGTGTCTTTTTTTTTAATGATTATTTTTAAGTTTATGTGCGCCCACGCCTACATAATATGCTAATTTTCTATGGTAGGCAATTGTTTTTTTTCTTGTGAAGTCAATTTTATGTGTAAAGTGAATAAAGATAAGTGTGTGCAAATAAATGTGTTCTTATGTTACCGGTACCATATTATGGCGAATGAGGCCATGTGCGTGTATAGGCAATGTCAACAGTTTTTGATGAATAATTTGGGACAATTAATATTTCAAGTAGACCCCACTAAATATTTATATTCCCGTAAACATTATCGGACCTCATCGTGCCAGGGCAGAGGCCAACGCGCCACCTACATTTTGTTTAAATTCAACACATTGACATGAATTGCATCTATCAGCATATTTTCCCAATGCCGGGCCGCTGTTACGAAGTGAACCGGCCCTATAACAACAGCAGTGGCGGCAGCGGGCGTGCGGCTGCCGCCCGCCAGAGTAATCTTGTAGCGACTGACAGCTGCCAAGCCTGAGGATCTAGGGCCAAGCTTCAGCAGCAAATGGCCACGCCCGAGCCCGGCCGTGCTACAGAGGATCTAGGCACTCGCCCAGCTACGTACACACGGCGGCCGGCAATGTATTGGCTGCCAGCCACAGCACACGAGTGATTAATTTTTTAATATGTATCTTCATATCTATTATCAATAATTAAAGTGCTATGTTTTGCTTCAAACATAAGGCATCTCCAACGGTGTTTAGTTACTGTTTTGTGCGTAATACATCTAATTTCCTACTAATGAAACGCTAAATAGTTGTCGGACAAGGGGTGATCCAATATGCCTTTCTTGGGTATCGTATTAATCAGGAGATATCCAGATATTAAAACATACATACATATTTATATTTAATTTAAGAAGCGGTTCTTTATGCACTAGAGACGATTGAACATGAACTTCATGTAAAAAATGGCAAGTTTGGGGGCATATAGGTTAAGGGTGAGTCAAAATTGCCCCAAAATTTTCCAAATTTTTTAATTACAATCCCCCTCTATTACGAGCCAACTCTTGGGAACTATGAGGGGTCGTAATAGTATTTGTAATGTACAAACACAAATCGCAACACAAATGATATCTATTATCACCTTCATGTAGTGCCGTTATTAACTATTCATGGTAAAGTGAGCATTTTGGAAAGCCCTCTTATTTGGAATAATATTCAATAAATATATTTTATTATAGCCTTGGATGTTAACGTCAGAGTGCGGTGCATATACACACTGTATTTATTACGCAAAAGGATTTGTGAGAGCTACGGTATTCCAGTAAAGTAAGAAAGCTGTTGTGGATAATGACACCTACTTTGAGCTGTTATTTATGGTTTAAGCAATGGGTCTGGTTCTGCATTGTTGTAGCTTGTATTTTACAATTTTACTAATAATGTGGACAGTTATTATTAGGTTTTAGATGTTTCTAATTTTGTGGGGACAGTTCTATTTGCAGCATGTAATGTTTGGTTTCAACTGTTGTACGGTTCCTAAAACACATTATGTATGAAAATATAGCATTGCATGTATTGTGAACTCTTTTCCAATTTCACATTATGAAAATGTATGTTTATGATGAGTATGCAATTGTTTGTTGTAACTCAGTGAACTTGTGTTACCTTGGTAGAAGTAGGGAAGACTATTCTATTTCATTAGGTTTGATGTGCACAGATTTCAGATTGTGATCACCTTGTTTGAAATACAGTAATCCAAGTAAATTTTGTATGTCGTCCTTAGAATTCGTCTTTTGCAAGTATGTAGCCTAGTCTACTGGGGGAAAAAAATATATTTTTGTTGAAACCAAAGAAAAATGCAAAATATTCTAATACTTCTCTAAAAATTTGCCAAACTTTGTGTAAGCAAGGGTTGTACATATGTATAGGTAAGTTAACCGCAATATAGTTTTCTGAGATGATTTGATTATGATGCAGAAGAGTTAACATTAGAATTAATCCTTGATTTGTATTTTGTGTGTGTTAATATAGGTATGTATTGAATAAGTCGTCTGAATGATATGAGAAAACTTGTGTAAATGTAAATGGTAGTAATGCAAATTATTATTTTTTATTTTAAAAATGTATATCTAATAAGTACATAAAACATAGTTTACTAAAGTGGAGGTTGTTTACAAATAATAAATATACAATATGTTGGGTTGTAAGACAAGGACAACTTAAGTTGTAAATAGGTATAGAACTTGAAAGCACTTATACTACATATACTAAGCTGTTACACTTTGTCAATGTGTTTTAAAAGTTTGTCTACTCTACATATACATGTTTGTTGTATGTGGTATTCATTCAGTAACATTAACTAAGTTGTTTTCGCGTGAAGTCAGTTCAGAGAATAATTCTATGCACAGTAGTACAGTAGATAAGTGGAGGCGTTTTATTGAGATAATGTTTGAAACAATATATAGTTGGAAAAAGTTTAATTAGTTTCCCAACTTACAAATTCCGTTGAATTGTTCTGTGTTAGGAAAAGGACTTGTTTCCTTAAATTATTACGTATTAACATGTGCAATAAGTGATAGGTGCAAGTGCAATTGGAAATTATTAGAGCCAAGCTTTATGGTGTTATGTTAATACAGATTTCATCATTTAAAATAGCGAATTTCATCTTTATTGACATAAAAGATTTATTATTTATTCATTAATTGAGTTATTTGTTTTATTTATATAAATTCTCCACTTAAAAATTAATGCATTCTTACATTCATGCTTCGACAAAAAAAAAAAGTAATTGTTTATGCAACTGCATAAGCAAGGGTAAGCATTGTATTTGAACTAAGGTAACATGGAGCATGACAATAAATAAGAAGAATTATATTTTTGTCGTTATCGCACGAGAATGGCTCGAATATTCTATCATGGAAACAATATTTTTATATATAAGTTATTACAATTTTGCTTATTTCTTTAAATTATTATTTTTATTGTATCTACACAGCATCTGTTCTTATTCACTTGAACCAGATTGTTAACAACCAAAAATTAATTTTCTCTCTTTTCCCATGTTAAAGTATGTTAGGAAAACCAATGAGTTCAAAAGTTTCAGAATTTTTATCACTACTTTCTTCATACAGTATATTTTTAAATTAAAAGGCATATTTTGGCTAAATTTTGTTTTATTTCATAGGCAGTATATTAGCTTGAATTTTGGCGTTATTCTAGTTTTATCACTATTCACCATACAGTCTTACGTCTAGTAATTATGGAGATGGATAAGTGGATTATATGATCAGAAAGGTATTTTTTAATATACAGCAGTTATAGTATTTTCTTTCTGTCCTCTAATTGTAGACCAATGTCAGCAGCAGAGTGTGGCAGTGTTTGGCGAAGCAGTTTCTCAGTTATAGATAGGCTGTTCATGGATAATTAAGCACTTTTTAAAAATCAACCTTTGGAAAATACTACCTGCATATGTCTTAAAGGGCACACTTAGTGACGTACGTCCAGTAAAGTTGGTAATGACGGAGGGAAGCAAGTTCCATGTTTCAATGTGCAATTAAAAAACGATATTTAAACATTTGTGAATACCATTTTTTTTTTTTTAATGTGTGCCTGTGTAAGAATTAGAAAATTTGTAAAATATTTTCCTTTCCAAATACATAATTTCGCTGTTTCACTTGGCTAAAGTGATAAGGCCTATGGCAATGTTAATTTTAAATATGGTGGCAGAATACATAATGTGGATAGAAATATGTCAGCAGGGCTTTTAAAAGTGCTCAGTTTACCATGAACTGTCTATAAATAGTTATTTTGGAACTGTAATAAAAAAATTGCAGAGAATTGTGCAAGATTTTACCTACACTTGCATTTAATTAAAAAATTATTTATTATATTGTGAATTTGTTAAAATATCTTTGGTTTACATGTAATAACTTTTTATATTTTGGCAAGGCAAAAGTCATACTTTGTACTTTGTGTACCATTTATAGGATTTGAGATCGGACATTTTATGGCTCACGAGACCATTCTTGTAGAAACATCCTTTTAATTATTGAGGCAAAATCTAATTTTTCAGGTAACCTTAAATGTTAACAAAGTAAAGAAGTTAAGTTCGTGTGTAAGTATTTCAAATTCTGTTGACTCAGGTAAGCAGAGCTTTGTTGTGAATGATATAATGGTAGCAGGGAACTCATGCAAATCATACAATCCAATTAAGAACTATTGAAACTGCAATAAGTGGCATGAATGAAAGTAAATTTTAAACTTTAATATTTTCTTCTTCTTCTTCTTCTTCTTCTTCTTCTTCATCATCATCATCATCATCATCATCATCATCATCATCATCATCATCACCACCACCATCACCACCACCACCACCACCATCATCATCATCACCACCATCACCACCACCACCATCACCACCATCACCACCACCATCATCACCATCATCATCACCATCATCACCATCATCATCATCATGTAGAACTTATTCAGTAGTGGGTACTTTCCACAATAACTTTGAAACTGAAAGCCGTTTGCTTTGTAGATGTGGTTTTCAAAGATGAGTTGACAAGATTTTAAAAAATTCTTAGCTAAGTCATGATCAACATTAGGTCACCATAAACTGTAAAATGTGTTGTTACAACAAAAAGAAACTGAACGCATGGTCTTGTTAGTTTAGGTTAGCCAACTGTGAGTTAATTTACAGCTTATGTACTGGTGAAGTGAAAATGTAAAATACCCAACCCATTGGAATTGTTTCAACTTATCCATTCATCCTTTAAGGAAGTTACAACATTTGTAAAATTTTCCTTGTATCTTTACATGTTCCTGAAGTTCAAGCTTGCATTGCTGTAAAAGTATTATATGTTAGGTTCCAACAGGAAATTTTCATTTGATGAGCTACTTTAGTTTAGCTTCCTTGTTAATTTACCAAGTGTTTGACGTGCAATATAATATAGTCAATTATCATTTTTGTCCAACAGCGCAGTGGAGTGTTCATATTGATTTTTTTTTAAATTGAATTGGTCTCACCATTACAGCATTCCATAGATTTTGTTTCACATTACCAAGTTGTATTGTTGATAACCTCTACCTCTTACTGATTGTTACATGATTTGGGAAACATAATACCGTGTTTTAGAAATATGTGAATATGTTATTGTTGTATTAATAATTCTGTATGTTTGCTCTTGTAATGTAATGTCCCATAAACAAAGAAATAAACAGCTTCCAGGAAGGTTTTTGGTCTTTTTATGTTGATATTGGTTTCATTGAGAAACAAATATAAATCATTTATTGTTATGCATTAGAAAATATTTTGTTTATTCTTATGACCTATGTATCAAAAACTGCACAATTTAAAAAGTTACTTTATTGTTTGCAAGTTAGTATAGCATACTATAATTTTGTGTGAAAGGAAATGGCTATAACATTTACAGTTATGAGACAGTTTTACATTTAATATGCTTAGATTGCAGTACTGTGCATTTTTAAATAGTAAAATCCTGTTAAGAAGTGCCCTTTAAAAAAGTTTTCCCACTTAAATAAGTTACTATATTTACACAGTTTCAATTCACAATGAATGATTAGCAGCACCCAGATTTTTGGGTAAAATCCTGGGAAAAAACCATTGGTATACACATGAAGCCACTGGTTGAACTACTACTTCAGTATGAAGTTTAATTGTGCCTTCAATATAAATGGTTTCCCTTCAAAACAAATATATTTAAATGTGGCAAAATAGAATATTGTGCTTTTGGAAGCAAATAATGGCGTTGCGTGCTTCTCTCCAGCAGCCTATGTTTGATTCATCAATTTCAAATAGCTTTCCAGCCACTGTATTTCCATTAAATTCTGCAAAGTTAATCTATGTTTCAAAGAAACAAAATAATGCTTACTTTTTAAGTCGGCCTAGTAGGTTGACGAAAGGGTACAAAGACAGGGGCTGCAGTTATTACCCTACTTCTTTCAAGTACCTGTTTGATGTGACGCAAGATGGTATTCCCATCTGCCGTGCTCACTCTACAGGTGAGTGGTGGTGTAGATGAGGCATGGAGAGGCAGTTTTAGTATCAGGGAGAATACTAAGCTGCAGGGACTTGGGTAAATCTATCGTATGCCAGGGCCAGTCCAGACCCAAGAGCGCCTCTCCTCCCTGTCAGATGGCCTCAATGGCAGTATGTTCCTTAGCAGAGATTTTTATTGGTGGGTAAAATAGAGGTTCTTTGGTTTGAACGAGTTGAGAGGTGTCACTATTGTCTACCGTGCTTTCAAATGCTGTTAAGTAAGTACTAATTCTCTTACAGCAGCTCGCAAGGCCTTTCTATGACTTTTACTAATACTACCCTGCTGGGTGTAAGGCATTTAAACTCTGAGACAAACTGGTATTTAAAATGACCCTGATGTGTATTCATAGCATACAGGATTGTGACTTGTAGCTACGCCGTGTGTATAATTTGTTCGGCCTTTGCAAGCTGCAACAAACAGTGTGTGGAGTCTTAGGTAAGCAAAGCAGAAGAGAAGCTGGTATTTAAGCGGCCCTAGCGTGTACTCCAGGACAGTACCTAGTGCATTTGGGCTCAGCCGAAGGTCTACAGATTGGCAGAGCTATGCTTGCTTCTTAACTGTGTGTGTTTGTTTCCTTAGGGGTTTTATGCGCCTACCAGCTTTTCCACTAAGTGAAAGTTAATTATCTGAAGTACATAAAATGACACACAATATGGTAAAATAAACGTATTTTACTATGCATAATATGAAAACATGGTGATGCCACGCTAGCTCCTAAAATAAGTTTACAGAAGCTACCTATAATTTAAACAGCAAAGGTGACCTGTGCAAGAGCTAGGTGTATTAATTAATAAGTTCTGAATTTAAGAATTACTACCGCATTTGACAGCGCCTAGTCTATTTGGGACATGTTTGGGAACCTAATCAAATATTAATTACCAAAACGGTAATTGAGATAACTGCACCGTCCGGTGGGTTATGAGAGGTTCAGAAGCATTTGACAGCGCTTAGTCTTTTTGGGACATGTTCTTAAGGAACCTAATCAAATTTTAATTATCAAAAGGGTAATTGAGGTAACTGCACCGTCCGGTGGGTTATGAGAGGTTCAGAAGCATTTGACAGCGCTTAGTCTTTTTGGGACATGTTCTTAAGGAACCTAATCAAATTTTAATTATCAAAAGGGTAATTGAGGTAATTGCACCGTCCGGTGGGTTATGAGAGGTTCAGAAGTGATGTTGGCGTGACCTGCTATCGAGGGAGAGCTGGTTGATTACCAGAAGGTGGGTGGTAGAAGCGGCATCTTCCGAAACACATTCGCGAAGAGGCCTAGTGGTCAGTGCCCTTAAGAAAGTTTTCCGGCCTTTGCAAGCTGGGAGAGAAGTGTTATTGACAACTTACCCTAGAGACTTAAGAATGTGACAACCTTCTGGAAACATATTTCATAAGCACTTTCACGAAGTGGTCTAGTGATCTGCGCCCTTATGAAAGTTCTCTGGCCTTTTTAAGTTGAGAAAGAGAGGGTTGGCATCCACATACATCTACTGCTACCTTTGGCTTTTGTAAGCGGGAAGGTAGAGTGACCTGCCCTGAACCAGGGTTGTTCTTATCACCTCACCGAGAGGTTCTGGAGGCTGTACTGCTGGATTAGACTGGATGCTGCCCTCCAGTGGCAAACTGAGGCACTAACCTGACTATCCTGGAGGGTGCCGATGTTTCAGCCAACAGTAAAATCCCATGTCGGGGGAAGGGCGACAGCGTGGTGGCTTCTTGGAGTTTCTTGCTGAAAAGTACAATTTCAGGCCATATGTGTGTAGTCTCTCTTGATGTGCACCAACATATCGAAGGGGGGAGGGTGGGCATCTGGTTAATGTTTCCATGTTGTGGCTTCTATCTCTCTCTGTTCTCCACTTCTCTTCCCCTCAGCCATAGATTGGAGTGGTAAGTATGGGGTCTCACATCAGCCGGCTAGCGGGGTATTCACTCAATTGCAGGAAGGGAAGATGGGGTTGGAAATGTAACCAGGTCACCCTTGTGAACTAATTATTTGGCTAGACAACTATCTACCTTTCTCAAACTCATTCAGTTAGGCAAAGGGTTTGTCGAATGTGTCGTTGAGGCATGCTGCGTGTTCGCTAAACTAGGCTCTGGGGCTCACACTGCTCACATTACTACTAAGGCCTTAATTGGTGTCTTGCAGCTATGAATAATGGAGGAACATGTATTGCTCCTAGTGGTACATCGGCTCAAGCAAATTGCATTAAACGCAAATGAGACACATGTAGGGCTATGATGAGTAAAACTTTTATATTTTTTAGTAAATGGCACATAAATAATTTGAATACTGATTTACATTCGAGATTTAAAATGTGAATTTTCTGCATTTTTCAAATGTCTTATGATGGCGTTCACCCTGAAATAATAATGTTCTTAGTCTTCATGCAGCGCACATTTTGAATTCATAGTCAAACATTGTGCAATATTATCAAACATACATCATAAACATTTAAACTCTTGAGTGCTGTCATTGTCTTAACGTTAAAATTTGTAGTTAATACGAAAACAATGCTATGGATGGACGCCTGGCTAACATAGGTAACCTTCAGCACTGCACTGTTCAGTAGGAGGTAGCACGAGTCATGTGTTTATTGATTTTTCAATAAACATAATTTTGTTCTCTATCCTTATGCTTTTCATTTACAGAGTATTTTCTATTTCGCCCGCTAGGAACAATTCACTTAGTGCACTGCCAACAGAAACAGAGTATTTTCCTAAACCTAAGTAACACACCCATTAGACGGCCACCTGTTTCTTCTCACCACCCGAGCATTGTTAGTGCTGAAGGGAAGGAACAGAGGAGCCACAACCACTAGGAATACCTTCATCCAAGGAGGGGTAGCAGGCCCAGGTTATTCCCTTGCTTTGAGCACTATTAGTGTTGAAGTGACTGTAGCCTTAATCTTGCTGTTCAATCTTACCTGAAATCACATTCAGTAGAGGCTTTGGTGGACCAAACGACTCCCTGTCTTTGATCAGCCCATCAAGCGTGGGGAATCAGTGGAGACTTTTACAGAGCTCATGTCAACAAGCAGATTCTGGACTGACACTGTTAAATTGTTTCTCATAGGTGCACTACATGTGTTGGTCGAGCAGCGACACTCTATGCCTTTCAAAATAAGGCATGGTAAAAGGCATAGGGAGCAAAACCTAACATTCCTTGCTGCTAGACAGTGGTCTGTACTTCCCCCTCCTACGAAGGAAAGGCAGGCGGAACGGGACTGCGCCACTGCACTCAGGCGTCAAGCAGTCGCGACTGCTCCCATGCTGTTTGAATATTTTCCACCAAATATTTGCACCAGCCCACAGTGTCACCCAGTTCCGAGAGGACTGGTTTACGAGACCGAGGCTAGGTATGGCCTGGCCAATCCCAGGTTTTGGAGCTGGGAATCTGTCGTCTGGAACCATCAATACGGTGTGGAGCAACCCAGTGACTATTAACTTGATATCAAGAGTCGAGACCTCAACTCCATCAGGCTCACGGCGGTCTTCGGAATAAGTCTGTAACTAATACCCCTTGCCAGCCACTGACAAACCTGTATAAAACCACACTCTTGGTCTAGCGTATAAATGCAAGGCTATTGTACCAAGCAGACCTTAACCGGGCATGTGTCAAGTGATTTTCTGGCGCCCAACGTGGGGCATCAGACTATTAACTGTACACAGTGAACGGCCGAACTGGACCAACCAGGACCCAGAGAGCTAAGGGTCAACTTGGTGAAGGTGAATGGACTTTGGGGAGTCCATGAAACACCCCATGGAGCCCATAACCACTAAAATGTCTGTCTCAGCGGTCAATTCTGGCACATTGCCCTGCTGAAAGTGGCTATTGCCAGCAGGAACAATGTTGATGTGAATGGATGAGCTTGGTTCTCAATAATGTCCAAATACTGGACAGTTGTCATGGATTAGTGTACCGGGACAATGGGCCCCAAAATTTCCCATGAAAACATTGCCCAGACAATTACAACTCCTCCCGCCATTCTTCGCCTAACAGTGCACCCAGGTGCCATACCCTCCAATGATAATTGGTATACACACGTTCGACCATTGATGAGATGAACCAAGAATCAGTATCCATCAGACCATTTTCCAGTCATCCATAGTCCAGGGTCGATTACGTGCCCACCTCATGTGTTGCTACTAATGACATGCAGCTAGCATGGGGGTTAAGATTGGGTCTCCAACTCTTTAGTCCCATCAACAACAGTGTTCGATGAACAGTGTACCGTGAAACACTGTCCTCGTCACCACTGGTGTATCTCTATGTGTTTTTTTGGATTGTAGCCCCTGCAATTTTTCCGAACAATGTGCTCTCCTCTGGCATCAATACACCATGGTTGACATAACAATAGAATACATGTTGTTGTTTTCCCCTTGTTGCACCACTTCTAATAAGTGCTCACAAGTTTGGCACAAGAGCAATCAGGCAATCTCAGAGATGCTGGTATCAAGGCAACATGCCATCACAGTTTTACCTTTGTCAAACTTGAATAGATTGACCGATTTTCCCATTCTGATGCTGCAAAAACTACTAACAGTGAGCCTGTGGACCTGTTGTATATAAACTGTATTGCTAGTGCATCACGTGTAACCCTCTGTGTGGATAATTTTCTTTGGGCATGGTGATCATAATGTAATGCCTCATCTGTGTAATCCTTGAACAGCAACAGACTTATCAACATGACTGTTGTCCAGCAAACTACGCAGCAGTGCAGATGATATTAGATCGCGATTACAATAGTCACTGGATCAGTGAAAGTGGTCCAGTAATTTGGCCTGCAGATCATCAGCCTTACATCACTAGATTTATTTTTGTGGGATTTCCTCAAAAATAAGGTGCATCTTGAAGTGCAAACAACCTGCAAAATATCAAACAAATATGAAATTCTTGTGCACAAACAGGCACACTTTTACATTGTGTACTATCATTTGAGCCAAAGATTACTAAATGCATCTAATTTGGAGGATATCGTTTCACGTATTTAGATTACATACTCCGATGGTGAGAGGCAAGGGGACTTTGCAGAATACAAGCACTCCGGGATGAAGGGACCGAGGACTCTCAGAATATAAGTATCCCGATGGTAAGTGACAAGGGTACCCACTACACACATTTACATCTGCATGGTTCAAATCATAAAGATTACGTTTCTTCAACGTTTAAGCAGAATGCATTACAACATGGGGATTCCACTTGCAAAAATGTAGACGTATAACTACATCTTACTAACTCATGTCATCTATCACAGGTTAAACAACATGTTTGAGATACAAATGCAGTATGTAATTGTATCGCGGATTCTTGGAATGAAACTGGGCTGTTCCTGATTGATGTAACCAAGGGTAATATACATTGCCCTGATTACAGCATCATCAACAATGAATCGCCAAACCTGTTTCCAATAAATTTTTCATATGCATTGACTTAGAATCAAAATATGCAATAAAACATGGGGGTTCACATTTGAAATTTAAAGTTTGCATACCCCCCCCCCCAAACAACCACAAAGATGGGGTGATGGTGAGCTAACTTGTGCAGGGTCGAATTGCCCTTTTTAAAATAAGAGTTTACTTGGAAATTTTTTGTCATACAACACATGTATTTCACGTTATTATGTAGTCTCAGGTTAAATGAATTGCCAGATATAGTAATTTCTGTAGTAGTGCCAATCTGTAAGGTTGGAAATTCAATATTTTGTAGATTGAAAAATGTTGTAATGATGCAGTTGATAAAAATTATATCAAGATATATGGCTAAATTTCTTTTGTTTTTCTAGGAATTGTAATTGTTTATCAGTATTTGAAGTTTTGACCATGTTAGAATGTTTATCTGCCATGCATTTTCTTCTTCTGAAATTGTAAGGTTTCATCAACATTTGGAGATAAAAGCCTTTACCACTTTCGTAGACTTTTTTTTCCTTTGAGACTGTTCTAGAATTTAGATTAATTTTTACTATGACACAGTTCAGCATGGCATTGTAAGTGGTAGCAACGGGGTTACACAGGTTTCCAAAGGGATTTTGGACCATGCCATGCCCTTATTTGGTCACATTTTTGGCACTCTGGTGCGAGGAGTTGGGGAAGGCATGTAGTGATTTGAGCCCAGAGTGTCTGCCGCCTGCTGACAGTCTACTATAAGCCTGTGAAGGAAGCACGTTGAGTGTGAACAATAGCGCCCACACCGGCAGCATCCATGAACTTTTTTTGTATTTTAAATATGACACCTTTAAGTTTAATGTCTCTATCGAGTAAGTAAAACCGAGCTGTGATTTTTAGTCGCCAGTTCTAACGTCTGGGACATTACAAGGTATATAGTTTAATAATACTGTGAATAAAATGTTTTAATAAATTTTTATAGTGCAAGTTGTTTTTTTGCAGCATCAAATTTGAGTATCTTGAACATTTATTTACATATTCTCAGTTTGGTTTCTTTTGTTAGAAATATTGTTCTCTTTTTCTCTCCACTCTCTATCAAAAATGTAAAGAAATCTGGAACTTCTTAAAAATCTGGTTCGCCATTGACTGGTATAGTTTGACATCTATAAAATTGTACATTTCATTTCTAACAAATGAACATTTGTTAAGTGCTTTTTTATGTTAGCTATTGATTTCAATTAACAGTGGAAAATACTTCACAGAGTTCGTTTTCACCACAAATAGCAAAATACTGCCACAATTCGGAAGCCATCATTTTTTATTCTCAGAAAGTGAAAGTAATATCTCATCTACAAAAGAGAACTATATTTTCAGTACTTGAATAGGAACCAATGCCACTATAAGTTTCTCGTGTCAACATTCTGACCATGGGAATGCAACTAAGGCTCTGTCTCAATTTAAAGAATACTCTTTCGAGAGAGCACTCGATTGAGACACTGCCTTCATAGGTAGAATAGCATTTGTAAATAAATGAAATGGACTTACAGTGCCAACATGAAAAAAATAAAATTAAAATAATGTACTGAAAGTACCAAAATGTGAAATAATGATAAGTTTTATAATACTTGTATTTTCTAATTGGTTTTAGTCCTGAATAAAACTAAGTAATACAGTAAGTATATTTTAAATGGTAGCATAGAATAATTTTGTCATTGTGGCAGCTATGCCACACTGGAAACAAAAATGTGTGTTGCCATTAGCTTCAAAGAGTAAGTGTAATGAAAATTTCCTGTAAATAGAAATGTGATCATTTCTGTGTGAAAACAAATGAAAATTTCCCTAATGTAGCATATTTCAAATTTACCTCCGACATGAGGAGGTGAGCAAATTTTCTATTTATATACTGTGCTGAAATCTTTAAGGTGATACACAAAGTTAGGGCACATATTTTGGCTCAAAATATCTGTGATTGCTCTAGAAAGCTGCAAATATCTTGATTTAATTCTGTATAGAATAAATCTTCAAAATATGGCAAATGTGCGCAAGATAAATAGTTAGGCCTACTATGTAATTTCGCTGGGCTGCAGTGGTCAGACACTATTCGTCTACCGATGCGAATCGGGTTTGATTCCCATTAAGGTCACCTGGATTTTTGCATGTGGGAAACGTGATGGATGTTGCAGTTTGCAATCACGTTTTCTTGAGGCACTCACGTTTCCCCTACCTTTGAATTTTTCCGCAGCTTGATCTTCACCTCACTTTACCCTCATCAGTGCCAAAGACCTCGCTTTTAAGCGCACATCGAAACCTCACAATGTAACTCAGGTATTGTTTCATTCTATGTATCACAGGATCAGTTTAGGTAACTAACACTATGGTAAGAAAATTTTTGCTACACAAAGCAGGACACTTCTCATAAGAAATGTGATTTATAATAAAAGGATTTGCGGTTAATGTCCAGGCACATCAGTACCGTAATACAAGCTATGAAAATTTTTAAGAGTACACACAAATATCTGGGTGTAGATAATAATAATTTTTACAGTTTAATTGTAAGTTAAGAGACCAAATGCAGTATGTTCACCCATTGTGAAATTAGGAAAATGTCGGGGAATTAATTAGTTTTCAGGGAATTGTGAAGAATTCAGAGGTGTTTCAAGATTGTTGCGTTTATTATGAAGACGTCTTTAAATTTGTAGTGTCATACTTTTAAGTATAAAATTGACGAGAGTTGCTGATTTCCTGTTAATATGAAACGTTGCTCCTAAAACAAGTGCACATAATGTCATCAATTCCTGTGATTAGTCCGCAGACGCACATATACTGTAACAATATGTTCTGAACAGGATTGAACATTGCTGAATGACGATGCTGAGTTTACCGAGACTGGTGGAAGTGCAAAGCAGATTTATATAACATTTTAACCTGATGTATGGTAAATGGGTGAATAACAGGAGTTCAAAGTGAACTTAACTTTCATGTGCAAAAGAAAAAGACAAAAGTAGGTTTTACAGTCAGATTTTAAAGAAAATGTGATCAACTGCCATAGTTATTAACTGTGAGAAGATGGCCTCTATTCTCTCACAACAATGTACTATTTTTTATTGTAATGACATAAAAGTTGTTGCATTTATTGAGAACCTTCCCGAGTAAGAAATATGTAAATTGCAAATTCTATAATTAATTTTATTGAACGAAAATAATGTTTTCTTATTTTATGTGTGCTGAAGCTTCTTATTATCAATTCAAGTTTCAATTAATAATAATTCATGCAGATTTCTGTTACAGTAATGTAATTGAATACATTGGATTGAACCAATTGTAATATTATTATATGATTCAAATTATAACAACAGACACCTCCATGGCTTGCATTTGTATTCATTTTTATTATTCTTGCACAACACCACGATTTGACTAATGCTGCATCACAGAAAATGGCAGTGATGTGTCAGAGTGCTTCATGATCTAAAATGTGAGCGTGTGGCCAGCAGGTGGGCCAGAGCATGGCCCCTTCTTATGTAGGCTTTGCCGACGTGCAGGGCGGAGTCAGTCAGTGTTTGGAGCTTGTCGGGTTCACTTCGGGTATTAAAGGTCGACTTCCTTAGTCCAACGGATGCTTATTGGAGCAGGGCCAGGCCAAAGGGCAGACCAGATGGGTCACCACTCAGGGCACCAAGAAAAGGAGGTGCAAAAAACGAACCAGATTTTCCCAGAAAAATATTTATAATACCAGTTTAAAAGTTTGCTTTTGTGAGAGGGCTAAAATTTTTTTATCTCCAACTGGAATGTAACTGCAGATTTTAAATATAGTGGAACCTCTATGTATTGAACCCAGATGGATTGAAAGTCCGCTTTCACAGAACATATACTGTGGTCTCATTTTTGATTTATCTGCATTTCAAGCCCACATTCATTGAAAGTCTATGTGTACTGAAATGTCTTGTCAGTCCCCTGAGAAACGATTGATAGAGAATTCACTGTATATCACATTGTCGCCACAGATGTAGATAAAGGTACTCATTCTTTGGAATGTGACAGAATTAGGTAGGAAGAACGAACGCAACTAAATACAGTACTAAATTGAATCAAATGTCATCTGCTTACACACATAGGAGTAGCATTACAGTAGCATGAAACATCAAATGACCGCTATATTTTCTATAGTAAATGGTACAATACAGAAAAAAAGATATTCATGATAACACTGGAACCGATAGCACAACTAGAGCATTCTTCAATCCATGTGGGTGTCATTCGTTGAATCTGGTTGTTGGTAATGCCACAAAAACTTCATTAAGTAGTATATCTCTTTTTGGAGTTTTGGTGTGCCTATTTGTCATATTCTCTTGTTCAGGAAAGATATGGAAAATACTTCAGAATAGTGATGTTAACCTCACAGCTAAACAAGTCATTGACACAAGGTGAGTGTAGGGTAAACAGTCTAAAAGTAGTCTGTTACCAGTTTGTCAAAATTTATGATGCATTAAAATCACTTCAAGAAGAAATAAGTGATGCTGAAGCGACTTCTGAGGCGAAATCTTTGGAGACACATCTCACATTCTTCAATGTTATTACTACCCTGATAGTTTGATATGATGTGTTGTTTCAGATAAACGTGGTTAGCAAGAATATGCAGGGGGTAAGAATTGATTTTCTATCAGTTAATCGTCTTATGAAAGCTTGCGAAATAAATATACAAAAGATTACAGTGACTCTGGCTATGAAACTGCTGTTACTTCAGCCAAAGAAATCGCCAAAGCATTTGGCATTAAAGCAATATTAAAAAAAACAGCAGGAAAAAAATATGACTACGACTCAAAAGATGAAGCTGTCGCTGATTTTGGGGCGATTTACAGAACAAGTGTATTTTATCCTGTACTTGATACTGTCATATTTGCTATTCAACATAGATTCTCTCAGCTCAGTGAACACATTAACACAGGGGGATTTTTGTTTATCATCAAGATTCTACTAGAAAGCAAATTTGAAAGCAAAATGTTTTGCTCTTGAAAAAATACTTTTTGATGGTGAAGAGAGTGATGTAGATGGTCAACAGTTGTGTGATGAACCTGTCCGTTTAGAGGCATTGGTGAATGTAAGTTAAATAGCAACTCCAGTACAAGTTTTAAAATACATCATCAAGCACTACATGGACTGTTTTCCAAATGTTTGGATTTGTTTGAGAATTTTACTGACGATTCCTACCACAATTACTAGTGTAGAGCACAGTTTCAGTATAATAAAACTCATCAAGATATACTTACATTCAGCGATGAGTTAAGAACATCTATTAGCTCTGGTGATAGTTCCTATTGAAAATGATATTCTTATGATTGTGGATTTGTCAGACATCATTAAAACGTTTGCAGGAAGTAAAGCAAGAAGTGGTAAATTTTTGTGATTACGAGAGTGCAAGCTGGCATTGTGACTAATTTGTACAGAACTTGTGAAATTTATATTCATGTTAATATTTTTATTGTTGTAAAGAAGTGCATACAGATAGTTAGATAATAGTCCAAAAGTATCTATGGTACCACATAAGTATCCATGGTATCAAAGTGTGTCTGTAGTCAATTCAAGCAATCAGTGTAAAAGAAAACGAATACAAAGCAATGAGTAACAATTTTTTTTTTTTAATTTTATGTATACAAACAGTGTAAATTGATTAAGAAAGAACAATACACATCCATTTAATTTTTCTTGTTTGACTTTAATGTTTCTGTTACTGTAAAATTTATTTAAATCCATCAGTAATGTCACCTAACGAACTGTGCAGACATAATATATTTATTTATTGAGCAATCAAGTTTGTCTTGAGTGTTTTCTTTTTATGTTGAAAACAATTTTTACGTGTAATTTTCAGGGAATTGCAATTTTTTTTACTGAAAAAATTGTGTAGCAATGTGATTTGTACCGATACGACCATGGACCATAAGGTAGTTACACATGCACATTTGGTAGGAAAGAATTAAGTACATAATATTTTATTTACAAATAATGTGCATTGCAGGGCCTGCTGTGGCATCTGAGAAGAGGGAGACTGCAGAGCTGTTAAATTATGTATATGAACACAAAAAAAATAAGAGGGCAGAGGGGAGGGGACACTTGTTGTGTGAGTGTCACGAGGTGACAAAATCGCTTGGGCCAGTTCTGCATGGGAGCATAATAGAATAAGGATAGGAAGAGAGTGGCTGCAGCCAGCCCACCCCTTGGTGCTATTAAACCTAGAAGTTTTTACAGTCTACTATCTGCCAGTTGTAGTGTATTTATGAGGATATAGGAAGTTTGTGTACAGGAGGTTGGCATTAGTAGGAAGTTTGTGTATAGTAGGTTGGCATGAGTGTGTGGACAAGATGGCGATTGTATTATCGTTAGTGTATTGAGGTCGTTGTTAAATAAATAAGATATAATATATTTGGCTTCAAGGATGGGATTCTCAGAGAATTCCTGGAAGTAAGGTTATAAGATATTGAACTTAAGAGTACCTATCGAGGAAGTGAAGAACTACAGAAGTGCGGCGGAGGCGAAATATGGGTACGATATATTGGCGTTCGGGAAGATTTCTGAATTGAGTTTCATGGACCCTGATGCCTGGCCACAATAAAAGGTCAGGTTTTATTTATTTATTTTTTTTGTGGAAGCAAACAAGATTACCGACTCGAAGCAGTTAAGGGCAACTTTTCTGATGGTGATTGGTGAACCAGCATTGGCTTTGTTGACTTAGTTAATTACGCCAAAGGAATTGGTCGACATCAGTTATGAAGAGTTAATGCAAGTGCTGGATTGCCATTTCGATCCTAAGAAGAATGAGATTGCATCATGTTTTATTTTTGCAAATTGCAACCAACAGCCAACCGAGATTATAGCAGAGTTCGTGGCAGAATTGATATGATTGTCAAGAGGATGTAACTTTCAAGATATAGAGAAGCAGTTGTTAATAAGTATTGTGGTGGGGTTAAGTATGAGTGAATCCAACATCAATTGCTATCGGAGTCAAACCTAACCTTTGATATGGCTGTCAAGATCTCTGCTGCTTTTGAGGCGGCAAACAGGAATGTGGAGACTATTTCAACTGTGCAGAATGAGGTTAAACATGTTTGTGAAGGAAGTTGTAGCAAACTGGAGAACGTGCAAGAAGAATGTGGGTATGTGAGCAGCACAAAAAATGCAAAATGGCAGGTTAATACTGCAAGGAATGATGTGGCTATCACATGTTTCCGATGTGGTGTGGTGGGGCAAAAAGCGCCGGAATACAGGCACAGAAATACTATTTGTTTACGTTGTCATAAGGTAGGAAATATTAAGAGGGTATGCCGCATTACTGAGGGCACTAAGCCAGAGAAATGAGAAGTGTATTACACAGATTCTGGGCAGGTCAAAAGAGAGCACACGCTTGTCAATGAAGACCAATATGGTACCTTATTTAATGTCAATTTTAGTATCGATCAGGTCCAGGCATACGAGGTGAACTGGTAGTTGAATGAGAAATCTCACGAATGTGAAGTTGATTCAGGTGCTGCATTAACTATTGTTAACCATGGTGTGTTTATAAAACTCTGGTCCGATGTTAAAAATAGACCTGTGTTGCAACTTAGAAAGGTTCGTTTAGCATAGGGAATTGGGGGGGGGGGGGGAGCAAACACATGCGAGTGTATGGTGAAGATTCTGTTAAGGTCAATTTCAAAGACAAATTTTCTGTTCAGAAGTTAATTGGGGCTGACTCTGCTGGAAAAAGCTTGCCAGGTACAAATTGTTTCGAAGACCTAGGAACATTCGTACAAGGAATCCATAGAATTGAAGATAGCAGCATCTTGATGGAATGTTGTTCCACGAAGAAGGGTTGCCACCCTTGAAGGTATCACCTGTTCACATCAAGTTGAAGATGGATGCAGAGCTCAAATTTTTGAAAGTTGGATCAGTGTGCATGAAGCTTTGGACATGCTAGTTAAGGAAGGGGTACTGGAACCCACAACATTTTCAAGCTGGGCAACACCTGTCGTACCAGTGTTAAAAAAAACGAAAGTATATGTATATGTGCTTATTATAGTAATACAGCGAATACATATGTGCAGCAAAATGTGTTTCCCCTTCCCACCATCAAGGAACCATTGGTTAACCTAGGATGTAGCGAAGTGTTCTTACAACTTGATGTGAAACAAGCCTACTTTCAGTTGCCAGTAGACGATGCTACTGCTGAAATATTGACATTAAGCACATAAAAGGGACTGATGTGTGTGCAGCAGTTACCACAAGGGCTGTCGGCAGTTCCTTGTATATTTCAGAATTTTATGGAGCAGCTATTGTCAGGACTTCAAGGGGTCGCAGTGTTCCTGGATGACATTGTGATTGCAGGGTCAAGTGTCCAGGAACATGATGAGCGATCAAAGGAAGTGTTGCACAGGATGATTGAAGTGGGAATGACCTGAAATAATGGGAAGTGTAAATTTAGAGTGCCACAAGTGCATTTTCTTGGATTTATTGTGAACAAAGTTGGAGGTTAGTCAGACGGTGAAAATGTCCATGCTATTCATGAGGCACCTGAGTCGAAGAACAAAACTGAATAGAAAGCTTTCTTAGGGCTTTTGAATTTTTATGAGAGTTTCTTAAAAGGGAAAGCTCACAGTGTGGAGTCCCTGCACAGATTTCTGAAGGGGAATACCACATGGAATTTTGGACCTTCTGAGAGGGAAGCCTTTAAGAAGTGCAAGACATTGTTGCAGGCAACATCAATGTTAGTTCATTATGCTGAAAATAAAACTTTAGTACTAACGTATGATGCAAGTCCATATGGGTTGGGGCAGTGTTGGCAGTGAAGGGAAAGAATGGGCAGGAACAGCCCCAGGTGTTTGCTTCTAGGACTTTGTTGGACACAGAACGTAACTATTGTCAATTCGATAAGGAAGGCCTTGTCTTGGTGTATGGGGTGAACTAATTCAAAAAGTACCTATTGGGTCGGACATTCATGATTTTTTCTGACCACAAGCCATTGTTGGGGGTTTTTGACCAGGGCAAGCCCATGTCAAGTACGTTATCGTCTCGTATGATATGGTGACGACTGTTTCTCTCCTCCTCCTCTTATACTCTCAAGTACAGGCCAAGGTAGCAGTTAGGAAATGTGGATGTGTTAAGTAGGCTGCCATTACCAGACATGTTGGAAGACCCCACACATCCTTCTGATGTACTGTTCCTGGAATCAGAGGATACTCCATACGATGCTATTGAGATTGCTGCAGCTACAGAGGCTGATAGTAGTGTGCAGATGGTCAAGACTTGGATCAAGAATGGGAGGGTGAATCTCAAGGTCTGTCAGACCTTACCAGTGGTGGGAAAGTTCAAACCCTGGTTTAATGAACTATCCTTATCACGTGAGTGTATCTTATGGTCCAAGTGAGTGGTAATTCCCCAGCGTCTGCAACAGCCTATTATTGAAGAACTTCATGCACATCACCCAGGCATTGTGGCATTGAAGGAGTTAGCAATATGTTATTTTTGGTGGCCGGGCCTGGGTGAGGACACTGAGCGGGTTGTAAGCGAATGCAAATTGTGCCAGCAAACAAGGCACAGTAGACAAGCTGTACGAAGTTCATTTTGGACCAGACGTACCTATAAATGGCAATGGTTGCACATAGATTTCCTAGGACCGCTGCAGGGACGAAATTTCGTGATTGTGGTAGATGCGAACACTAAGTGATTAGAAATCATTCCGATCTGGTCGATTACTTCAGAAGTGGTAGTATCAATCCTGCGCAATATCTTTGCTATGCATGGATTACCTGAATGTGTTGTTTCGGATAATGGTACCAGTTTTACTTCAGAGGAATTTACTACATTCTTAAGGATAAATGGCATTCAGTACATGCGAACACCTCCATACCATCTGGCAAGCAATGGCATGGCGGCATGAGGGGTTCAAACGGCTAAGAATGCACTTACGACGGATGTCAGCCCAGAATGTGGATTGTGAGTTACCCAGATACCTACTAATGCAAAGAAACACACTCCACAGGAAAATCACCGGCAGAGCTGCTTGTTGGAAGACGTCTGCGAAAAGTATATTATAATATGCATCCGAACCGTCAGGCAAACAAATTGCAGCAAATGCCACCTTTCCGGAAGTTTCACCCAGAGCAGTGCATGTGTGGAACGAAGACTAACAGGTGATACATGGAAGCCTGCAGTAGTGTTGACTACAGAAGGACAGATGTGCTATAAGATCTTGCAGGAAAATGGTGTGGTAGCAATGCGACATGTGGATCAGCTGCGTGACTGGGGTAAGGATGATGGCAAGTTGCATCCTTCTCAACACAAGCTGCTACCACCACTACCACCAGCGGCTCATGCTGGCAATGATTGTCCTCTTGCGATGGAAGAGGGAACGGTCCGAGAGGATAAGGATCAGAGCCCTTTTCTTGGGTTCCCGGAGGAACGCAGTGAATACAAAACATTTACGGAAGAGCAGAAGAAGGGAACCACAAGAGGAGAGCTACTTGAATCAAGGTGAAAAGAGCTGCCTTTTGATGGTGCTCCATCTCTGACCCTGCGACGTTCCCAGCGGACAGGAGCAGGGACCAACAGCAGATGTAATGACTTTGTATAGGTTTAACATTAATACGTGCTTGTATTGTTCCTAGTACTGGGTGGGGGTGGGGAGCTGTATTGTATTTATAAGGATATAGGAAGTTTGGGAATAGGAGGTTGGCATTAATAGGAAATTTTTGTATTGTAGGTTGGTATGAGTGTGTGGACAAGATGGTGATTGTATTATTGTTATTGTATTGAGGTGGTTGTTAAACAAATCAGATGTAACAATAGCCTACTATCTGTCAGTCAACGTGGTAAGTGTTAATCCAAATTATGTAGCATGGAATGTGTAGACAGTTGGCAGTGATTTATAGGTATTTATAGAACCTTGCCAAAAAGATGTAAAGTGTAAATATCATTGACATTGTGACTGGCAAGGGTGAGGAATTGGTATCAGTTTTAGGAGGGATTTTTATTGCGAAGTAGCTGAAGGTAATTGAGTGGAATTATGTCAATTATTTACAGATTTGCTGGTCTTGTTGAAATTTAAGATGAATTGTTAGCATGTGTGTAAAATGGAGATTTTATATATTGTAAAATCTAGCTAAAATAAGGGTGCGTAGTATTGAGAAAGATGCTTGTATTAAAGTATGTAGGAATGTTCGAATAATAAGTTAACTACACTAGGGAGTTTTGTGAATATTGAAATAAATTAATTGTTGTGCTAAAAATAGCCATAGAAGTTATATTTTGCAAGATACATACATTTTAGATTACTTGTGTTTTGTGATTGTGACAAACCACAGAAGGATTAAGTCAGGGCATTATTGAAGTCTAAAATTATAAGACGAAAGAACTTGAACTTCGCTTTGGGTAATGAAAGTCTTATGTTAACCGAGTTGTATTGGGGGAATAGAGAGTTACTTGTGAATTGAGTGTTTCTGTTGATGGTTACCGAAATTAATAGCAATGATTCAAGAGTTAAGGAATCTTGAACATAGTGGCAAAGTTTAACAGAGGAAAGTACGAAATTGTTTAAGTAATAATGGAGGAATAAAATGAGTATGGGATCAATTATAAGGAGTCTGAAATGTAGTGAGTACGACCAAGTGGGTTACGAAGGTGAATACTGGAGGTCTAGAAATAGTGAATGTTCTTGGATGTGTTATTGTATGCAGAGAAGAGATGAAGCATTTGTAATTCTTAGAATTAATAAAGTATATTGAGTTTTGAAATCTTATTTCATTTAGTGAATTATAGTTTCTGCATGTTGGTGGACTAGATGTGCATGGTCATATTTTGTGGGCTGGGTTATGGTGAAGTGTCTCTGTACTAGGGTGGACAAGGATCCACCTAGCGCACCAGTTACGTTTAAGAAGTGTCCTTGGTGTGGCATATTCATGACTCGGGTATCAAGGGTCGAGACCAATCACCATGTTACTTGAAGGTGGTACCGCTATGGTGCATGTAGGTGCACCATTTTTCACATAACCTCAGACATTAGGGGATGTTTACTTGTTATGTACAGTTTCTTTAGTTAGACCATCAGAAGTTTTACACCTTAAATTAATTAGCTGTGTAGTCAGTTTAAGTTGAGTTGGTACACTCTGTGATGCAAGTTGTTGCACTTTGTTAATATTAAGCAAACACTAGGTCTTTTTGGGTCATAAAATATAAGATCGAATTAGTAATGTAATATGCCTTTCCGAACTTGTCTTAACAATAAAGTAACTATCCGTTGGGCCAGGTATATGAAATTAGTGTTAGTTAGGTTGGTGTAGAATTTGTCTGTCTATCATGTGGGTTTGTGCACTAACAGGTGCTATGGTCTACTTTTTAATGGATTGAAATATAATTCATTCTAAGATCGATATATGTTAACATGCCCTTAGAGAGAGCCATAATTAAGCGGAATCTCTTGTCTAACTATTAAGTGAATGTAATCAACATAATTATTGTAGCATTGTCACTCATGACAGATGGTTCCTGGGCTGTATCCTCTCGTGATTTCACCTCTGGAGAATTGCCTGTAGAGATAACCTCTGATAGAGCACTACATATCTGCTCCCTTCATCATTGCAGATCACATTTCAGCAATACCCTCCAAAAATACAGTGGTGGCAGCATACCCTTTAACATAATTTCGTGAGAAGTCTTCTCAGCTGTCGCCACTGATGTGCATGTTAGTATAGTTATCCTGTTGACCATTTTGGCATTGTGACACAACAAACCCTATTGTTCTTTAGCATTGTTGGAAAAGTAGACATGGGACCATTTGTGCATCATTGTAGCCAACTGCATTATATATAATTTTCCCAGCCTTTTGAAATTATATTATATTTTCTGTAACAATTAGTACAACTCTAATAGGTTTGTTTTTATCAGCAGTTGCATTTATGTTCGTTAACAAATTTTCCATCCACCAATTGTGTTTCACACTAAAACAAAGTGTTTGTAATCTGAGTTTAAATGTCTTAATACAGCTGTGAAATCCAATGAAAAATTTGGGTACGCGATATAGTAATGTATGTAAACATTTTCATTTGTCCATTTTTTGTAACTGTGTAGTCAGGTACTTTACACACAGTTAAGTGTTGAGCATCAGTCAGTAATGTGATTGTTACAATTTAACCCAAGCAATAGAGCTGTGGGATGCATACTTGCCAACTTTTACAATTTCCCCGTAAAATTTACAGAAATTTGGTCTAGTGTATGGTTTTATGGCGACATTGTTACGGATTTTCGCAGATCTCTTATGTGATGTATTTTACAGTTTATTTTGTTCTCATGTACACTCTATAAACGTTGTGTAGCTATTATTGATCGGTCGAACGTATCTATTGTCACGCTTTTCGATATACCACTTGAGAAACAGCAGTGTCGATATCAGAAAAATTTTATTTGAGAGCAGTCATTATCCCAGTTTTCCTTATGATGCGCGTAGTCAATTTTTTTCGGTGTGTCTTGTGTACATTTTTTGTTTTGTACAGTAATAACTTGATACAAAAATGAGTGCTGCAATGAAGAAACAATATTTGCAGTGTTTCTGAGATTAATATACAAAAGAGTATCCTTGTGTGATAAAGTTAGGTGAAAGCCATAAGCTCGCGTTCTGCTGTATTTGTAGGTGCAAATTTAATATTTGACATGGTGGAAGGAACAATTTAGTAAATCATATGAAATCAAACAAATATTGCAGCAATGTGAAAACTGTAGAAGACAATAGGAAGATTCATAGTCTTTTGGTAGAAGTGGAAGGGATAATAGTGTCATAAAAGCTGAGTTTTGTACAGCCTTTTTGCTCAAGCATAATATTCCATTAAGTGCAGCAGACCATGCAGGTCTGTTATGGCACAAAATGTTCCCCAACTCGGAAGAGGCGAAGAAATATGCGTGTGGGAGAACCAAGACAACTGCAATTTTGGAAGAAATAGCAGAAAATGCAAGGGAAGGCATTGTAAAAAATCTGCAAAGTATGCCATTTTCCATGGCAACAGATGGCACGAATGAAACCAACTCAAAGATTTATCCATTTGTTTATGGCATTTTTCAGTAAACAAGTACAATATATTTTCTTATGCGTGGTTTCATTGCCAGAACTTCAAGGTGATTCAACTGGCCAAAATATTGGTAATTTGGTTATCAGTGAACTGCAGCATTTAAATGTTTCTGTCAGTAAAATTATAGAATTTTCTTTACAGATAATGCAGTGGTAACGATGGGCTCTAAAAATGGAACTGTAAAGTTTTGAAGGAGAAGCAGGAAAAATTAGTTGTGATAAGATGTCTTTGTCATCTTATCAATTTGGCCGCAGATAAAGGTACTTACTGCATATCTGCCCATTAAAATTAAGAACATACACTACCCAGAAACAAGCTCTAAGCATAAGAATAGCCTAGAAAATTCCAGGCTTTGCATGGGAAGAGGCTAATAAAGTGCTAAAACATGTTTACACTATGTGGTTGTTCTTAGGCAAAATTTTAAAGGCTGGGAGGATAATGTGATCCATTTTTGCAGAGAACAGGTAAATGCATAAAAATCACAGCCTTCTGAATTATCATCATTTTATATTCCCAAGAAACCTATCACCAACATGAGCTGTAGTTGTAAAGTTTGATACAGAAACTAGAGCCGTCAAGTTCCACAGCATCAGGTAAGCAATTTCACAACTGGTTTGAAGGGATACCCAAAACCAACTTAAGAATCTGTTAAGAAAAACTTTTTTCATCACTCAGAACTTATTTTGTCACCTCATGTGACTATATATCAATAAATTCCCTTTCAAAAATGATGTAATTAAGAGAACCAGTGTTACTACAGTAGAAAATATTTCAGTAGCAAGTTTCTGTGATGTTCAGTTTTTTGTAGAATTATTGCCATTTCTGTTGTCTGTTAATGAGATTGAAACAAGAGAGCAAGCCCTAGATGAGCTTCGGAACCAGCCTCAGAGCAGAGCATGAAGGTCTGCGGCATTGGTGTCTCGCAGCCAGCAGTGGGGAAAGGGTTCTCAGTTAAGCCCACCCCTTATGATGACCAGACTTCTTGGCGGGAGTACCGACACCAGTTGAAAACAGCTGCTACCTAAATGGCTGGACAACCAAACAGCGGGCCTCTGCTGTACTGAGAGGTCCGCATTGCGCATATTACAATCCCTGCCAGAGCGACATCGACTGGAGTACCCCACACTGGTGTCTGCCTTGGAGTTACGTTTCGGCGACCGGTACCTGCAACATGCTCACTATGCACAGCTGTGAAGTTGCACCCAGCGACCAGGAAAGCCACTGCAGGAACTATGGCAAGACATTGTGAGGCTCTCCCATCTATCTCTGGAAGGGTGCCCCGAGGAGGCGCGCGACATTATCGCAGTCAGCTTCTTCATCGATGCTATTGCCAACACATAGGTACGACAAGCAGTACATCTGGCTACACCCTACAACATGCAGGGTGCCTTGGCCCGAGTACTGGATGTGAAGTCGGCAAAACAGAGGGCCGCACACCAACATCCGGTACGGACAGTGACGTTGAATGAATATGGTGGCGGTGGCGACAGCAACAGCGTGATAAGAGGCAGGTGAGAATACAGCTAATTCGGTAAACTTCTAAACACTGATCTTAGGGAGCGAAGGTCCGTGACTGTTGGGGGGGGGGGGGCAATGTTCTTACAAGTATTGACGGTAAAACAAGATTGGGATGCAATACTTGTGGAGGGGTGTCTGAATGATGTTCCTTGCCAGATGGTCGTTGAAACTGGGGCGACCATAATTGTAGTAGGACCAGAGATCCTCAGGCAATATCTCCCAGTGATCACCTGCCGACCACATGGAACGATGCTATTTGACTACAGTAACAGGTGACACAACACCAGTTAAAGTGTTATGTATATAACTAGGGGGCGGTTATAAGGTATTAGGTTAGGTGAGGTAGGCACGAGTGCGTGTGGATGACGAGAGTGAACAAGGTGGTATAAGGCAGATCGGTCGTGATGTGTACGGATGGCAGACAGATAAATACACCCCGAGACTGTGGGGTAGTTTACCGGCATACAACCGGAAGCTTAGTTACAGTGGTAAACTAAAACATAACATTGGTGACGAGATATTCGGAACCGGGCATGTGCGAGCAGTAGGCGGTGAGGTAAACAAATAATGCCGCACTTCCCTTCAGTGGGAGAATTCGTACCAGGATAAGACTCATGGAGAACATATTCAGAGGGCCTTCAATACTATTTTTCAGCAAATAAAGTGAAGGAAAATGACGAGAAACAAGCAATATTTTTTACGATTTGTGGAGCAGAACTCTATAACCTGGTTGCATCACTACTGGTGGTGCCGAAAGCAATAACAGATGTAGGGTTAACGGACATGTTGACACGGTTAACAAACCATTTTCAGCACAAGCCGAGTGAAATTGTAGAAACATTTAAATTTCACAAGTGGGATCAAATGGAAGAGGAATCAATAGCGGACTATGTTGTGGACTTGCGACGATTGAGTATACACTGTAATTCCACTGATTTAGAAAGGATGTTGCAGGGCCGGGTGGTTTGTGGAGTGCGAGATACAAACCTTCAGCATGCACTTCTGATGAAAGATAAGCTGACATTTAAGGAAGTGGTTGACATGGCGACAGCAGTTGAAGCGACACAGCGCAATGTGAGCGATTTGAATAACAAAGTAGGGACGTCATCAGGAATGGTGAACAGGGTTGGTCTCAGCAGGCAGAACATGCAGTCGTATGCGGGGAATGGGGCTGCAAGCAGAACATAAAAGCGATAGAGCAAGAAACCATGTTGGAGGTGCAATGGGGACCATGTCCCAATGACATGTCGCCATGTTCGCACGGTGTGCAGTTTTTGTTCGAAGAGGGGACGTTTGGAACGAGCCTGCATAGGCAAGAAGAAAAAGCATAGCTTCCTGGAAGGGAAAAAAGGATGGAAGAAGTAGGACAGCAGAGAGACAGGGAAGCAACATAGCAGCCAAACGGGTTATTACAAACTGACCACCCACTCGGAATCATACGACGAGGGAAACGCGGCAATATATACACTGTACAAGGCAACCGAGCAACCAGGAAGTAGCAGGGTGCCGATATTGGTGGACGTGTGGCTGGATGACAAGAAGAATACAATGGAAATAGACACAGGAGCGGGCCTGACAATCATTAGCTATGACACGTACAGAACGCTGTGGCCGGAGGAGCATCCACTGTGAAACGCCAATGTGGTGCTACGCACTTGGTCACAGGAACAACTGAAGGTTAGAGGAATTCTGGGAGTGACAGTCCAAACAAATACAAGCCAGGGAAGACTTCAGCTGTCAGTGGCAGAAGGGAGAGTGGTATTTTCTGCCCAAGCTTGTTGGGCAGAAATTGGTTAGAACCACTGGGAATTATGGTGGAAGGGATTTACAAGACCTTGCAGCAAGGAATGATTGAAGCCATACAGCAATACCCCCACATGTTTGACAGTGCAGAGCTTAGGCCCTTCAGTAATGGTGGAATTAGAGCCGGAACGTACACCAGTGTTTCGAAAGAGCCGGCTAGTGCCTTTTGCAGTTAAGGAGGGGGTTAGTGCAGAAACAGACAGATTTGTGGAATGAGGGGTATATGTACCAGTAGAACGTTCAGTGTGGGCAACACCAGTGGTGTGTCTCTGGAAAGTAGAAGGGTCGGTGCGAATTTGCAGGGATTATAAGTGCACAGTAGACAAGATGTGTAAGACAAATGTATTGGCCAACCTGGCAGGAGGAACACCCTTCACCAAGTTGGACTTGGAAAACGCATACTTACAGGTGGCAGTGGATGAAGCAACAGCGGAAGTTTTGACAGTCAACATAATGAAGGGGCTGTTCAAAGTGGCCTTAGCAGCTGCCCAGCTGTATTTCAGCATCTGATGGAAATGACGTTGATAGGAATACCAGAGGCGGTGGTCCGATTGGATGATATTTTGGTGAGTGGTAGAGGGGAGCATGAACATTGGGAATGAGTGTACAAGGTCTTGCAGCAGATAAACCAAGTTGGCTTAAGGCTAAAAAAAAAAAAAAAAGGCAAAATATGTCTTTGCAGCAGAATCGGTGATTTTTTTTTTAGGATATCGGCTTGATAGCCAAGGGGTCCACCCAATGGATAAGAAAGTGGAGGCAATCCAGGAGGTACCGATTTCCACAGGTAAGCATGATTTGCTGTCCTTTTTTTTTGGAATGTTGAATTTCTATGAGAGATTTAAAAAACACAGGGCAGATGGGTTGGAACCATTGCATAGACTTCTGGATAAGGATCATCCTTGGAAATGGACGAGAGTGCAAACAGTCGCATTTCAAGAGGCCAGATAACTGCTGCAATCCGACCAGGTGCTCACCCACTATGACTTGCAAAAGGCTCTCGTCCTGACGTGTGACGCTTCGGATTATGGGGTCAGAGCGGTGTTGCCCATGTCATGGAGGATGGTAGTATGGCACCGGTGGTGTCTGCTTCCTGTACTCTCCAGGGTCATGAGAGGAACTATTCACAACTAGACAAGGAGGCACTGGCAGTCATGTTTGGAGTAACTAAGTTTCGACAGTATGTGACAGCATGGAACTTTGTAATTGTTAAGGATCGCAAACCCTTGTTACGCTTGCTTGACCCGGTAAAACCAACACCAAATATTCTGTCTCCGATACTGTTGTGGTGGAGTCTGTGGCTGGCAATGTTTAACTATCAAATGGAGTACAGGTCAGAAAAGCAAATAGGTCATACAGATGCCCTCGGTCGGCTCCCCCTACACGTAGAAGAGGTACAAGTACCAGCGGCAGCAGATGTATTGATGTTGGAAGCAATGCCCACACTACGAGCAGATACAGCAACCATAGCTCGGCTAAAGGAAGAGGATGAAATACTGGCTCGAGTAAAACATCACACAACAACAGGTTGGGGAACAGACCGTATTTCCGAGTAAGTGAGACCATGCTGGAATAGGAGGCAAACATTTTCAGTATACTGGGGCTGTCTTCTATTGGGCACGAGGGTGGTCATTCCATCAACCAGGAGAAAGGAGCTTTTAGCGATGGTACACACGGCGCATGACGGAATGGTGAAATCAAAGGCCATAGTCAGGAGTTACATGTGGTGGCCGGGAATCGACCAGGATATAGAATGGGTGGTGGGACAGTGTGGGCGATGTCAGCAGCATAGAACCAATCTGAAGGAGGCTATTTGAGACCCGGCGACAGAACCATTGTCAAGGTTTCACATAGATTTCTTCGGACCATTTCAAGGGCATGTGTTCCTTATATTCGTCGATACATATTTTAAATGGTTTGATGTGAAGAAGATACCTGCCATGTCATCGCCTATAGTGGTCCAGGAACTGCGATATATATTTAGCTACCATGGAGTCCCCCAATGCCTTGTATCTGACAAGGGCACAGCCTTTGTGTCCAGGGAGATGGGTTTATTTCTGAAGAAGAATGATATCAAATTGATAAGAACAACACCATTCCATCCAGCATCCAATGGGCAGACTGAGCATACAGTACAATTGGTAAAGGGGATGCTTAAAAAAATTCAAGAGGGTAATTGGCAGATGAAGTTGGCAAGGATGCTGTTAGCATTACGGACAATGCCAATAGGAGAACAACAAACAACGCCAGCTGTGGAGGCGAACCCAATGTGGAACTTGTATTGAGCCCTTCTTAAAGGATGATTCTGGACTAGTACCAGAGAACAACAGAGTAATGCTGTTTTATAAACGCAGTATTTACCAGTAAATGTCTGGCATTCTTATTTTGATGGGCACACATTGTCCACTGTCTCAATCTTTCTTTTAGGGTTTCATATTATTTTTGATTTTACAGCAAAGTAATAAGCTGATATGTTATCAATTACATTTGATTGTGTATGTGGCGGCAGTTATCTACTCATATATAAAATAACATTTAATCTGTTGTTAGTTTGGCTTCAGACAAATGCATGCTATGGTCTTAATATTAAGGTGTGACAACCTATGGGATTGAAGCGAGGTGGGTATGGGGCAGCGCCGGAATGAAAGGAAGGGCGAAACATGAGATCCATACGAAAACCTACTGACCAGCTGCAAGGTCCAACACATTTACCACGTGTGAAAATCTGGGATGGACCCAGCTTGGAATTGAACCCGGTTCACCTAGGTGGGAGGCGGAGCTATCGCGGAGCACCTAAATGGCTCTCAGGGAAGATTGTGGCAAGACAAGGGCTCTGGACATTTGAAGTGAGAACAGAAGACAGGCAGTTGTATAGACGGCAGGTGGATTAGCTACTATGCAGAGAAGTAACCAGATCGCACAGGAAGCGACCACAGGAAGGGCCTTCGCACGGGGAGGAGCAGCAGCAGACGGCTCAGATGCAGTCTCTGGAACACTTGTTGAACCCTTTCCGAGGGTTTGAGCAAATTTACAGCAGAACACTGGACCTGGAACAGCCAGCTATGGAGTGGCCAGAGCAACTAGCGCAGCAGCCACTGAAATCATGAACACTGAAACGGCCTCCACCCTAGCTACAAGATTATAGAATGACAATTTAAGGGGTAGATGTGTTATGTATATAGTTAGGGGGCAGTTATAACATACTAGGTTAGGTGAGTTTGGCACGAGTGCGTGCGGGTGACGAGAGTGAACATGGCTGTATAAGGCAGATCGGTTGTGATGTATACGGACAGCAGACAGATAAATACACCCCAAGACTGCGGGGTAGTTTACCGGGAGACAGCCGGAAGCTAAGTTACAGTGGTAAGCCAAGACATAATATAAAGGTAAGATGAAATTTATCTTGAAGCTTGGTGAAATTTGACTAGGACACAATGTTTACATAGCAGAAATAGAGGATGGATGTCTTTTGGGGTTTCGGGGCTTGATGTACTACGTAGACTGGGGTGCTGTATCGATACTGGACTTTGTGTGCTACAGGTAGGCAGTACAGAGTTGGTGATGCCATCACAGCATAATTTGTCTTCCCCATTTAGCTGCCCAGTAGTATGTGGTCAACCCACTGTGCTGCCAGCTTCTAGTGAATTTGTAATTTCAGGTAGATTTCGAGGAAAGTATTTCAAATGTTTGGTTCTGATTGGGTGAGTGAAGAGATTTGGGCGGCTCCTAACAGCGGTGTCTTCAGAGCCGATTGGGTATAATTGAGCCAGCACAGAAGATTATGTCCTGTCTGGTAAAGATACTGTAGCAAGAACTTTGGTCTGTTGTAAATCCGACAGTTTTCCAGCTAGAATGATACATTTGTCCAATAGTGTCATTCATCTTGAGGAGGGGGCATGATAGGTGTTCGCAAACAGGTCACACAGGTACTTCCAAATGTTTCAGAAGAATCTAGAGTAGAACCAATAGAATGTCCTCTATCAGAAGTGTTCAGTGAAATGCTTGGAGGAACAAAAAAAAAAATTAACTGGTGACAAGAGAAGGCTGTCTCTGAATTACTGCAGAGAAATAGGGGACACCTCGGGTGGACGAAATGACCTTGGAAGGACTAATGTGACCTGCCACCACATTGATACAGGAGACACCATGCCCATATAGTAGCCATCAAGACAACTGCTACTATCTTCGCATGAGGCAGTTAAGAGTATTCTGAAAGAATTGAAGAAGTTAGATGTGACAGAACCATCAGTAAGCCCATGGTCGTAACCTATTTTACTTATTAAGAAGAAAGATAGCTCACTGAAGTTTTGTGTAGATTAGTGCCAGTTTAATAATGTGACAAAAAAAAAGACTCTTACCCACTTTCAAGGATAATGACACATCAAACAACCTAGTATATTCACAGTGGTTTTCTACTTTGTTCATAAAGAGTGGGTACGAGCAGTGCGAGGTGGCCCCAGAGGACAAGAGAAGACTGCATTTTATGTCCAAGGGAAAGGAACCTGGCGGTTAAAAGTTATGCCATTCGGCCTATGTAATGTCCTTCGAATACCTGATAGAAAAAATGTTGCCTTCAGATATCTGTTAAATTTATGTAGATGATAGCATTGTGACAGGAAGGACAATCTAGTCTAGACTCTGTATTCCAGAAAGTGGCTGCAGCCAACTTGAAACTGGTTCCTAAGAACTACCACCTGTTTCAAAAGAAAATTAATTTCTTGGGACATGTAGTGTCGGCCTATGGGATTGAAACAGACCCCCAGAAGACCAAGGCAATAATAAATTGGCCACAGCCAACTGACAAAACCAAAGTGCTGAGTTTTCTGGGATTATGTGCCTATTACTGTCAATGTGTACCTGGATTCGCCATAATTGCCAGGCCACTAAATGAACTGACTGAGGCGAAAAGGAGATTTCATTGGACCACTGAGTGTGAAGATGCTTTTAGTAAACTAAAGAAAATTCTAATATTTCCTCCAGTCCTGGGTTTTCTGAAAAGGTAGGGTGTATTTATTTTGTACACTGATGCTAGTTATGTAGGCATTGGAGTTGTGCTATCTCAGGTTCAAGGTTGGAAGGAAATACAACTAGAATACTTCTGTAGGTATTGTGTAAGCCTGAGAGAAACTACTGTTACATACAGGGAGCTTTTGACCTTGGTAAAGGCAATTTCACACTTCCACCCCTATCCTTATGGCTGACATTTTATTTTAAGAATTGACTATGCTTCATTATGCTGGCTTCTAAATTTTAAGATTTCCGAAGGTCAAATAGCCTGGCGGATAGAGCATATTAAAGAATATGACTTTGAAATAGAGCACAGATCTGGATGCTTTCACAGCAATGCAGATGCACATTCTAGGGGGCCATGTGAACCATTTCGTCATCATTGCGAACATCAGGAAGTAAAGAGTGGTGAATCGCTGAAGGTACGGAGGACAATAATTCAAGGTTCTCTACCTTGTGATGGAACACCTACCTGGAGTGATGAGGGTATTAGGAACGACCTGATGGATGATCCCACTTTGCAGTCATTATTGAAGTGGAAACAAGCTGGCTGTCAACCAAAATAGGAAAAGATACCTAGGCCGAGCACAGCAGTCAAAGCATACTGGCCACAATGGAATTCCCTCATACTGAAGAATCGTGTACTTTACAGAAACTGGGAAAGTAATGATGGAAAACACATATGGTTATAATTGGCACTTCCAGAATGCATGGTTCCAAAAGTCTTAAAAGAAATGCATAATGAGGCAGCCAGTGGGCACTTTGGTGGTAAGACACATGATAGAATTAGACTGAGATTCTACTGGCTTCACTGTCAGGAGGATGTTCATAACTGGTGCCAATTGTGCAAAATCTGCACTGTGAGGAATGTCCCTAAGACCAGAAGACAAGGACACCTCCAGAAATACAATGTTGGAGCCCGATTCGAAAGGGTGGCAGTAGACATTCTGGGCTCTTTGCCTGTCACAAAGAGAGGTAATTGGTATCCAGTTGTGGCTCAAGATTATTTTACTACGTGGCTTAATGTCATTCCCCTCCTGAACCAGGTAGGATGTACTGTGGTGAGGCACTCATAGAACATGTCTTTTCAAGGTTCGGGGTTCCACTAGAACTCTATTCTAATGAGCGAAGAAACTTTGAAACTGCAGTCTTCCAGGAGGTGAAGGAATTTCTGGGGATAAAAAACACTAGGACTTCAACTTTACACCTTCAGTCGCATGGAAAGGTCGAGAGGCTTAACCGCATAACCACTCTCTTGAGCAGTACCTGTCCATCCTTGTGGCAGATAATCAAAAGGACTGGGATTCAAAGGTTTGGCCGACCGACAGAAGAGGAACCTGCAGCCCCTGATTATGTCAGCGAATATGTAACAGACTTTTTGGCATTCATTATTTTGCTCAACAGCACCTCAGAATAAATAGTGACAGGATGAAGAATCTCTTTGATATGAGAATGTTGGGAGAGGTATTTCAAGAAGGACAACTGGTGTGGGTGTACAACCCACAGAAGAGAAAAGAGTAATACTTGAAGCTACAGAAATGTTGGGAAGATATCTACAGTATTCTGAAGAAGGTCAATGATGTGGTCTTTCAGATTTGTCATCAAGGCTCCCGGGCGAAGCCGAAGGTTGTCAACATCGACCGATTGGCACTCTATGATGGTCTGGATTCTGCAGTGTCTGTTTGGGACGAACAGACTTGAGGAGAGGGTAGTGTTATGAGCTCGCTGCTTCGCCTCCCACATGAGTGAGTGGAAGTGAAGGACCGAAGTTATGTGATAGCAGTAGGCGAGCGAGCAGTGCATCAGTTACACAGAGCTGGCCGACAAGATAATCCCTGTAGCAGTGCATTCTGCTGACTCTGGTAGACTTGTTTTCGGCTAATACCTGAAGAATTCTCTGGATTATTGACCTCGTTCTCTCAGCACATCTCGGAGTGCGTTGAACCTTCCAGATGGTAAGAATAATGCTATACAAGTGTGACAGGTCTCCGGGTCAAGAGTTGAGTTGGAGTTGATGAATGAATGAGTAGCCAAGTTCCGAACGAAATTACCAACTGGAAGGGAAGACTGCTACTGCGGGTCTTCGGCGAATTGTGTGGCTGGCAGGCTGGACTACTGGACTAGGTGAGTGAGTGAAAGACATAAATTATGGCAACATATATAGTGAATACGGGTTGATAATGAATATGAGAATGGACTGTCACCAACAGAGATAATAAAGATGCTAATTAGAATGGAAAATGCATTAAATATTGCGTTCAATGTTAAATAAAGAGTAAAAGTGGATAAAGCTAATTAATGCTGTAGATATTAGCAGAGTGAATAAATTAGAAATCAAATTTAGTTTCTTTTATTTATTTACAACTCCATCCCTTATTAACTCATATGTGCACCTAAGACATCCATGCGTGTAACAATACGTACTTTTTTGCGACCAACTGCTTAGAGTTTGAATGCTCTCTGCATTAAAACACTCTTTATGCCATTTTTTTTTTCACTCAAAACACTTGAAAATATTTGACCGACAAAAAAATTTGTATGTGAGATTTTGCACTGTTTTGCTATGCACCACTTTACTGGCCTTCGGTTATGAGTCCACTATGCTTAATTCACTAGAAAAAAAAAGAAAAATTAAAACTCCAAATTCACACATAGCTTGGTTTAGTATGTGTATGTAAACAATCATCGTGACACATTGGGAGATGTCACAGGCACATCAACATGGTGGTGTCTGTTTAACTCACCCAAGACCACTCTCTCTTCTTAACTGCATTTTTCTCGAGCTATACACACTAATAAAGAAAGGACCATTATGCGAGTCTTAGAATTGTTCACATTATCGCATGGCAAGCAGGAAAAACAATAGAAGGTATCCCTGTTGTGTATACCTTGTTTTACAATAAAAATGTTTGAAATGGATTATGTTCACTGGCAGGTACTATTACTTCACATTTTTATTTCAGGGATACATCATTGGGTACCACACGAAGAAAGTATTGTACCTAGGTGTGCACAATAGGTATTGTTCTTTCTGTCATTATTACCAAGAGAGAGAGAGAGAGAGAGAGAGAGAGAGAGAGAGAGAGAGAAAGAGAAGGGGGCGGGAAGCTGTTCCAGTGCACACCTGTTATAGAAACTTGACAAAATCTTCTATCAATATGGAGTCAGATATTACCTTGGAAGGGTTCCATGCCATCATAGAAATGCATAATCCCATGCAAGTAGAAATGGTTTATATAAATTCATACGTGCTTTTTGAGTGGAATAAATGCATTTTAGTAATACATCTGTATATAAATATTTTTCAGATAAGAGCAACTCATAGGTGATGGAGACAGCAGTGTCCACAGAAAGCTTGTGGATGTCATGCCATATATTCCACTTAACACCACTTGTTACGAAACCACAACACTTGTTAACTAGGGACAGTAACAAACTGTTGTGCTGAAGCACAAAATAAATTGCCGCACAAATTCAGATCAAGTTCAGATTTATTGAACCAACCAACCATCAATTGTTTCTACAAATATATTCAAAACAATCCAAGTGCAACACTGGTGCAAGGGTTTGGCACATATCGCATAATTCAACTATATTTAATTAATACTGATCTTGAATAACATTGTGTATTATGAATTCTTAAAAGACAGAGATCATACAATGTTGTACACATAAATATCACAGACCTTTGGAGTAACACACTCAATTTAAACATGCTTTTGTATGTGAAGCACAAAGGTAAAAACAATTTCATATTTGTAAACCATAGTCAAATTCTAGTTCTCTTCATTGAAGTGGTTCATCAAGGTTTTCAATAATTTGACACTGAGAATATGCAATAACCCTAAACTGAATCACACATTTCCATTTAGCCATTGAGATTGATCACATCATTGCGAAACTTCGTTATTAAATCCTCCATAAACATTTATATAACATACTGTGTTTAAAAACAGTATCAACACTAAACCTAGCCTCAACGTTATAATTCTCATTAAATAGGCCTGATAACTCTTTGTTCCTAAAAAGCACCAATCATTCACATTATTAGACCACTGAACTGTTTTGGTGCAGAATGAACCCATTTTACTACTAAGTATCTGACTGCTAATGTAGTGCACCATCAAACTATATTAACAAAGTCTAAAAGCAAGAATTACAACCAATATTGATTTTAAAATCACAATCACGAACAAGTATTAGTGCCTAGAGGTACAATAATAGTGCATGCGAGAATTAACACTTCTTAACTCTTTCTCCCCAATAAAAACTCAATTTGTGAGGAACAATAAATGCTGACGGGAAACAAATATATTATGCCCTTCCAAAGCCGCAGCATTAAAAGCCAACACATTAAAAATACCTTTAAATTATTGGCCTCGCACGAGAGCGACAACCTATGCCCACTAGAGCCTTGTGCGAATAATATGCAAAATAAATCTTAGCTTTACAAATACTCGTTACTCCATTCGGATACTTATTGCAATAGTGCTAGACATGTAAAATAACAATTCAAACATGCACAAACTATCATAAACAAAGATCATTGCAGCAAGACAACTAACCAACAAATTAACTTAAACTTAATTTCGATCGGCGAACCCAAACAGAATTTCGAAAAGCTGGAGTCATTGGCCACCAAACTTACGCCTATCCCTCGCTATAAATATGCTGCCTAAAATATATTATAAATCATCTAACATTATGGCAATAACTCACCATTAAGTCGCTGTCAGACATCACAAGGTAAGCCCAACAGGAAAGCAATGGCGAGAAGCGCCATGAAGAACGATGGGACAAGCTAGGCTATGTATCGAGCAAAGAGGCGTTAAATGGTCCTGGAGGGGTGAGCAGGTTGCTACTGCAGGAGATGTTCACAAGGCGGCGAAAGCGAAGCTATTAATGGCACGTTGCCTGCCACACGTGGCCTGACTCCGGGAGTGCGGAAGGAGGGAGGGAAAGGAGGTGTAGGCTGGAGGGTAGTGGAGGGATAAAGGAGAGGGGAAAGCTGACGAGGAGTGGTTGGTGGCCTCCGTCTGAACATATTGCCAGAAGAGAAATGTTGACAACTCAATCATCTCAACCCCCAACTCCAAATGTTCCTTCACTCTGGCGACACCACTGCTTACTTTAATATACAGTAAATCATGTTGTACAAGTTCACAGATAGGTACAGTTCACAAGTACAAACACTCTTGGTAGAAACACATAAGAGAAATATCTTTATGACACGACAAACAGTTCACTGAACCAAAGCGGTACATCCTATCACTAAACAAGAACTTCCATTAGGGAGACCAAAAGAGCCGAACAGGTCCTGGGGGATCATGAAGTAGCAAAATCGAGTTTGGCACCACAGCAGCGTGTCTCTTCTTAGGGAGGAAAACATCTGCAAGTACCAGTGTTGGAAAGGGGGGGGGGAGTGTTTTCACCACAGAAGTCTTGGAGTATACAGCAGATCCACCAGGCCACAAGCCATGCCAGTCATGCTCAACTCAACTCTGAGTGTCGCAGGAGCCATGCAAACATAAACGGAACCAGATGTACAATGGTCAAAAGTATAAACGAAGGAAAGTGACAGGAAAAGGGGTTGGGACAATCAGAGCCAGAAAACCTTACAAACAGTAATAAACATCAACTCTTTATAATAATATGTTAAATCTAATGTCTGGCATTATATGGGTTCAAATGAGACACGTGCGTCTTGTGCCCTACCATTATAGATCCTTGAGCAATGAGAGAGACAGTGTTAGGGGTTTAAAATTTCACAATACAATAAGGGCCTGCAAACTTGGGTATATGTTTTGAGCTGAGGTTGTTCCCTAAGTCCACCAACACGTAATTATGGCACACCAATATATCTCCCGGATTAAAAACTACCAGAATCCTGTGTTTATCTAATTTAGCTGCGACGGACTGCTTTGCCAAGGCAAGTTGAGGTGTACCCTGCCGAGCTAGCGGTTATGGCCAGTATCGCTCAGGGGGGAAGTGATTGGAGGAAGGTTCCGAACGAAGGAACAGATGAGAAAGAGGATGGCCAAGAATGGTGTGAGGAGGAGGAATGCCAGTAAAATCAATGGTCGCAGTGCTGAAACCCACATTGATGACATCGAGAACATCATCCCAAAGGGAATAGTCTTGGTTGTAAGAAATAGAGAGACAGGACCTGAGGTTCTTATTGAACCGCTCTATCTGATTCCTCTTCGGATAGTAAGGACTTTAGGTATAGTGCTTGACCTTCCATCTAAAGCACATGTTCTTGAAAACAACAGCGGTAAAATAGGTGGTATTATCTGTTACTAATTCTTGGGGAGCATAAAATACTTTCCAAATTTGATCAGACAATACCTTTGCTATAGAAATCTCCATGTTTCTAAGCAGAAATAGTATCACAAACTTAGTGAAGGTATCCAAGGGAATAAGGATGCATATGTTGCCCTTTTTTAGACCTACAAAAGAGCCCAAAAATGTCCAAATGAACTGTTGACCAAGGAGCTGAAGAAATTTCTAAGGCCGTCTGGCCATAAATTGGTATGTACAGGCTGGTTGCAGTGTTGAGAAGAGTCACAAGACCTTTCATACTCTGACACGTCCACTCTCAAGGTTGGCCAAGCAAATTGAGCGGCTATCATCTGGAAAAATGTTTTCTCCACCCCAGGTGGCATCCGAAACTGAATCGTGAAAATAGGCAAGCACAACCTCCTTCAATGATTTGAGAACCAAGATCTTGCATGCCCGACCATTTTTCCATGTGAAATTCACAATTCCCTGCTCTAAGACATAAGTAACAGAAAGCCCTCTGTTGATGTCAGTCAGACATTGTTTGCAAAAAATCATCACTCTGAGCACGATGCAGATTGATGAAAATCTCTGGAAACCCATGGATCATAGCTAGAGATCCCTCAGGAGCTGCAAAATTCTCACTTCTCCGGGTTCTCAGTGAAACCAACTTCTCTCATCTCGAGATGGACCTGCCGAAGATGATCCATATGGGAATCAAAGTGTTCCCTGTAGACAATGATACCTTCCACAGTTAAATACAAACTTGAACTTAAAATCAGAAAGCCCAAAGTCCAACTCTCAGGATAAAGCCTGGCTGCCAAAGTTTAAGCCCACCAAAGATCAGAGTGAACTCGAACTGGCTCCACAGAGTGCTATAGTCTGTATATTTTCTACACGATACATCAAGAAGACATTGGTGGAAACTGTGATGTAGATCTAGAACTAAAGATACTCTAATGTTGCCTAGATGTTGAAGAGCACAATCCACAGTAGGAAACAGAAATGGATATTTATGAATTTTACGATTCACAAGGGAATGATTTACCACAAAGCAATGTTTATTGCTATCCCTCTTCCTAACTAAGAATCCCGGCAAACTGTTGTCTGAGGTAGAGGGGACTATAACACTAGAATCCAGTATTTTATCAATAATCTCCCTGAATGCTTTCAGCTTCGGTAGGGGGTATTTAAAATCAGTCTCTAGCTGGGATATTTTCAGTTCGAGTGATCTTACATGGAAGGACATCACACTTTCCAATGTGGGTGGTAATCATGTCCCGGAATTCCTGCTTTAAACCACCCAACTATTGATGGAAGTTGACCTCAAAACAATCACATTCCTCAAGGGAAGAAAACAACTCCTCATCGTGAGTCTCGACTAACCCTATCGTTATATTAGGAACAAACCCAAGGATAGAAATCTCTTCATCAAGATTGATGGAAGCTCATGTTTTCCTGAGGAACTTGAGACTCAGGATAAGATGATGAGACAAATGGGAAAACACCCAAAATTCGAACGTCCACGAGAATCGTCCCACCTTGAAATGAAGGTCAATGATGTGATTACTGGTGGCAAGATCTCTGTTGGCCACACACAAATGTCTCTCTTCGCAACACCTGACTCCAACCTCGGTGATAAGTTTACTATCCAGGAGCTGCTTCAAAAAAAAAGATTCACTGACCACACACTGTGCGACACCAGTGTCCACTGAAGCGGAAAAGTTACTCCTACCAATTGTGATCATCACTGAACACTTACGCAACCAGTGTGGATTCTCTACAACCTTGGGACTGGAATAACCATGCCTCCTCCCAGTCAGGCTCAGTTTCCAGAGTGCTGACATTCCTTGCGCCAATGCCCAAACTGCCCACATCGAAAACATTCGCGCTCATGCAGGGCACGCCTGCTTGCCCAACACTCTTGATCCAAATGGGCAAAGGCCGAAGAGTTAAAGCAGCACCGAGAACCACAAAACTGTCGAACCTCTTCCATCAGACACAACATTACTAGAAGAGGCATCACTAAGGCCCCCTGACTACATGATTAGAAGAAGCCACTTGGGCCTGGGAATCACAAGATGCTATTATGCGGTCCTGTATCTCGATCACAAAATGCCTAAGCTCACGCAAAGTATATGGAGGGGAAACCATTATGCACTGGGAACAAACCTATGATGTTATGTTATCAATCACAATATCCACCAACTCCTCTTCCATTCGCAAGCACAAGGCATCATGGAAAGAAAAACAGGATTCCACAAATTCACTGAGGTTTTCCCCAGGCCTCTATTTCCTAAGCACAAACTCCCTCTTGCATACTTCCCTAACGCGAGGCGGAAATAGTGCATTGACAATTTGTTCCTTGAAACCCACGAAGGTTCCTCTGTCTACTGAGGAAATCTGCCCCTGGAGAACTGTAGCATTAACCCCTGGCCCTTAACAGTATTAGCCTTCAACATCAACTCCGCTGAACTCAATCCAAGCATAACTAAATTTCTAACAGCAATCAAGAACTGCAGAACACTTTTAGATTTCAAAGAGGTTAAGGGTGAAATTTTCTGGATGGGAAGGTAAAACAATTTGGAAAACTGTCCTGATGTGGCACTCACCGAGACCACTCGCCCTACTAAGGAAGACCCAGGAACAGCATGCTACTGGCACCAGATGCCCTCCACTAAACTCCGAAGTTCGGTGGCGGTTTCTCCACCTCCAACTTACAGCTCAGAATCACACAGGAAACTGGCTATCTTGTCTGTAGTTAGACAATAAACGAAACTCACACCCCCATGTTGGAAATATGAAACAAAAACACAAGGCAAACTAGCAGAGTAGTGCAATTTTTGTGCTGAAGCACAAAATTAATTCCACACAAATACAGATCAAATAAAGATTTATTGAACAGACCAACCAACAATGACTTCTACAAACATTTTAAAAACAATCCAAGTGTCGCACTGGTGTAAGGGTTTTACCCATATCAAATAATTCACCAATATAAAATTAATACTGGGCTTGAATAACATTGAGTATTAAGAATTCTTAAAAGACAGAGATCATACAACCTTGTATACATACATATCACATACATCAGGAGTAATGCACTCAATTAAAATACACTTTGAACATGAAGCACAAAGGTAAAAACAATTTCATATTTGTAAACCCTACTCAAATTCCAGTTCACTATATTGAAATGGTTCACCAAGGTTTTCAGTAATTACACAATGAAAATATACAATAACCATTTATATAACCAAATGTGTTTAAAAACAGTATCGACACTAAACCTAACCAGAATGTTGTAATTATCATTAAATAGGCCTTATAATTCTTTGATACTCTCAAAATAACCAATCATTCACAATACTATACCACTGAACCATTTTATAGTTTGGTGAAGAACAAACAAATTTGTACTACTAAGTCGCCGACTGCTAATGCGGCGCACAATTAAACTCTATCAACAAACTCTAAAAGCAAGAATTACAACCAATATTGGTTTTAAAATCACGATTACGAACAAGTATTAGTGCCTACGAGATACAATAAAAGGACATGCGAGAATTAACCCTACTTAACTCTTTCTCGCCAATAAAAACTCCACTTATTAGGTACAATAAATGCTGACAGGCAACAAATATATTATGCCCTTCCAAAGCCGCAGCATTAATAAAAGCCAACACATTAAAAAAAACCTTTTAACTATTGACCTCGCACGAGAGCGACAACCTATGCCCACTGGGGCCTCGTGCGAATAATATCCTTAATAAATTTTAGCATTACAAACACTCGATATTCCATTTGAATGTGATAGTGCTAGACAAGTAAAATAACAACTCAAACAAGCACAAAAAACAAAGGCAGTCGCAGCAAGTCAGCTAACCAACAAATTAACCTAAACTTAATTTCGATCGGCAAACCCAAACAGAATTTTGAAAAACTGGAGTGATCGGCCACGAAACTTACGCCTATCCCTCTCTAGGAATATGCTGCCAAAAATCCAATATATCATCAAACATGATGGCAATAACTTATCATTAATTAGCTGTCAGACATCACAAGGTAAGCCAACCAAGAATGCAATGGCGAGAAGCGCCATGAAGAACAATGGCACAAGCTTGACTAGGGGAAAGCTGAGGAGGAGCGGCTGGTGGCCTCCGTTGAAACATATGGCCAGAAGAGAGACAATGACAACTCAATCGTCTCACTGTAAATCTGAAATTGTTCATATGAAAAATGAGTTAAGGTAAAGGTTTTTAAGACTGCAGATTGTTGTGCTAAATCAGCTGAGTTCAGACACAAGCTATCAGGTCTTGAGGTGCAGAAAGTTGAACTGAAGGAGGATATCTTGAACAAACCACCTTTTCGACGAGAGGTGGCGCATATTTCTGGATCTCATGAAGCCAGTGGTATTTGTCGTCTACCTCATCGCTGGTAACGAACTGTGTACAACTTCGGAGACTACTTTGGAGGATGTTAAAGAGCTCGTCAACATACAATGCATACCTGTTGAAATGGGTGTATACAGATTGCACGAAAGTATGTAAAACTGTGATTTCAAGCAGCCATGTTTATCTGTGTTCCTTGAGGGAACATTTCTGCATCCATACCCCATGTGCTGTCACCTTTAAATTGTTCTTGTCATACACTTTCAACTGTGCATAGTACATTTTTTTAATTGGTTCAATTTTCTGGAGATAAACAATAGTTGCTATGACTTCTGAATTAGATCTTGTATTTGTCCCACCTAGGCGAACCGGGCTCAATTCCGAGAAGGGTCGCTCCCAGATTTTCGCACGTGGTAATTGTGCAGCTGGTCAGCAGGTTTTTGTGGGGATCTCACATTTCCCTCTTCCTTTCATTCCGGCGCTGCCCATACCCACCTCCCTTCAATCTCATTGGTTGTCACACCTCAATATTAAGAGCATAGCATGTATTTGTCTGAAGCCAAACTAACAACACATTAAATTCTATTTTAGATTTGAGCACATAACTACCACTACATACACAAGTCAACTGTAATTAATAACCTATCAACTGATAACTTTGCTGTAAAATCAAAAACAATATGAAACCCTAAAAGGAAGATTGAGGAAGTGGATGATGTGTCCTCAGCAAAATAAGAATGTCATGCGTTAACTAGTAAATATTATATTTATAAAATAGCACTTCTCTGGTGTTCTCAGGTACTATTCCAGAACCATCCTTTAAGCAGGGTTGGATTCAAGTTCCACATTGGGCTCACCTCCACACGAGAATGCTCATATATCATAATCCAAAGACATGGTAACATCTGCTGTGTTGTAAACCTTCAAGGACATGTCCGAAAAGTCCCATACAATCAAATCAGGCCCCTGCACTCTCAATTTATTAAGGGCCCTGATGAGCAAGAGGGATGATTACAGTAATGAGCACCATACCCCAACAAAGAGGAAAAGGACGACCTGCAACCTCCTCCGAGAGCTCTGACTAAGAGAGGAGAACCCAGAGTCTACCTGCCATGACCCAGTTCAAGGGAGCAGCCTGTCCGACTGATGTGGTTACCACGATTTGAAAAGACACTGAGTTCAGAGGACTCAATTGACAGGAGAACAACTGCATCAGCAGCCAGCTGTAGTGCAGGAAAGCTGCCCGTCCACCTATGGTCTGTCCAGCCCTCCCCCTAAACCACCTACTTTGGAGGGTGAAGGATGACCTGTTGTTCCGCCGCCAATACATCCTATGACAGTAGAAGGTCTCCAAATACAACCAATTCCATGGAACACACTGGAACAGCCTTGAGCCAACCAGAATGTACCAGGTGCTCCCAGATGACCTACAGAACACCACCACAACCTGGAGGAAGGAGCCATGCCAGATACATAAAAAAGACAAAGTAAAGAAGATCAGCCCCAGGCGGGTCGCACGACACAATTTTGCAGTTCTCTGGAGGTGGTTCTTCAGCTCTGGAACGAGAGGTTGCCAGAGTCGCCCATGAGACCACCTTCGTGAGATCAGTCGTGGTGGAGTCCTGAGACAGTGACAGCACTGACTAACTACCCCAGCAAACTGCTCCTAAAACCAGTGAGTGAGAGTGACGTTGAAACCAATAAGGTACAAAATGTTCACGTTTCCGAACTAGTGTATCATCCATCTCTTCATCATCATCATCATTATCATTCCTTGCTGTGGCTGGAACATTAGCTGCAGTCTGCTGTTGAAACACTCGAGTATGAAATGAGAGCTTGGTGTTTTCTTCCCACTTCTCTCCAAAGTGAAGTGTCAACAATGTATGTGCATCATTGATTTTAGCACCCGTCATCCCCTCTCACTATGTCTGGGATCTGGAAATTCCTAAATGTTTTACCCTTTTTGGAAATAACTTTGGGTTCACAACTTTCAAAGTTATAAAGGGGCTCTTCTTGAACCAAAATGCTAACCCGAGACTTGCCCATAGACAGCACAATCTTCTTCGTTTTATGAAACTGGAAGTGCCACTTTCCAGGTGGTTTTAAAATTTCCTGTGAATATAACTTCCAGTCACTGACTGCACAATATTTTCCAAGATAAATTACAGTACCAAACTTGTTAAAAACCTGGATATACTTTTCAAGGTTCTCAATAATACATTCATGTCTGAAGTATCGTTCCAAATTTCCAAATACCCTGTCAGGGGGTATATATGAATGACCGACAAATTGGAAACAGAAGGACTATGTCTTTCAAATATTTAGGTACTTCCAAAAGCATCCTATGTGAGAGCATTCCGATTATGGTTTGACTTTTATTTTAACCACCACAGCCATCAGAAAAGAACCTCATCAAGATTCAGTTTGTTAAGTCTGTGATGTAATGATGATGCAATTTGGGTTGAGCCTTTAGCATACGCAACTTCTGTCCACACATAAAAATATGTGTTGTTCTTGTTTTGAGAGGAGGTTGAAATACCTTCGCAGATTGTGAAATTAAATAAATACATTTTCCTTTTTTGTGTGCCAATTACTCAATTTGAAGATTATGTTTTAATGTCTTGTCCCGTTCATCATTGTTTTCGTTCGCGAGACTCATGCAAGTGGAACATTTATCGGTACATGGGGCATCAAAGCTGATATTGAAGTTTTCATTAAAAATAGTTTGAAAAAACTCATATTCAACTCACAAATTTTCTACCATGTGCTTCTCAAGGGACATTTCCCACTTTTTCTTCACATTTAACAGGCTGTTTAAGTACTGACGCGCCGTGTTTTTTCCTCTGTAATAATGCGACTGTATAGGCTGAAATGTTTTTTCGAATTATTTTACTGCTGCCCTTTTCAATTCACACTTTTCTTCTTGGCGGACTCCTCCACGAGTTTCAGGTGGAGTGACACCAAATTGAAAATATTTTTTGGTACAGTCTTCGGACACGATCACGACTCTCATTTACAACACCTAAGAATGCTTTTCTACACACTTTTACATGTTCAGTAATGCCTTGTATTTGCCTCTGTAATGAATAACATGTACTTGTCGTCTTGATTGACCTTCTGGTAAAGGATTTCTTTTGGCAGATGAGACTGCCACATGTTGGAGGATGTAATTTTTCTTTGATTCAAGGTTTTCATTTGCATAGTATTTTTGATGGATTCTTCGTACATCCTGCATTGACAGCTGATGACACAGAAAACTGCCCTTAGTTCCATGTCTACAGGAAGGCATAACCGCAAATCTTTTGGGTTATGTCTGGAACAAAACCAAACCCATTGTTCTGCCGAATTATATACAATGCCAGTAATTATTAATTTACATTGTCTATATTTGTCATAAAATAAATTTGCGAATATACTATCGGACAAAATATTGTGATAGTGAATATTAAGCTGTAATATTTCATCTTCTTACTTAACTTTCCTTTTTTGCAACATTTCGTTTCCAGGTTTCAGGCCTCCTTTTTCGTTTCCTTGATTTCTGTACTGGAGTCTCTGCTACAGCGTTAGCAGGAGAATCATTTGCATGGTATTATTCTACATCCATTATTACTATTTAGCAGCATGTACTCAAAACTCAAACTAGTAAAATAGCTACTCGCATCACACCTACTCAGATTACATAATAAATAAATAAAGTGTTACTTAATGGATATCTCCTATGTTAATATCATTGACCGAGGATGCACTGCGATAGTAGCACCTTGCGACTGGTCATGAACTAAATATCAAGATGGCGGCCGGCAGCAGGGAATTCAAACTAATATATATATATATACACACACACACACATGCACATATACATGAACTAACATGATGGCCACTGGAATACCCAACAGAGATAAATATGTATTTGTGTATATAAATATATTTGCATAAAGAAATATATTTATATAAATTAAGTATACATAATCTATTTCTATATATAAATTTTACATATAATTATATATAAACTATATTCATATGTAAACTTCATTTGTATAAATTTATTTATGTAAACAAATATATATATATATATATATATATATATATATATATATATATATATATATATATATATATATATATATATATATATACACACACACACACACACACACACACACACATATTTATCTCTATAGGGATTCCATTAACTGCTATTTTAATTCGACCAACCGCAGTTTCTTTTCCAGGACATGAGTTTTTATTTATTTCCATCTTTTCCTCTTAATTTTATTTTGTTTCATATTTTAAATGGCAGTCACTCGTACTTTTATAGTAAATTTACATTGGTGCGATGGTAAATTATGGTTGTAACGAAAACACTTGTCATGTGATGCAACACCAAAAACCATAATTTAACCACTCATAGCTGAAAATCCAAAAATGTTGCACAAGGCCATATATGTGTTTACCAAAATGATTACAAAAGAATAACACAACACAAACCACATGGATGTTATGTTTTGTAGTTTTGAAAAAAAAAATGGTATGAGCCTAACTCTATCGATATGATATTAAGCTGAGTTGGCATTCCAACCGGTTTTATTTTGGCCTAGTTATGTTTGTTTGTGTTCTGTTTATTTTATTTCGAGGGTACAAGGAAACAGTGTGGCCATTATGAAAAAATGGAGGGGGTGGGGGGTCCTTTAGTTTTAAATCTTTCGTGAGACGACTTTGTTTTGATGTTCTCATGAGCGAAAATTCTAACTTCAATGAAAAAACGAAATGCGATATATACATCACTGTTCGTATTCGTACAGATGCAGCAATATACACACACATCACACACTTTGGCCGAAGTTAACCTTACACTCGTAAAAATTTACAATGTAGGCCAATAAACAAATATTATTTACAAAGTACAAAAGTGTTGAAAGTGCGGCTTTATTAGGCCACATACCTTTCAATACATTATTTACAAAACATGCAAACTTAACTGTAAGATTCACAACCCCTTGAAAACATGCTTTTCTATGGAAATCCTTACAAGTTTACTTCACTAAAGTCACATGTGTTCGTCACTAGCTTTAAATAATCTATTTGCGGAATCATTCCATACAATAAATATTGTGCACATTTCCTGAAACCAACAAACTTAACCACGTAAATTTTATTTGTTGCTTCATTTTGAATGGCAATTACAGTAAGAAAAATTGCAGGGACGAGCAGTTTTAAGAAATGGTAAACACAATTCAATTAATATTACCTTACACGCAAGACAACACACCACAACAGCTATGCTTAAAGAAAGCAGAAAAATTCATTTTGGCCTACAGATAAAATATTCCTACAACACCAACAAGATAATATCTTCGCATATTATTACAATTGCTACCAAATATCATTGCCGCCACTCTTGCAACAAGGAAATACACTTGTTTATTGATGATTGTCACACCTGCGATGTAGTTAGAAGTTATTCCTATTCAGAAAATCCGTCGTGTCCGAGATATCCGTCGCATTGGCACAAAATAATAGTCTGCAATTGGGTGAAACATTTCTTGAATTAGTATTGGTAGAGCATTTGTGTGAATTATTTGGACTTGCTTATGTTATGTGTAGGATCATTGTATATAGTATTTGAAGCCAATTTATAATCATCCTTTGGACTTGTAATATGATACATGGAAAGAATGAAACAAAATACAAAATGCCAGAAACCGAACCACTCAATTCTACTCAAACAAGTGACAAATTTAACACACATATGTAGGCCTAAGTCGAATACAAGTACAAAATCTTAAAGAATTTCTAAGACTCATACATACCATAAATAGTACATATCAATACTATGCTACAAAATTAATTTTCCAGGAGCAATTTTGTTTACTTTAAATGCTAAGAGGGGCAATATATTCAACGTATCTGTGGTGGGAATTGTGTGTATATTTACTGATAAGTTATCAAGGTCGCCAAAAGTGTAATGTTTGTTATACATATCTATGATCCCTTCCTGTTCATGTTGATAGGAAAACGAAGGAGATGATGGAAAGGTTTTGTGTATTGTTATTGCAGATAAAATGTTGCTAATATTGCTGTTTTAGTCTAGTATGTTCTATGTAAATAAAATGAAGATCAAGAAAATAAAGAATACATTAAAAAATAACTTAGGCATTCGTATTTATTGCTTTTTATGTGTTCAAAAGCAACATGTTATGGGTCCAAAGTGTGATGCACAAGCACATGGCGAAAATTTTGAATAAAAACTGTACGAGTGAAATATCGATGCACGAAATGGCCAAGGTATGTGTGAAGATATTTGATGGCAAGATGTAAGAGTTAGTATTCTTTTGTGCTAAGTGGCTATTCAGAGATTAAATAAAATGGCCATGCAACACAAATTGGTTATATGGTAGATCCACTAAATGGCTCGAATTACTACAATTGGAAGTTCAGATCATGATATGATCATGGAAGATGATTAGTTGTTCTATTAAAGGAGATGCTCTATCTTGTAAATGTTACTTGTGGAAAATTATGTTACTGAGTGTATTAACAAGGAATATGCTGAAATTAAATATGGAAATCCAAAATGTGATTCAGATCAGAAAAAAGAAAATTGGGCCAGAAACTTAATTTTTGAATGTGTTGATAATTCTCAAATATAAAATTTGTGGGATAAGGTAAGTGCATACCAAATGTGGAAATACCTAGAAAATCTGTACGTGAAGAAGGGATTGCCTGGGCAATTGTATTTAAAGAAGAAGTTACAGTTAATGATGCTAAATTAAGGTGAAAGTGTTGATAGTTTCCTGAGGCAATTTGATGAAGTGGTAAGGCAGTTAAAATCTACTGGTGCAGAATTGAAGGATAATGATGCTATATGCCTTTTATTGTTGAGTTTACCCATGTCATTTGATGTAGTGATTACAGTCATTGAAAATATGCCACCAGAAACATTAATGCTTGAATTTGTGAAGAGTAAGCTGCGAGCAGAAGAAGAAAAATGTAAGTGCAAATCTACTACGACTGAAGTACAGAATGCATTGGTGCCATCAGCATTCCCATCAGCAACTCAAAGTGTATGTTATGAGTGCAGCAAGAAGGGACATATTCATCGAAACTGTAATCAGCTACCCAGGGACAGCTTAAAAGGTACAACTCAGCAGGGTTACCAAGAGGGATTTCATGAACACCATCGACCTGGAAGGTATTATGGAAATGTTCACCAGAGCGGACATTTCCAACCAGTTGGCCGTCAGGAAAATCAATCTCAACATTACTCAACAATGGGTGAGCCAAAATGCAATTATGTTGACATGGATACTCAAGGTAAATATCAAACTAGTCACCCAAATTGTAGCAAAATTTGTTTCATAAGTGAAATAGAAACAGACAATTATAGTATTAGCAAAGATGCAGTTGTGAGTTTCTCTGTAGATTCAGGGTGTACAAATCATATGGTAGGGTTGAATGACAGAATTGTATTTTCTGAGTTTGTAGAATTGAAAGAGCCTGTAAAGATAGCAGTGGCTAAACACAATAGTGTGATTGAGGCAGCAGGTGTAGGAGACATTCATGGGTTTGGAAGTAGAGGGTAAAAGAACTGAATGTACTGTAAAAAAATTTATTTAATGTACCAAACCTAAGAAAAAACTTGTTGTCGGTGAAAGGTCTAGAAAATGCTAATATTCAGGTTGTTTTTCAGAATGGTAAGGTACAGTTGTACCTTATCGGAGAGGGTATTACAAATATTTATATGAATTAAAAATTCATGTAAATTCAGTTGAAAGTTGTGTGACTGAAGTAGAGTGTGAAGAAAATAAGCTATGGCATAGAAGGTTAGGTCACCTAAGCTATTCTGAAGTGAAAAAATTGGTCAGTCAAAACATGGTGGAAGGGATAAACAAGGAGTTAAATATGAACAAAGTTGAATTCTGTGAGGAGTAAGTAAATGAAAAGCGAACAAGGTTACCAATTAGTAACAGAACAAAAAGTAACAGTGTGTTAGGCATAGTTCATTCAGATGTGTGTGGTCCAATTTAACCTACTACAAATGAGAGTCATAAAAATTTTGTTAAAATCATTGATGATTTTTCAAATTTTACAATGGTGTATCTGATCAAGTCATAAGGTAAAGTTACAGAATGTTTTCAAGATTATTATAGTATGACAGGCAACATGTTTGGGCAGTTTTTATCAAAGCTAAGATGTGACAATGGAGGAGAGTATGTTGCACTAGAATTGATTGATTTTTGTACAAAGAAAAGCATAATTTTTATTACACAGTGTCATACATACCTGAACAAAATGACAAGGCAGAAAGAATGAATAGGAGTGTAGTCAAACTGGTACATAGTATGATCAGTGAATCTGGAGTACCTAAACAGCATTGGGGAGAAGCGGCCAGAACAGCAGCTTATATTGTAAATCGTAGTCCAACTGCAAGCGTGGAAGTAGTCACACCAGCTAAAATCTGGTATGGTGTAAGCCAAACGTAAAAAATTTGAGGGTTTTTGGATGTGCAGCATACAGCTATGTACCAAAGGAGTTGCGTACAAAGTTAGACAACAAGGCAGAAAAATGTATATTTGTGGGGTATTCTCAAAATAGTTATAGACTACCGAATCTTGAAAAGGGAAAAATCATAGTGTCACATGATGTTGAGTTTGATAAAGGTAATTTTATATTTAAAGAAAGAAATGAAAGAAAACTTGTAGAATGTATACAAGATGCTGGCGACTGTAGTAAACATGAAAATGTTAGTGTCAGTCCAGTAGATGTAAGTGATGTAAGTGAAGAAGGAAAAGAAAGCATATTTAGGGATCACAAACGTAGTGTAAGGTTGTCAAAAAGATTTGATGACTATGAAATGTACATGGCATATAATGAATGTTCCAAAGAACCATAATGAAGTAGAAAAAAGGGTCAACACGGAAATGTGGTTACAAGCAAAAGATAGGGAAATTGAGTCTATTAAAAGAAATAGAACTTGGGAGGAAGTAGAAAACATAAAAGTTATGAAAGTTATTGATACAAAGTGGGTATATGCATTGAAACCCTTAGAGGAGGATGTAAGTGGCAGGTATAAGGCTAGGCTAGTTGCAAGAGGTTTTGTACAAGAAGGAAATGTAAGTTATGATATATATACACCAGTAGCTAGAATGACTACCATAAGAACATTGTTAACTGTTGGAAATCAGAAGTCTTATCATTTTGAGCAGTTGGATGTAGAAACTGCATTTTTATATAGTGAATTGCATGAAGATGTATATATTTACCACCAGTTGGTGTTAGTTGTAAGCCTAACTCTGTTCTTAAATTAAATCAGTATTTGTATGGTCTTAAGCAGGCACCTAAGTGCTGGAATGACAGGTTTAACAAGGTCATGTTAGAATTAGGTCTTGTAAGGTCTGAGAATGATTGTTGTCTGTATACATTGATGAGTGGAGATGAAATTTTGTATTTTCTGCTTAACGTGGATGACATTATTCTAACCAGTTCAATCATTAATCTCATAAATTATGTTAAGTCTCAGATAGCATCAAATTTTGAGGTTAAACAAGAAGGAAAACTGAAACATTTTATTGGGTTGGAGATAAGTCATGACAGCGAGAACAAAGTTTTAAAAACTAACCAAACCAAGTACACTAAAGGAATTTTGAAAAAAATTGGATGTGAGAATTATATATCATCACCAACCCCAACTGAGCCAAAGCTAAACATAAAACCTTGTACACATGAAAATGATGTAACAACAAAACCTTTTAGAGAACTGGTAGGCTGTCTGATGTATCTGATATTGGGTACCAGACCAGACATATGTTTTGCTGTAAATTACTTCAGTATAATACTGCACAAAGTAACTGATTAGGCATGGTATCAATTAAAAAGGGTCTTGAGATATTTGAGGGGTACCACAGAAGTTTATTTGGTGTCCAGAAGAAACCGTTCCCCTGGATATTTTTGTTTTGTTGATGCAGACTGGGGAGGAAATGTAAATAATCGAAAATCAGTTTCAGGATTTGTTTGTGTAAGGTAAATGGAAATGTGGTATCCTGGTGACAAGGAAACAGAATTGTGTAGCCTTGTCAACAACAGAGGCAGAACTCGTAGCGTTAAGTACTGCAGTTTGTGAGTGTTTATGGTTGAAAAAGTTATTGTCAGACTTAAATGTCAAATTAGATAAGAAGACAATGCATGAAGATAATCAAGGTTGTATTGCCATGATTAAGAATCCAGAAAACATTCGAAGGGTAAAACACATTGACTTGAAGTATCATTTTGTATGTGATAAACTTAAGAAAGGTGAGATTGATGTACAATTTGTTGAAAGTGTAAGTCAATAGTGCTGACATTTTGACAAAAGGTTTGACCAGATATGTAGTTCTGAAGAATTGTAAAGAAATGGGACTAGAGACTTTTGGCGATGGAGGGTGTTAAATTATGAAGGTCGCCAAAAGTGTAATGTTTGTTATACATATCTATGATCCCTTCCTGTTCCTGCTGATAGGTAAATGAAGGAGATGATAGAAAGGTTTAGTGTGTTGTCATTGCAGATAAAAGGTTGTCAATATTGCTGTTTAAGTCTAGTATGTTCTATGCAAATATAAGGAAGATCAAGAAAATAAAGAATATATTAAACCATAACTTAGGTGTGAGTATTTATTGCTTTCGCTGTGTTCAAAAGCAAACATTTACAGTATCGCCCTTCTTCCTACTAAGTGCATGTAGGACCTGATGAACTTTACCCATTTCTTTCAATATAAATTAATCTTAGATAAATTTACAAATATGATATATTTGTATAGCCTGTTAATGTGGGTGCGCAGTGTGCGGGAGCATGCTCAGGAGCTGGCGACACTCGGTGCGGCATGGGTGATGTCACAGTGCAGTAGCCCTGCAGCACAGCGTGAGGCAAGGGTTAAAGACACGCTCAGCTGGTCAGCAGTGGGGTCGAGAGCATGTAACGGCTGCTTGTTCGTCCCTCTTTCCATTTCTCCTCCTCTTCCTGCGTGGTGTGTCGTGGGTGGAGTGGAAGATCTCGCAGCCCCTTTGTCCTGCTGCTGGCGCCTGGGTGACATGGCTTGGCTTACATCACAGCACTCCAAAATGGCCGCTGTCTGCTACCCTTCACATTCCCCTCGTAGTTGCTGCAATGGCGACGTCCTTCCAGCCTTTGCGCGATTTCTCACCCTGACCATCTGCTTTCTTTTTCCAGAATCCTAGGGCATCAGGAAGGTGTCCCATGGCTCTAGTTGCATATTGTAAATCTTCTGTGCATTCGCTTGCTGCAGGCGATGGTCAGGATTAAAAGGGAAGCTTCTGGCAGGAGTTTGACAATTTTGAAATTTTTGAGAGAATTTTGGAAAATAATTTAGATTAGTCAGATGTTAGGAAATATGTTCAGAAGGATATTACCACTAAGTTGGGCGACATTTGACAGGAGTCAAATGCTCAGAAAGCAGTAGAACTTGGCCACACATTCAGACAAGCCATTTGATGGTGGATGGTGGAGCAAAATATGCTCATTTTAATGTTGGGAGTTTGGGTAGGACATTTGGTGTGAAAACTCGTTGAACCTTGGTTGTAATACTTGGGAGCCAGGCATTGCATGGAGTGCAATACCAACTTGTAGTGTAGATGTAGTGTTGTGTGCACTCCCTAGAGTACACCATCACCATGCACATTACTCCATGCATTCCTCTTTTGTTATCAGTTATCATGGAGTTAGAGAGAAACATAATGTGTTAGTAAATGAAAATGTGAATATAATTAATTCTCGATCAATTATAAGAATTAATGAATTATCAATGTGTTGTCTCCATTGTTTCATTAATTTTCGGCCACAACAAATTGGCGACGAGGTGAAGAATTGCTATTCAGGTTAGTGCAACAGTTTAATAACAAACCATCGCCTTTTCAAACATCTGATATCAAGTGTGTATCGAGTATGATCAAGTGTATCATAAGTTGATGCAGAACAGGTTCGTCAATTACTCGAAAGCCAGCAGAGTCTAATCAAAGCATTTATCCAGAATCAACAACAAGCTCAACATCACCAATCAGGTAATACTATTACATCATCCAGAACATTGAATACAGCATTACTACCAAATTTTGATAATTACAAATCTACAAAAGAAAGCATTCGTAATTATAAACAACAGATTGAAAATTACCTACAGATGAAGAAGGCGAGTTCCGATAAAAAATATTGTGCTCAACTACTTCTCAACTAAATTGGTGTCAGCAATTTTAACATGATATTAGTGCTTAGAGCACCAAAAGAACCACCAGAACTTACCTATGCTGAACTTATAGAAATGTTGGAAAAACATTTAGCTCCCAAGAAGAATATTCTTGTAGCTCAACACCAGTTCTTATCAAAGTACCAGACCAATGAACAGAAAATTGCAGATTTTATCGCCGCCCTTTGTAGTGAGCTAAATTACTGTGATTTTATTTCGCTGTGTGAATGTAAAGCTTCAATTGCAGGCACATTTCTGCGAGCTCAGTTTATTCGTGGATTACGTGATAACAGTATTCGCGAACAGCTTTTCCAGTCTGACAAAGTACTATTTAATGAGTTCATCTTAAGGGCAATCGCATTAGAATCATCGAAAGTAGATTCAAAAGCACTTTCGTAGAAATCCCAGAATGGGTATACATCAACAACCGTCGATATCAACAAAGTTTACCAGGGGAAGAAGAACACGAACAGTCATTACGCACGTGATCACCAACAGTTGCAGTCTCAGAACCAACATCAACATCATATTCCAGATTGAAATCCAGGATCAATTATAACGAATTAGGAATTGACAAACTATGCTTGAGATGTGGAGGAAATAACCAAAATCGAAAAATCAAGCAATTTGAAGCTAGAATCAAGGCTTTTTTTTTTTTTGCCCCAAATACAATAGTTTGAAATTTCAGAACTTTTGCTTTAAAAAAAAAAACATGCAAATTTACTCCAAAATCAAGCAAATTTGCCACTTTTTTTTAAATATCGTACAGGCTTGTCTCACCATTATAAACATTGAAATATAAACTAAAATCAAGCAAATTTTTCACTTTTCAAGCAAATTTTCAGGTTTTCTAGAAATAAAGATTTTGCAAGCGAGCAATATAAATCAAAACCAAAATCAAATGAAATATTAAAAAGATTCAAATCAATAGAAATTTTTATATATATTTTTTAAAGAGAATTCTATATCATGCACAGAATTTCCATTATTCAGTTCTTTTAAGCCTCGATATGTTATAAAAATTTGCATCTTATTTATTAGTTTCAAAGAATTGTTATCGAATATCTTGACATAGCGCTCTGGCAATGAAATTTTAAATTTGCCATCTAGATTACAATTAATTTTTTGTAACTTAAACTCATAAATTTCAAAATCTGCTGCAGCAAGCCATATCTTTATTTCTAGGTCTTGTAGTTTAGTCAATTCATACGAATTGTTTAACTTCTTGAGGAAAGATCTCATTATTTGTTTTGTGTTATTTACAAAGAAAACATTATTAAAGAAAATATTTTTTCATTCTCTCAATAAATTATTTTTCTTATTAAATAAAAAATGGAAAATAAAGAAAAGCATTGTAAAAAGTGTGGCGAACATAGAAAGTTTTTCATCACATAAAATCATAAAAGATAAACACATTAACACCTGTAAAAAATTGTTGTAGAGTATATGCTAGGCATCATTATGAGTTAAAAAAGGAGAATGTACTATGCGAATGTGGACAATATGTTGTTGTTGCATCTATCAAAGAGCATAAAAATACGAAATAACACAATGTTTGTTGGTTTACGAGCAAAAATGTATGCATATAGAGATGGTGGTAAATAAAACAAAAATTCTAAAGGTGTGAAAAATGTGTTGTAAATGAGTGAATTACATTTGAAGACTATGAGAATTGTTTGTTTGATGAGAAAATTCAATATAGAACATTAAATTTGATGAGTGAGAAACACAAAATATATACAGTCGAAGTTTATAAAACTGCAATAAGTCACTGTGATAAGAAGAGAATTATACTAGAAAATAAAATTGATACATTGCCTTATAGATATAGAAATTTATAATTAATTTTCTCTCCTCTAGCACTATTTTGGTGCTAGTCAAATCTTCATAATTTTATAAATGAGTAAGAAAAATATTAAAAATCATATGATGAATTAGATGTTGGCATAACACTGACACTTAGCGCTATACAAAAATTATTCATCACAATTATTTCCGAAAGAAAAGTTTTATATTTCTATGTTTTCTTTAAACATATTCAATCTCCAAAACAATGTCGATATCAGAACCAACAAAATCAATCAATTTACCATTTTCATCTCTAATTTCTAGAACATTATCATTAAATTGCTCACTGTTTATTCTATTAAAAAAATTGTATATGGGGGATAACTTCTTTTTTATCTACAACAGGACTAAATTTTTTTAATTGTTGTTATAGTATAATTATTTATATCCAGTGTTAAAAATTTGCTATGAAAACTAATTAAAGCAATCGATTTATCATTATGAATGATACCATTATGAAGTTTTTCCTTTAAAATATAACTATTATTTGTAAATTTAAATACTTTATTAGACAGCTGAAGCTGTCGAGACATAGTCTCATTATCCATTTATTACAAAAAAACATCTTATTTAAATGAAAAAAATTGAGTGGGGTGTTAGTGTTTTAATTTATAAAGAAAAAACTAGAAATAAAAAAGGGTGAACTATTACCTGATAATTTAAGAGCTATAATTGTAGGTCCAAGTAAATTGGGAAAACTAATTTGATAATAAATTTTATTTAGAACATGGGGTGGTTAAATTTTAATAAATTGTATGTTCGTTCAAAAAGTTTCAATCAACCAAAATATATTGCATTACACAACAATTCTGATGTGAAATGCAACAACTTTAATGAAAAAATGTTATATTTTTAAAATAACAATGATGAAATAGTTCCATTCGATCAGTGCCAAAATAATTCTTTAGTTTATATTTGATGATGTTATTTTAGAATATCAAGACAGTTGCAATTATTTTACTAGAGGAAGACATCAAAAGAACCAAAACAATTTATAAGATATAATACAATTTTTTATGTGCATTTAGACAAGATTATACTAATTTAAAACATATTTGTAATAATTATTTCGGTGGAGACATGCCTTATGAAAAATTTAAAGAAATTTGTTCAAAATTTTGAGACGAAGATTATGACTTTATTACAATAGATTTGAGTAGAAAAATAAAAGAAGGAAAGTATAGAAATAAAATATAGATTTTTATGATATTTTAAAACTTTTTATAAATTAATGAAGTATATCTCCCACACCACTAAATGTTTTAAACATTTAAATTATAAACAACAATATACTATAGATGATTATAGAATAGATTTAGATTTTCCTGATCTAAAAGTAGCTGTCGAGTGTGACGAATTTACCCATAAAGATAGAGATGTTAGTTATGAAATAGTACAACAAAAGTATATATAATTCCAATTAAATTGTAAATTTATAAGTTTTAATACAGATGAAATAGATTATGATATAGCCAATGTGGTTAATCATATTGTATACAATTTTTATCAATGCATTTGGTCTATATTCTTTAATATAATTTTCTTAATTTTTTTCATTTTATTAATAAAAAAGAATACATATAAAAACACATTTTCCTACTAACAAAATGGCCGAATCACTGTAGAAGAAACTAGAAAATTTAAAATTAGAAGATCATACAGAATTGACTACTAATACATGTTTAAATATTTTTTTTAATTCTCAAGAATAATAATTATAATATTATTTTAGGAAATTGGTTTTAAGATATTTGTTATCCTTTATTCGAAGAGAAAAAATATTTTGATCACTAATGATGTTTTGTGTTTTATTAAATATATATTATCATTCCCTACGAGCATAGGGCCTGAAATATTATGTAAAAATAATACAAATTTTGTAAAAATGCTTAATAATGATAATCCTGAATGTACTACAATAAGTACAATGATAAACTGGCTTTAGAATATGAATATATTCAAAATTAAATTAAAATGTTAGAAATATATTTTAAAAAAATTATGAGTTTCAGAACAAAAGTTGCTGATGAAATAAAATATTATATAGTACTTGAAGAAGTTTTTTATGATTATTCTAAATATGCTATAAAATATGATGAAGCCTTAAAAGAAATTGAAGTTAATCATTAAAAATATATTTTAAAAATGCAAGATAAAAATATAGAAAATTCAACACAAACAGTTCATATAGCATTAGATGTAATAAATCGCAGAAATGAGGTAGTACGAGAAATGGCCCACATATTGTGCTCTAAACACAAGATCCAAATTTAAATCCAACTTTTATTCTTCTAGAATTGTTCGATAATGATTGTGAATATGATTATTATGTGATTAGAACTCAAAGAAGAAGTCTCCGAAAACAGTTGCAAAGAATCGAAGATATGCATCCAAATTGTGAAATATTATTGAGATTTGAATATATTCCAAATTCCATCAATTTATATCAAAAAATGAAAGAAACCACGAATGGCGAAATCGAGTGTTTTCGCAACTATTTTAACATTTATAGAAAAAACTATACTCAACCACTCTTAATAAATAATATTAAAAATCTTTATCAAATTGATTAAGAAACTAATTTTTATATAGATTCTAGAATTAATATTTCAAATTTACAAAATAGCTTATTTATTAATCCAAGAGTTGTGAGAATTATCAAAATCTAACCACTTTACATAAATTTTATCGCCTAGAGTTTTTTATAACATTTTCGATCAAATATTCATCGGGATAGTTTGTTTTCTTAATTCTATATTCATAAAAACTACCCATTATTTCCTCTCCATTAATATATTTTAATTTGTAAGTTGCCATATCAAAATTTAAAACTTTACAAATAGTAAACAATTGTTTATAAACTTTTTCAAAAAAAAATTTCAGTTCGCTCACACGAACTTTTATACTTTGGTTTAAAATTATTCACAAAATTTGTTTGCAATATATTTTTTTCGTTTTTTTTATTAACTTCAAATGACTTCATGCTAATAGTGCTGTGCTTTGTGGTGTTGTATTCTTTAACTAATTCATCCAATATATTTATCTTTTGTAGTTGCCGTTCAAAGCAAATTATTTCTATGTTATATATTTTTAAGTTCGATTAAATCTTTCAACAATGCTATCTTTTAATCCAGAATACGAAGAAGAATGGTTTATATTATGCTTTTCCGTAAGTTCTTTAAATATTTTATAGTAAAATTCTGAGCCATTGTCGCTTTGTAAATTATTTGGGTTTTGCTTTGTCAATATAGATTCTAAAGCATTAACTACATTCTTGACTGTTTTATCTTTGATTGGTAAAGCAAATGCAAACTTTGAAAAATTCATCTATAATTGTCATAGTATATTTAAAGTCTTTATTTATGCGAGATAAACCTTTCAAATTTCCAGTATTCATTTCGACACGATCGATTTGACATCAATAATCAATGCCATACGAAATAACTTTCCTTTTAAACATACGAGCTTATCTGTACCACAAAATCTTGTATACAAAATATAAATAACGTTTTCACCAGTAGGTAGTATGGGATTCCTTGTCGAATCCACATACACCATAATTGTATCATTTATACCATGAAAACCTGTGATGTAAATGCTATCCGAACTATTTCCTCTCTCAATATCTTTAATGATTTTATTTGAACTAGATACGCATAAATAATTCGACATTTTATCATAATGATGGATTTTGTCATAATATGTGTTTAATTGATATCTCTTCAGATCGGTAATGCTGGCAATTACAACCTTGTTATAGAAAGCAGTTGGATAACATTTCATAAATCGCAATATGGTATTGAAGGAAGCTATCGAAATATCATGTATAAAGTAAATCATTATTGTTAGTATCTCATTGTCCAAATCTGTATTCAGCTGTAAATTAAACTGGTTCGAACTTTGTTGATCACCACAATATATGTATGCCACATCCCCATGGTTATTGTAATGGCTATTTGAGGTATTAAACTTGAAAAACTCTCAATTCTCTTCGATATATCATAATTATTTACATATGATTCAGCATTCAATTTCAAGTTCTCGATATCTAAAACAAATTTACCTTCTTCGGACGTGCTAGATGTTTGTGGAATAAAATTTGTCGTGTTTGCACGATCCTCGAATTGCAAACAATTGTTTAGAACTTCTCTATCTCCCATTAATGAATCGATAATCTTCACCACTAGTGTGCATTTTCCGCCAGGTATGGCTATCAAGTCCTTGCTCAAATAATACAAATCAGATAAAATTGATTTAAATAGTACTATTCGATGAAAATACTGCTCGTGATTGTCATGCATGTTGTCAATGGTTATTTCTTCTGGATCTTTATCCTTGTAAACGACAGAAATCCCTGGAATACCAAAAAAGGACGAGATGTTTACGACATAATGTCGACCATAAATCGCACTATACATATATTCGGAATTTGATGGAAATTCTTCGTTCACCGAAAGTTTATATAAAGATGTCGCGACCATAAAATCATCATTGTTGTTGGCATTCACATAAGGGTTTTCACTAATGACAAATCGTAGTGTTTTATTCGACCTGGTCCTTTGGACAATTGCTTCGTTTTTGTTTCTGTCGTAGAGCAGGGATGTTTTAGATCTCCTATACAAATGAATTGATACATGGAACTAAATGATGTGGTGCGCATTTTATACGAATCGCCGGTAAGTTGTGTATTTAGTTGGTTTCCTGAAAATCATCGTTTAGCCTAGCCGTCATAACAAAAATGGGCGTGTATTTGGTCCGTTGGCTTTTAAATGTGGCCAAATTCGTCACCAAAACGCGGACAAATTGTTCGGAAACATTACGAAAAAATATGAAAATTAGAGCACTCACAAGTGTCGCAAAGTAATTGATTAACGCATCATTCGAGTTAAACGAATTTCGCATTTTATTTATATATATTACATGAACTTACCTACGATCCACCAACTTTAATTCGTGGTTGTTCACTGTGTGCCAATTCAAATATACTAGTGAATAAACAGCTTCCCCCGAGGATTCAAACACCCCCTCTTGACTATTTTTCTCATAGTTATTTGCTCGAAAGAAAAGATAACATTAGCCATACTTACATCCAAAGCCAAAATTTTTGCCTTGTTTAAAATTAATTTGGAAAAACCAACCACTAATGTATTAGTGGAAGGAGTGGGGGATGGAGAGGGAGGTGAGGATGACAGGTAGGAAAACTGGAAACTTTGATCGTCGTTTAGTCGCTTAGTAACAGACATATTTTTTGGATAGCATTTCAAAATTAATGCGTGTTTGAAAGAACAAACATTTCGTACTGATATTGCGTATTTAAAATGTACTTTTTGATCCTGGGATTGTCCATCAGAGATACTGAATTGCTTTCGACTCGAAACAAAAAAGTAATGATGTACTTGTTGATAAATTCCATCGCCTCTCCTATTAAAAGCTCTGAAGCGGATCGAATGAGTGCAAAATGCTGGTATTTAAAGGTATTAAAATCAGTATATTCAATTTCATCATTCACCATGATAGTTTTTGTATTTGATATTCTATTATAATTTTGGAATTTCAAAGAAGAATCTATAGTATAACTATGAGAGGGATAAATGTACGAATTGTTACCTGATGGAACATAAACAATGACGCGTTCTTTTTTTAACTTATCGAGAACGCGAATCTGAGCCGCGCTGAGTGCTAGTGATGTAGAACTATCGATCACTACTTTGACCAAATCGTTATTTGGTGTCACCACTACACTATTCTTCAAGTTATTCGGCATGACGAAAACGAAATTATTTTGTAGCTCGAGATACTCGATGGGAAGGTTTATCAAATTAGTATCGGATTTATAAAAATGAGACGTGCATTTGAAAAACAACAAGTGTTTGTTTGATAGGTGATGTAAATTACTAATGATTCGTGCTGCCAACTAGTCATTGTCTTTATCGAGAATGGAAACTGACAATTTTCCCAATTCAGTATTGGGTTGTAAGCGAATCTCTTCACCCATGTACTCAAACGTTTTCGCCACGATCGCTTTGTTAGTAAATTTTATGATATTTGGTGTTCGAATTTTACCCTTGATATACGACTTGACCATCGCCGTAGTTTGAGCATCCAACCCGTATGTAAAATCACTATCGATTTGGCTGATGGTGGACATCAATAATTGTAAAGTGACCTGTTTTAAATTTAATAATCGAATTATTTACGTCCGTATAGTTCGTCACAAGAACTATATACCCTTCAAAATCGTGTTTTACACATTTGCCCGTTTTAGAACCAACATCCCACATCAACCTGGTTAAACATAGTCTCTCGAGGTTGTAAGTTTTTCGCAAGTAACACGAATCCAGTTTTAATAGTATCGAGTACTTTGTCAAAACTATCCATTTCTTTGCAAGGTCTGTAAACGAATTCGATTTGGCAACCATTATGTAATTATTGTAACTGTCCAATATATCGGAATTAGGTTATATTTAGAAATATTTGTCTATTTTCTGATTCGATTTCCGCCAAGTCGATAATATTCTCGAAAGAAACTGCATCCGCATTATATAAAAAATCCAATGGTTCGGCGCAATTTTTGTTTAATGCACAAATAATGTGGCATGGGTCATTTGCCAATAGGCCAACATGTGAACCTTTAAAAGTCACCTAATTAGTTTCAAATTACATAAACATTGTTATATAATTTAAAAATTTTGTTTAATACGTTTTATCCCATATCCCCTTTTTCTCCACCTCTTCACGATATAAATTATCCGGAAGTTTTCCCTCAAAAGTTTAGAAAAAAAGTATAGTCATTCAATGATGGTAAATTTTGTAGATTGTAAATGAAGTTTTTATAATCGGTTAATTTTATCGTGTTAATAAGAAAAAATGTTTCGAATATTCATTTGTTAGACATTCTGAAATTTAAAAGGCTCTATTTTAAATTGGCACCACCTAAATTGTTATTGTTTTGAAAACTCTGCGAACTTCCCATATTTTAATTTAGAGTCTTGTATATCAAAAAAATGACATTACCTTTTTTTGCTACACATTACCTTTTTATATACACTATATCGAACTAAAAAAAGATATTGGTTTGCATTTTTATGGATAAAAAATATACTATAAAACGTTCAGTTTGTAAGTAACTTTGTTTATTATACTGGCAACATTCATGGTGAACGGTTTAAAATATCTCTATGGTCCCTTAATTTTTTTGGCTGTTCCTCGAAAATCTCCTCAGCAAATATAAAAAACCCATTTCACGGATCAATAACTTTGGGAAAATCGTCAAGTATAAATTACGAGTGAAGCATGGCCTTCCGGCAAAACGAAACTGGAGTTTATGTTTTAGAGATGTGTTGAGTAGTAATGAAATGTGTTTATGGGTGCAACAAATTCCATGTGAAAATCTTGAGGACAAGTTAATTACTCTTGTATATTCATCGAATTACGAACCGAAAGCTGTGGAAACAACAAATTTTACGTCGGCAAAGTTAACTCTTTCAATGGAATAAGAACTAGTTAAAACAGCTTTATTTACATGGCTCAATGACAATGATGGTGAGTTGGCTACACTTAAATACATAATGTTAAATGGTCTTGCCGGCAGTGGGAAATCAACATTATTGCATATTTTTCTTGAAGAAAAAAAATACAGAGTTTTTTACACGACCCCGCAACACATTCTATTGCGAAATATTTGTCAACAAATCACACTAACGAATGGTTTTTCGTTATCAAGTCTCCTAATTCTGTTGACTAAATTAAGTTACTACAAATATTTTAAATTCATACAGATCTTGCCACTGATAAATCTTAACAAAATATCTACAGTAGTACAAGAATTGAGCAAGTTTTGCGATCTCGGATACAACACGGCTTCTTTTTTTTTTTTTGTGGAATGCAACTGCTATTCAATTTCCTTCGGTGCACCCATTGTTTCGTTTGTTGACAGTATGATCAGCGCATGTCTATCAAAATTTATAGTTGAATTTTTCCAAATGGTGAAGCACACTTTTACTAAACTGTTGATTGTATTTTGAGGCGATCAGTATCAGCTAAAGCCGTTTGTGACAAACAAGCCCAATGACATATCGCTTATTCACGAACTATGCGGTGATAATTTTTTCCTTACCCCACAGTTCAGGAACATGGATTCGACATACCAGGAATTCCTGACAACTTTAAATACCGCTCCGAATTGGAAGAAACTGCTTACATGTCATTTCGGCGTACACAATCGTAACATGAGTTGTTTCACTCTGGATTTCGAGTATCCGAGAGAGTTGTTGGCAACTGTGATTGAGCCGAAAATCAAAACGGCTTCACGTTTAGTACTGAACGGAAAAGAGATTATGGACTGGGTGCAGGAAAACAGTAAAATTTCCCGGATTTCTTTTCTTTGCATTTCCAAATATTTAATCACACTATTTCAATTTAAGCATGTCGATTGTTGTTCTCGCTCAAATAAAAAAAATTCTAAAAGAATGTACTTGCCAGTTTCACGTAACTGAGATGGACAAAGAGAGTATTTTCAAAAATCGTCCCCGGTTAACTCCTATTTTCTTTTCAAACGATAAAAAAACATCGATGACAGAGAAGAATAAAAACCTCAAACCCGTCTACTTGCCACTAATCATTAGTGTTCCCTACCACAGTTTAATTCATGGTCATGGAGTATACATTGGTGAAGTTTTATATTATTTGGGACATGTTGGAGACAAAATACTCATGCGTGATGAGGAAAAAAACAACCTCTTTCTTATACCAAAATGTTTCTTCAAGATACGATAGATAAATTTGCCTTCCAACAGGCATGTGAAGCTAGTAAAAACAGTAAACTCTTGTTATATGGTTTCCCCCTTCAAATGATGTATGGAAAAACAGTTCACAGCAGTATAGGATTAACAATTGATAATGATATTTATGCAAATTTGACGGGATGTGCGCTAGAAGAAATTTATGTAGTCTTATCCAGAACAAACAAGAATTAATTGAAATTTATTCAAGTGTAAATATTTTTTTGTTACTATTGTAAATACATCAATGAATTAAAAAAATTATTTTTTCCTAACATGTTGTGATTTTCTGTCTTTATCCTTTTTTTTTGTCCTACTTTTCCCAACCCTAAGTGAAACATTTTTTTAAACAAGTATTTGTATATAAGACAATGATTGAAAAACAGCAAATATACACATTTACCATTATAGGATCCATTTTATTAATTGGAATTTTAGGGTTTGTTTTATGGAAATTTAAAAGTAAAATCAAAGGATCAGAGAATACACAATTTGGTGCGAGTACATCTTTCGGAGGTGCTACTAATTCAGGAGCTGCAGCTGCCGGTAATTATGTAAATTAATACTACACTATGAAAAAAAAACCTTGTGATTTTATCTTTGCGATTAGAGAGTTGTTAAACTTAAAAGCGTGGAGAAAAAGAAATATAATCATGACACATTCTGAATTTATGGAATCGGTTTAATTTATAAACCTAAGTCCGCCGCTGTACTTGGATTTTTTACACCTGACAGTCATCATAAATAACAAATATTTTTACGATTTCGTATTGAATTTAAAAGGCATAAATATATATATTCGTTAATGACTGAACGTGATAAACTCGCTTCTGAACTAAAATTTAAAATTTCGCAATTAACACATCGTTTAAATTTTTTATATTTTAAGCAGTATACTATCGAGAAAAAAAATTTTTGGGCCCGCACGTCACTAGCGAAAATTATAAAATATTTTTGAGAGACGAACAACAGGCAGAAAATGAAAATATTAAACAGTTGACAAAATTACCATACACTTCAAATTGAGGAGTTTAAGAATAAAGTTGGTTTTGTATGACACAAGTACGAAAAAATATTCAATCATGTGAAAAAAATTTCTTTTCATATTACCGCGAATACGTATTGGCTGATGTAGAGACATTGTGGGAGGGCATTCCGAAAACAAACAATTCCCAAAAAATACAGAAATCTATGACACCTCTTATCGATACCTTTAGTTATTATCAAATTTTAGAAATAATGTCTGTATTTCTCACTTACCTGTCGGTGAAATACGATGAAAACTCCATTAAAACATCTTCGCGGCAATTATTTTATGGTTTGCCCACAATCATTTGCAATCCGAACTCGCTCGTCATGGCACCCGATGGACAGCTATACAACCGACAATCGCTCTATGTAATTTTGAGTTTTTAACTATCGTTTGCAAATATATAGATAAGAACTATGAAAAAAGGAAATAAACCACTCTATATGGGATTGGGTCTACTTATAGTTAGTTTAATTATTGCAATTCTGCTCGGTATATACGTTTGGAAAAAACATAAAGACGATTTTGACAATTCTATAATAGAATTGGGCGAGGAGGGTGGTGGCGTGGAAAGAAAAAACTACATCTCCACCACGACTGCATCTCTGGAAAAAGAATTTAATACCAAAACCGATGAGTTTACAAATAACAACGAATGTAGTTTAACTGATGCAAAAATATAATCTATATGATTCGTTTTATAACGGCAAAGGGATACACTATGAATATTCCCAGAGGTGTATTTCCTCAGTTAATATTTAAGAATTTGAAACGGTTAAATTTCGGAGCATTTGAAACAATTTCCGACCTTTTGGACGAACATTCGCAAACTGTATTCACGGTTCGTCTAAACGATAATGAAGACGACCAAATTAAGGGTTCGTTGGATGTCAATGAAATAAATTACAAAACTTTACTCGACCAACTGCTAATTTACAAACAATTTTACATTGAATGGATTTTTGAAAATGGAATCAAATTAGTTTATGGGTCCAATAACAAAGGAATCGTGATTGTATCTCCCGAGGCATCCAGAAACCTCAAATTGTTTTCAATCAGTTTCGTCATTAATGCCAAAACTATTCTGAAATTTGAAAAGTAATAAGCGAATGTTAATATGAAATATGTTGCATCAGTGGTCGCTGCGCAATTTGGTAACTTTGATAAACAAAAATTAACTCCAATTGACCGACTGCTGAGGTCGAGAGCGCGAGTCAAACTGCTCTCTCATTAGTCCATCTGTTGTTTACATGAAAATGTTTTGAAAGTTAAAAAGTATAAAAAAGTTTGCAATGAAACTTGTGTAATGATTGCAGGAATAAAATAAGCGGTGTTACATTTTAACATTCCGCATAAATCTAGGCTTAATTTTTCTTACACTTTGCTCATTTGATTGACAAGATGGATATATCCTAGTCATTTTTTTTGCATCTGAAATTAATCGTGTATGGGAAAGTCAACTAAGAAAACCTTTTTATTCGATTTATCAAGGTCGGTAAAACTCACGATACCATATAAAGAAACTTACATTACTTCTCGGCCAATAAAAAAAATAACAAAAACTTACATTCCTTCTCAGCCAATAAAAAAAATTAAAATCTCCACAGTGTGTGTATAAAAACGAGACGATTGTACCAAGGGATCACACTCGCTCTCTGAAAACTACAGAGTGAAGACACCATGACAGCCAGCAAAGACACCATGAGAGCCAGTGAAGGTACCATGAGAACCAGTGAAGACACTGTGAGAGCCAGTGAAGACACTGTGAGAGCCAGTGAAGACACTGTGAGAGCCAGTGAAGACACTTTGAGAGCCAGTGAAGACACTGAGAGCCAGTGAAGACACTGTGCGAGCCAGTTGCGACAAACAAGACTTGTTTGACGAGAAGGAACCGTCGCCGGTGAGTTTACCTGCTTATCGTGGTTGGCTAGATGAACTTGTATACATGAAGGATATGAAATTGAATTTTGAAGAAAGGATTTTGGTGGTAAATTTCCAATTCAGCGAGCATCAGCGGCGGGGAATTTGTAAATTTTAAAATTCCTAATAGAAGAAGGTGCCCATACTTGTGTATTTGGTGAAACAATAGACACGGTAGTGAAAGGGATCCACAAAGACTGGAAATTGTTGATGAAAGCGGCTAATGTAGGTCGTGAAAACATTGTGTGTTACTTAATTGGAAAAATTTTGGGTGAACTAGTTTTCTAAGAAAAAGATTTGTTACAGCATGGTTTTTTAAATGAAAAATTTTCAAATGTTAACAAAAAATGTGAATTAACATGTAAAAAATTATATATATAATAAAATAAAAAAATAAAATAAAACATAAAATAATAAAAAATTATGTTTCATATTTTTTAAATAAACAATATATACAGGTTAATTATAATACAAAATCAGAACCATATTTCTGATACTTTCTTAGATTTGTTTTTCTAAGATTATAATGAGTCTTTCGGGCTGTTTCTTGCTGTAATTCATGGCGAGAAATATCAGTCATCTTGGTTGTCTTAGGATTCTTTCTTCGATGTTGGGAGACCTCTGTTGTTGGTATTTTTCTCGAATGCTTACTCGATGCTTGTTTTTGCTTGGCATGGCTGGTCTTGGGTGCTGATTTGCGCTTTGTGCCTCTCTGTTGATGGATGTTAGAAGTTGTTTGAGGTCTCGGCTGGTGGGACACGACTGTAGTTCTATGCCTTAGCGATCTTCAAGCAGTACTGTTGGCAAAAAAAAATATTATTCTCAAATATAATAATTGCAATTACATTAGAAAAATAATTATAATAAATGTCAATGATAATTACATAGATTCGTGCCAAGAAGTTGTTGGTACAGGAAAATAAGTGGTTCATGGTACCGGGGCTGAAGAAGTTGATGGCCCAGGGCTGAAGAGGTTAATGACTCATTATCTGTAGCCGAAAGCATCTCGTCCATTTCCTCCACATCCTCCATACCTGTTTCATCCTCCATTTGGCAGAAACTCGAGAGATTCACCAGGGATCTGTGGGTGAAAAATCCAAAAGACCAGTGATTGTTCCTTATTGCGCATTTAAATTGTTCAAGAACCACTGTATTATGTATCCAATGATAAAAAGTCGAGTCAAAAAACCACCAATTACGTATCCAACCATGGCCGGAAAAAAGCCAAAATAAAATACAAAGTTTTCCCCTGCATATCCAGCACACCTTGAAAAAGTTGGTTTTTAACAAAAGTTTCCCTTTGCGTATCCAGGTGACAAAATGTGCAGGACCGAAAAGGACAACATTGCATATCCAAGCAGGCAGGAGTGAAATTGGTACCGCACCCCACTTGTTTCGAATTGCGTATTCAGCCAAGTCGGAGGAGGAATTTCGACCTACACCCAATTATTTCCTATAGTGTATCCAAACCGAAAATGGAATATAGGGTAAAAGACCCCATTTGTTTCCCGTGGCATATCCAGGTGCCAAAAGTAACTACTGTTAAAAGTTTCCTATTGTGTATCCAAAAAATTAAATTTTTTTCTCCTTTTTCTCGTCCCTTTTTAAATGCACGCAATTCCGATGCATTATTTATTTATTTTAAAGAGAATATTTAATAATGATTAACATATTTTAAAATAATTTTAAACATTTATTATATAAAGATTCACATGTATGCAATCATGAAAAAAGGTACAGTAAAACTAAGTACAGTTAAAATTCAATTTTTTTAATAAATTTAAACATATAGATATTAATGTTTTATATATATGCCATCACCTTTTTTTTTATAAATGACCTCACTCCTCGAAACTGGCAGGTCAGAAGTCCACGAAAGCTACAGCATATACAATTGCATTTTCCGCTGGCTGAACCGGTCATGACAGACACGACCATGCTATGCCTTTTCGGGATCGCAAATGAATGTATTTTTTTTTTTAAATCAATTTACCTCAATCATTGAAACTGGCAGGTCCAAGTTTTGCGGATGCAACAGATGCAAGTACACCTGTCGTCGCCAGGTGGACCCATCACGACCCACTCGACTATTTTAGGTTTTTTTTCCAGATCGCGAATGAATGTTTACACAAACAAAACTTCATTCAAATTTTTTTTTTTTTTTACTGAAACAAACAGCAACTCGTTCAAACTTCTTTTTAACTGAAACAAACAGCACATCAACCAAACATTGTTTTTTTTTTAAACTGAATCAAACAGCCACTCAATTAAAAATGAATTTTAAAAGGTATCAAACAGCAACTCAATTAGGCATTAATTTAAACTTGAATCAAACAGTAATTCAGTTAAATATTTTTTTAAACTCGAATGAAACAGAAACTCAAAAATTAATTTAAACTGAACAAACAGCAAGTCAATCACACTTTGAACTGGAGCAAACAGCAAGTCAATCACACTTTCCTTTTAAACTGCAACTGCAACAGCAACTCAATCTCGCTCGTGTCTGAAATTAAAAACAACTATAACAAACAGATACCTGTCGAAATTGGGATAACCTTCGCCACCATCTCCTCTGTACTGATTGCGATGCTACATGTCGATGGTGTGAATCAGCAAAGCATGCAGTCGTTCTCCATACCGATGATTCTTTTTCCATATGTACTCGACCAGGTAGCCGACCCAAAACTTTTTCCTTTGGCCAAAGCAGGGAATGCTGTATTGCATAGAACACCAACTTCGCTCGATTTTTTAAGTGTGCACCCTTAACGTCTCGCCCCTCTTCATCTTTAGCATGTTTCGAGTGTTTACCATTCCGCTCTTTTCGCTGCACACGAATTCCTGCCTGTGATTCACCTGCATGTGACGGTAGCATTGGATGTCCAAGTTGCTATAACCGTGTCCATAGTCTGAAATTATCGTCGTGCCCGGAGCGATCCGCAGAAAGCCCGCTGGCTGTGAACTTTATGTCCTTTGCGGTTCTTGTGTTTGCCCAATTTCGACTCGTCGATCTCGACCACTTTGCCTGGCCCACCGATGCGTTTCCTGTACATCAACACCCATTCTATGCACACTTGGCGGCAGAAACTCGACCAGGCGACGACTGTCTTTCCTGAGCAGAAAAGTTCTTTCACTATAGTCTGCTGTAGAATGTATTTGATAAGGCACCAATGTAACCACAACTCGACTATTTTGCCCGGAGACATATTTGAATCTCCCACGAAACTTCCCTGTCTCACCGATTCTTTAAAGTTGCATTTAGTACCGTCCTCCATTCTCCGTCGGCACCACTAAAACAAGCCATTGTTTTCCACCAATTTTGCTTCGCCTTCCCCACATTTTTCACACCGTGTTGTCGATTTCAGAATGTCGTGCTCGATGAGAAACATGTTTATGTCCGGCGAGGAATGAATAACTTGCTTGGCGTTCAACATTGTAATTTTACATCTTGCGATTCGCGAGAGGAAATTTGCGAACAAACTTGCTTGGAAATGCAATATGGAACAATAGTGGCCAAATTTGGATATGCGAAACGGAACTTGTTCGGATATGAGAAACCACACTAGACTGCAAAGTAAACAATTGGGATGGTTACTTTATAGTACACACTGAATGTTTGTATGGTTTTCCCATTACAATATGCAATATGGAACAATTACTATAAAATTTAATAAGCCTATTTATGTGGGTATGTCAATTTTATATATATTGAAAGAATTGGTGTATGACTTTTATTATAACATAATAAAACCAAAATATGGTGAAAACAATGTATTGTGTTATCAAGATACTGATAGACTGAAGATATGGTGAAGAAAATTGAATTGTGTTATCAAGATACAAATAGCTATATATAAAAAATATAAACAGAAGATTTTTACAAAGACATGAAGTCAATGCTAGAAAATTTTGACACAAGTGATTATCCAAATTATAACATCTATAATATGCCTCAAATAAATTATAAAGTTTTAGGAAAAATGAAAGATGAATGTGATGGTAAAAAAAGAACGAATTTATTGGTTTAAGGGCACAAATGTATGCATATACAGTTAATTATAAAGAAAAAAATAATCTAAACATGTAAAGAAGTGTGTTGTTAACAAGAGAATTGCATTTGAGGACTACAAGAACTGTTTCTTTAAAGAGAAAATACAATATAGAACTATGAATCTAATAAGAATAAAAAGCATGAAATATATACAATCAAAGTTAACGAAATAACATTAAGTCCTCATGATGACAAGAAAATTGTACTAGATAATAAAATCGATACAGTGCCATATGAATGTCAAAACATATCGTTTTAACTAATTTTTCTAATAAAATAGTATAATGTTTTTAACTTCTTTAATCTTCGAAACGATGTCAATATCATAACCATCAAAATCAATTAGTTTACCACTTTTGTCTCTAATTTCTAAAACAATGTGATTAAAGCATTCATTATTGATTCTATTAAAATTGAATAGTTTTTGGTGTAAAACTAGCAGTTATATCAGTTTTTAAATGATTAGATTCATCATATATTTTTTTTTTAACATTCCATGAACATTTATTTTTTAAATGAATTAGGATTAGGTAGCTTAGCACCAACATATTTGTCTTTTTCAGTAAGCATATTTCCCTCAAAACCAAGCATATCAGATAATCGATTATCAAGTTTAATATCGAACTTAGATTTAATGGATATTATATATTTTTATTATCTGCAGTCCATTCAATGTTATTTGTTGAAAATAGATCAATAAAATTTATAGTTTATTTTAACAATTCGATATTGTAGTGACCTCTAGAAATAGTTGTAACTTGATTCTTATCAATAATCGGACAGGTTTTTTCAATTGTGGTTATAGTATTATTGTATATATTTGGAGTCAAAAATTTTGTATGAAAACTAATGCAATCGATTTTTCACTATGGACGATATCACAATGAAGCTTCTTCTTCAGTACAGAAGTATTATTTGTTAACTAAAATACTTTATTATCCATTTATTACAAAAAATATTGTAATTAAATGAAAAAAAAAAAAACAGCAGCCAAAGCAGCTTATGATGAGCAAAGTTAACTGGGGTGTCGGTTTTTTTATTTCTGAGGAAAACTCTAAGCAAAAAGAATGGCGAATTATTGACTGGTAATATTATAGGGATAATTATAGGCCCCAGCAGTCATGGGAAAACAAACGAATTTTATTTATAATGTAGGATGGATAAATTTTAATAAATTGTATGTTTGTGAAAAAGTTTAAATCGATTAAAATATATTGAGTTACAAAATGATTTTAATTTGCTATCCAAAAAGCTTAAATTTAAAGACAAACATGGCATACTTTTTTTATAATACTGAGGAAATAGTCCCCTTAGCCAATGTGAAGACAAGAAGACACTAATTTATAACAAATTTATAATGATTTTGTTGTTGGGAACATGAATTAGGAAAAATTTTTAAGAGATCTGTGCAAAATGTTGGGACAAAGATTATGGCTTTATTGCAATCAATATGACTAAAAAAATGGAGAATGGGAATTGCCGAAATCAAATAAAATATCTGAACTCTCTCTTGTGAATTGTGTACAAGAATATACATTTTTTATTCTCATTAAATGGAGAACACTTGGTGCTTGAAGTGTAAGGTCACTAAAAATAATATAAAAACTGGAAATACTAAAATTGGGCGATAAGTACAGAGATGTATATGCTCAATATGAAATTTAAAAAATCAGTATTTGTAAAAAAACATTTTGACCACTGCGAGAGAGGGAATAATTAATGAATTACATAAACCTACATGAAAAATTTCCTCAGAATAAAGTAATTTAGTATAGTATTGATGATTTATGGCAAATCGATCTTGTTGAGATGGATACTGGTAATTTTAAAGGTGTGTCACATATAAGTAATGGATACAAGTATATTATGACAATTATTGATGTTTTTCATAATATGCATTTGCTATACCAATTAAAGACAAAACAGCCAAGAATGTACAAATTACTTTAGAATCTATATTAGTTAAAAGAAAACTGCATAATATCAAAAGCCCCAATGGCTTAGAATTTTATAGTAAAATAATTAAAGAAATTATACCATAATATAACATCAATCACTATTCTGCATTCAGAGAACTAAAGGCCAGTTGTGTAAAAAGGTTTAATAGTACTATGAAGAATAAATTGTGGAAAAAATTTGCTTTGAATGGCAATTACAAATGGGTTAATATATTAGATAATTTAGTTAACGAATATAACAACACAAAGCACAATATCATTGGCATGAAACCAATTGAAATTAATGCAAAAAATGAAAACAATTTAAGACAAGATGTTGCGAATGTATTTACTAAACCGAAATATTAAGTTGGTGATATTGTCTGCATGAACAAAAATAAACGAACCTTTGAAAAGGGTTACACAGTTCATTGGACAACAGAATTGGTTACTATTGTCGAGGTTATAAATTTTGATGTACTCACAGACTGAAAGATGTCACGGGAGAAGAAATAAAAAATTTGAAATTATGAAAAAAGACTATCCTGATGAATATTTGGTTGAAAAAGTCTTGAAAACAAAAGGCCATAAATTTTTTGTAAAATTGATGTTTTGATAATCCACATAACTCTTGGATTAATAAAACAGATGTTTTGTAAATTTTAATATTAAAATAAAAATTAGTTTCTTACTCAATTCGACCAAGAGTATTAATATCATTAATCAATTGTTGCTGAGTACAATTATTCCAAATAGTATTAAAATAGTTACGATAACACTCAATGGGAAAATTCATTGATTCTTATAAATTTGTAGAATTTTGAATATAATCAAATCTCACTATTTGTATGCAATTTGGACATATATCTATAATTCTATACAAACTTGTTATAAATTTTTTCTTTGAGTTCTAATGTTATAATAATAAAATGGACAATGATCATCAAATAATCTTAAAAGAATTAAAGTTGGCCTTAAATCTTGATTTCATGTTTGTGGTACAACATGTAGTCATTTCTCTGATTTCTTCATTTCGGTGTGTTAATAGCTCTACAGCCATTTGAACTGTATCATCTAAATGATGACGTTTATTTTCTATCATTTTATTTATATATTTTAAATGCTTTATTTGACCTTTGTATAATTGCCTTATATCTTTTTTAACCACATATTCACCATGTTTTCTAATGGGTGGAAAAACTTTGTGAGTAACCCATTTGTTAAACTGCTTAGCTTCTTCTTTTTTAGATGATAAAATCAAATAAGAAAGCCCTGATTCATTGAATAAACTGTGTTTTTCTCATTGCATGATAGGGCGCTACTGCATGGCACCCTCTTTATATTTTTTAACGATGCCCTATCTTCAACATCGATGTTATTTCGTACAACCTCGTGAATATTACTGTATTCTAATATTTCAGTAATATCACTGGCTTCACACCATGGATTATTCTTATCAATAAACACAGAAACTTGTTTACCATTGTAAGTAAGTTTGTAGTCTTTATGTCTAGAATTGACTCCATTTTTATATGCAAGATTATGTGTAAGTGAAATTGGCGAGTAGAAATGTCTTTTTATTAATATTCTTTTTTATAAAGAAAAAAATTTAAAAAATTATTAAATAATATTCATAAAAATTAAAATTTCAACTCACAAAACTCTTGGATTAATAAAAGAGGTGTTTTATAAATGAATTTTTTTTAAATGTAATTAATTATTTCAAATGCAACATAAAAACACATTTTTAAAGCTCATTTAATGTTTATAACATTCGTCATTTTTTTGTGATCTGTTAAGCAAATTTCACCTATTTAAAAAAATAGCAAAACTCCAGTGGAGAAATCCCCATCTCCTCACCACGCCATATTTGCAGCTTATTTTACGATGAGAAGATAGTGAATTGTTTTGTACTCTGTTCTTATTGTATAGCATCTACACAATAGGAGCAGAGCAAGTTTTTGGCTCAAATTTTGAATGGTTTGGTGATAATCTAATATTGCGAATATGGGGCCTGCATATCCACAATATTAAATCATCTGCTCAGATTGGGGATCAAAACCCCCAACCTTCACATTTCAAGCCAAGCATCCTACCACTTGAGCCATGCAACAGAACAAGAAACGAGTTGATTATAACTCTCCAAGAGCTGCAAGCTCCAGTGTGTTCGCAGCAGCGTGAGGAGATAGCAACATAATCATGATAACACTTCCTGTTTCGGCGACATTTTGCAGTCATCGGCGACAAGGAAAACTTGCATTGAGGCAGAGTGCGCTATAAGATAACTTTATTCCTGTTGCTAGTAGATGGCATGATGGTTGCTGCAGTAGATAAAATAATAGTTAATCTTTATGTTTCACGAATACTCCTATTGTAGTCATCCAACCATCACCATATTAAGATATTTTTATTTTAAATGTTAAAATACCACATATGAGAACATCAAAAGGCTTACTTACTGTAATCTATTTTTGAGATCCCTTAATAACAGTCACAGTATCATTGGGTAAATTGGGGTCAAAGGTATTTATTTTATAAACATTACAATCTATCAGAAAAGTAAAGAATATTTTATTATTATCTAAGTGAAAATTATTATTACTTTTATTCCACTTTGCAGGCAAATAAAATATATGAGACTTTTCTTCCGTACATTTTCAACTTTCATATTAACAAGTGTATTGCAGTAATTCAAAACTGATTGGATTAAATTTTGTAATTTTGCAGCAATTTCTTTGTCAAAATATATTTTATTGGCTGCATCGTTCCCATCTAAGAGGTCACCCACATTATTGATTCTACGATTTTGAAGAGAAACATACTCTGTTGTATAAACAAACACTTTACTAAGTTGATCTCTTAAAGCAAAAACAATAGTATTGTATTTTGATTCTAAATATGATTTTAAATCAGAAACAGCAGTATTATATTTTGAATCTACATCGCTTTTTAATGCATAGTCAGAAACAATAGTTTTATATTTTGAATCGACATCCTTTTGTAAAGCCTATTTCGAATTTTTATTTAATTTTGTACAAACAGCAAAAGTATAACTGAATTACAAATTTATATCTTTATATAATTTATATCAATTCTATGCCCTAAAAAAGAAATATAAGATTTTGTATAATCAGAATAAGTGCTTAGTTTACTTTGCAAAGCAGAAACACCGGAATTGCATTGTGAATATAAATATGACTTTAATGCATAAGCACTAGTGTATAACATTTTATTTAAAGATCTGATTAATGGTTTACCAAATATATCCATCATTTAATAATATAGAAATTATATCATTAACTGAAATCCTCTCGAAAAAATAAGGTATAAAACAATTAAACATAGATGCCCACATATAACTGAATTAAAATTATGAATTCGATCGTCATTGTAACCAATATTTCTGGTGTGAAATAGTTATTTAAATTAGTAGGAATATTATCTCCAAATGCATCAAAATAGTAAACATAATTATTTTGTTTAAAATAACAAACCCAATGATTTCCAGGATTTTATGAAATGTTAAAATTTACCACAGCACATTCATTTTTGTGCATACTTTTCGGTAATTTGTCAACAATGTAAATATTTCTGAAATGATTATTTTGTTTTATGTATTTTTCGATATCAATATTAGATAGAGGGTATATATATTCAAGTGTTTTTGGCCTTCCTCTTTTCCAGCCTTGTTATCCATTTCTAAATTATGTATTTTTTGTTCTTCTAATTCTTTTTCATTTTTCTAGTTTGTTCAGCAGAATTGTAAATTGCAGTAGCTCCACAGGCTAAACCATCAAGTGCACCTAAATCAGCATGTATAATTGGTATAATTCGTCCAAGATGTAAACCACTTCCAGATTTTTCTTTGGCAAACTTTTTGACAGTCGCGAATGATAAAGTTAATTTGAAACTTACCTTCTTTCAATTTTTTTTTTCTTTCAATTTGATCTTTTGTTAACAATTGACGTAACCCGATTATTTAAATTCCTCAAAGGGAATATCGAAAGTTATATTTATCTTCATATATAAGGTTTATATATATATATATATATATATCTAATAAAAGATTTTAATTCCCCAACCTAATCTTCTTTTTCAAACATAGTTGAGGCAACAGCAGCAATAATTTTCTCCAATTGTAGTATTTTTATTTAACATGATAACATGATTTATTTTGCTTCTTTTTGTAAAATTTTATCAGCATTATGTCTTAGATTCTAATACTTTATGATCTCTGTAAGCAATATCGTGATATTTGCATGCTTCGTCTAATTCACTTATTCCTCTATCTCCTCTTTACAATCTTTCATCTAATCGTGTAAATGGCCCACAATAATTATAACCAGGCAAATGCATTTCGGGCAAATTTAAATTGTTTGGTGCCCAGTTTATCACGCCTTTTCCGTGGTGTTCAGAGCTCCAAAATGAATGCGGAATTGCACTTAAAACTCTTATTAGATAAGGAATTCCTTTAGGATTATTTATAACAAAATCAGAAAACTTGTTGTTCAGCATATTCATTATGCTTAATTTTTCATTGTAATAATTGATATTTCCAACATTTTCTTCACCATGAATAATTAACAATCTCACAGCTGACGAATAAAATATTCTCTGTTGTTGGCCAATTCAACAGCTCTCATACGAGTCACATTTCACCTTACATGAGAAAAAACCTGTAATATCACAAATATTCAAAAATATCTGGCCAGGATTGCACCACCGAATTCATAAATACATAAATCTCGGGATCTCAAGGGCCCCCCCCCCTCGGGATCTCAAGGCCCCCCCCCCTCGGGATCTCAAGGCCCCCCCCCCCCCCGCGGGATCTCAAGGCCCCCCCCCCCCCAAAATAATTTCTGGCGCTGCTCTATACTCACCCCAAACACCCTCATCGGCTCTCAAGAGCTTGTTGTTAAGAGCCGCCAAAATATCTCCACTCCACTCATAAAATGAAGGTAGTGCCAGTATATTTTTTATAGGGGAAGAAGTATCTAATAAAAACAGTAAACATGTGTGTTACAGTGGAACATAATGCTCAACTAATTTGTTTGAAATTAAACTCTTTCAAGTGGAATATCACCTTGTCGACATGTCATGGCACTCCAAATAATAAATTCAAGCATTATTGAAAATGCTGCAAACCCTTCTTGTTACCGCAATGTCAGAATATTTTTCCAAAAACCCGAAATCTATCTGAAAAGTTTGTGAATTATGTCACTAATCGAAAAATTACCGAGTTAAAAAATCGATAATGACGACAAATATTTCGGAGCAATCGATTTCAAATAAAAGATTAACTGCAATTAAATAACCGATAACATTCTAATTGAATCGTAATCGAGTATCCCTACTACTGAATGCTGTTGACGAAAGTTCATCGAGAAACGAATAACATTTGGATCAATTTTGCTAGATGAGTCGACTCACGTACATCTCGAGACATCTTGAGAACTCAGCATTGTATTGAATCAACAACACACACTCCTCTTTGCGTTAATGTTTCAACGGCTCATAGAGAATCGTTGATCGTTACTGAAAAGCTGTGTTGCAGTGACATGTGATAGGAGAGAGACAAAAAAAAAAAAAAAAAAACCACGAGTATTGTAGGAAATTAAAATGTAATAATACAAGATTTGACGAGATTCAAAATGCTTATTTTGTCATGAATACACTCGTTTTAAAATAATGTCTGTCGTATTGATGAATATTTTTTTATATATTTTTTTTAATGGTTTACAGAAATCTAAAATAAAAATACAGGTATATATTATGAGGATGTACTTAGAAAATGGTGCTTTCATTCAAAGTTTTGTATGTAACAATGGATAATGCATTATAAAATACTCTAGAATAAACTCTTACATAACAAAACATCAGTAACACAAACATACATAAACAAAAAGTATTTTCATAACAATGCTTGCACTATAAAAATGAATGTGTAAACTGTATAGGCCGTTGACGGTAACGTGAGCACTTATGAAGCCCTACTTACTTTTTCCTTTCAACCAGTAAATGCCAATGTAAGGGTACGTAAGCAGCCCTACATACATACATACACTCCCAATTAGGCTACCCCCGGTGGCGAGCTCTCTCACCACTCCTTCACCCAACCAACTCCATTTCCACTCCCTTCCTGAACTTACCAACCCCTCTCACAGATACCAATTCCACCCTCAACACATTCCACTTCCTCACACACAGACCTTACAAGCATAGACTGCCTACCCCGCTCTGTTCTCCTCCACACCCTCAGAAGCTTCTCACTGTTGTTTCCTCTTCCTCTAAACACCCCCTTTCTTAGCTTGCAGTGTAGCACTCCCCACCTTCCCTCTTCATTCGCCATCCTGTACATCCTGACTAACCGTTCAACTTTCCTCCTGTCCTTCATTGAGCTCCACCCCATTTCTTTCATCACTGATGGCCTATAGTTCCCTTCTTCCTCATTATCCTGTTCCTGCCTTCTCCACCTACCCTTCACCCATCTTGCTGCCTTTCTCTGCACCTTTTCCAGTTCTCGCACCTCCACCTCCACATGCAGGTCCCATACTGCAGCAGCATATTCTAACATTGGCCGTACCATTGTGCCATACGCCTTCTCTTTCACCTCACAGCTGACTCCATCCAGCACCCTTCCCAGCATACCCAGAAACCTTCTTCCCTTTGCTACCACCCTCTCTACCTGTTTTTTCCACCTTAGATCTCCCTCCAGTACAATCCCTAGATACCTATATTCTGCTGCTTCTTCTATCTCTTGTCCGTCCAAGCTGTACATGCCCCTGCTTATCATCTTCTTCCCTGTGAACATCACTACATTAGTTTTTCTTACATTTATCTTCATTTTATTTTTCCTTGTCCACAACAATATTTAAAGTGTCTGCCTGCAAATTTCCGCCCCCTTTCCCTCCACAACATATACAACACAATCATCTGCAAACAATCTGATTTTTCCCCTAATCCCCAAACCCATGTCATTTACCATTATGGTAAATAACAAAGGACCCAGCACGCTTCCCTGTGGTATCCCTGACGTAACCTCCTCTTCCTCCGATATTGACTCCCCCACTCCCACCCTCTGCCTTCGCCCCCTGAGAAATTCCCCTATCCATTCCACTATCCTCCTGTCTGGTATCAGAGCTTCCACTTTCCTCATCAATGTCCCACGGGGCACCTTATCAAATGCCTTATCAAAATCTATGAGGCAGGCATCCACCTGCTTCCCCTCATCAACTACCTGGACCAGATCCTCTAATAACCCAGCGAGCTGAGTCTCACACGAGTATCCCCACCTGAAACCATGCTGGGACTCCTCCAACCAATTCCTATTGTTCATAACCCTCACCACATACTGCACCACCAGCCTCTTCATTACATTTCCTGTACTTGATGTGAGACTCACTGGTCTGTAGCTGCCAGGCCTCCCCCTATCCTTTCCCTGCTTGTGTATAGGTACCACCACAGCATCCTTCCAATCTTGTGGTAACTTACCCTCTCCTAAAGATTTTTTAAACAGCACTTCTAAATATTTCACCAACTCCCTGCCACCAAACTTTAGTGCTGGGTTTCCTTTCCCATCTGGACCCCTTGCCTTACTGCTCTCCAAACTCCTAATTGCCTTTTCTATCTCACCCTCCCTCATCTTAAACTCACTATAACACCCCCCCCCCCCCAAGCGAACCCTGTTTGCCCCAATATTCACACCCTCCTTTGCCTCAAACACTGACAAGTACTGTCCTTGCAGCATCTCCGATTTTTCTTGGTCATTTGTTGCATGCGTATCATCCCTTCCTGTTAGCAGAGGGATTCCTTCCTCTCCTCCCCTTAACCGCCTAACATACCTAAACAATTTCCCCCATTCCTTGCCTTTTCCTTCTTCCACCATGTTCCCCAGAAATTCATTCTTTGCCTGTTTGATTTACCTTTCAAGCTCCCTACCCATTTGATTCATCATTACTTTAGATCTTATGATCCCTTCATTTCTCCACTTGGCATGTAATTTTCTGCACGTCTTCATTTTCAAACTCTCCTGTTTATAATATGGTGGATCTCCCCCAGTCCGTAACCTTTTTATTGGCACAAATTTCTCCATCGTAAACTACATTAATCCTCTAAACTCCCTCCTCTACCCCTCTACACCCTCCTCCATAGACCATTTTTTAAACCTGACTCTCAGGAATATTTCTGCCCCCTTCTTGTCTCCTCTCCCATACTGCCACACCAACCTTTCTGCCATTTGCACTTCTCTCATCCTGCCAATCCCAATTTCTACAACCGGAATATGATGGTCGCTTATACCATCCAATACTATTGCACCAACTACAGCATTCCTAGGTCTGACCAACACCACATCCAGCACTGACCCAACACCCTCCTCATTCCATCTCGTAGGTGTACTACTATCTGGACTAATCCTCTGTTGACTAACTGTGCTGCCATTCTCTGCATTATGCTACCCATTCCTTCTGCACCCTGTACCCATTTCACCCCTGGCATATTAAAATCCCTTGCTACAACAACCCACTGCCTGTCCTTTAGTCTATCGACCCTCTCCTTGATCATCTCAATTGCCTGCCATCCCTGTCCTGGTGGTCTATACGCTGCCAGCAAAGTAATACTCCTATTAATACTACCACTCAATTTAATTTCCATTACCTCGACATACTCACTAACCCATTCTACCGCCCCTTTTAGCCCTTTCCTTACACACATCATTATTCCTCCTCCTCTCCCCTCCCTGTCTCTTCTGAAGATGGTGAACTTATTCTGCCTACATTCAATGTCCAGTGTTTTCTAAGTCAGCCAAGTCTTCACAGCTACCACTATATCTGCCCCATATCCTTCAACCTTTCCCCAGAAGCCCTCCAGCTTGTTGTACACACTCCTACAGTTCACCACCATTATCTTTATACTAGTACTCTGCTTTATCATCTTACATTGCTTACCTCCTATATCCACCCCTGTGGCCTCATCAATGCTACCCTCTCCATTTCTCTCCCCTTCCGTTTCCTTGCTTCTAACTGATTGCTATTTCAACAACTGCTGCTCTGCCCTGACTCTCTCCATGCAGCCAGCTACTTCTCCACCTAGCAGATCACCTAGAATCCTCTTTCCCTTTTCTGTCAGGTGAACCTGGTCCCTCCCTACACTTTCCCACCCTAACCATTTCCTACTATCCAAAAATGTAGCCTCCAAATCCCTACACACCCTCTCATATACTTCACTTGCAGCCACTACCTTCCTATAGGATACTCCTTTCCTAACCAGCATGCCACTGACTACTGCCCTAGCTCCAGGGAACTTCTCCTGCACTTTCCTCAGCAATCCCCTGAGGTCCCACTCTACCTCCTGCCCCACCTCCCTATGAGCCAGGTAATTTCCCCCTACATGAATGAGAACAACAGTTGCCACCCTGCTACCTCTCATACCACTAACCCTTTCCTCCAAATTCCTGATATTTGCCCCCCCCCCCCCCCAAAAGCTGCTTTATATGTCATTTCCTTCCTGATATTCCTCAGCTCCACCCCCTTTACAATAGAGCTGCCTAGAAAAACTACCTCTGGCTTCCTTCCTACAACCTGTTCCTGCTTTGTGGCTCTTCCACCCACCTGCCTACCCTTGTCTCTGGCCTCCTGCAGCACCCTTGTTCCCCTCCCTTTGGCCAGACCTCCTCTCTCCCCTCCGGCCCTGAACTGTCCACTTTCCCCTGCTTGCTGGTCTTTGCTAATCACACACTTGCAAGCCTCAGCATACTGCTTCCTACCTTCTACCATTGCCTGTTCCCTGCTTTCTGTTTCCCGTTCCTCTATTCCTGATTGCTTCCTGCCTACTACTATCACCTTATCCCTTGCTACTATTTCTTGCTCCTCTAACCTTATTTGCTGTCTTATGTCTCATACTGCCTTATCCCTTTCTACTGCCTCCAACTCCTCTATCCTCCTCCTGAATCTTACCACCTCTAGCTCTGCCTCCCTCCTCCTCTGCCTTTCGTCCTGCAGTTCCTTCTGCAGCTTTACTTGCATTCTGCCTAACTCTTTCTCTCTACTCAGCTTTTCCTCCTGTGGACTGGATTTCATTTTCCTTAGCAGCCCTTTTACATCTTCCAACTCCTCCTCTAACTTATCCACTCTCATTTCTACTCTACTCTTACCCATCTCATTCCTGACCTTTTCCTCCATCCTCTCAATCCTATGCATCATTTCCCTCTCTTTCCTGCTCATCAAATCTACCATCTTCCCTTTCCACCTCTCCTCCTTAGCCACTTCCATTGCCACTCGCACACTCTTTACAAAGATTCCCCTCAGTATATCCCAAATCCAGTTTCCACCTCCTGCACTTATTTGTTTTTTCTTCTCTACCCTTAATTTGTTCCCTACCACACCACTAAACCCTTTCCCTCAGCACATTCCTCACACTTCCACTCACGTTCCTGTAGTGATCCCAATTCCTCCTCCCTGATCCCTATACAGCCAACATGGTACCAGCCGCCACACTCGTCGCACTGCACACCACTATCTAACCTTCTCCACACCTTACCACAGCCCCTACACTTACACCTCCCTACCATTTTTTACCCTCTCTTTTTAAAAAAATAATTTAACTAACTTAAAACTAAAACTACTCTCCCTTATAAAAATACACCAAATACCTACGTATTCACACACTTTCTTAACTAGCCTAACTTCCACCATACACCCTTTACCCTCGTACAATAACAAAGGCTTGGCCTTGTGCACACAATCGGACACTACTCTCTCCATATAACTAATTACCACATAAAACACTAATCTTAACTCTAATTATACCGCAAACTACTACTCCACATATATTTAAACCTATTGCTAGAACTAATCACAAGCCAAAACAAACTTAAATACGGAACGACACAACCTGTAGTCCCTTTGTGGCGGCCATGTTGTATTTATATCCTCCCTCCACTTGTAAACCCTGCCATGCGAGTAATAAACACAGTGTACACAGTCACCATACCCAAAACCAAAAGTCTGAGGCCACAATGAAATGTATTTATTGCTTATTATTGGCGATGAAACAGCTTCAAAAAGTGTTCACTTTACAGTGAACGGCCTATACCAATAAATTCTGCAATACGACGATATAAATAATACTATAGGCTGTTCATGGTAAAGTGAGCGGTTTTTAAGGCCCTCCCTACATGCTTTAATCACTAATAAATATATCTTATTGCAGCATCATGCATTACATTTTGAGGGTGGTGAAATGAATACACTGTGTTTATTAGTCACAAAGCAATGTTTATATTAAAACGCGGCAAGAAGATGGAAATAGGATGAAAGAAAAAAATTGTAAGAGGCTAAGGCCCCTTACAATTTTTTTCTTTGCTCACAAGTGCTAGTGCTCACTTTACCGTGAACAGCCTGTACACACGAGAATTAAATTCTATTCCCGACTCAATGTCTGACACATCACCGCCATCTAGTTTGAGCCAACGAACCATTCCGAATGACTCGAAAAACGTTTCGCTCGTTTCTAAACGTACATAAACAGATTGCGCATGTTTCGCAACTTGCAACTCTGAACCTTGACGAAAGTATCGAGTCACCGGCAGAATAATCACTCTTTCATGTTGATGAGTCGACTCAGCGTTTCGACCACTCACTCTCTTTAATGTTTGTTAGTTAATCGATTCAGAGTTTCGAATCACTCACTCTTTTTAATGTTTAGGTGAATGTGGAAGGAACTAGGAACGAAACGAAAGGGAAGTCTGTTGGCTAAAGTATTGTAGCAAGTGCTGCAGTGTTCAACCGTCATGATTAATACTGGGTAGGTGTAATTGTATTAATTTTTTGAGGTTTTTTTTTTATTTATTGAATGTGTCAAAGAGCCTAGCCTAGGTTCGCATATATGAACTGTACAATGCAAAGTTATATTGTCGGCGGGTTGGATGTGGAGGTGCAAGGACATACATAAATCATATAGGTTATATATAATTACATATAATATACAAGATTATGTATGGTAATAATAAAGAATCGCGGCTTTTCCGAAATAAGTAGGTTATTGGAAAAGGATATAAATCGACACCATGAATCTCGCAACGCGGATTTACTTGTGTCATCACGATATTCGCAGGACGTACTACCAAACGCGATAGTGGGGAGGGCCATGAAGATCTTGGAAATTATGGGATAAAAAAAAAGTGTATAATTTATGAAAATAAATTTGGTTTGCTACGCCCAATACTGGAAGACCTAACCTCGTGTAACTTAACTGTTGGTGAATCACAACATGTGTGTGTGTGTAGATACGCCACACCCTATTTTTCTTTTTACAATAACTTCCATAGTTAGCAGATGCGTGAGTGCTTCAGGCTTGATACCTACAAAAAACTGCTGACATGCCTTGAAACAACTGATGTGAAGTTAGCTTCGAATCCCAGCTTCTAAACTTTATTGCCAACCCCTGCTGAAGAAAGTTACTATGATTCACACCACATCCCGGAGGATGACTGTCCTTGCTCAGTGGAAGAACCGCACATTCGCAAGACCCTTGCGCTGAGAATGCTCACAGTGGTGCTCGGAAGTAGTATGTTCAGAAGCTTATAAAATGAAAACTAAACACAATAGAGGTTCATAACGCATACCACACGTAGCTCACAAGCATCTGTAGTATAAATATATGCAAGAGAAAGTCTGGGTTCTGAGACTCCATTTTTATGCTACGAGCCTTTGAATTTGGACTCCTCCCCCTTCCTCCCCACAACAAAAGTACAAAGTTCATTAGCGAATATTTAAAATTGAGCCACTTTGGATAATACAGACAATAAGCATGCTGCGAACACGTATTAAAAATAATTGTTTAATTTGTACCTATACCTGCAAGCCAATAAACATTCATGGGAACTGTACTCCAGGTATTGTCTAAAATCTGATAACTTGTGACTCGGAACAGGTTGGCAAATCTGAGAGACAGATTTGCTGTCTAAAATGAAAAATTACTCGTGAAACAGAAGAATTCACACAGTATTGTAATAACAGCTACCCAGTGTATTACAGGATGCAACAGATTCATTCTGAATAAGCATCATTTTTTGTCTAAGAACCGATAAACTTGTGACTCAGAACGAGTTGGCACTTCTGGGAGGCAAGTTTAAGGCCTCTTAATACAAAAATATTCTGTTGTAGCAGTAATCATACAGTTTTTTGATAACAGCTAGTTACTGTATTACGAAATGTATCAGATTCATGGGGACTGTTCCAAGTATTATCAAAGAGATGCTATACTTGTGCCTCAGAACAAAATGGCGCTTTTGGGAGGCAAGTTTATGGCCTTCTATAATAAAAAATTACGCAAGAAACAAATGGATTCACACAGTATTATAATAACAGCTACCTACCCAGTGTATAACAGGGTTTACCATATTCATTCTGTTCCGAATATGCATAATTTTTTGTCTAAGAGCCGATAAACTTGTGACTCAGAATGAGTTGGTGCTTCCGAAAGGCAAGTATAAGGCCGTCTACAATGAAAAATTACACATGAAACAGAAGAATTCACACAGTTTTGTAATCACAGCTGCCCATTTTATTACAGGGTTCAGCTTCATTCCAATTGAGTATCATTTTTTTTCCAAAGAGCCAATAAACTTGTGACTCAGAATGAGTTGGCATTTCTGGGAGGAAAGTTTAAGACCGTTTTAAATAAAAAATTACACATTAAAAAGATGAATTCACACGGTATTGTAATCACAGCTGTCCATTTTAGTACAGGATGTATCAACTTCATTCAGAATGATTATAATTTTTTTTCTAAGAGCAGATAAACTTGTGACTCAGAATGAGTTGGTGCTTCTTGGAGGCACGTTTAAGGTCTTCTAAAACAAGTTATTCCATTGTAGCAGAACATTTTACAGAGTTTTGTAAAAATAGCTACCTACTGTATTAAAAATGTATCAGATTAGTGGAGATGGTGCTTCAGGTATTCTGGCGACTATAACTTCAACAGTTTGGAAATGACAGCCAATTATGCTTATAAGTTGACATAGGTCATACTTGACCCTTCTGTCCTTGTCGTGGGTGACGCCTGTGTTATGATTTTTGGTAGTTGCATTCAAACTGTTCTGGAATTATAGCTAACTATATCAGGAGAGAGATGTTGTAGGGGTCCTATGAACTCGAACATTCTTCAGGCAAGCTGGATGTTGCTGGTATGACTGAGCATGACCAGCAGGGTGACCCCTGGACCCAGCGGTAGTTATGCTGCAGTACGACTTGCAATATGCGGACCAGATTGACAGAGCAGGATGTTCTGCATTGGCTGCCATTTTACTAGTCAGTACATTGGCAGCCATTTTTTGCTAGACAGTGCCACTTCCAAGTGTAAGAATCTAACTCCAACAATACACAGTTGTGACGATTTGTAATAAACAACAGTCCTACATGTTTGGAATAGCCTGGTATTAAAATATAGTTGGTTGATTTTTATACTGAATAGTTGGAAAATGGGCACCAGTGTGTAGTATTTTATATATTGCTTCCTACAACTTGCAACATAAATATAGTTTCCTTAACCATCATGTTGCATTTACAAGACTTAAAATATGTGATGATGCACAAATAGAGTAGGTGTAGGCAAATGCAAATGTGTAGAGTGGTTTGTAGTGTGACAAATCAGAGTGAGCATTTAGTAAGATAAATTGATCTTTGCTGTACCGTGTTTCAGAACAATTATCTGAAATCATAAGGTATTCAAAAGATGGCTGTACTGGAACACATTTGCAGTACACTTAAGCAGGGACAGTGTTGGAATGCAAGAGCAGGAAGTATAGACATTCAATAGGATGGAGGCTTCCAAAAATTTGGATAAGTCTGGCTAACAAAAATACCGCCATCAGCGCACTGTTTCCCAAAATAGCCGTCAATAGCATAATGGCTACCACCAGCTTCCTGGTCATCAAAATGGCCACCAGTGGTAAAACCCCTCATCTCTCATTAGTCATATGAGCAATGTTGGGTCTTCGGTGGAATGCAAGAGCATGAGGTACAGATCCAAGATGGCTGCCTCGTCCCTATTCCTCATCCCCCTGTGCCTGAATTCTCCTTTTCCAATCCGAGAGCCTTGTGTATCCAATCAGGGAACTGGCTGACAAGATGGTCACCGGTGACTGATATGGTCGTCTGGAAAAATTCTGAGAGCCTCGCATAGCCAATCAGGGAACAGGAAATGGTCTGTGGGAGTAAAATGGTATAGAGCAGCAACATTCATACTTTGCCTAGGATGGAAATAGCATGTGGCAGCACCACCCTGCACTAGAATGACAGAACAGGAAGTTAGGGTCCCAAGATGGCCGTCGGGAGTGATTGCACACTTTCTGACTGATTCAGTCACATTCCGCAAACTTCAGCCACATTACGTAAGGGCTCTTTCGGGAGGGGAAAAAGGGAAAGTCTGAGTGAAAAAGGAACATTTTGCACAAATCTGAGGCAGCTAACTATGCTTATAAGAAGGCCAAGATTGGTGCTTCCAGCAGATGACAAACAAGATGAATGCCTTGAGCAGATGACAAAAAAAAATGGCTGCCAGACAAATAGATTTTTTTATGATTACAAGTGTGTCAAGCGAGTGCGTGTATCTGCCTTATTTCAACTCTTATCAGTTCACATGCAATGGTTAGCATGTCAGCCTGACAATCCAAGGGTCAATGGAACAAACCCGCACGGTTCCAGCATTTTTTGAGTTCCCAAACACCAAAAATAAATTACCAGCGCTCCTGGCGGCCAACAAGTGAACACAAGATGGCAACCAGCGCCCCTAGTAACCACCCGATAAACTTCATAACACTCTGGTGGCAAGTGTCTGATTCAACACACACACTGGTGGCAAGTGTCTGATTCAACACACACTCTGGTGGCAAGTGTCTGATTCAACACACACTCTGGTGGCGAGTGTGGAAAACAAGATAGCAGCACACACACACACACACTGGTGGTCAATGTGCGTATAAAAGATGGCTGTCTCCAGCAGACAACAAACAAGATGCATGCCTCCAGTAGACAACAAAATGGCCACTCTCTGATACAGACTAAAAAAAAAATCCAAATTTGAAATCAAAAACAAAATTTGGAATATATAACCAAAGGTCAAAGTCAAAAGGTTATATTTACTACCAAGATGGCCACCATCCAACCAGAATGCAAGAGCAGGTAGTTCTGATGACATCATCCAAGTTGGCCCCCCTCGCCCTCAGCCTCCAGTCGCTTGCACCAGAGTCACTCTTTTCCAACTACTTAAATTATTTCTATTGCTTTCTGTTTTTTTATTGCATTGAAGTGAAAAAATTAGCAGATTTTTAAAATGTTTACTATTCATGTAATTTTAGAGTTTCACTGGACCGAGCATGGATAATGTGATGAGGCCCTTGCCAGTGTTAATTTTACATAGCCTAGGGGGGAAGAACACACAACGTGCATACCAGTAGATTGTAAACAGGGCATTCAAAAGTGCTCATTTTACCTTGAACAGCCTATAGCTGTCATTACATTACTGTTTGAATTTGTCTTTTAAATGTGTAATTTTTCATTTTAGACTGCCTTAAACGTGCCTCCTGGAATCGCCAACTCGCTCTGAGTCACACGTTTATCAGCTGTTAGACAATACCTGGAGCACCGTGACCATGAATCTGATACATTTTTTAATGCAGTAGTTAGCTGTTATTACAGAACTCTGAAATGTTCTTCTACAACGGAATAATTTAGTTTTAGAAGGCCTTAAACTTGCCTCTCCGAAGCGCCAACTCATTCTGAGTGAGAAGTTTATCGGCTCTTAGACAAAAAATGATTCTTATTCGGAATGACTCTGATACACCCTGTAATTCACTGGGTACCATAGCTGTTATTACAATACTGTGTGATGTGAATTCTTCTGTTTCTTGGTAATTTTTGTATTTTAGAAGGCCTTAAACTTGCCTCTAAGAAGCGCCAACGCATTCTGAATCACAAGTTTATCTGCTGTTAGACAATACCTGGAGCACTGTCTCCATGAATCTGATATATTTTTTAGTACAGTAGTAGTTAGCTGTTACTTCATAACTCTGTGAAATGTTCTCCTACAACGGTTGAATTTTGTCTTAGAAGGCCTTAAACTTGCCTCCAAGAAGTGCCAACTCACTGTGGTTCACAAGTTTATCTGCTCTTAGAAAAAAAAAATTATGCTCATTCTTAATGTAGCTGATACACCCTGTAGTAAAATGAGTAGCTGTGATTATAATACCGTGTGAACGCTTCTGTTTATTGTGAAATTTTTTATTTAGACTGCCTTAAATTTGCCTCCCAGAATAGCCATCTTGTTCTTAGTCACAAGTTTATATGCTCTTAGACTAAAAAATATACACATTTGGAATGAATCTGGTAAACCGTGAATAAAAATGGGTAGCTGTCATTACAACACAGTGTGAATTCTTCTGTTTAATGCATAATTTTTCATTTTACACTGCCTTAAACTTGCCTGCCGGAACAACACCTCCTAGAAATGAAAGCCCCTTCACTGTCATTTGAAGGGGTCCTGACGTCACGCTAGGTAGTCCGACCGCCAGACATTCCAGACACCCTCACCCTCGACTACCTGACAGTTTCAAGTGCAGTTCGTTGTGCTTCACGGGCAGTGCGGGTGGTTAGAAAATAGCGTAGTCTACAGTACAAATTTATATTTAAGTTCTTATACTTAAAATATATCACGCCGTTTTGATGTTGTGTGCCAAATTGTTGAGGAAATTATGACAATGGCCCAAAAGTGTCTGTGTTTGGTTTTCCAAAGGATACGAATTTGGAGCAGAAATGGGTAGTAGCTATTCACTGGCAAAATGTACAGCCTACGGTCAACTCCAAGCTAATTACGGTTAAACCGTTTGTAATTTCCTCATAACTATGTGATTTATTTACACCGTAACTATGTGATTTATGTACACCCATGTTGTTTCTTGTTAACGTAATCACTGTCTTAAAAGGAGGCATAAGAATATTTTGAGTATTAAAATCGAAAGAATGTTATCATTGTGTTTTCATGCTCCTCAAATTTTTATAATTGCACATTATATATGTATTGGTTAATTTTAATATTATTTGTGTGTTCAAAATTTTCTAACATAAATCTCAATTTTTAACTAGAGCAGCAAATCAAGTTAGGCTGATGCTGATACATAAAACAGTAAACTAATGTACATACATTTACATAACAAATGCGAAGAAAACTGGTATGTTAAAATGTGACAATAGAAAAAAATATTGACGTATGTCTAGCATACAGTACCAAGGGTCAACTTTTATGTTACTTGTTAAAAGTTTACGATACATAGTGTGTATGTTTCTATGTATTCATTACGTTTATAATTGCTTATGTATGGATGTATGCATGAATGATTGCATTTATGAGTACATGTAGGCCTATGTAGGGCCTACAAGTATACATAATTTTAACTAGTCGCAATAATACAATTTGTTATATTTTACACTTTTTAATTATTTACTTGTTGAAATAGGATTTACATTTGATATTTAAACTTCGTTACATACAAGCAGTATGTCATTAATATAAAATATTGAATATTATACATTTTTCGGTCTTCTTTTTTTTTATTTTCTGACAATTGAGGCCGGGATTTTACAGATCTTCGACACTGTCTTGATTTCTGTTGTACATTTTTAACATGAAAGCTTCAAAAAATATTATGTTGTTACTAAGACTTTGAGAATAGAAAGAAAACACCATGCTGGAAAGCTAATGGATAACATTTTATTTAAAGCAGTCGTAAAATTAAACAAAAATACATTAATTTTGAATAAGATTTAAAAATACATTTATAAAATTGTTACAAATGAAAATCCAATAACATTACAAAATATTGCATTTAAATATCTGTAGGTGCCAGGAAATTATGGGTTGCTTCATGTTAGTGGAGTTGCTCTGTGATAACAGTTGCTTGCTTTGTAGCAGTTTTTTAATACATTCTACGAATTTCCAAGTTTTATTTTGTATTGTGAAATCTCGATTAAGGCAGAATTTTAACACATTCATTTTCACTTGAGGCTTTTTTCAGTCTACGAAACAACTTAAATACATGGAAAGGCATTGATTGCGATGCAGTAATAAAAGTTATGTAAGAAATCTTTCAATTACTTAGCTTTGTTTTGAGTAGAATTATCATACCAGTATCCAAGATATCTGTTAAACTAACAAATTGATACTGTCAGCTCGAGAAAATTGTTGTAAATAAATTCTCTGGAATCTATAACTTTATTTTCTCCCCAATATTGAAGAATGTATCATTTGTCTTTTGACTGCCTGAAAAATCAAGCTGATATTAGCAAAACAAATTTTTCTGCAGATATCTCTAATCACATGACATCTAACTCTTACAGGTGTCGTGGAGGAATTTTTATTTTTTGTATTTTATTCAGCAGTGTTAATATCACTCACATACTATATATTGCTATATAAAACTTATAGATTGTCATGTAATTTTCCCATTGAGCATATGGAATATTCCGTTATGGAATTTTACTGCACGTTTGTAAGGTATTTCCCTTACAACTAAGGTATTCGTAATAAAAGTTATCTTACATTTTTGAGGTAATATTTCCTTACATGCGTGGTAATTTGTTTCCCTTGAATGTAAGTAAATTTTACCCCAATTTGCTACAGTATATACTACAATTTTGTACGTATATTACTTTAAGCAATAGATAAACTACTGAAATGTATAAATAATGATAATACAATTAGTTTTTTTTTAAATTCCTTTTAACAAAATTAAAATTATTGGAAATAGTAACCTTGCAAATAAAAAAGAAGACTTTATCTATCAGATTTCAGTAATATGCCTGCAAGATCTATTGAAAAAATGAAACAGTCATTGTGATGTCAAATAAGCATAAAGAAAATTACATTGTTGAGTACATTATTGGTTAGGTTGAAGAGCAAACAATTTTAGGCTTCAATTCTACAAGTTGTTTGAATATTTTTCGATGTAATTTTGACATAATATATTTATTAAATGAGGAATAAAGTAGTATGCCTACTTAGCAAAAAAAATCTGAAAGTATGGCCTAAATATTATTGCGTTGGTTACAGCAACAAATAAATTTAAGTTTGTTTGCCAGTGGAAATAAGTTATTACCATATAACAGATTTGTCCACGTGTTGTAGCTTTATGCTTAACGATGAAGGGATTGTCTAGGTATTGTTTCTGTTCTGAGTCATGACAGTATTTTCGCACATGGGATGTTACTATAGCCATTTATAATATCCCAAACGGAAAACACGGCGTAACTAACATTAAAAAAAATTCATAATTTTGAAATAACGTGACTATGTGCAGTAAGGATTATGTTTAAGACCAATCACTTAGATAATTTTGTAAGCAACTTATGACTTTTTGACACTATGATTTTGTATGCATTCCGATATCAACAATTGACTAAGCATACTCTTAAAATAGGGATGTTTGAGCTTAATTTTATTGTAACATTAATGAGGAGAGCGGACAACCAAAAAATACTATGAAGGTTTCTAAAAGCACTTATTTTCAAAACATCGCACATATAATTCATAATTTATAACCACGTTTATGGGACATAATTTGTACATCTCAATCAATGCATAATCTGTCACTGGGACGCAGAAATACTCCAAAGAAAGCAGTTGGGGAACAGACCTGGCTGTGCAGGTCAGCTATCTACATGCTGTGACATCATGCGACCGTGAGACGGCTTTCATCTCTAGGGGGTGTTGCCCGGAATTGCCAACTCATTCCGAGTCACAAGTTTAATGCCTCTTAGAAAAAAATGATGCTCAATCAAAATCAAGCTGATACATTCTGTAATAAATAGGATAGTTGTGATTATAATACCTTGTGAATTTATCTGTTTAATGTCCAATTGTTCATTTTAGATGGCCTTAAACTTGCCTCGTGGAATCGGCAAATCGTTCTAAGTCTCAAGTTTATTGGCTCTTAGACAAAAAATGATGCTCATTCAGAATGAAGTTCATCACCCTGTAATACACTGGTTAGCTGTGATTACAAAACTTTGTGTATTCTTCTGTTTCATCTGAAATTTTTAATTTTAAATGGCCTTTAATTTGCTTCCCAGAATCGCCAACTCGTTCTGACGTGTGGTGCATCACCATTTGAAGCTGGGATTCAAAGCTAACTTCACGTTGGTACAATACTACCAGTTTATGAATAATTATTCTACTTATATTTGTGACTGGTTATATAGAACCATGCAATCATCTGCCTCGTTTTTACCCATTAATATCTTACATTAATACACTGATATGTACATACATATCCTTTTCTTAAAAAACATTAAAATTAATTTTTTATTTCATTATAATTATAATTTTTATCAGATATTCATCTATTGGCTTGCAAACAAACATTTCACTCGCCTTAATGATGTACCTTGTTGCCTATGCCAAGGTTTAAAAAAATGAAATATTATACTTGACACGATCATCCCATATACTACATAACCCTACTTTATGTTCCTCATATTCTTATTTTAACAAAATACTTATTCTAAATGAACACCTTAACATATAATTATTGTCTTACTGTAGCATAAAATTATTAAAAAAAAGCACCATTAAAATATTAACAAGTTACTTAACAGGAAATGTAAACAACAAAAAAAAGTTAATTATTTACTTAACCTAAATTGCAGTCTACCTGCCTTCCATTATTTATTTTTTTAGTTTTTTCCCTCTACAACATTCTCACACTGTATCTCTAATTCCATCCCTTCTTTCTCACATCCTTCCTCCCACTGTACCGTACTTCACAATTTTACATTTCTCTACTGTCTCTTAAATTTAGCCCTTTTTTTTCCTATCTTTTTTTCCTCATTACTAGTTTAACTTTGTGCTTCAATCTTTTCCTTTGCCTTACAAACTTATTTCTGAATGATACAACATTTTGCCCTAGAGTAACCCCCCCCCCCCCCCCCCATCCCATTTTCACAATCATCTTTTACTATTTGTACTTACTTACTGTATTCTCATTAAACTCTTGACTGGGGCAACACAACATATGATTCAAATTGCATATTTAATTTATTATAAACATGTTTCGCTCCCTTAAGAGTGGGATGGACCCCATGTTTTTTGAGAAATATTTGTTTGCGCGAATACACGTATCTCGGTAAATAAATGTTCTGAAAATAAGACTTTTTGTCATAAAACATAAGAAACAATTACCTATGCCCCTATTGTTTTACTTTTGTCATATTAAGTGTATTCTTGGAGAAAAAACTTTGTGAAAATTGTCAAATATCACATTTTTAAAGCTTGTGCATGCAGTGTTTTTTGAGCGGCAAGAGAAATATAAATATACGGGCGTAGTTTAATCTGTGGTCTTTCATCGCGTGTAATAAAACCCCACTGTTACAGGTCTAATTTGCACAGTAAAGGGGTACGACAGAAACACTGCACACGTTGCGCGTAAGAGCGATGAGGCACTAGGCGTGCGTATTAGTGTCGTCCGTATCGCTCCCTCGCTTCTTGACCTTGGACATGCGTGTCCATCCCACTCTTAACCTTAGGTCTCTTTATCTGTACTACATTTTTCTTTGACACATTTAAGTCACAACATTTCGGTACACTATTTTCAAAATTATAAATTTGTCTTGTAATTGATTTTCACTTTCAGGAATTAGGTAACGTAAAACGTTACTGCATTCGATATTACATTCTACACTACCCTTGTCGCAATCTGTAATAAGCTCTAAATGTCTACAGTTTGATTGAAACTCATCACTTATATCATCGCCATCAGTAACAAATTCTACATGTTTACACTCTTTATTTACATTGTCACAATCTGCAATAAAATTTACATTTCTATTCTCTGTATTAGGATCTTCGCTTACCTCATAGCAATCAGTTGTAATTTCAACATTATTCTGAAAAATATCATCCAACTTTTTACTATCATTACTTGGGGCATTTTATGTTGTTACCTTTGTATCTCATTCCTGTCCAACCTCATTAACTTTGCCGTATACACTTAGTTCTAATCTAAATTCTACCATATCTTTAATATTATGGTCTATTGCATTTATTATCTTGTCACATTTTTTTGTAAATTCTATTTTCTGTTCATCAAATTTTCCTCCTAGCTGCTGAAAATCAAATTTCGGTTTGTTAATCAAATATGTTTGTTCGGACATAAGCTTTATGGGCAGGTTTATTTGATCATACATTTCAGACTTTCCTATTCTCTGATTTTCACAGTTCGTATTACCCAGTCCTGAAACTGAAGGTTTCTCTTCTAAATCAACCAAATTTATGTCTGTTTCCTGACTTAACACATTATCAAACCCTAAAAAAATCTTCCTCTGTGCTTACTCACTCTTCCCCTTTTTCAAACATGCTGAGTAACTGTAAACATATTACCTGTTTTACTATAATATATAAAAAAAAATTATGAATGCATTTAGAAACTTAACACACCAGAAAACTTGACAAGAAATTGACAATATTCACACTTGCAAATTTTCTAACCACATAACCTATAGTTCCAATATAAATATAATAAACTGTGACAAATTTACTTAGTCTGAAGGTTTCAGGACTAATGACTGTTGATGGGCCAAACATGGCAATAAGCCCCAAGCCTTCTTTCTTCATCATTTTCGAAATGAAAATGTAGCATATACATACACACATATAGTCCATTCCCCATTGAAAGCAACTTTCTTGGAGCCCTGCTAAATATCTACTGCAGGCCCGTTTCGTATCCTTCTGCCAAATGTAAACAAACATTGCCATGTGACTGCCATGTAGCATCTGCCAAAATCCATGTTTACGTGCCATTGTGTATGTACACGTGTTCGTATATTTTTGCTACATCTAAAAATAAACATTGAAATGTGACTTCTACTTTTATACGTGTCAAATGTGTTGTTTACTGTTAACAGCTTTTCAAATAATTCTGTCTTAGGTCTATTTCAAAAACCATTTTGTACGAATATTCACAGTTTAGGCCTATAACATTATTTAGGTCAGCTTTATGATGTTTTAAAAATGCCTGAATTAACAATAGTTTTTGCAGTTACGTTAGTGTAACATATTTGTTTTCCACGACATAGCAAATTACGTGTAATGCACGTTAATAATTTGCCGCGACTGTGTTACACTGTTACAACTGCAGGGTAATGAACTGTAGTATTTAACTTTTTGTTATTGATATGTGTTGGGTTATTTTTTTAAAAGGAAGGCCTCAGTTCGAATAACGAAGGAATAGCCAGTCCAACTAAAAAGCAACATTAAAATCAAGCACGCATCTCATGTCGCTTATTTTTTTGTTATAGAAACTTAAAATATAACAGGGAACATGCACACAAATAAGCCTACCGTAACTTTTATTTAGCTCATATTTATATGTATTGCTACGTACTGTGTATTAGGTTTATTGAAATTTATTGGGACTGGGCTTGGTTATTTTGTTGGGATTGGTGGTAAATCATGTTACACGACTGTGTTTCAAACACCCACCAGGGCAAAGGTAGAATGTTGTGATAAATAAACAGATGTGGATGTAAATAAATAACTTCGCCATAAAAACATTTCACATTTACAACATATAAATAGTTCATGTCAAATATTTGAAATCACGCACACACACAGATCCAGCGTAACTATCACCACTCAGCCACGCCACACTATTTCACACGCAGTGGTTAATGAAACATACTGTAACAGTATATTTATTACTGCCGTGGAAAAACAGATTTATCGCAACTTCGTAACTTGCTTAGGTATGTTTAAAAACACGTCTACAAACGTGATGTGGTAATTTGAAGTATTTTTCGAAGTAAGTATAATTTACACTTTGATTGGTAAAACAGCAACTCTCCATGTCATGGCTTGCCACGTCTGCCAACTTCACTTTGTTTCTGCCCCGCCATTGTATCTAAATATATTAAAATAAGTATTCAAACCTTAAAATCTCTTTTCAGTTGTAAATTATAAATTCAAAAATCATTATTTTGCTGTAATAAGTATGAAATATGCTTCAATTGAAAACAGGTACAATTATTCGTGTACTAGCGAAGTGAAACTTCCCGAGTGTGAAAGAGACAAAGACAGAGCGCCAAGCTTCGCTCAGCAGACAATTGCTTCAAAGTTCCTCTCGCTCGGTAAGTCAACACCGTACCATTACGGCCTACTCATGATATTGTCCGTTGTTATTTTAAACTGTAAAAATGAGATGTGTTGCCATCTGGGCTATCTAAATATTTTATCAGGCACCATTTAATGTACAAATAGTATACTAAAAAACCAGGTTAAAATATTTTAACTGTGAATATTTCTTGCCGCCCGTTGCCATCACGTCGCTGCTTTCACTGTTCTTAATTCATATTTAAAAAGAAATAAATATTACAAGTTATAGGCAATATTAAGGTAAAGTTTAATTTATTCAATAATACAGTACTTTAAAGTTAACCACAGTGTTATATATTTGTGGAATACATGTAATTGAAAAAACTGGTTCACATGTTATGCCTAGAGTGTTTTTTCAAACGTTGATTTTCATAAGTTGCTTCCAATCAGGAATGGACTATAGGTAAAATAGGTAAAATAGCAATAAACCAGGAGGACACTAAACTATATCAAGAAATATAATAAAATTACATTTCTCTTACACCCAACAGATTATAGAACATAATTAAACTGGGATTTTTATATACAAAAGAATTGGTGTATATAATATGCCCTAAATAAAATATTAATAACACCTTTGATAAACCTAGGGAGAATTTATATGTAAATAAACTTCTGGAATCAAAACAAAACAAACTCAAAAATATAAACATTGAGGGAATATGTTAAATAAACAAATATTCTGTAATATTACTATTACAATGGTAAAAATGTTTCTCTGGTAGCTACAAAACATTGAATTAACATCATAATATTTATTCTAAGTGTTAAAACTGCATAAACAACAACAAATTGTGTACTGCCATAGTGATATTTTGATTCTGGTCATGTGCATCACATTTATTCACGTAACTCTATAACATCTTCCATAGATCATTGAAGGATCTGAACCAGAATTTCTATTTTTCAATTTTTCATAGACCCAGTGGTCTCGAGAATCGAGTCAATTAATATCAAAGCCAGCTGAAAGAAAATGAAACTTTACCAAACAAATTCATTCTAAATAGTAAAATGAACTGTTGCATAAACTTTTGCTGGAAGACTAAGTGTTATCAGAACTTTGAAATTTCTTTCACCAAAACTCATTTCCTAGTTTGCCATTTTGAGGGAAAGAGATTATTTTTTTTATTGCTATGAGAAAATTTTCGCTACATGCACACCATTCATAAGCAGTATAAAAGATATCTGAAATCAATGAGTAATTCTGAGTACAGATGTTCACAATGGTGTAATGTAATGTTCTAATTTTTTATGTTCTCAGCATGATAATAAATTCCTCATGTTTAACCAAGGTACTTGTGTGTGATTTAGGTAGATATTGAATTCCCATATTAATCTTAATAAGAAAGGTATGTATTGATGTCTATCGTTATGCTTTGTCACAATCTATCTTCACCAGACAATCCAAATAAAGGTAAATTTGTAAATAACTTACCTGTCATAAAGTATAGCAAGTTTTGATTGATTTCTGTTTATTCTCAAGGTTTTGTGTATATACTCCATATTGATAATTTGTTAATGAGTTTTTCAATGCACATAATTTTGAATAACATTGCTATACAACACGTACTTAAAATATTAACTGTAAGGGTGTAAATATAATGTTGTACCTTCATGTACTTACCTTATGTGATGTGTATGCCCCACATTTGGTCGCCTCAAATTATGTAATGTGTAGGGTATTGTTACACACAATGGTAAGACATATGACACTCAGTGTAATTTGGGAAATGTAGGAAACGAACTACTCTTTATTTCAGCATCCGGGATAAAGAACAGGACAAAGTTTTGTGTAGGCAAAATCAAGCAAGTGTTCAATGTAGTGACATGTTCACTCAGAAGATTGAGGCACAAATTCTCTTTCAAAACCACAAGAAAACACATCCAAATTATTCCTCTTAGAATTGTCTGTAGAATCAATTAAGAAAAATTACTAACTACCACACAACTACCGTCAATAAATAGGAAGTGTGTGATTTTATCTGATTTAATTAATAAAAAATGATTAGCAGAAAAATACTTGAAAAAGTAGTAAGAAAAATATTATATTGCGGACTCTTTTTTTGCAAGTTGAAATCTGAAATAATCACTTTAATATTTAACTGGAGTATTATACCTTCAAATATTCCACCATCCTTAGAATCACTAATTAGAAGAAGAAAAAAACAACTAAACTCTGAAAAATTATTTACTGGAAAAGAAAACTTTACTGCTGCTTAAAATCGTTTGTGTTGAAAGTCAGTATTACTGTGTGGCGATTTCATGCTACCCCATTTCATGCAAGTCTACAAAAAATTTAAACTGCTTGCTAAATGTTCCAAAATCAGTGGGGTATTAAAATAAGTCAAAGTTTATTATCCATTTATACTGTTGTCAGAGTAATTATGCTAATTAGAAAGCTCTGGTGCTAGCTTAAAGAGCTACTCTTCAGGACTACTAGTTTATCCCAATTCTTGATAATATTAAGAGCCATCGCTCAGCAAAGTTTCTTACGTCCTTCAGTAATATATTGCGGCTGCATTTTGAACTATGTACTTTAAAATGATACAGGAGCCCTTCCGGCTCTGTAAAATCGATTCCGCTAAGCAGCGCCTATCCCCTAGGCGGCATCTTCTTGCATTAATAAAATTAACGACGCTATGTCTACGCCCTCTTCAGTTACATGGTGTGACTTTCCTACTCGTGGACTCACTTCTGGGACTGATATTTATACTCTAAATTAGGTTGATGCCTGGGATTTACACTATTTATCCTAGCGTTAAATTATGCTGTGTCCGCTCAAATCATAAGTCCCACCAGAAACATCTCACATACAGTTTCTACCTTCTAACCTACTTAAAAACCTGTGATACTTCCGGAAAACCGGGGGAAAAAACCCTCCACAAGAACCCTAAAATAAAAACACAAAAATCTAACCTGCAATTAAAACAAAAATGAAGAATAAACAAAAACATGTTAGAAATTAATTACAATTAATTACAAAATAAAAATGTCTTTGAAAAATCAAAAAAATCAAATTTAACGTTAAAATAAGTAATAAAAATCAAACCCTAGAAATTATATGTCGTGGTTTGTAATTCACCTCAAGTATTACGGGCTAGGGGAAACGGACAGCGTCAAACGCCTCCCTCCCCCCACACGACAGTTAAGTTCAACCAACAAAAGTAAAGAAAACCCATAAGGTGTGATTTAAAAAAATTAAATTTATAAATATAACATTAAGTCAATATTTACTCTTAAACAAAAAATAAAAATAATCTGTAATGGCATTATTACACATAAAGGCAGATATGTTAATGCTATAGTTGTATTAATTATTTAACTTTTTTATTTACCTGAAAACTGTAGTTACCATAACAATCACAGGCCTACCTTTCGGAGCCTTAAAATAACAGCAGAGTAGTCAATTGTGAAGAGATATAATTTCACTATAAAATGTTCATTGTTTCACTCAGAACTAAAAACCACAAACAATATAATTAACAAGCCTCATTGTTGCTATGGATGCATAGTCTGCACACTGCCCAAAGTCATTTTTTTACTTGCCTAGCGCATCTTTTTCCAATGAGCAATCTAGCTGTGACATAGTTCCCCCACCCTTACTGCAACTCCCTATGAATTGCTAGGGGCAATGGCCAACCTTCCTTATACTCGCCGTAGGTGGAATGCAGGTGCCCTACTAATTGGATATTCATAGTACCTCAGTAAAGAAGAGATGGATCTAATGAGCAGGGCTCTTCATGAAAGTCTGACACTGGGGTCCTGTTGGTTGGATGTAATACCTCAATAAAAAAATATGAATCTAGCGATTAGGACTATTAATTTGGCAGGGAATCCATGAAAGTGTGACCCTGAGGGAACCCAGTTTTCCTATTGGCTGGGCATACTACCTCATGAAAGAAGAGATGGATCCAGAGATTACGGCTCTTCATGTAGTAACAAATTCATGAAAGTCTAGCCCTTGTGGAACCCACGTGTTGCTGGTTGAAAATATTACCTCAATAAAGAATAGCTCCTCATGTGGCAAGGAATTCATGAATTTAAGCATGTGGAAGAAAGGAAAATGGCATTGCTATAAGTGGAGGTATAAAAATTGTTTTTAAATTTTTTTTACAATCTGGGATTGAAATACAGCGCTTAAACGCTATAAATTTCTATCTCGGGCTACAGCTATCCTTCACAATGTGAATGTCAAAAACTGAAAATATTTTATCTCATGATGTAAGTTTTGCATTTATGTAGCTGAAGTATATGTCTTTACGTGTGAATATTTTCAAAATCTCAATGCCCCGTTTAGGAGACATTCAAAATCAATTTTCTATCGCATGACCTTGAAAATATTTACTTTAAAACTAGTAACTGTTAGTATCATGTGAAAGCCTGCAAGATAAAAAACAAAATTATTTTCACTGCAGCCTTGTATTGTATTTATTGCTCAAGTAACAATAACTTATGTAATGAGATGATACTGGAAAGTCTGGAAATGTTTGGGGTTTCATAGGGTTGTGTCACAATCTGCCAAACTATTGCAGCTAAAAATAAAAAAATATGAGGGTGATTTACAAAGGAAGGTAACAAGAGCTTTACAAGTGTCATATTCCTCTTCTTGTTCGAATTTCCCACCAGGTCGCAGCAGAAGACCGCAGATTTTTTACACAGTCGTTAGATAGAGCATATATTGCTTCAGTGTACCCTTGAAAATCAGTGGGTGTGCTCATTGAAACATGGTAAATGTGGAAGTGCGTAGTGTGATCAGGTTTTTGTGCCTAAAGGACAGCTGACCAGCGAAAATTTCTCGTGAACTTTTTGAGGTGTATGGTAGTAATGTCGAATCGTGGAGGCAGGTATAAGTTGGGTGTGCAGTGTTTGATAATGGTAGGAAAGATGTGCAAGATGAGCAATAATCTGGCCAGTCAAGCACATTCACCACAGATGACAATGTGCGCCCTATTGAAGGTCTGATTCAGGACGATTGTCTCATTCGACTGAGTGATATTGTATTGCTAAAGAATTCAACATCTCACTGGGCAGTGTGCACAATATCATTAATGAGTAACTAGGCTACAGAAAGGCATGTTCACACTGAATGTCTAGGCAACTCATAATGTCACAAAGCCACTAGGAAGGGATTGTCTCTCATGCATGATGCTGTTTCATGAGGGAGTTGTGTTACTGCACCATATTCTTACACGGGATGAAACTGGGGTGCACGATGTGACACTAGAGACGGAGCGGGATGAAACTGGGGTGCACGATGTGACACTAGAGACGGAGCAAGCATCTATGTCATGGAAAACTACATTGTCCCTACCTTCCAAATAATTTAGAATAGCTCAATCTGCGAAGAAAGTTATGGTAATGGTCTTTTTTGACAAGAACATGGTTCTGGTTGAATTCCTTACCAGGGAAGCAACAAATAATGCTGCTGATAATTTTCATACATTAGTATAGTTGCTGGAAGCAATTTGTAGAAAAGGACCTGGACTTCTGTCTAAAGGCACATGTTGCTGCATGCAACATCTAACCACACACTGCCACAGACATGCATGAATTGTTACTGGACCATCTTCCCTTCAGCCCTTGACATGGTACCCAAAATTCACATCACGTCGGATTGTTGAAGGTGCACCTGGGCTGTAGGTGATTCACAACAATTCAGTAAACCATCGTGAATTAGCTTCAGTGATGATTCAGATTTCTTCCTTACTTGCAGCAATGCCTTGCGTTACCATAGGAACAAATGTTTGGACAAGCATGGTGATGGTGGCTCTGTTGTAAAGCAATGTGTGCCAGTACCATTCTGCTGTGTATCTGTATGTATGGAATAAAGTTTGTCCACAAGAGTTCTTTTACCCTACTTTCTGAATCTTCCTCTTATTTTTAAACTACTTCTTGTATTGTATTAGTTGAGCCAAATTACAAAAATATATTAAGGTGGTGAGGTTGCTGTCTTTGCAGCAGTGTCTGGAATATTTTTAACATATTTTCAATTATGCAGTTGAAATGTTCTGCTTATATATGTTGTAGAAAACTGAAAGGCTGCACGTTGTTCATTACGGGGGCTAGCAGAGGAATAGGCAAAGCAATAGCCCTGAAAGCTGCAAAAGATGGTGCCAATATTGTTATTGCAGCTAAAACTGCAGAGCCACACCCGAAACTACCAGGAACGATATACACTGCAGCTCAGGAAGGTGAGTGACTGCTTCCATCACAAGGCACGGTTAATTATCTGGTTAAGTTACTTTTCTGAAAGAAAATATTGTGGTAATCATATTTTTGAGGTTGCTTAATCATTGCCTTATGCACAGTTTTCAAATCTATCTTTAGCTTTAAAGGAACTCCATAGTGGAAAAAGAGTGCGGCCACCATGTATCCCTCTGCCACAGCAGTTCTGTCGGTGAAGAAAACAATCTTTGTAAACAAACTATGAATCCATTGGCAAGCATTGAATGACTGACAACTTCTGTCCAGTACTCAGGCTACTATAGCAGGTTGCCATTCCCAACTGTTTATTTTTATTGTGATCACATAATATACTAGTTAGGGTTCTGTTTTATTTTATCATTGGGGTGGGGAACTATAGTTTAACGTCTTTCTTGAGACATTATTTTTTTGTGGTTCTTCTTATGAGAGAGTGGCGATTGGAATTTGCCTTGTTTTGATGATGGAGTGGAAAATTTTGTTTGTACAGAAATAGTATTCAATTTACTATAACTCAAAAGTTTTAACTTCATAGAAAGAACTAAATGTGATAAATATGTCGCTGTTCGTACCAATGCGAGAAATGCTCAACAGATAAATATCATTGCATTTTTTATATAATGAACTACACTAAAAGGGTGCTTGTTTAGGCTACGTACATTTGAAAACCTCCCGCAAGAACAAAATGCAAGAAATAGTCACTGTTAATACCGATGTGCGAAATGCACATTGTAAACATGTTAAGCAAATTTATCTTCTACGTAAAAATGGTTAGAATTTCAATTGAATAAAAGTCCAAATACGTTTCAAATATTCTAACAACAATTTAAGAAAACATTATTTACAAAACACACAAACTTACTGTTCACTTCATAATTCCTTAACATGTGCCGATCATTGGATGATTAATTCACTAAAATCACTTGCTGACTACTGATACAAAATCATTTTTTTGCTGACTTATGCAATTAACAAAACATTTGAACTATTCTTGAAACCAACAAATTAAAACTTCATAACGTAAATAAATTTATCGTTTGCGCTTCACGATGGTCACAGAAAATGGCGGACCACAACACACAACAAACTATTTTTCAAAGTGGCAGACATGTGTCAATAATGCATTTTACTGAGGAGACTGTTCTAAAAAGGCACCTACGACGAACTACAATTAATGAAATAAGTAAATACAAAAATAATTAACTGCATATATAATATTCCGACATCACCAGCAAGGAATTCTCGCATATAGATAAATTATGACGGAAGAGAGCACAATCCACAATGGCAACAGCTATTCACCGGGCAGGTGGAGATTATAGACAACAGACTCATCGGAGATTGGTGGAGACCAGTGATGTAGTGGAGGCAGAACGGAGTGGAACGATACTCCGCCACTGCTTTTGAGGCAGGAGCGGAGCTCTACCACTGTTTTTGTGTAAAAAAAGAAATATGGAAAAAAAATTTTATACAAATGGTTGTTGATGTGCGTGTGTAATTGTCGTTTTTATCACTTCATCGCTTCTCCCATAACTGACTGTGCCCTTAACTGAAACTCTCTCTGTAGATTTTTTGATTGCTGTGTTATGAAACTATATTTAAAGCTGGCATGATGCATGCATACCTTTCGTTGTGTGTGGGTGGTTGCACTATAACATCAAGTTAAAACTTCCTATTCTTTTGCCGTATTATATTTCATGCAATGTGATACAGAGGCTTTGCTGGCCATGTGCAGCTGGTCGCTGATTTTTAGAAACATAACAACTGCAAGCCCAAAAGATGATATAAACTTTTATTTAAATTTTTATTTAATTGCAGCGCACTGCACCATCACATGATTTGTGCGTGAGTTACATATTTTTAAGAATGTGGGTTGGCACACTATGCGCAGTGAAATGAGTTGTGCAATTGTGTGGCATAGCACTGTGTTGTTCTAGTGATATGGCAGCTACGAAACTAAATATTGCACCTGTGCGAACTGGCTACCTTCGTAGTTCAGTTTCATTTTCTATTCCATTAATTTGCACACATTTATAGACTGTGTTAAGTGCTGTGGTATATAGTTTTTGATGGCCATATTATTAGTAAATATGTGATTATTTTTAGACAGTTAACTACCTACACAGCATGAGGAAAATGCAGTTGTTTGAAAATTGAACATTTATCTACAGTAATAATGAACAAAAGCAGAAACAAAAACGTTAACTCTTTCTTTTGTCATGTCTTTCCTGGTACTAGTAGTGATGGTGCTTCAAAATCTCGACTCTTGATGTTATGTGTATCTCAGGCACCTCAGTTCTGTTTAATCAACTCGATGATTCACCTAGAGACGATGACAAACGCGTTATAAAAGATGAAGACAGTTCTGGTATGACTGCAAGTAATGTTGAAAGTGTGGAACTGCAACACTCGCCAGATGTTTGGAACGAAGAAATGTGGTCAAGAAAAAAGAAGCTTTCCCATGGATTGATTGCAGGCAAGGCGAGCTAGGCTGCAAAGTATGTTCTGAGGTAATTCAATTAGGTGCATTCAAGAAAGAGCGGATTTCTATTGCTAATGGATGGCATTCATATTCAGAGAATTATTATGGATCTAACAGATCAGATCAACTTAAATCTCTAAGAAAAAAATTTAACACAAGCAATCTGATGCTCACAATACAGCACAGACATTTGCTGAACATCTTAGAAACAATCAGTTGAAAAAGTTGGAGAGTCTATGAGTGAAGCTCATCGTCAATCAACAAAAGCGATATTTAGATCATTGCGCAAAATGACCGACCTTACAGTGACCTATCGGTTTGATTGAGCTTCAGAAGCTAAATGGGGTAAATGTTGGTGTTGGTTTACATTCTCGATATAGTGCGGCTGAAATTATAGATCATATTTCAAAAGAAATGAAGGAATGGCTTATTAGACAAATAAGGGGTGTTTCTAGGAAAATATCAATTATAATTGATGAGTCGACCAGCCTTAGTTCGAAATCTGTGTTAAGTTTATCTGAGACGTGAAATTAGCAAAGAACAACCCCTACTTATTTATTTTAAAATCTTGTAGAACTTTCTGATGAAAAGTCTGAGACAATTTTTCAGAGTTTATTATGCTGTCTTGAAAAACAGATATTTGATAGTGAATACCTCAAACAACATTTGGTAGGATTTACAAGTGACAGTGATAGTGTTATGCTTGGAAAACCCTCTGGAGTAGCTCAGGAATGTCTATCCCAGTATCTGTAATAATTTGGCATTTTATGAATCACTGACTGGAGTTAGTATTAGCCAATTCTGTTGATGAGGTAGGGGGTGTGAATCATTTTCACATATTTATGGACAAATTATACACTTTGTATAGCAGGTCCCCAATGAATTCAACGCCAATTAGTTGAGTGCACTGCAGGGCTTTACCAAGTAATGAATATAATTGGCCATATTTTGTCAACCAGGTGGGTGACCAGTTCGTCCCGAACAGTTTCAGTGGTATGGTTTGGATATAGCTCTTTATTCAGCCCATTTTTCAATAGCCAAAGGAGATGAGTAAATCTTCCACTGAAAGAAGCATGTACAATGGCTTATTGAAGCAATTTTCATCCAAGCAATTTGTACTTGATTTGGCCATAATGTATGACATTTTAGCATAACTAACTATTTTTTCTGAGGATCTACTAAAAAGAAATGCTTCTATAGTCTATGCAGACAAACTAATTAAGCGATGCATCTGCTTCATTGAATCTCTCAAAGAGGCCCAAATTGAGATCAAGAATGGACAGTTTTGTTCCATACCGTTAATGGATAATACAAAAATGACTTCCATTAACCAGCAACAATTATTGTCTAGTGCAGCAAATAACCTGAAAAAGAGGCTGTTTACAACCATATCTAGCCATGGGTTGGTCAGCATCATCTGAAGACCTGATATGAAGAACATTCAGTATGAAATGCTGTTGGATCAAATTTAAGTTCTTGACTGTGATCAATGGCCTGCCGATTTGCCTGTAGGGTATGGTGAAGAGGAGATGCAGAATCTTAGTACAAGATTCCAACTTAACGCAGCCAAGTGCCTTAAATAATAGCTGTGTGAATAAATTAAAACTCAAATTTAGTTATTTTATTTTTAATAAAATCTCTGCCCATAACGAACTTGGATACACCCCTCAGGTGTCTCGTAACATTGTTGTCAGAAGTTAGATGGAGACATTTAATTGTTAATCAAGTTAGGTAATAGGCTAGTAATTAGAGATTAAAAAATAATGAATTAAGTATGATTCTTTTGTGTAACCATCACAGTGAATATTGACCAGAAAAATGTCTACAGAACTGAAAGCACTGCGAGCATTGAGGGATAAGGTAGCCAAATGAACACTAGTGTTAATACCTTGAGCAAAATTAGTTGTGGCAACGAAGCTGTAAATGCCCATATTAGTAGTGTGAAAGAAAGTGTAAATGACCAAATTAATTCAGTAGTATTAAGTTGAAGTGAGAATGTAAATAGCCAGATAATTAATGTAAGTGATTTAATAGACAGGAAAATGGAAGGAATTAGCGAGTTAGTGAATACAAGACTTGACTGTGTGGACAAGAGGATTGACATTGTAAATGAAAAAATGGACAATGTCGAGAATAAATTGAAACAAAAAATGTGTGCATTAGAGAGAGAATGGTAGAAATTTATTCACCAGCGGAGTTCCATTATCATCATACCAGCAGCTGACAAATGTGGGGAAGCAGTGCAAGTCATAACTAATGCAGCAATCAACGTAGGACAGCCAACAGTGTGGCATTAATGTCACAGCCAGGAGTGGGGAAGGGGGTCTTAAATTAACTCTGCCCTTTACGATAGCCAGACTTCTTGGCGGGAGAACCAACACCAATTTGGAATAGTCACCACCCTGAATGGCAGACTTACTACGTCGCTACTGTACTGATATGTCCTGCACTGAGCATACTACAATCTCTGCCTTGTAACTACGTTTTGGCGACTGGTACCTGATACATGCCCATCATACGCAACTGTGAAGCAGCACCCAGCGACCAGGAGAGCCGCTGCAGGAGCTATGGGAAGACACTGTGCAACTTTCCCACCTATCTTTGGAAGGGTGCCCCAAGGAGGAGAATGACACCATAACAGTCTGCTTTTTCATTAATACCATCGCAGACATAGAAGTACGGCAAGCTATAAGTCCAGCTGCACCCCACACCATCCATGATGTTCTGACCTGAGCACTGGAGGTGGAGTCAGCAAGACATGTGTCCGCAACCCAACATCTGGCATGGGCAGGGGTGCTGAACGAAGATAATGACGATGGCCTCAAGAAGACACTGAAGGAGATGCAGATGTTAATGAGGGATATCACTTCCATGGTCCCTGCTTCAGAGCTTCACCACCTCCCACCTAGATGGTTTGAATGGTGGTCATGTCGACAACCAGCGTACCTGTGAGTCTGCTGCCCACAACAACAGCAGCAGCAGCAGAAGTAGTAGCTGGGAAAGAGGCAGCTAGAGGCAGGTGAGAATACATCACATTCAGAAAATTTTGTAAAAACAGATCTTGAGGAGTAAAGGTCGGTGACTGCTGGAAGGAAGGCCCCAATGTTCTTACATGTAAGCTCGGTGAAACTGGGTTGGGATGCAATACTGTGGAGGAGAGCCTAAATGGTGTTCCTTGTCAGATGGTTTTACCACACTGGGGTGACCATACCATTAGTAAGACCAGACATCCTCGGGTCTTCCCCCAGCAATCGCTGGGCGACAGCATGGAACAGTGCTATTTGATTACAGTAACAGGTGAGACCACACCAGTTAGGGGTAACAGGAAAATGATCTTGAGGCTTGGTGACCTTAGCATAGAGCACTATGTTTACATAGCAGAAATATAAGATCAATGTCTTTTGGGGCTTGATGTTCTACGTAGGCTGCGGTGAAGTATCGGTACTTGACTTGGTGTGCTACGAGTAGGCAGTACAGAGTTGGTGGTGTCAATACTGCATGATTTTTCCTCTCCAATTAGCTGCCCAGTAGTATGTAATCAACCCACTGTGCTGCCTTTTTCTAGTGAAATTGACACACTTGGATATCAAGGTAAGTTTGTCCGACTTTTGGGTCTAATTGAACCAGCAGAGAGGATTGGCGTTTTGCCAGGTAAAGTTGTCCTAGCAAGGACTTGGGATCTTCAAATTCTATTTTCGAGTTAGAATGATAAATTTGTCTGCTAGTGCCACTCGTCTTGAGGAGGGAACCGTGATAAGTGTTTGCAAGCAGGTCACACAGGTATTTCCAAACGTTTCTGAAGATTCTAGATCAAAACAAATAGAATGTCATGTACCATACGTACTAGAGGAACTGTTAGTAAGAACAAAAGAAAATCTTCACTGGCAACAGGAAAAGGCTGTCTCTGAATTACCACAGACTAATAAGGATACCTTCACCTGTGAACCAAATGACCTTGGAAGGACTGATGTAACCTACCACCACATAGATACAGAAGATGCCATGCCCATAAAACAACTACCAAGATGACTGCCACAAGTTTCGCATGAGGCATTTGAGGTAATTCTTAAGAAAATGACAGTGTTAGATGTGGTAGAACCATGGTCATCCCCCATAGTACTTGTTTAGAGGAAAGAAGTCTTAGAGGTTTTGTGTAGATTATCACCAGTTTAATAATGAGATACAGAAAGACTTTTACTTCCAAGGATAGATGACACATTGAACAGTCTAGCAGGTTCACAATGGTTTTCTACTTTGAACATGAAGAACTGGCAGTGCGAGGTAACCCTAGAGGATCAAGATAAGACTGTATTTTGTGCCCAAGGGAAAGATACTTAGCAGTTCAGAATTATGCCTTTTAGGTTATGTAATACCCCTGTCAGGTTTACGTAGATGACATTGTTTTCATAGGAAAAATGTTTTAAGAGCACCTATCACTAGAATTGTGCGAATATTCAAATTTTCGAATAATTGAATATTTGTATTCAATTTGATGTCGAATATCAACATTTCGAGATTTTGAATATTCGAATGTTGATATTTAGATACAGTAGTTTCAGATGCAAAAGAACATCACGTATTCATATTTCCAGTAGTTAGTGTTTGCAGCCAATTTTTGTGAAGTATTCAATAACATTTTGCGGTACAAAACACTTCTTCAATAAAGAATATGATCACATGATGCCATCCGCCATGTTGAAAATTGTTTTGTCAATTCGTTGCGTACGAGAATTATGTAGACAATGGTCAATTTTATTTTCATATTTGGGGTAAAATTTGATACACAATGTGATCAACCTACACCGTATGTTTGCAAAGTATTGTATCAGCTAAAGCATTGCTGTGGAATGTATGTTATATTGGCGATATTGATGACTATGGAAAAAAATATTACTGTGTCCCGGTTAACTGTGCTTGTTTTTATCATGTTTATTCAAACACCTTGTTGGTGTTGTCAAAAATTTTTATCCGTAGTTATTTATTTTTGGATGTGCTTTCATTAAACATAATTGGTTGCAGATACCATTTTAGTAGATTTCTTGAGTGAAATGTTAATATTATCAGCATGTATTTTACCACAACAGCTCGTTCCGCCAATTTCCAACTGCCATGCTCCATCATGAACAATCAACGAAGCTACACACAAGTATTTACGTTTCAATGGTTTAAGTTTGTTAGTTTCAGGAAATGGGCAAATCGTTGATGGTTATGCAAATAAATTATTTCATATCAGTGATGGACTAACATTATTTATTGTAATCAAGTGTTGTTCTTGCAAGAATTTTCATTTAAAACACTTATTACGAATTACAATCAGTAAGTTAGCGTGTTTTGTAAATAATGTATTTTGAAACAGTTACTATAATGTTTGAAATGCACGTGCCTTTTTAGTCAGCCCTTTCAACTCTTTTGGCTTTTAAAATTAGATTTTTTTAATGTCTGGCTACAATTGATTTAGCACAGAAAACAGCACAGACACAGAAAGAGGAATACATGTACTAGCATGACACTTGCTACAATCATGCACAGCACACACACAGAAAAATAGCACAGGGGAAGCACACAGAAAGTATCCTATAATTCCTGTGCGTGTGCACCGTGCACCATGCATGGTCAGTCAGAATGTCGAGACCACCGAGTTCATGTGACTATTAAAATGGCTACAAAAGTAGCAAATTTGAGTAAGTAGTGCTTGAAGAGTATGGCGCCATATAAACAGAAGTTTGTTTTGATTGAAATTGTTATTGTACAAGGAATGTATGTTAAAAAGAACGGTATAACATATTATATTTCTATAAATTACGACACGAGCAACAAAGTAAACAGAGCTGTCAACAGTATTTTTTCATTCCAATGTGACGAACACACACGCAATCTGCAGAGTATTGTTTCCTTTCATTTTCACGGGTGTTTTCTGTGAACATCCGTCATTTCTATGCATGTGATATTTTGATTGTAGCTTTCAGATTCAAGCTGAGTGTGTGTTCTGTGCTATCACATGTGCTGTGCATGTGCTAAATGAATTGTAGACCAGCCTTTACTATGCATATGTTGTACCTCTGTACGAACGTATATATCTCATTTCTTATGTTGAAATTTGTCCCCAAAAATAAAAAAATTAAATCATTCCTATAAAATTTTAAACATTCCAAAAAATTATTCTAAAAATTATTAAAATAATATTAAAAATTCATTTTGAAATATTTAAAAAGTACTACACCCCCCCCCCCCCCCCCCAATTCCCAGTGGCCATTTTCCTTCACAAAAATGTCATAAGTCAATGAGCATATTTTGTTACGGACTACTACCACGATATTGAGTACAAGTGACCTTGACCTTGGTACAGTGACCTTGATAACTAAAAATCAATAAAAGTCGGCAAACATATTACGTTACTGACTACCAACGTATTTGATGCAGGTGACCTTGACCGTTACCCCATAACATTGGATGGCCTTGAAAACAAGAACTAGAAAAAATTCATAAAAGTCAGCAAGCATATTAAAATACTAACTCTACCGCCATATTGGGTCCTGGTGACCTTTACCACATTACCTTGAAAACAAAAACTTGAGAAGAAATTCATAAAATTCAGCAACCATATTACATTATTGACTATCACCATTTTGGATGCAGGTGAACTTGATGTTGATGATGCCATGGTCTCAAAAACAAAAACTCAAGAAAAATTAATAAAAGTCAGCAACCACATTATGTTACTGACTACTACTATCTTATTGAATGCTGGTAACCTTGAAAACAAAAACTTAAGAAAAAATGGTTAAAATTAAATAAACTCATGAAAGTCAGCGTGCATATTGCATTACAGACAACTACTGCTAATTATATTCTGTAAAATTACATGAAATAAAACACACAACTAAATTTTCACATTAATTTTGTTACTCAACTAATTTATTAAAGTCGTTTAATACCCCCAAAAAATTACAATACTCTTCAATATACAGACTGTGCGGAGATTCCCCTTACAAACATTTAGGACGTGTAGAGGGGACTGAGTAGACAATATTTTGAATACGAACCCATGTCTGGAAACGTACCGTTACCATTCTACAACCATTTCAAATCAGGTGTTTCACTCGTCCACTTCTGCGTGCGTAATTTAATTAGCAATCAAATTCATTAAGTAACAATGCCAAGGGAACAATAAAGAAACACATTCATTTATCACAATAACACTTTTTTCTACAATTTGACGCATGCCAGCATGCTGCGCTGCAGAGAGGCACATTCTATGGCCGACTTCACCCCATCTGAGTGCGCCAAGTGTTGGCAAAATCAAATTCATTGACCGCATAGACTTGGTAATGGTGAATAACAGAGATGCCATGCATTGGTTAGTCGTCAATGTAATTGTATTTCACGTGTGAAATTATGATTTTCTGCACACAATCAAGAATCAGCCTGTGAGAACCACCCCGAGGGAGAAATAAATATATTTATTTGAATTCTACTATGCTTCTCTACCCGGCCAAGAAGTTCTAAACAACCCTAGAGATAGAAGCACCCCTGTGACCTTGTGACGTCATGACCCGCCAGCCTCAGCCCAAGGTGCAAGAAAATATCTACTCCTCCACCAGGGGCGATAAGAATATGAGCGGCGCTACTGCCCCAGATAAACCAGCCCCTGCATTGGAAGGTTACGCTACCCCCCGACCCCGGAGAATCCCTGACACAGGGCGATTTTTATATGATTAGAAGTCCAGCAGACACGCTGGGCCTCGCCGGCCGCTAAGGTTCACAAGCGCTCTCCTGATTGTGTTACATGCAGTGCTGATTGTGGTGCATGCAGTGCTGATTGCGGTGCATGCAGTGCTGATTGTGGTGCATGCAATGCTGATTGCGGTGTGTTCTGTGCTGATTGCAGTGCATGAAGTGTTAAGTGCGATGCGTGCATTACTAAATGTGGTGCATTTGGTTCGCAAGTTAAAGTAAATTCTCCCTATTTTCAACTAAAATTTTATAGTCTTACCTTCAAAGCTGAAAGGTGGACTTTTTATTTAATAATCTTGTTTTAAAATGTATATATCCAGGTCCCTCTGTATATTTAATCACTTCCTGGGTAAACTGTATTTGCACTAAAAATGCCTAGAACTACAGCAGGCTTCGGCATTGGTCGATGCACAACTAACTTGGAATTTGTTTTGAACAATGCAACACCAAGGCAGGCCCCCGCCACGATTGGCAGTGCAAATCTAAGTTTCGTTCAATGTCATAATGATTTATTTCACAAAAAGGACTTCGTATAGACTGTTTTCTCATGTTGACAAGCAATTTGACCATGATTGAAAACTTGATCGAAAGGACTCTTCGTACAGACCGTTCTCTCATTCTGCAAAGTATTTTAACCATAGGTGAAAACTCGCTCGCAGGATCGACACTGGCGGCAGCCAGTTAGGTATGATGAAATTCGCTGCTCTGTGATCATGGAGGTCAATGGCATGTCTTCTTGTTCACAATTCATCTTCGTGGTATGGGAGCACTCTGAAAAAACCTTATTACTCGTTTGGCCCAGAAGAAAACAAACAGGTACTATATACGTATGTATATATATGTATGTATATATATGTATGTATATATATATATGTATGTATATATATGTTTGTATATGTGTGTGTGTGTGTGTGTGTGTATGTATATATGTGTGTGTGTGTGTGTGTGTGTGTGTGTGTGTGTGTGTGTGTGTGTGTGTGTGTGTGTGTGTGTGTGTGTGTGTGTGTGCGCCAAGCAAAAAAGAAATAAAATACTTTTCCAAGAAATGCAAAGTTTAAATTTTCTTACAATTTTTCATTTCAAGTGTTTAAATGTTTACAAAAAACTTAACATTTCCTAATTTTTAAACATTTGTTTGTGTAATTTGGTAAATTTAAACAAGTTCCTAGTAATAGATATTGTACTGTATTGTTAAAATGCCAGGTTGCCTCATTTAAAGTCTCATTATATTCTTTGTTGCATAGCATTCTAAACTTTCAACTTACTCTGCCATCTGAAGGACGGTTTTGAGTGATGCACATTGAGGAAAGTGACACACAACTAAGCACCACTTAATCGTTATTGTTCTGTGTCGCCCGCACAAAGCGCTCGCTTGTTGCCGGCGCAGCGCAGGCTGTGTTTACTCAATGCACCGTGAATTACTCTACACTTGGTGCAACATAAATATCAGTTAAAGTATTGTGTACTTTAAATCCTGCGCATACAGTGTGTGATTTGTGTTTGCTTTGAAATTTATAATAGGTACGTATGTTGTTTATCATGTTTTTTGGAGCCAACATCACTGTTCCATTAATAGTAAAAATGTGTCAATTCGATTATCCAGTTTTTAAAATACAAATTCACTTAGTCTTGCTTTCCTCGGTTCCGATTAACACTGTTAATTGGGAGTTTACTGTAGTTGGGTTTTCTCAGTGCTCCCATATCACAAAGATGAATTGTGAATACGAAGGCCTGCCTGCCTTTGACCTCAACAATCGTGGAACTGCGACCACGCTAATTGGTGGTTGCCAGTGCCGATTCTGTAATTGAGATTTCACCTATGGTCAAAATGCTTGTCAGCATGAGAGAACAGTCTTTACGAAGAGCCCTTTTCGCATGACGAAGCATTACGTCATTGGTCCTATGCAGCTTGTACAAGGCAATACATTGAACGAACATACCAAAATCTGCATTGGGAAGCATGGTGAGGGCCTGCTGTGGTGCTGCATTGTTCAGTACAAAGTCCAAGTTGTGCATCGACCAATGGAGAATCTTGGTGGGAGCCTGCTGTAGTTCTAGGCACTTTTAGTGCAAAGTGCAAATACAGTTTACCCAGGAAGTGATCACTTATACAAAGGGACGTGGATATATACTTTTTAAAGTGAGATTATTAAATATCCACTTTTTAGCTGTAGGGGTAGGATTATATAATTTTATTTTAATATAAGGGGAATTTATTTTAACTTGTAACCTACAAGCACCACATGCAACACTGCACACACTGCAACAAGCACCACATGCAGCGCCGCATGCACTACAGTCAACAATACTTGCACCTCAATAAGCACTGCACACACCGTAGTTAGATCTGTATGCACCACAATAAGCACCCCACACACTGCACAGCATTCAGAGAACTTCCTCATGTGATGTCTCAATGCCTTCATGCGATTGGTCAGCTGCAATCACGTGGAAACACTGTGATTGTCTGGTCGGTGTTTGAACAATGTATTAATGGTGAAATACGAGTAGTTTAAATTCAATCTGACATCATAGGGCTTGCATATGCGTATATTATAAGTAGTAGGGGGGGTCAGCTGAGAGGCTTAGTTTGTCATTGGCTGCTATGAAACTTAAATTGTCTCGTCTAGCTTCTGCAGTTGTGCGTCAAAATCTTATTCTGTATCTGCGATATCTTCGAGCACTCCATTGCTAATGGTAGCTACGGCAGTCTCGTCAACTTCTTCAGGAGTCTTACTAGAAGTGCTATCGACCTCTTCGGCTGCGGTACCTAGAACACCATTCCTGGCGTTACCTGCTTCTTTAGCTCCAGCACCTACTTCTCCAACAGGTCCACCCGAGTCTTTGCCTGAGCCACTATGTCACCATCAGTCTCACTTTTGTGATAAGGCATTTACTTTTGACCGCAGTGTACAACGTCATGAAAGCTTTTATTTTGCAAAAACTCCCTGTCGTATGTCATATTTGTGTGACAGATGCAGTAAGCAGATCAGTCGTACCGTACCAATAGTTTAGCCTACTTAGACATGTAAAGACCTATAAAAGTGATGTGCATTTCTCATCAGTACCTCGGTATGTGGTTTGCTGCAAGCAGGTCTCTTGGGACTTTGGTACACGTCCTCAAAAGTGTAGTTATGTACATAAACTATCATGACCTAATGTGTCTGTGTAATAAATTTAACAATATTTTCGTACAAGGACAACACAAGTGTGAATACTGAGATTTGAAAGAGACTGTAACCTACATCAAAGTTGAATATATATATATATATATATATTAATTTTTTGGGTGGGAGGGGGTCTGTGGTAGTGTAATAAATTTAATTAATAAAAATAATACGTGTGTGAAAAATAGTGTGTTTTATTTCATATTTACCTAATTTTCCAGGATAAAATTAGTGGTATAGGTAGTTCACGGTAAACAGCACTTTTGAGGCCCTAGTTACTTTTTTGTCATTTTTTATCCTTTAACCACCTTTCTTAAATAAATAGATCAATTTAAGTAATGAACATGGTGTGTATATTCCACCGCACTCGGAAGTTAACGTTTAAGGCAAATATAAAATATATTTATTTGCTATTATTCTAAATGAGAAGGCTTTCAGAAGTGCTCACTTTACCGTGAATAGCCTGTAGTAGTAAGTAACATAATGTGCTCGCTGATTTTTATGAATTTATTCCATTCCTACCATTTTTCTCAAGTTTTTGTTTTCAAGGTCATGGGGTTAAGGTCACCACCCAATATGGCATTAGTAGTCAGTAATTAGTGAAGAGATTTGGGCAGTTCTTAACAGCGAGGTCTTTAGAGTCAATGAGTGTGATTGAGGTGAGTATCGAGCAGCACCAGAATGAAAGGACGGGGGAAATGGGAAATCTCTGAGAAAACCCACCCACCAATGACATTGTCTGGCACGATTCCCACATGCGAAAATCCGGAGTGATCCATCTGGGGATGAAACCCAGATTGCCTTGGTGGAAGGTGAGCAGACTAACCGCTCAACTACCATGGCCCCTAGTTGTCAGTAATGTAATATACTTGCTGACGTTTATCAATTTTTTTCTTAGGTTTTTGTTTTCAAAGTTATTCAAGGTAATGGGGTCAAGGTCACCTGCATCCAATATCTCAGTAGTAGTCAGTAACATAATGGGCTTGCTGACTTTTATGAATTTTTTCTGGTATTTTTTAAGGGTAATTCAAGGTCTCTGGGTCAAGGTCAATGTTGCCTGCACCCAGTATGGTGGTGGTAGTTAGTAACATAATATGCTTGCTGATTTTTATAAATTTCTTTTAGAGTTTTTGTTTTAAGGTCATGGGGTCGAGGTCACCTGCATCCAATAGGGTGGTAGTAGTCAGTGACATGTGTTGGTTGACTTTTATGAATTTTTTTTGTTAATTTTTGTTTTCAAGGTACGTGGTCAATGTCAAGGTCACCTGCACCCAGTATGGCAGTAGTTAGCAACAATGTGCTTGTAGACTTTTATGAATTGTTTAGCATTTTTTGGACCTTTTTAGGGGGAAAAATAAGGAAATTTTAAGGGAAACAGATCAATCTTAAAGGGAAAGAGGACGATTTTTTAGGGGAAAAGGGATATTTTTTTTAGGGGAAAAGAGGAAATTGGTAATGGAATTAGTCGTTGAGGAACTGGGATTTTAAAATAATTTTAAAATAATTATATTTTTTTATTTATTTTTTTAATTTTTTTTATTTTTGGGGTCAAAGGTCAAGGGCCAGAGGTTACTGGCTTCTGATATGGCCACCGGGCGACCAAAATGACAGCAGGACAGCTCCGGCTTTCCATGCCCTCGTGCCCTTGCACCAGAATTGGCACAATCATTTTATTAGTGTTTAAATCTCATCTGGTACTGTTATTTTTTCAGTTTAACTTTGTCTGCTTATACACTTTACTGTTAGCATTTTGGGTAGTTTATGTGTCCCCTTTCTTCTCCACTGTTATAAAAATTAGTATACCACAAAATATAATTTCTGCTATATTCAGTTATGCCCATGGATATAACAGAAGGTTTCATAAATTAGTCATCCTATAGGGCTGGCCTAATGGCTTTCACTGTTTTAGAGAGAAGGAAATTTTTTTTCCATTATTCATCATTTTGTTGTTTTCTCATGTTTGTTATTTGTGTGTGTGTGGCAGTGGAGGCAGCAGGAGGCAAGTGTCTACCCTGTGTTGTTGATGTTCGGAGTGAGCAGGAGGTGGTGGCTGCAGTGGAGAGTGCTGTGGAAAAGTTTGGTGGTATTGATATCCTGGTGAATAATGCCAGTGCCATCTCCTTGACTGGCACTCTCAGCACAGACATGAAACGCTACGATCTGATGAACAACATCAATGCACGTGGTACTTTCCTTGTGTAAGTGTCAATGTCAACAGTTAAGGTGTAACTCTACATATCATATTGGATTTTTTTCTTGACAATGTGTTTAAAGAGCATGTGAAACTTGCCCTTAAAGTTATGCCAGTTCTACAAGAAGTGTAAATTTTATTTGTGCTAAGGTTGAAAATTATACAATTTTCTATGTGCTTAGGCCAATGTACTATAATTTCACATTGTGAAAAATCCTGCTTCCTTTGTGTATGTTCTAAGGTCAGAAGTGTATAAGCATTATGTATGTACTAGCTCAAGCTGCAGCACCCTCATTTCTCAAAACGTTTCAAAAACAGGCTAGTTGTAGGCAATATTGTTATCATGAAATATATAAATGTTTGCTCATTCAATAGATTGTCATTGCTGAATTTTCCTTCTAAACCATTTTTTAAACATGCCTTCTTTACAGAGGAAATTGTAAACAAAATTCTTAGACGTGTAGAGAAAGTTACTGGTATGATTAGTCTCAGGAATAAATAAATAAGAAAAAGCACGTATTAGAGAGATTGTTTAGTGAAAGATGTTCAAGTTGTTTGAGAATATAATGACCCATTTTAGTTAATGATATGGGTGACAGTCCCAAAAAAGTATGGGTGAGTCATGCAGAAGGGTACAGTTGGATGGAAGCGGTAAAAGTTACTTGTGATTTACAGCATTTAAAAAGTTAAAACATTGTAGGACATATTTTCTAATGTTCCTTTATCTTGGGAATAATGTGTAGCATGTAGAATTACCAGTCACAACGATGAGATGCCTGTGATGGAGGATAAAGCAAATAGAACATTAAATTTACAAATCATTACAATCAGGCATTATTTTAAAAACCATAACATCTAGTGTTTTAAAAAACATAACATCTAGTGATCAGTAAGTTATTGGTGTCACATGCAGTTTCTTTTTCTCTATTATATGTGTAATATATATTGTTATATATACGTGTGTGTGTGTGTGTGTGCGTGTGCGTGTGTGTGCGTGTGCGTGTGTGTAATAGCCATTCATAGTATCTCGGGATGTTTCTGAAGCCCTGCTAAATTTCTACTTTTGGTTACTGATTACGTATCCTTCACTACATAAACACTATCATGTGACGTATACTTTTATAACTGTCAAATATGTTGTTTGCTGTTTATAGCTATTTAAAAAAAGTCGTCATGTTTGCAAAACCATTTCGTACGAATGTTCACAATTTAGGCCAATAACCATATTTAGGTCTGCTTTGACTTTTTAACAATGTCTATGTTGATAATAGTTCTTATGATTATTATTTTGCATTGTTAATGTATTTGTTAAACATGGCATAGCATATTACACATAATACACGTTAATATGTTGCCCCTGTTGTGTTTAACCCTGTTGGAATAAAAATCAAATGAAGGAATAACCATTCCAATGAACAGACACAGTAAATTCAAGCATGCAACTCATGTTGCTTATTTTTTGTATGTAGCAGCGACAAACTTAAAAGATAGTGGTGAACATGCACACAAATAATAGGCCTACTGTAACTTTTATTCTGCGGATATTTACATGCATTGGTACTTATACTGTTTGTTAGGTTTATTTGATTATTTATTTTAATTTATCTGGCTGGACTTGGTAATTTTTTGGGATTGTGGGAAAAAGTCATATCACAGAAATGTAAGCACATTACACAATTGTGTTTCTAACACCTTGGGCAAGGTACAACGTTGTGATAAATAGACGTGACTTTAAAATAATTAACTTTGTCATAAAAGTAGTTCACAGTTGAAACATATACATTTTGCTCGCCCAATATTTGCAATTACCAGTGGTGGGACAGTTTGATTATTGATTCTTTGATTCCACCGACACTTGCCTAAATCGAAGAATCTACGAGTTATAATTTTTTGCATTTAAAAGTTTGATTCGATTCTGTAAAATTTTCTTGCTGGTAGCATGTTCTGCAAACCTGGTGGTGCTCTTAAGCACAATGAAAATAGTGTGTGTGCGTTTGCAGTTGTGTTAAATCAGGCATTATTAGAGGCTAAATTTTGTGGTAAATTGCGATAAAATGAAATAACACCAAAATACAAGTTAAAATGTGAAATAACACGCAATACAGAAAAATGCGCGATTTCTCACGAAATTAGCTTTCTCCGCAAGAAATGAACTCTTCTCCCATGTTATATACTCAAATATACTTCGGCACTTTGCAAATAAAAATTCTAAAGTTGTGCTAGTTCTAGGCAATATCGAGAAATTCTCGAGATGAAAAAATTCTTGATTTCGTCTCGAACAATTTTTAAATCTCGGAAATCGTAGTTCTACATGTAACTCACATATGTAATTACATTAAATTTTTTCTTATGTAACAACATTTAAATAAGCATATTCCAAAGTATACACAAACATTAAAATATGCACTTCAAAATAAACTATAGTAGTTAGACAACATACTGCCTCCAAGCGATAGTAATACTGGCACGAAGTGAACACTAGCAACTAGAATGTGTGCAGTAATCTATGGCGCTGAATTGAATGTTTGTTTACGTTGTAAGTTGCAAGAGAAATTTCATGAAACGAAAGTGCTGTATCTAAATTCATACATTAAACAGACTATTTTCATAAAATACTGTTTCATAAACAATGTAAATACTGCAGCCAACCTAAAAGACCATCAAATGTTTATCATTTGGACATTTTGTCCGTGCTAACATACGTATTTAACCTCCAATGCTCAGTGATTGATTTGTTTGTTTACATTCAGGGGTATTATAAAACACCGCTAGCCGCAACAAAATAAAAATTTAAAAACGTCACACTGAAAAATTTACGAAAAGAATATACGTATGTACGACTTACATTAATGTTTACCGTATATCCTTGAAATTATATTGTTTGGGAAATGTGCACTATTTTTGAAATCACACAATGTTGACACATTCATTTTACCTAGCACGGCCATTTATTCATGACAAAGGTATGTATTAATTTCTTCCACAGAGTACTAAATGAAAAAATTAATGACACTAGATTTGCAAATTCAACGGAGACAAATTATTTTCTCTCGCTCTTGTTATTGTACCCCCCACTGTAATTTGTGTGAATTGTAGAACTATACAACTGTATACAAAATGTTGCAATGTATATAACATTTGCTGATATTTGAATCAAGTCCAGAATTGAGAATCAAAACAAAAATTTTGGAATCAAGAATCGGAATCTAAAGGAAGTGGCAGCCACACCCTTTTGGCTGCAGCGATCACGACACACGTTACTTTATATTTATTCCTGCTGTTTAAACACAGATTTATCACTACTTTGTAACTTGTCTAGGTAGGTTTAAAAGAGACAGCGTGTACAAACTTGATGTGGTAATTTGAAGTATTTTTCAGAGCAAGAAGAAAAAATGCTTCATTGCACAACAGCGAACAGCAATAACATGCCAAGTCATGTACTTGCCACTTCTACCATCTTCAGATTTGTATCCCTCCCTCAATCACATCTAAATATATTAAAATAAGTATTCAAACATTAAAACCTCTTTTCAGTTGTAATGTACAAATATAAAAATTATTTTCCTATAATAAGTATGAAATGTGCTAAAATTGAAAACATGTATAATTGTCCTGCTACTACTAGCGATGTGAAACTTCCTGAAAGAGAGAGAGGGTGACAAGCACTGCTCTGCCAACAGTTTTGTCCTCTGTAGAAAAAACAAACACCCTGTCACTAGGACCTTCACACAATATTTTGACCTGTTTTTTTAAACTGTAACAGTGAGATATGTTTCCATCAGGGCTACATAAATATTTTAGTAGATTATGTTTAATTTACAAATAGCATACCAAAAAACTTGGTTAAAACAATATTCTAACATTTGAACTATTTCTTACTAGCCGTTATGAAAACATCGCTGCTCTCGCTGTTTGTAATTCATATTGAATATGTAATAAATATTACACCTTATAGAAGATACTATAGTAAAGTATAATTTATTCAAAAATATAATACTTTTTAATTTAATCAGTGTTAAATACTTGTGGTATACAAGTATTTTAAAAATAGGTGAACATATTACTCGTAGGGTGTTTTTCAAAGGTTCGTTTGAAAACATCTGAAGAAACCGTGAATGGACTACTATATAAATGTAATGTCCAGACTCATGTTCTCTTATGACGTGGGAATTTTTTTCTATGTTTGCATGCTACATTTGGGACTCGAATACCCAATCACGTGCTTGTTACTTACGTGATGCAAGAAAAACACACATTATTAAAGTTTGTTCTAAGTTCACAATAAACATCCTCCCCCACCAAAACAAAGTTTTCCTTATTGAGAGGGAAGAGGACAGAACTTCCGAGTTGGACGCTGGAGAATGCCTTGCCCTGCCTTGACAGAGGCCACTCTGACAACTCCATCTGGTCATTGATTTACTTGTGTCACTCGCCCAAACTTCCACTTCAATGATGGGGTTTGATCTTCTTTGATCAGCACAAGAGTACCTACACTGGGAAAGACTGATGGATCTGTCCACTTGGATCTTTGCTGCAGTGTGTGCAGGTAATCCTGTCTCCAACTTTTCCAATATGTCTGATTTTGTTGGATCAGTTGCCACCAGTTCATTTGTAAAGTAGGAATGTCCAGCCTATCAGGTTTTGGAATAGAAGTTAAAGGTTCCATTATCAAAACAAAATGTGATGTCAAAAATGCAATAAGATCATGAGGATGGGTGAAAGTTCAACATTGCCTCTATCTGATCAAGTATAGCATTCAGCTCTTCATAATTCAGAATTTGGCTTCCAAGAGCATGGGTCAGGGGCTTCTTCAGCGTTTTCACGCCATCCTCCCATAACCCACCAAAGTGAGGTGCTGCTGCTGGAGGATTCATAAGCAGCTAACTTAGCTGACATTTGTTGACAGTAGGTATGGGAGTTAACAAAACTGTACAGTTCTCAAAGCGCTGCCTTTGCTCCAACAAAATTTGTTACCCTTGGTCTGAATAAACACCTCGACTACCAACCATTCGTTTCAGCGCTGCCAGAACGTGTTCTCTAGAAAGTCCTGTCACTAATTCTAAGTATAGCACCTTGGTGCTCACGCACAGACAGAGGTATGACTTATACAATTTAGCACCTCTCAGTCTTCCCATGGTAACCAGGAATGGGCCCGCGTATTCCACACCAACATGAAGAAAGGCCCTAGTCTGCTGAACTCTGCAACTAGGTAATTCACCCATGGGAGGAGCACAGGACTGAGGTGAATTGTGAAAACACTGATTACACTCCCTCAGTCTGTGATAAATGGAACAAGCTCCCAGTATCCAATGATTCAGTCTGAGTACAGAATGAACGAAAAGAGGACCTGGATGGAGATGTCTTTTATGCACATAGTCAGCAATAATGTGAAATGATTCTTGGCTGGATGTAACAGTGGATGTTTTAGATCATAACTCTGGCCTGAATGTTTCAGGTGCCCTCCAACACACAAATTTCTACCATCATCAACACGATGTAATCCACATAACTGATCGGTAAGTGTTTTCCTTGACTGCAGAATCTTAATTTCTTTTGTGTAGCTGGTGGCCTGAATTATTTTAATCAGAGAGAGGAGGGCATGCTGCAATTCTACTGTGGTAAGTGATCCTGTAAGTTGAGGACTTGACCAACAATTATGCACAAACCAAAAACAATACGTTACAATCCTCTGCAACTGATTAAGTGAATACTTGACAAAAGGTAACTCATCCACTTCCTTTAGTGTGACAGAAAATACTTGCTGCTGTCTCTGACTCTACGGCTTCCATGTTTAAGCCATGATCATCATTGTAGCTGTTCCTCTCCAATGCTGAATGTTGAGTCGGCCAAGGTGGCCCTTGCCACCACAAGTGGTGGTAAATGAGATCATATTGCATCAATCCACAGGATGCACAGTCAGTAGGATTTTTGTCCTACTGCACATGGCCCCAATAACTCGTGGGCACAAGTGACTGAATCTCGACTCAATTGCCCACAAATGTTTTCCATTCCCTGCATTCTGAACAAATCCATGCTAAAACCACTGTGGAATCAGACCAAGCAAACAAGTTCAAGTTCCAGGAGAATCTCATTAACAATTTTCATCAACTTTGCAAGTAACTGCGCAGCACACAGTTCTAGCCTTGGTAAGGTGAGTGCCTTCAGAAGTATTACCTCAGACTTTGCACAGACAAGAAATACTACCAACTGATCCTTAACATCTGCCCGCAGAAAAACAACAGCTGGATACTCTCTTTCCGATGCATCTGCAAACCAGTTGCAGTTCAAACTTTCTTGCTCCTGAGTGGGTTACACAGCATGGAACTGTCACCTTTAAAAGTATACCCAATTCTGCTTGAAAGATGTTTCATTTTTTCACCAAGGGATTGGGAGGGGTTTCATCCCCAGCTGCAATGGCCAGAGCTGCTGAATGAGCTACTTAGCAAACAACACAACCAGGGTGATCAAACTCAAAGGGTCAAATATTTTAGCTGAAATAGACAATATTAACCTCTTAGTACAAGCCACACATGGAGCAGATTTTAAAAAAATATGAAAAGTAATCTACATTAGAGTTCCAATACATTCCCAATACCTTGATTGTGTAATGTTTTGGAATAGAAAATGAATGAGAAACACGTAACCAATCTGGTAAGAGAATCTGACTTGTTACAATAGCATTATTACAGGCCCATTTGTAAAGTGTAAAGCTCCTTTATTTGAAAATACCAGTAAGTTCACGCTGTAGACAGAGGGCTTCTTCTACAAAGTGAAGATGTTATCCATTTAAACATCCTGCATGATTTTTTGAGCTGCCTTTGGAAAGTTGTCTTTTTCATCCATTGCTAACTGGTGAGTGACCCTAATGGTCTGGTAAGAGATGATGAAAGACCAAAGGTCACAGTGTTCAACTGATATTCAGACAGTGGCTGGTCAGGGGAAAACCTCCAGGCTATCTTTTGTTGGTGACGATCATGAGGTTGCAAGAAAATGAAGCAGGACTGTCACTAGATCAAGCAGGAGCTTAGGGCCAGCAAGTAAGTGATATTGAGAGACTCGCCTTTGCTTGTCTGGGCAGAGGCATCATATACTACCCTCAGTTTGGTGCTTGTACTATCAGGAAGTTACACAGTAGTGTGGAACAAAATAATCATTAGTAATTGTGGGTGGAAGCTCTCCAATTATTTTCATGTGACCTTGATTTTGATAATCTTCGAAGAATGCATGATACTGAATTTTTAAATGTAGATTCTGAGTAGGCTTGCACTGTAGGGACTGGAATTGATGAGAGGCCCCTGACTGGGAGTCTCCCAAATTTGGACTGTCCCCTTTAAAGGGCAAGGCCACGCAATACCTTCCATCCCTTTCACATGCAACTGTTTCCGTGAAGGATTTTTCAGCCTGTGTATCTTCTTTGGTTCTAACTGCGAGATGATATGGCACTTCAACTTCCCAGAATTTTTCGATTAAATCAACAGGTTCATGTGAAGAAACAAAAAGGTTTGACATGAGGCTTCATTGGATAGCCTCCAATTAACTTTACCCATCAACAACCAACCAAAAATAGTGTTGATGGTAACTGGCTCTCCAGGCGATCCATGAATGCTCCCATCTTGAAGTTCAAGGAATTTTTCTGCATCAAAAAGCATGTCGATCTGTTGAGGTTTGTCATAATTGGGATGTACCAGGTTTAATAAGTGGGGCCACCCTTGCTTTCTGATAGGTATTTGTGCAACAGATGATGCAATCTGCGACAACGCATTTGCTTCCACCATAATTATCTCATCTGGAAGCACCTGGGAAACTACCTTAAAACAGGTTACTTCCTTGGCAACTGGAAGAGGGGTGTGACCCAAAGCGGTCAATGGTGAATTATGCTGAGAATATGGTAGTTTCAACTTTCTAAAGCATCCCTGGGTAATGAACTATGCCTGTGAGCCTGGATTGAAGATGGTTCTAACTGAATGTGACTGTCCTGAACTGTCCAAAACTTTCAGCACTGCATTGGATAATAGCATTGTAGATGACTCTGTTTGGGCTCCTGTGCAATAAACAGACTTTTCTGCATTATTGTTACCATCTGTTTAATCACATCCACTCTCCCCAAGTACATTAGATGTCGGTAAGGCAAGATATAAGATTGTGTGATTGCTTTTCTTACACATTTAACATGTTAAGCCAGAACAGCACTCCCTTACAAAGTGTCCTCAAGCAATTATTGCACAGTTTTAACTCTTTAAATGAAACTTTGTTCACTGGGCAGCTGTAGGAAGGGTTCACATTTAGTGATGGATTGCTTCCCCTTACAGTGCACACAGTCATGGACTTACAGTTTCAGTGTATTGAAAACAAATTTGTGGTTGCTAGTTACTTAGTTGACCTCATTTTGTCCGAACCAAAGGTACCACCTCCAACTTGTGTCGCATTAACTCCACCTGATTCAGATAGGCCTTCTTGTGAATGCTTTTTCAAAAAGGACATAAACTTACCATACATTGGCATCTCATTATGTCAGAGTAAGTTCCCATTGTTTTCTTACTTGACAGTCCAATTTCCGTACTAACAAATGCAACAATATCACATCCCACTGATCTGTCAGAAGGCCGATAACCTTTAAGGCTCCTATGTTTTGTGTAACTATATTTAGTAGCCCTTTTATGTAGTGGACGCAATCTGAACTGACTGAAGCAGCATTGAAAATTGACTCTAAATGATAAGCAATTTCAGTAGAGCACCACTTTAACGAACTTCAAATTAACGAACACTTTGCCATAACGAACTTATCATTTGGCCTCGGCAAAACACCATACATTTATATGCAAATAACTTTGTTATACGAAATTTACGAGCGGTTTATAAAATATGCACGATAACGAACACTTTGTAATCGGAATAAAATGTCAAAAATGGCAAAATTACATTGATTTTTCGATGTTAAAAACATAAACAATCCACTACTGGTTTTTTTTATCGGTAGATAACTTGGTCATAGATGATACAATACATTGGTGTGGCAATATGAGATGCAAGTCAGGAAGCTAAGCTGTACTAGTGGTTATCGCTGCAACTAATGTGCTACATCATTGTGTAGGCACAGATAACAAACCTCTGACTTCACTGAATATTTACGTACAACAAAATTCTGTCGCTATATCCCATCGGCTATGCATCAACGTATTTTCCCCTTAATTGCAAATGAGGTTACCTTAACCTCTAAACGTTTTTTCACTGAATTGCAAATCAATTTTAACATCTTTTAATAAGTTTGTTCTTGATTGTTTGCAATAATTAAAGCTGTAGATAGTGGAAGGAAAGAAATCGGATATCAACACGGAATTCGGCATAGCAAAATCTACATTGTCAACGATAATAGGTCAACTTTCTCAAATAGAGAAAAACTATTTCTTATCACCCAACCAAAAACGTGACACACCTCAAACAAAGTGACAAGTTCACAGGCAAATATTAAAAAATTCTGCCACTTTAGGTAATACAGACCATATGCATGTTGCTCACAAATGCCTTTAGTATCAAGATATGCACAAAAGTCCAGGTTCCGAGATTTAATTTTTATGCTATGAGCCTTTGAAGTTCGCAATTTGAACACGCCTCGAACAAAGTGCCGAGTTCATAGGCAAATATTTAAAAATCAAGCCACTTAAGGTAATACAAACAATAAACATGTTGCTGACACATGCCTATAGTATAAAGATATGCAGAAAAGTCCGGGTTCCAAGATTTCATTTTTATGCTGCGAGCATTTGCATTTCGCAATTTGAACACACACCTTGAACCAAGTGTGAAATTCAAGGCACGTAGTAGAAAAAATGGAGGTTTGGAACCCAGACTTATCTGCATATCTTTATACTATAGGCACGTGATAGCAACGTGTTTATTTTTTGTATTACCTTAAGTGGCTTGATTTTTAAATACCCTCCTATGAACTCAGCACTTTGTTTGAGGTGTGTGTTCAAATTGCGAACTTCAAAGGCTCGCAGAATAAAAATGAAACTCGGAACCCGAATTTCTGCATATCTTGATACTAAAGGCACTTGTGAGCAATATGAATATGGTCTGTATTACCTACAGTGGCAGGATTTTTAAATTTTTGCCTCTGAACTTGGCACTTTGTTCGAGATGTGTGTGCAAAATTTAAAGCCTTGCAGCATAAAATTGAAATCTCGGAACCCTGACTTTTGTGCATATCTTGGTACTAAAAGCACGTGACCTATATGTGGTATGTTTTATTAACTTATTATACTTAGTTTTCATTTTATAATCTTGTGAACATGCTACTTCTGAGCACCCCTGTGAGCATTTCCGACGTAACCATGTTGCACATGTGTGGTTCTTCAGCTGAGCATGACCTGTTATCCTCCCGTGTGTGGTGTGAGTCTCAGTTACTTTCTTGGCAAGAGTTTGGCAATAAAGATTTGAATCTGGGGTTCGAAGCTAACTTCACTTCGGTAACATTTTGCAGAATCTAATTTTACCTCAAGTAATGTTTTTTGTGCACTTCACTATAAAGAACTTTACTATAACAAACTAGCGATATTTTTGGTCCCTTGAGGTTTGTTATAGTGAAGCTCTGCTGTAATTGTGGCAGATTGTATCACTGAATTAGTAAATTTCTTGCACCTTTATAATTGGCATTTGTCACAGGATACATACTTACCAAAACACTGGCCTCACCTTGCAATGTTGACTTCAAATACAGGAATTTTTCAACTTTATGCTAACTTCTGTTGTTGTGAACAAGTCTCAGGAATAAATTGCAAAAAGCTTGCCACTGCGTTAACGTCACTATTGAATTTCGGCAGTTCTACAGCAGTCATTTTCAGTGCAGAATGATTGTCTGCATCCTTGGTTTTTAGTGTACCAACAGCTGGAGTATCAATATTGATATTAAGTATGTCGTTCATAGCATCAATTTCAAAATATATTGCGCTGAATTCACCCCATTGCAGAGTGTAGTCATGGGGAGAGTCTGTTTCTATTTCGCAGCTGCGAATCTCAAGGTTGGAGATATCCTCGTTGAATTTGTATTTAATTTTTGTGACCTCCTTGCACATTGAGTAAAAATAGGTACACTTTTCTACATCGTCTGGTTTAGCCAAAGCCCTTTTTCCTGCCTTCCAAAATGAGCTTTAAACGCTGCAGGTGCAACTGCACCTTTGTTACCAAAACATGTTCATTTGGGATTATGGAATTGAAAATAAACCTGAACAATGTTGTTTCTTGCTGCTGTTAGGGGTGATTACTTGTTTGTTAGGTGTGAATAACTGACTTAATATGACAACTTCACCATAGAAAATTATGGCGCGGGAGCACACTTGATAAAGTTCACATACCCTCACTTAATGAAATTTTTAAATAATTCTTTTGGCATTATGCTTCTTAGTAGTTCTTCATAGTCTCCCAGGACACAAATCACTTGCTGATATAACGTAATATACCATTTGATGCAAATAACAATATCATGGCCTGATATTGTTATTTGCATGGCTTGTGCGCACATCTTATGAACCGTTACTTTTCAACTACGAAACAACCATTAGTAGACCGATAAAGGTGCTGATGCAACACTTTGTGTAATCTGGCCTGAAATTGACCATGTTTATTTACCATAACTAAAACAAGAGTTCTGTAGGACTTGAAGGCGAGCGATGTTTCTCGTGATAACAATGCCACAATATTTCCCGACTACCATCTTGGAAACAACTAGCTGTTGCAACCTGATGCAGTGTTGCCAATGGTGGCAATACCACACACACTCTTCTGAGGTGGGAAATCAGTTTATTTAAATACAAGTTTGTTTTAAGTTCACAATAAAGTACTACAGTCGACTCGGTTATCCGCGAGCTGATTATCTGCTTTGCAGCTTAACCACTACATATTCAGAAAAATTAAAATAAATTTTGGAAATTAACTCATACTGCAAGAACGAAGTTATTTAATAAAACGCCCATTTTAACTAATGAAATTCGTAATGGGTACTCTCTGAAAATAACTGTGGAATGAAATATGTTTGTTTATCAATGCAAATGCACGTCAAAATGTGTTCCCTATGGCATGACTGGCTTAGTTACGTCGCAAGACAGGGAGCTGACAACACCACACAACTCGCTAGCCTAGCTGCCGCCTGCCAGGTATAGCCAGTCCCAGCACGACCACCGGATTCCTCCCGCGTATCGCATTCCCACGGTCAGTGTCAGTTTTATCTCGTCAGTCAGTAGTTATGTTCGGTTTTGTTTTTGCTTATTTTCAGCCAAAAAAGTCTGCAAAACGTAAACGTGTGGTTTTATATTTACAGCAGAAGCTGGAAATTATTAATAAACTTGAAGGAGGAAGTGCAATAAAATAGCTTTCATTTATGTATGGAGTGGGAGAAACAACAATTTGGGACATACAAAACAATAAATCCAAACTTATTGAGTTTGCGAGCAGTGCGAACTCGACAAGTGGATTGGCGAATAGGAAAACAAAACTATTGACGTACGCGGAACTAGATAAGGCTATACTGGAATGGTTTAACCAGAAACGTGCTGCGGGAATGCCAGTGTTGGGCTTAGTGTGTGCCAAACAAGCCTAATATTTTTTTTGAATAACTTGGAACAGAAGGCAAAACTTGTTTCCTACATTAAACACTGTTTTCCACGTGCTGAAACAGCCGGCTGTATGCCGCACGCACTGGACAGTGTGGGAGGTGTGTGTGTGTGTCACGGGCGACATGCAGTTCGCTTTGTACGTCTTTGTTTCCCCTCTCCAGGAGGGGAGGTGGCCTGTTACCTAGCAACCAACTGACGTCAGCTTGCGTTCCCTTTTACGTAACTTCAGATTCCGGTATCACTTTGCGATAAACCCCACACGCATCCCGTTGCGTTTTTTTGTATTAACTGTAGCTGCACATTTCTTGTAATGTTCGTGAGAGAACTACCATGATTACACCCATATTTTACACACTTTAAATACTGTTTTGTAAGTTAGAAATCAGGGGTGCATAAATTGCGTATTTTTTTAATTTCTTGGTTTGTTAATAAATAATAGTGTACGGAAATTATGCGAGGCCTTAAAATATGTGGCTATATACAGTAGTATGTCAAGGATGGACTAGGTTTCATACTGAAACACCCAGTATTCGGTTACGACCATACAAAATTTAGTGTTGGAAAAACTGTATTTTTCTCTTAGTATGCGGATTATCCGTGATTTTGGGTTATCCGTGGCAATCGTCCCCTTCATTATCGAGGACAATCGAGAGTCGACTATATTTACAAATATGCACACCAACACAAAGCTTATCTAAAAAGAGTTGAAATATCTTTCTGAGATAGATTAAGAATGCCACAGAAAAGTGGAAATGAGAACAATCAAAACAGCAATGCAATAAGATATCATCTTCGCTCCACTATTGGTCACTGTTTCAACAATAAGAAAAATCTGTGGACACAAGGGAAAGCTAAGACTACTGTTAAACCTGCATTTGATTTTTTTTTTTACCAGTGTATAATACACATCCCAGAATTCTTGAACTGAAAACTCAAACTTCAATTATTAATGGCTGAATGACATGATGTGATAACGTCTGGCCACAGATAACTAATGCGTGGAGTATGTGCCAGACGGTATTAGAGAAAATATGTCTAAACAACCATTGCCAGTTGGGTTTTTGTGTAATTGCTGTTCTATGCACCTGGTTGCCAGCTATCTCTTTATTTTGTCCCATCCTCCCCCTCCCACATTGGGCTGACAAACAATATCCCAGTGACAGGAAGTGGAAGCCAAGGAAAAGGAGCAGAGAAGGCTGATGTGGGAATGATTCATTTATCTATTTGAAAGACAGTGTAAACTCTGAGGAAATTTTTTACCATAAACTGCTTTATTTATTTTTGTGGTGCCTGCTTACAAACAACATTCACAAAACTTTTCATGTTCAAAGACCGGTTTTTATTAACATATCAATTTTTAAAACAATTGTTTTTATATTGGAAGTATTTTTAGCATCTCTCAATCATTTAGGTTAATCAGCACTTCTAAAGATTCATTTTAAAGATGGTGCATCTGCTAGTACAACAAAATTGGAGCTAAAACACCTTTTCTTTTGTGCGAGATTAAAGACTCTTTGTGATCGCCATATGATATGTCGCATGCCATTCAACAGGCAGAGGAGCTGCCGCCAAACCCTCAAGCAAACAGAGCAAGTAGTCGCTGGGCAAGCGCCTGCAGTATCGATTGCAGAGTGTACGCGCAGCCTGCCTCTCACATGTGTCTCAAACACACATACAGCCTTGCCTGTTCCTACCCTTGTATAGGACACACGGCTCAGAGAGAAGCAATATTTAACCATGTCACATCATCCACCATTCTTCCACTAGAGTCATGGGAACCATGTAATACAATATTAATTATAAGGTATTGTTTGTTAATAATAAGTATTAGTTGTAAATAAGTTCTCTGAATTTCCTGCAAAACCCATTGGAAATGGAATGTGAACTTATTAGAAGCTACGCTGCTTACATTGTTCACATAAATTTTGTTAACAAGATAGGTCTTGTATAAGTGCCTGGGATACCATTTTGTTAGGAAAACGTCTACCTATCAAAATAAATTAATGTTATGTTAATATATCATTTGGATTTTCATTAAGAAGCCATTGAAAATTAACTTTGCAATCGTAAAAAGTTGTATGGCGTGCTGTGTTTAGACTAAATGTTGGCGACATGGGGAGGTTCTATATGCTTTTTAATAGTATAGTTTTTGTTGGAAGAAGTCTATCTATTAAAATAAATAAATTATTTTTATAAGATATGTGTTGTTTCCGCATTAGAGGTGACTGAACATGTACTTAACACGAAATACACAGTTTTTTGTGTTTTGGGAGTTATTAGGAACACAAGGAATAGTCTTGTTTGCTCTATGCTTTGTTTAAATGTAAACTTTAATTGTTTTAACCTCCCAAAACAAAAACTGTGTATTTCGTGTTAAGTACATGTTCAGCTGTGATTATGGTGGTTTCTTTGTGAAGTAACATTGTCCTTTTTGCCCAGATTCCTTTATTATTGTTTCCTTTTGGACCACAGCAAGTACCATTATATTAAAATCTTCAAGACTCTGATCCCAGTATGTAAATTAAAATAAATTAAGCATCCGTTCTATTGCATGCTACTACAGGCTTCATAACCATATTTTATGGTTCGTATTTGAATTTTAACTATGGTAATTGTCAGCTGTGGTTTTTCACTCCTACAGTCTTTCTACTGTTCTTATGGTCACGTTCTTGCTAGTTAATGTTGACATGCTGGCTATCTCCAAGTCAGATAAAGAATGCAAACACAGATAAACAACTACTGCTGATTCTTGTACTCTGAACTCGATTTTATCTTTTAAATATCATCACAAAAGTTCCACAAAACAAAAATTAATATATATATATTTTTTTTTAAAGTTAAACATACTGTATCTCAAGAACTGGTTAAAAATAAAGTACTTGGGGATTTTGTTTAGAGTTTTGTGATGTATCAAGCAGCTTATGACAGAAAGATAAAATATATTTTGGGCACTTAATTTACACATTGCTTTCAAATTAATTATATAGTAATTTGACCACAAGGTGCTTCAGCAAATATAAGTCATGTTCAGGTACACCAATTGTGAATATATATGAATAAATTCAGGTCAATTCAGTTCATACATTCATAAATTGTGAGTTCTAAGGAAAACCCAATCATACTAAAAAATACCCCATAAACAACTTTAAGAATCAATTAAATAGCCAGGCATCTCAGAGAAGTCAGCCATGTACAGTGGACTCTGTATGTATCGAAAATGCATGTACTGATAAACCGTAACCAATGTTTATTTTCAGTGGTCCTAGCAAAATTCCAATATGAATGATAATACAATCTCCCACTTTTACCGTTTATGTGATATTGCATCAATCCTACTATCATTCAGTCACGTTACTTAACATTTCCTGCAACAGTCATTTTTAAGCTGGTTGAATATGCAAATGTTTAACTGGGTGTGAAATACGTTAAAACGTGCCACTGTTTTATCATCCGTGTGGAGTATGGCTAATGGTGTTGGCAACTCCAACTCAATGACATGGCGAGTCTTAGTCTGGCATCCACCCTCCCCTTATTCGCGTAATAAGAGGGAAGCAGTTACAAAGCAACTGTAGCATCCTTGCATCATCTCTTGATACCCTCTTTCTGTCGTTCTCTCAGTAAGTCACTTTTCTTCCTTCCCTTACTTGCTGCCGAGTGAGGAAGCTTTTATGTGGTAATAAAATTTGCATCCTCTCTCTCTCTCTCTCTCTCTCTCTCTCTCTCTCTCCCCCTCCCCCTCCCCCCCCTCCACTTTTTCCCTGCCCCTTCCCCTCCCACACTTTCTTCCACCTTTTACATGCCTGGCATGGGGGTAATCTGTAGGATATATGAAGTATTAAATAAAAATCATCCTGTAATCTCAAATTAACAACAGTCATCCTGTCGAACGCACCACACCACACAATAGTCAAGTGCTCCACCGACTGACCTCTAACAAAGTCACGGCAATCAGGAATATCTGATGGCAATCCAATTCTAGAAATTTTATCAAGATTATCCATCACTCAAAATAGTTGCATGTATTGTCACTAGTATTTCAAAGCAAATGGTTTTGCAATATATTTTAATGCTGAATTATTTTTTGCACAGATGTTTATTTTTGTGTTTAAATGCCTTTCCTCCTCCTCCCCTCCCCCCGGTAAATTTGGTGTTTAATAGTTGTACTGGAAATTCAGTACAATTTTACAAATAAGAACATAAGATACAAAAAAATCACTTTTAAACATTTTATTACTACTGCCCAATCACTGTACATGAGAGCTTGTGCGCATGCAAAAAAATACTGAAGAAATATTACTTAAAATATTACACATGTAATATAAAAAATTCTGTAAAAAACTATGCCATAATAATCAATAATATCATACAATTCTGAGTAGATTAAAGGTTTAAAAAATTAATAGAAAAAATATTTGTTTAAAAGCATCTTTACAAAATACTACTCATAAAATTAATTCACAAGGATAGCAAAATTGATTGAAAACCAGTTCATTAAAGGCTGGATAATACTCAAGCTCACATTCCTGGTTATAATAATAATAATCTATTTCACTTGACGTCAAGCAAAACGTTGTGGCATTTCAGTTGTTTATAACTCTTAACTTCGCCACAGTTACAGGCTACTTGAATTCACTTCAGTCAGTAGAGCATAATATACGGCGACATTAAAAAAATTAAAAGTAGTGGAATCCCTTTTGGAATTTGTCTCAGTTTTATTCAATCTATAAATTCAATTACATGCACGCGAACAGTTTGCCGAAGAAAAAGGAATTGGAATGTCACAGAGTTCTTTCAACTAACGTTCACGTCACTCTCCATGTTACCTGCTCCCAAGACTGCAAACAAGTGAGTGTTGAACAAGGACAAGGGCAGCGCAGCTCAACGTGTGAGTACCCTCTCTCCTCAAACTAAAGGGCTAAAAATATAAATTCACGGGGCTTGCTGCCTCCCATTGGCTAAACCCCTTTGCGCCGCAGCAACTTTGTCGAAGGTTTCCGAACAATTACCATTGATGGCAGGGGAAAGTCAAAAGAAGTCGGAAAAAACCTAATCTTTAAAACTGACGAAACCTCTATCCGATCCTGGGAATACTAACGTGCCAATGCACTACAGATAACTGCTTGAAATACAGCCACATATTAAAACCGATAAGCCCTTACTTTTACTAGCTTTTCCATGTGGCATGAAAGGAAAATTTTGAATATTACACTCATTCACCAGAAAAGTAGTATTTACCTAAAAGTCTAGACTGAAAAAATATTATAAAAATATTTTTGAAATGTATATCTCACAACATCCCCCCCTTGGGAAAGATTTTGAAGAAACCTTTATCAAACCGAAACCTATCTTAAAAACTGTGATTCTATAAATTACCGTTAAGTTCCACATACACAACTTAAATTAACATTTCGAAATACAAACTCAATCACATAACAAACAAAAAAAAATTATTCACTGTTACTTGTTACAGGAGGACAGGGCAGATCTAAGTAGATGCTACAAGAAACAACACACATCTCATTTACACATAATACCATACACTTTAGGAGCAACCACTTCATCATTTCTACTTATGCTTATTCATTTCCCATGTACAACACCTCAAAGTTTTAATATTGATACACTTTTCCTTTTCAAAACTCTCCACTTTTCAAACTTTCACTTCTCAAAATCCATAACAGTTTTTAAAGCTCTCCATTTTTCAAAATTAATAACAGTTTTTAAATGCACTTCCAGGGAATTTGAAATTGTTACTGTCAACTTTTAATATTTATTTTTTACGGTTCTGTAGTCTCAACGAGTACAAGTAATAATTTCTGAAATTAAAAAATCCGTATCTTTGATGGCACTTTAACAGCCCAACTTTCACAGTAGGTATACAGTTCAGTTATCCACATACACTCTTTACATAAACAATACATCTCTACAAACTTCAAAACAAAGATATTAAAATATTTTCAAAACATAAAATAATATACCTAGCTAAGTGTTTCATAAACCCACAAAGACGTAAACACAAATACATAACTACACTTTTCCTTAAAACATATTTTCACCGTATTACGTTACTAAGTTTTAATTCTTATTTCTTTATATTCTAGAGATTCCGTACACTCTATTGCTTTTACTCCTCTCCTCCCTAGCAATATTATTTCCTCCTCCACTCCTCTGTTTCCTCTTTAACAGAGAAAAAAACAAAACACTCAGAACTCATATAGTCCTCCATCATTGCTTTAAAATGGTGGCTTCCATAATACTTGTCTGTTTGCTACACATATTAAGAAATGTAACCAAATTCAACCAATATTTGTAGGTATACAGTATACATTAGAAGCATCAAATATAGAGCTTCTTTCTTTTTATGGCAATTTGGTACAGTAGCATCAAAAAACAATTAGTTTTTATGCCATATCTTGGGGACCAAACAACCAATTTCAACCAAATTCTTCACAGCAGTGCCACAATAAGCCATGTGAACTTAAATGTTTTAAGTGGCTCAGTCACTTATTTTCATAATGATGGCCCTGTAAATATTCAGGTTAGTAAACCCTATAATTCGTAACATTAGACTGATTAAGATTAAATCCGAATCCGACCTCTGTAATGCAGTGGACTGCACGCTAGCTTGTTGTACAAGGTTTTCTGGGTTCAAGTTCCCGGTAAGGCAGGTGTGTATTTGTAATTGCCTTGCTACTGTTGCATAAGTTTCTGGTTTCATTTGAATTATTATTGCTTTCAAAGAGAAGTCAAGTTCTACATACCAACTCAGCTTTTAAGGACATATTTAAAAATGAATTGCAACCATGTTGTGGAAAGTAGACTCATTAGTTATATTGGTAATGTCTTGTTTTTTAATGTGTTGCACATCAAATTCATGCTCGATAGTGGGATATTGTGTCCTCGAGTAATGGCGCACTCCTACATTTCTCTCACTAAAAAACAATTTTATATCACACTTTTCATATGCAGTTAGTTTAGAAATTAAATTTTGAAATGCACTTTTTTCATGTGTCCCTTCATCAAATCTTTCACAAAGTTCGAAGCCAACAATCAGTAACCCCCCCTTCCCCATGTAAATACATGAAAGATGAGACAACATATTTGCACAAAATGCTGGGGAATTGTACTGTCCACATGTCATTCAAAGATTTGGCGATTTTTGGATTTCTTTTAAGTTTGTCTTTTTTGTTTCCACGCCGAGTTTACAACTTGTCTAATTATATTGTTGATAATTTTATCATATGTTCTTTCTTGAAATCATGGCAATATCGAAAGACCTACAAAATGATATAAATTGCTTGATTAAAATTCTGGGCAAATACAATGATGAAACAATCTCGAAATTATCCTCCAATTTTTTGCCGAAAACAGAATGAGAATACCATTAAAATCCATTTCCACAGGTACTAGCAGTTTTTATGCAGGTTATAGCTCCCTTGCAGTAATACAATTTATTGCTTATTTCATTCTTACAGTCACTGTATATTTTTAACAGGGCTAGTAAGCAAGTCCTTAGAAACAAAGAAATTTTTTCTATATATTCCTATTGTCAGAAATAGGATGGCATAGCCATTTTTAACTACAGCTATAATCATCAATTCCACCAATAGAATCCACTTCTGACACACAAAATACATAGAAATTTTCATTTAAAGTACCTTTATCTATTAAAGTTACTTCATGTTCACTATCACTTAACATTTCCTGTAACACTCAGACCCTAATTCTGATTGTAATTGTATATTATAACTTGTATTGTCACGAGAATTGTTTGGTAGTTCTGTTGCTGATGTAGTTGCAGTTTTGAGTGTAGTCTGTGGCCTGTCTTCTGACGATAGTATTTCTTGCACCAGTGCGTTCTGCTCTTTTGCGTAGTACCTGACTGCATGCGGATTACTAATATGAGCATCTGGTGATTTAGCATTTACTCTACCACATACAGCAAATTGTATTTCCTCACAGGCAGTGTTGCACCAGGATTTAAGTTTGCCCCTTTCATTTTTTCACCACCCCTAAATTCTAATTTAATTAACTTTGGTTCATCAAAATCAGTTTCAAGAAAATGTGGGGAACAGCAGGCCCAGGCGTGAAATATTTCCCTTTACAAAATTCAACCCACATTGAAAACTTTAGGGAATTTCAAAAGGTCCGGAAAAACATGGGAAAATATTCCCTTGTCTCAATTTCCCAGACTACAAGAAGAATTAGTATATTTGAGCACACTACAACTAGGCATTTTCTCAACAGTGTACTCTTTACCACTGTATACAACTATCACTATATAAAATGTATCAAAAGTAACTTAATTACCTTTGACACTTCCATAATTCATAAAACTCCATTACAGAACATATCCATGAGGTGAGCTCACTATGAGTTTCACACGACTACGGCTACGGTGTGTCAACAGCAAGCAGTAGTCCGCAGTGTGCAGCGCATGACCAGGTGAGTGAAGTGACGTCACAGCTGCTCGCTTTGTCACATTTCTCAGAAACAGGGCACCGCGAACACACATTAATACCTCCATTGTACATAGTATCGCTTTCATTACCCCACAACTTGTGTTTTTTGTTATGTGCTCCTTTACGTGTGGATGATGATGGTACAGCTACAATTAATGATGAGCTTGAGTTACATGGCTGTGAATATTGTTCCTGAGTGACCTACTTCTTTAGACTCACAAACAGAAATGGAACTTTTCTTTTGTTTTGTCAGATAACTTCTTATTAATTAATAGCATGCATGTCATTAACATTTAAGGTTTTTAATGTTTACACTAGTTTTGAGTTTTTTGCCACAGTGATGCCAAGTACTAGCTGTTTTGTCGTTATTGTCAACGAAATTGTTCCATAAATAATTTTTTGGAGTCATATTTTTATTTTCGAAATGAACACTGAGCAAAACACACCATTAACACGTGCTTGTTCGAATGTGCAAACTCAATAACAGGCAAAAATAACAACAAAATTCTGCGCAACACACACGCACTGAATAAAAACTATTTCCAAAATATTCTTGAATGTGCAAACTCTAAAAACTACTTTAAAAAGTAATCTCAACTTGCTTATGCTATCCAAGTTCAGAAAACTAATTAAATTCCCAACAGTGTTTCCAACACAAAAAGACAAACTACTGAAATATTACTACCCAAGGAAATAATGTAAATTAAATGAATACACACACACCACCTAAGTTAAGACATATGTTATTTTTATGTCAAGACAGAACTATAACAACATGTAACTCTCATTATTGAACGTGTACAAATATTGATGTAGTTTCAGCATAGATAGTCAAACATGGCTGTTAAACCTCAATCTTTGCTCAATTGTCAACACTCAATCATTGATGTGAAAAACATTGAACATTGATCTCAAAACATTGGCCATCAATGGCCATCCCTAATTCCTGATTGATCAGGTTACCTGATTTTATGTATGTTGGAAATGTGGTGGACATTGCTGTTGGCTAGCGGGTTTTGTTCCAACTCCCATTTCCCTCACCCTTCTATTCCACCAACGTTGCATCCTCACCTCATTTCTCTCTTAGTAGCACTTTTTTTTTAAGAACCTTACAACACAAGGTTGTCATTACTGGAAGCTTACACAATAGTGGCAGAAATTAATGCTTCAAGTAGGATGTGACAAAAGTGTGTGAATGTAGAAAAGACTTTTGATCTCTTCTTGCCTAGTGACATTACAGCCAGCTAGGTTATAGACTGCATTGACTACTGACCCAAGATAAACACATATATCATGCTTAGCACAAAAACAATGGGTGTGAGGGAACTGACTACCATATGAAGCAGCTAGGATAGTCTTGCATCATTTCCCCTCCATTTTTGATGGGCAAAGACCACTGCTTGCAATTTTTTTCTATTTTGAAACTCACTTGATGGCTGGCCTGTTAGATTTTCACTTCAATCCATCACCACCTCGCAACTGACTACCGACTACATATGTAGGGTACTGCAGTACATTTTTAAGTTATAAAAATTAATACAAAACACAGTTCTTTAGTACTATCTTCCATATTATAACTATCAGTTACTTGCCAACATTTATGAGTCTAGCATTAAAAAAAAATGTTATTTTACTAATTTACTTTTCTGCCTGAAATGGTATTTTTTTTGTGAAAAATCATTGGTGACTATAATTTTATGTTTTGGCCACTTAGACAGGTACGTGTATTAGGGTTTTTATTATTATTTCTTATCGGCTGTTCTTGGCCAATCACGTGTTTTCTTTTATTTGCATGAAATTACAGGAAGTAAACCATGAACATTGTAGCTGGCCAATTGGTTGTAAGCTCATTTAATTATCTTTGCTGAAAGAAGCAAAGCAAAGTTATGTTCGTTCACAAGTTTACTTTGTAGCTTTGTGTAGAAACATAAGTAGTAAGTGGTGGTTGTTACGAAGGTGTGAAGTTTTGTTTGGTGTAGTAACCGTGCATTAAGCTACAAATTTGTAAGTTTCACAAGGTTCACGACTGTTTAAATTTATTTGTACGATATTTCACGTCTATTGATTAAAGTGTGTCGCCTTGAAATGCATTTAATGTTAAACGGCAGAACCATGTGTGTTTATAATTCATTTCTTCATTCATTTTAGGTTGTGATCATTTGTGGCTTAGTGATAGTTGAGTGAACTGATACTGTGCAATATCTGCAGTATGAGTAATAATTGTGATAAAATAATTTGATGTGTTTCATAACATGCATTCAAAGGAGCTTGTCTTAAGGCACTAATGATCCGGATGTCAAGGTGTACCCAGTAGTAGTTATGTACTATGATAAACAAGTATAAAACCTTGGTTCTTGTGTACTTTTGTTACCTGCATTACAAGGAGATTATACAGGTCAGTATATTGGCACATTGATTCTGAGTGTTCCAGAGAGGGAATGAAGGTACATACTTGCAGCACATATGATAAGTTTCTCTGCTGACAGTACTCCTGTCATGTTAGATCACAATAATAGAGTGCAGCATCTTGAAGCAGAAGCAAGATGCTCTTGTTGCGAGATATGTGTATGTCATCTTGTAAACCTAGCTGCAGAGAAGGGTGCTTACTGCTGGTTTTTCAGTAAGAATCAATGTTTTGATTGACGTTTGTTGTTATCATGAAAAAAGTGTTTAAGCAAAAATACAGCTGAAAGAATTACACACCATACATTGAAGAAAGCAAAGATAATTATTAAGTCTGTTTGTTCAAGGGGGTTGTTCCTTTGGAGAAGCTCGCAGAAGTTTGTCAAATTATGGGAACCCTTACTTAGTTTCTTTTAGTTCATTTAAAATCCCAAAAACAAGCCAGAAGTAAGTTCTATTTGTGGAAGAAATACCCTCATAAATCTTGAGAAGAATCCATGCTATCTGACAACACCTATTGGGTAAGCTGTGTGCACATAGTTCTTGTAAAATCTTAAAACCAAGAGGAAAAAGAAAACTAACAGTGAATTGTAAGCAGTAAAACTTTGTTTTATTAGCAAACATTCATAATGAAAGTGTAATGGATACAGTACCAGTGTAATAATGCGGTATTTACATTTAATTTTATAGCTATCTAGTTAACTGGCTGAGCATGTGGCTAAGCAGGCAGTTGAGGTGCAGAACATTCCTAGTCTTTGTGCTACAACAGGCAGTTGTGCAGAACACCCTTGTCTCTTTTGGGCCAACACACAGCTGTGGTGCAGAACATCCCTAGCCCTTGTGCTTCAACAGGCAGTTATGCAGAACAAACCTATCCCTTGTGCTCCAACAGGTAGTTATGCAGAACAAACCTATCACTTGTGGACCAGCAGGAAGTTGTGGTGCAGAACATCTGTAGCCTTTGTGTTACAACACGCAGTTGTACAGAACACCCTTGGCCCTTTTGGTCAAACACACAGTTGTGGAGACCATCCCTAGCCCTTGTGCTTCAACAGGCAGTTGTGGTACAGAACACCCCTATCCCTTGTGGTCCACCTGGCAGTTGTGCAGAACACCCCTAATCCTTGTGGTCCAGCAGGCAGTTGTGTTGCAGAACATCCCTAGCCCTTGTCCAGCAGGCAATTGTGGTCAGTACTTCCCTAGCCCTTGTGCTACAACAGGCAGTTATGCAGAACACTCCTAGCTCTGTGCTCCAATAGGCAGATGTGCAGAACACCCTTGGCCCTTTTGGTGCAACACACAGTTGTGGTGAAGTACATTCTTAGTCCTTGTGCTCCAATGGGCAGTCGTGCAGAAAATCCCTAGCCTTTGTGTGCCAACAGGCAGTTATGCTGAACACCCCTATTCCTTGTGGTCCAGCAGGCAGTTGTGGTCGATACACCCCTAATACTTTGTCTTGCATTGCTGACTGGGAACACTTTCTCCGCCAATCTGTGCTCTCTTTCTTTCTACATGTGTCATCACATACCAGGGCCTGACTTGCTGGTTTATCTCTGTTTTTACTGGCTTCAAAGTCAAAGCAGCAAGTCACCTCTCAGTAAAGGTTCTGCATCATCATTAATGGTGGCAAATATAGATTACAACACCTCAATTATGATTTAACAAGAAAGACAAGAAATTAGTTGCCCCACTTCCTTTGTTCTGATTTTGAGCATGTGACAATGGCTATCAAAGAATGTGCTCAAGGTCAGCTTTTCTCCTAGACTGTAGGTAGTTTCCCCAACTGGTTTTGCTATTCCTTGTCGCTTATAAGTAAAACCAGTTTCGCCTAGCTTTCCAGGAAGACAACCCAGTGTAGGTTATCATATCTGGTCTACTGTGTCCAGCTCTCGTATTCAACAGAAAACGTTTTACCTTGGAAGCATGCAGGCTGTTGTTTGTTGCTATTCATCGGGAGGACAGAACAGTTGAACACATATCATAAGAATATTGAAGTGGCATTCTGTTATTTGCAGTTTTCTATTTAAAGTAAAAATGATTGGCAAGGGAAAATATTTTGCCTGCTCTTTAGTTTTCAAACAGTATTGAAAGTATACAAGAAGGTAATATTTTTGGTGTGTTGTGTGTGTTTTCACAGGTCGAAAGTGTGCCTACCATACCTGAAGAAGTCTAATGCAGCCCATATCTTGAACATAAGCCCCCCTCTCAACATGGAGCCTGTATGGTTTAAAAATCATGTTGCCTATACCATGGCCAAGTATGGAATGTCCATGTGTGTGCTTGGAATGGCAGAGGAATTTCGTGATGACAAAATTGCAGTCAATGCTCTTTGGCCCCGCACAGGTGAGATTTTCATCCATGTATGTGGTGTTAACAGCCTCAGTATGTTGTGAATTATTACTTTCAATGGTTAGTGTTATTATAAATACACTGGTGGAAAATGAAAAATGAACACCCAGATGCAATGGTTCCATATGAATGAAGGTTTTATTGGATAATTATACAGGTTGTACACTGTATATGTTAAAGATCACAGGGTCATTTGTACACCTATGGTCAGAGGCTACAGCGTGTCTTGAACAATGTCATCATCTTATGTAGCCTCCTATAGTGACGATGCAGTCCTGCAGTCGTGTATAAAGATAATCATAAAGGTTGTATCAGATGTCATCCTGGGGAATAGTATTCCATGCTAATTCTACCTGTAGTTGTAATTGGTGGAGGTTTGTTGCTGTTATTGCTGACTGCACCAAACGCCATCCCATCATGTTCCATGCATATTCAATGGTGGACAGGTTGGGTGGTTGTGCAGGCCAGGGGAGTTTACAAACACCTTAGAGAGTGTGTTGGGTAACACAAGATGTGTGTTCACTGGCTTTGTCATTCAGGATGTTGTGTTCACTGTTCAGTGTTCCCTTAACAAACACCAGAGGTATATGTTTATTGTAGGCTATTGCTCCCCAGACCATGATGCCAGGAGTTGGTCCTGTATGTCACTGCTCTATACACTGGTTGTTGCCGCTCTCCTGGTCGGTACTGCACTCGCAAACGACGATCACTAGCACCAAGGCAGAATCTGCTCTCATCACTAAACAACTCTGGGCCATTCAGCCCTCCAGTTGTGTCATTCCCGACACCATCTGAGGCAGGCTGCGCGGTGATGAGGTGTGAGAGAAAACCTGGCGAGTGGCATCCTTGATTGTACCCAATCATCCGGCAAACGGTTAGTGATAGTCGTAGCTGACACCCTGGGTGCAACAGTGGCCCTAATCTTTGCAACTGTCACCACGCGATCAGCAATGGCTGCTCGTCTGATGCGACGGTCCAGGAGGGAATCCGTTTGCTGCTGCCATCTAGAGCCTGGTTGACGAGTGTGTGCACCATCGTTAGACCACTAGCACTACAAATGATGCATAGCAGACACTTCACGTGCTATGCGTAGGGAAATTCTTTGGAAGGACCATCCAGCCTCCCTCAGGCCCACAATATGACCTTGTTCAAAGTTGGTTAATTGCACAAAGTGTGGTGGTGTATGCTATTGCGACATATCTACAATACTTACTACACACAGTTCGATGCTTGATACAACAGACTACTCTTTCACTGAGTCAACTACAGTTGTATTGGGCTCAATGGTGTTATGCCTAGTACATGGTTCCTACTCTGTCCACAGCACAGCACAGCACTGTTAATCGTTGCATGTACTGCTCTCTATCAGTGCCCCGTGCACATACTGTTTTTCTACTTTCCCACTTTAGTGGTGTTCATTTTTAACCAGTGTTAAATTAAGTGTGAAACATCCATACACACTAAACATTGCAATTGTCTTGAAAAAAGAAATGAGATGTCAGCAAGGAGACTTGTATTTTCTGTTGGCTACCAAATAAGTTTTTGAAAGGACACAGAGAAACCTAACTGTGCATTGATGAGCAAAGGAAAAGCGTGCTGTAATTTATCCCTCAAAAATTGGAAATGAACAAATTGCAAATTTTACTTACCTTCAGTGTTCTGTATAGATGTCGTGATACTGAAAACTTATATGTGAGGTGCTATCCACACATTTGGGGAATTTGAACAGCATATTTGTTGTGGATTTAGTATCCCCTTCTGCCATTAGACGTGACTAGGAGTATGCTTTGTGAATCAGTGTACCAACAGCTGAGCAGCTGAGAGGATGTATTGTTTCTTTTCAACTGAAATTGTAAAGGCTAGTTAATAGCACCACTGACACTACAGTACAATCTAGCTCTGTCAGTCGGTACATAAAACTCAGGTGTTACTCAGATTTATTTAAATACCTCAAACACATTTGTACAGTCTTCTCTTATTGTAGAATCACCAACAGTTAGATTTCACAGACAAACTGAACCAAACAGAGCCGCAGGAGCTATTTCATTATTAATGTTAGTTTGAAAATTTGTTTTGTGAGAAAAGGACGAGCCCATCACTTGCCATGTTGCCTGCTTCGAGGCCTGTTGTAAAACTTCTCTTGGACAAAGGCCCTCGTGATTACAGTGCGGCACTTGCCTTATCCCTACTCCTCAGTCCCCTCCTTCCAAAAAAGGAAACCTCTGGGGCACAAACTCTTCCCATTGGCTGGAACCTACTGCATTGCTGAGAACTCATGAAAGGTTTCAGAACAATTTTTGTGGATGACAGGGAAATGACAAGTGGAGTCGGAAAAAAAAATTATCTATGAAAGTTACACAATCTCAATATGGTTCTGGGAACTCGAAAACGCCAAGATATTGCAGATAACCATTCAAAATACGGCCTGCATTAAAACTGATAAAACTGTTCCCGCTCCATGTGGCACCAAAGAAAAATTTAGAATATTACTCTCACTAACAAAAGAAACTGGGAATTTAACCCAAAAATCCGATGTAAAATTAATTATAAAAACTATTTTAAAATACATGACCTGCAATTCTACAATACCCCCCTTGATTTGGGAAAGCTTTTGAAGAAACTTTTACCAAATCGAAACCTATTTTTGAACGCAGCGACTCTGCAGACTACTGTTACCTTGTTCCTTATAAACAACTTATGTTACACTTCAATACAAAAATTCAATCATATAACAACAAAATGTTTAAAAATAAAAATATAACATATCACTTGTATTTTTTAACTTATTATAGTTTTACACTAATATTCAGTTCAAATTCTTTTAATTCCTTTCTTAGCTGGTTTTTTAATTTGATACTTATCATGAAATATGTAGATCCAAAGTCTGACTAATATCCAAGAAAACTCTGTGGATTTGTAAAAATTTTCTTATACGGTAACTAACCTGTAAAAACATTTGAAATCTTGTGGTATACTGTGAATCTCAAAAAATCTTTTAATAGTAATACCTAAAATCTTCAGCTTGCAAACCATAAAACAATAGAACAATATTAAACATCACTTACAATATTACAAGAAAAAACTATCTGCAAAATTGTTCAATATCACCATTATCATTAAATTAAAAAGTATGATTCACAGTATTAATACATATTATCGCAACATTAATTTCTTATCAAATATTATGTTTGGTAAAAAATAATACATTTACAATTCATTTGATTTTTCTAATTTCCAGTTAAATTTGAGGGTGTATCTACTGTATATATATATATATATATATATATATATATATATATATATATATATATATATATATATGTCATAATCTTTCCAGTTAGATTGCTCATATTTACTTTAATTCCTCACTAAGATCGGCACACATTTAAAAAGGAAGTGGACCCAGGTCAGCCCCAAAATTAAAAAAACACTGCCACAGTTACTTTAATACCTCATAATACCTAGGTCAGTGTTCACAACAAAGAGGACTCTGGCCTGTTCCACCCCAAAACTTACTCTAAATGCTAAGATCCAAGGACACAAATTGGAGCAATCTCTCACCACTTCATCTCTATGATCTTGACATCCAACACACTTTATAACACTTCAACTTTTATCAATTGCTAAAATTTATTTTGTAACAAAAAATAAAACAGATAAACTGTATAAGTTAATTTTAATTTTTTGACTTCATATACTGTCTCATCGTTAACCGATAGTCATCCATTTTTCAAAACATTATCATTTATTTTAAAAATTGGTTACTTTTGTATTACCTCTTTTAAAACCCTGTTAATAACCTCCATCCACAAATTTTCAAAACTGTTTGCTTTCAATGGAATAACATTTTGGTAACATTTGAAATACGAAAACACTTTTTAATATTTATCGCCCTTATTTGGTTATACTGTTTGAAATACCAGAACTTAATCCCAATAGTTACACATACTATAAAAACAAAATAAATCATTCATTCCATATTCTGACAAATAATGATTTAGAGATGGTGATTTATAGCATTTAAAATAATCAAATTTAGCATTTTAAATTTTAAATTTAGCATTTTGTAGCATTTTAAAAATAAGATTTATCACTTTGTAGCATTTTGCATTTTTGTGGAAAATATAATATAATTCTCACACCTTTTTTACACGATTTTAGTGCAAAAAAATTAGGGTGCGTGAATTATGCATGGAATCGCCAAGATATGTGCATGTAAATATTAAAATGGGGTCTGTTGTAAGTAATCCATCGCCAACCGCGGGGATACAATTAAGATAAAACACAGCACTTTATTTAGTGATAATAGATATGATGATGCATATTAAAAATTAAATCGCTCGTGTGCTGGAGCTAGCAGTGAAAACATTGCAGTATGCATGTAGCTGGGCCAGCATCTAGATCCTCTGCAGCGCGGCGGCTCACGTCTGTCACTCGGCCCTAGATCCTTGAGGCCGGCTGGCCACTGCTGTTGTTACAGGGCTGGTTCACTTCGTAACAACGGCCCGGTGTTGGGAGAACATACTGATAGCTGCGATTCACGTCAATGTGTTGAATTTCTACGAAATTTAGGTGGTGTGTTGGCCTCTGCACTGGCATGATGAGGCCCGGCAATGTTTACAGGAATAAAAAAATTTTGTGCGGTCTACTTGAAATATTAATTATCCTGAATTTTCCATCAAAAACTTCTGGCGTGGCCTAGAGACTCACACGACCTTACTCACAAAAACATGGTAAACTATGAACACATTTTATTTGCAGTCTGACTGATATATTTACCCATTATGTGGTCATACTAAACAAAAATTAATATAAATGTAAACTATCCCTTTGCACGGAAAAAAACGCCCACATACAAATAAACTCCGCAACTGATTTTGTTTACATGTTTGCAGCGCAGGTGTGGCAGCCAGAAATTGATAAGGGGAACAGTGACCTTGAAGTGTGAGCAACCTGGTGCAGTGGAACAAAGCGTGTGCCGTGCGTGCCCGTTAGCATTATATGCCTCTTTGAGAGAAACACGTTGCGTGAAATATGAAAGGAAAATTTTTTCCCCCTAATTTGGCACCATAAAATTTGGGTGCGTGAATTACGCCAGGGCAAGCATTATGCCAGTAAATACAGTATTTCGCATTTATCACATGAAAGTGCAGATTATAGCATTTTATCATGGAAAAAATACGATTTCACATCTATTTGCAAAAACGAAAAATCACCATCTCTATCATTTATAGTTAGGTTTTACATACCTCAGTAATTCATAAAAACAACTTTGCTATTCCAAAACTTACTTACCATCATTTTGCATTTTAACGAAAGAGAAAAATACATGTATAATACTATACTACATCTGCATAAATAGCCTACTTATAATTACATGTATATTTTTCTCAAGTTTAAACACTTAACATTTTTCTTTTTATTCAAACGGTTCCTTACACTGTATTATTTTCTTGAAATCCACTTTTCATTCCATCTAACCTCACCTATTCCGTAATCCTAGTTACTACTGATGGTTCCTTCGGCATCAGGAATGCAGTGAGGGAACAGACTGGCGTTGCAAGGGCCATGCACCGGTATTTATACTCTCCTGGCTCATCCTCTTCTGGGTGGTAGTTGGGGGTAGCGTGCCATCTCTGTGGGCATGTGACGTCACTGGCCGGCAGAAGCTCCAGCTGTTGCATAGATAATCATTTAATACTACTAGTGCCATCCCTTGGCGCATCGTAGTACCGGCCAGTCGCTCGTGCATCATCTCTGTTGGGTACACAGTACAAGTTCTTGCCGTCTGGAAGATTTTACTGTCGATCAAACTCCTTTGGGGTGCGGCAGGAAGCTTCGCACTGATGAGGTGAAGTCAGTTTATTATAGGATGAAAAACATCGGTCATCAATGAGAGATACAAAAACACTATTCATAAGGGAGAAAAATCTGAAATTTTGTTCATAAAAATCTGGGAAATTTTTTATTTGGACTTGTATACCCATTTTGTATACGTGCTTATACAATAAAATTGAATTTCTTCTACTATACTATGATGTATAAATATAATGCGGCAACCTTTATTTTTAAAAATCTCTGCAGGGTTGTATTTTTTAATTTAAGAATGTCCTTTAGCTAAAAGTATTACAAAATCACCACAATATAAGCAGTTTAGAACATCATTTCAAAACATGTGCCAGTTGTGTTTTTGTTGGTGCAGACTATTTCATAAAGCTTGTAAACTATTTCATAGAGGTTCTTTAGCTTATTGCTGTCTCTGTTATGCACAATGTGAATGTGATACTTGCTTGTAGTGAACAAATAAAGGTAGTTGTATCTTAAACTTGTGTGTATTCTGCACTATATAAAATAGTTTTATGCAATTTGGGGCATGCTTCCCTCCGTATAGTCTAGTCAATGTTGATATTATTAGTAATTATTTAATCATCGTTAGTGATAGGTATGGTGTAGGTATAACTGAGTCACATTGTTTCTTGACAGCCATTCACACTGCAGCCATTGAGATGTTGTCAGGCTCCGAGTCTGCCAACTCGTCTCGCAAGCCAGACATCATGGCAGATGCAGCATATGCTATCCTGATAAGGGAACCTTCCAACTACACAGGTCATTTTGCCATCGATGAAGAGGTATTGAAGGAGGAGGGGATTGTGGACTTAGTCCAGTATGCTGTAAACCCTGGTGAGAGTTTAATTTACACCCTTTATTGTTATGGGTACTGTGTTTGCAGAAGAAAATATGAATGTGAATTAGCCTTGGTTAGGTACATCACACATCCCTACTGATAAGTTGCATGGACTGATACCATAGTGGGTGCAGTCACCTGAACTGAATGTGTATATGACAGAATTCTTTGTGGGGTAAATAACTATTTCATTTATTTTCTGGGTGACTACTTGTTGAAAATGCATAGATTATTATGTTCTAAAACAAAAACTGTGATACTCTGATTTCTAGTAGAAGTTCAGTCTCTTGTTTTTTGTCGTATGTACCTGAATGGCAGTAACTTCGGGTAACAATCTATGGTTAAAATCCTGGATAAGCTTTGACTGTGTGTGCCTTTTTAGCCTGCTTATCGAAAGAAAGATGGGCCTATGAGATCACTTTCCTGTCTGTGTGTGTCCCAAAAAAAAAACCATTTAATCATGTTAACCAAAATTTACTATACTGTGTACACAAATAGTACATTTGACTTTTATTAGTGTTCAACCATGCTGGGTGGGCATTTTAAAATTTAGGTAGCTATGTCATCTCGGGAACCATTTAACTGATTTAAACCATATTTTGTATGTTAACAACACATCATGTAACAATTGAATTTAGAGTTTGTGTTAGTCTATCATTTTGGTAGCTAGCCTACATGAAAAAATAAAGCCTTTTTGTTGTACCTCGAAAACTACCCAACCATTTATCACCAAATTTGGAATGTAAGTAATGTTATATGCAATTAAATTTGTAAAGGCATTTTTTCAAAATGGTGATCATATAAATATTTTAGTGTGACCAAACTTTGTATTCTGAAAGTATCTATTACAAGCATAATGTATGCCAAAACATAGCCACTTTTGTTCTCCATCATGTAAGATAACACTATATGAAAAAATTACTTTTTTTTTTTGTTATTTTTTGGGATTCCTACCAAATTTGGCAAAAAACTAGTATTACAGTAGGCCTAATAAATTTATATGTTTTAAGTCTATCAGGCACTTATTTTCAAAATGGCAGTTATATCAACATTTTAACATAGTATGCTAAATCTAGGAAACCATATAACCAATTTTAACTTAACTTTGTATGCTGTCATTTTCTATTACAACTATTAAATTTTTGTATACAGAGCATTATTTGTCTGCCATTTTGGAGGATAGCACCATATGAAATAATAAAGTTTTTATGTCATGTCTTGGAAAACGGATCAACTAAATTTGGTAAAGAAGTTGTACTACCGTAGGCCATGTAAATTTATGTTTGAAGTGGGCCAGCGCTTACTTTCAGAATGAGGGCTATAGGCCTAAAAATATTTTAGCTAAAATCATATCTTGGGAAACAATTAACTGATTCCTACCAATTTTGGTAAACAAGTAGTACTACAGTAGGCCAAATGCAGTAGATTCTCTTTGTAAAGTACTTGATGGGACCAAAATTTAGATACTTCTTTATGGAGGTGTACTTTATGTAGGGTTTATCCTGTACTGAAAAGAAAAATTACAGCTTAAGTCACCAATTTCAACAGCTAAAAAGTTTTTTCTTATTGTAATTGCAACTATCACTATCACTGTTAACAGTAAACTATTGACATACATATAAGAAATTTAAATTTCAGTACAGAATAACTTTTGATAATAAAATATTTTAAATACATACCTCTTCTTGTAGTTGAATTTTACATACTGAAGTTCACTGACAGAGCAATGTTACAAGTTCGTTAGAAATGTACAGCAGAATTTTCATTTTGTACATTATTTTTCTAAATATACATTAATACTTAAATATGCTTTAAAAAATTAAATTAAAATAATTCAATTATACATTTGAGCTACAGTTTGTGCATGTAATCAAGAATGTTGGTTTAGACGATTTGTTACATTTCTTTCATAACCAGCACACTTGACTTTCTTGAAAAGTTCCATATTTGCTTTGGGAACATCTGATGTCAGGAACAACCTGTGCATTGGTTGCCTCTTGTCTAATAGGATTTTTCATCTCTGGTTTTGCTTTATCCTCTTGTTGATCTTCACGAGTAGAAGCAGAAGTGTCATCATTTTCTTGACAAGTTACCTGAGCAGTGTCAATCTTCAAACATTGTTTCCTGAACATGAAGACTTGTGTGTTATTTGACCAGAGGGGCATATCTTCCTATTGTCACTCATCCTAATCTTCCACAAGTGTATCTGTGGAGATGAGTGCCTTTAAGCCAGCCCTCATGAAGCATTTGGATATGGAAACTGCTTTATACTAAGCCAAGGCTGCCACTGATCTTTGAACAAAAATCCTTGATCCATCTTCCAAAAAGCCTTAAAAATCCTTGTGATATAAATAAAGCCATTATGCCTATGAAATAGTGAGCGTTATGTGCATGCTTATTATAGTGCTCTTTGTTGCAATAAAAGTAGCAAACAAACACCACCGCAAGTAGAAAAAGTAAAAGAATTTTATATTACAGTAAACTCCCGATTTATCGGAGGTGGCTTAACCGTGGAGCCACCAGTTGAAAGTCAAATACTGAACAGCTGCCGACAGTCACGTGCTGCTGCTATTAATAACCCATGCGCACACTGTTAATTACCAGGTTGCGGTTAAGTAATACGGTATTGATTAATTTTAATATTAAAAATTTTTGGGTACTATATTTATACATTTTTTAACAGTGAATATATGTGAAACTTGGAAGTGTTAAGAATTTGAGTAAATTGTTATGGATGGGCCAATGCCGATACAAATTAACCAGCCAATACCATGAATATCAGCATCAGCAGCATCTGAACATTATTTGCAAACTATTATTTACTGATTAGTAGCACTAATTTATTTAACACAATGTTACAAAAATCAGCACACTAAATCTCGTAAAGCATTAATTTACCGCATCCATCAATCAGATATTCTGTCCGAAACCAAAAATATATTCAGAACAATGGTTTTTCGATGATTTGTTTAAGGTGTTTACGTTTTACCTTATTTTCTGTTGGTTTATTCGCCAAAGATTGTGTGCATCATTCGTTTTTGGACACTACGTGAATGCAAAATAACACGGATAATCAATAACTTGTGCTATCGATAGTATTGATTACATCCCTAAAGAGTTTTTTGTTTTCTATTTTCTTCTTACGTTTTTACTACATTCGTATATCGGCGACAATGAGAAAGCAACCTATATTCTTATTTTTCTTATGGATTATTGCATTTGTAAGTTGGCGACAGTGAAAATGAATTGCACACATTTACACTGTATTCAACTATCTGTGCATGTGCCATGGTGGTGTTATTGTTATTGGCAAGTTAAAGGTTATAACCGTGACTGTAATTTGACGGACGTAGTTCTTATTGGAAACTGTCGAGGTGCAGTTTTAGTTAGAATGTTAAAGGTCTGAATAAGACACTGCAAGTAATAATTGGTAAAAAATTGTCGCAAATAAATCAGTTGTCATTTTAACCAAGGGATAGAGTATGGCTTGGCCGATGAAGGAATACAAAGTGAAAATATTAACATAAAAAAATTCGCTCAATTTCAAGTAAATATTTAATATTAAAATTATTTTAATAAATTTTTTAATGACTTCTTTAGGCTGTGTGTTTAAACAAACGTGTATTTTGATGTTATGTATGTAATTTCTCAGTTCCAAAATACAGGTCCTCATCAGATTGCCTGAAGTTTTTAAGTTTGTCTTTAAGGAACTCAGTTTTGTAATGAATGCTGTATTGTAACAGTTTTTGCTTGACTGTTAAGTCACTTATTTGCCCAGTTAAATTTTCTATCTTATAATTTATTATTTTAATTTATACTGTATTTCATTTCTATACTGTAAACACCTAATATAAAGTGTTAAAAATGTTCACAAATCTGAAAACTTAAATTTAAGTAATAAAAAAAGTATTTCCAAAATTTGAGAATTGAGAATAATGATTGTGTTCATATAAAACTGGTATCGGTATCGCTGTAATCGGCGGCATCTGCAGCTTAGAATTGGTATCATTGGTATCAGCAAAATGTGGTATCGGCTTATCCCTAGAAATTGTTAGACAGCACATTTTCATTCATAATAATAAAAGTATTTCATAATTAAAACTGGCATCCTTTCGGCAAAAAGGCTATATCATGTAGTTTACAGTAGTTCGTATATGCATAGGCTATTTATAAATTAACAGTGGCATCGAGTGCGACTGGATGACAAAATATCACACTAACATAAATATTACATGTCGCAGAAATGATTCCATCACAAACAATGTGTGGTTTCAATAAATAAATAACATTTATTTTCACTTTGTTGCTGAAGTGGGACGGGAGTCACGACAAAAAAAATGGTGAGCTGGCTTCAGAAAGGCTTGGTGATTGCAGGCCGAATCCAAATTATTAGTAAGCAGAATTGCTTCACACAGAAATGTTAGTTTAAAATATTTAGAGAGCTCAAGGAAAATTTAAAAAGCTGAGAATTTGTTCGTATATTTGCATTTTACACATGAAAAATGAGTGATTTCATTGGGGCGTGGTTTCCGAAGCGAGCCGCACGCACTTGGCGAACAGATGGCAGCACGGTTGTATATTTTGCTGCTGGTTTCAAAAGTGTATTTGTCACGTCCTTTTAAAAATAAATTTTTCATTTTGCAGTCGTAAAACAACTCTGATTTGAAATATATTATTTCAAATTAATATATAAATATTTGAAAAATACTCTATGATAGATGTGCAGCCACTTCAATTAATTTGAAGCATGCACTTGACGATATTAGCAGCAAGCACTAGGTGCAGCCTTTCAAGAAGAGACAAATGAAGCTAAACTATCGCATACAGTGTTCAATTTTTTTTAAAACACTTGTACATTATTCTAGAATGAAGTTTAATTTGTTACACTAATAACAGCTGTTTTGTAACAATATAAAAAATAAAATACATACACATTTTTTCTATGATATCCATCCTGCCGATATATTTCTCTGTCTGTTGTACAAATGTAGGCTGTCAAAACAGTCAACGTGAAATTTTCTTGCAATCGTTGACACATCAACTGATACAGGGTTTTGTATGTGATGATGTTAATATAATTTGTGACGTTGCCACACACTGGTTGCCCAAACATTGAATTCTTATTTCACTATATTATTTATGTACATAACCTACGTGTACAGTATGTAGGCCTAAGGTAAACATTTTTCCCCTTGATTGATTTAACCTTAAATACTGGTTATCTGTGAACCCTTATCCAGTCATTACCCTGGAAAATCGAGAGTGTACTGTATTTACAAATTAGGCCAGAACAGTACATTATATTTGCAAGATTATTTATTTACAGTTTTAAGTGCCAGCCAACAGCGTAAGTCAGTAATAGGATGGCACTGATACATGAAAAGAAACTACCTCTATGTTACAACATACAAGAACAAGACACACAAATACAAGACAAACAGAACATAAATACAAACATAAACATAATGGGCTAAGAATAATACTGGCTGCTGATTAATTAGATGCTTATAAAAGCTACAAACAGATAACTTATCCTTGAAGCTATCAAAGTTTTAGAAAGATTTTAAAATGAACAACATAATAATAGACATTAAACTAGGAAATAAAACATTCTACGTACTAATTAAATGCTTAGAGCTCCAAAAAAGGTTAATTTCTTATTCTTGAAGGCATCAAAGTTATAGAAAGATTTATTACAATTAATAACGCATCTATTTGCAAGATCTTTTCTGTTGTGTAACATAGAAAAAATATGTGTAACTCTATGTATATATAATTTGGAATTTTTAGACATACATTATTATTTATTAATAATAGCAGAACAATACAAATATGACTGAAACACATTGGCTAGAAACAAAGCATAATTTATATCACGGCGTTCTTTAAGTGTTAATTTGTTGAATCTACAAAGCTCATTATTATAGTTGAAATTCAAATTACTTGAATATCTATGAAAAATGGGTTTGAATATCTTTTTTTGTATATATTCTAATCTGTTCTAGTTGGAAGTTGTAATATAATTCCAAATGACAGAACAATAATCTAATTTAGACCTAACTAAATAATAATAAAGACACAAAAGTGATTCAGGTGAAGATGCAGAAAACGTAATGAACTTAATTAAACCTAAAATATGACTAGAATTACATATCAAACGCTCAACATAGAAATGAAAATAGAATTTAGAATCTAGGGTTACTCAAGATCTAGAACATATTCTACTCTATTTATTAAAATATTATTAACGGAATATTTGTACATAATAGGATTTGTCTTCCTGGTAAAGGAAATACACATCATTTTATTAAAATTTAATGACATTAGATTATCAGTACACCAATTCTTAATTGCAAAAATGTAATTCTGTAGATTAACACAGTCTGTACTTTCTTTGATGTGTTTGTATATTTTAAGGTCATCTGTGTAAAGTAATGCTTGTGATTTGCTTACAACATTGACAATATCATTAATGAAGATGTTGAAAACTAATGGTGATAAGGTACCACCTTGTGGAACACCAGATGATGCATGATAGAAGGAAGAGAGAGAGAGAGAGTTTTCAATTTTAATAACAAATTTCCTATCAGAAAAATAATTACCAATCCATTTAATGTATAAGTTGTCAAGACCAATATATTGTAGTTTTTTAAGTATATTACTGGGTGTATGTTAGCGTAATAATGAGTTTTTTTTAGTGAGTGGGGATGCTGTTAGCAACTAATAATTTCATACAATGGCCATGTCTTATTAAATTTTGTGAGAAAAGTACTGGTAAATAAAACTTTTGTTACAAAGTATCTTGCAGAATAGGCCTATGCTTTGTTTCAATACTATTTTTTTCTCGCTGTTTAGAGGCAGATATTTTTCTCCTATTGACAGATATAAAACAGAACATTTTTAAATAAGTAACAATTTGCAATTTTGTGGAACACAAAAATCATCATGAAAATTGAATCTTGTTGATGTTTGTTCGTTTTGCCAGTTGTAATACAGTACTCTACATTTTCAAAGAATCCTAAAGTTCTTTTTCTGTATGCATGTTACCAAATGCTCAAAGTTTACATCTTGATTGTATTGTAATTCAAAATATTACCGCTTGGGTGTTTATTGTACGTTGGAAATTCCAGTGCTAGAATCCACATTGATTACGGATCTATGACTCCAGCCTTTCGTTTGTAAACAAGTGTCTGTGCAATATTATGAAGAAAAAAAAGTGTGATTTTGCCTTAAAATCTATCAATCCGTTTGATGATATAAAAATCAATAAAAACAGATAAAATCTGTAAGAACAGCAGTCTTGTTGAGCAGAATCTATCAATGTTGTTTAAAATGTTCCACTTCAACGTAGCAGCATCTTTTTGATGTTCCATCTGCCAGCATAATTACTGCACTCGCTGCTGCCACTACCGGCTTTATACCTGTGAAATAACACTGGTCTAAAGACTAATTTGCTAGTGCAGTTCGGTGGGAAGAAAACAATCTTTACATTTCGTAACTTGACCCGGTAAAGTTAACTGGGTTAACTTGGTCACATGACCAGGTCTACCCGTTCACGTGCTGTTAACCAGGTTGCTTTGAATGCGTAGAGTAATTCTGGTGTTTTGAGATGACGGGAACTCAAAGTGAAATTTAACTGAAAACACTGTTGAAAAGTTATTTTCTGCATCTGTTTGACAGTGTACTACATCAGTAACAAAATCATAAAATAATTATTACATACCTCTGTGTACAGCAATATGTTTATCTTCTGCCCTTGCTATTTGAAACACACCTTTTGTCTGTTCGTCCAACAGAAATATAACCTCTCTGTTCCATTCTCCTTCCGTAAACTCTGCTCATTAATTATAATAGCTTGTCATTTACTTGTTTGTTTTTGTTGCTGCAGTGTTTACATATTTATGCACCATTTCATGCGTGTCGTTTGCTAGAGCCAAGTTACGCTGCTGTTGAGCAGGGTTAGCCCAGAGTTGATGGAGTCGAGGATTGAGTTAACCCGGGTGACTTTCCGAACGCGAGTTAACTTTAACCCAATCACTTTTCAAACGCACAGAGTAAAAGTTTTTACCTGATTGAGTTAACCAGGTGAATTTTTGTAAGCACCTATAACAATTTCTCTCACTCTCGCTCGCGCGTGCTCTCTCAGAAAAATTATGCATTTCTTAGTTTTAAGTTTTGATTTAGCAATAATAATTTCATGCAGTAACACATGCAAAACAAATTCAGACATGTTTCGGGCTACGTATTAAATTTAAATTCCGCACTGTTGCCTGCGCTGAGGCTATCACTTTTTCCAGCTAGAGGAAAAAACAGAGCTTGTAAACAATCCGTAGAAGATGTAGCATGAGTAGAAGGAATAAAACTGTTAAGTTTAGCATACATTCAGAAAAAATCTGTAAATTTTCTTTGTTCGCATAAATACAAATTAGGAATTACGATTTGAGCCAAATAAAATTGTACGTTATATAATAATTATGCCTATTGATTTACATGTGCATTTCAAGGGAGTGACGTCTTTATACGTTACAGTGAATTGTATGTATATGATGGAGACGTACTACAGAGAATTGACTGTAATTGTTCTATTTTAAGTTGGTCAAACATTTATATTCAAAATGGCATCCATATAAGCATTTTAGCCTAGTATACTGTTTCTACAAAACTATGTAACCAGCCATAACTTAACTTTGTATACTGGCAGTATCCGAGCAAGCCGCAAATGAGCTAATACATAAACTCTTTCCTCCACCAAAGTCATGTGACAATGTATACTTTCCTAGCCCTAAATTTTTATGACTTAAAGGGATAGTAACATATTTTCAAAATAACAGCCATGTTAATATTTTTGCTTGGTATGCCACATGTTCTAAACAATTTCAACCAAACTTAATATGCTGGCAGAAACTATGACACTCATTGAATGTGCTAATACATAAACGTTTTGTCTGCCATTTTATAATGACTGTTGCATGAAAAAAAATTGAGGTTTTATGCCATATCTGGGGAAACAAGCAACCAATTCCCACCAAACGAAGTGCTATGGTAAGACATGTAAACTTACATGTTTTACATGGGAAAGATCTCTTTTAAATGACATTGATAAAATCAACTTAAAGTAATATGTTACATCTATTAAACTGTTGATGCAACCATGCATCAAGTTCTGTTGTGAAATAAAATAAAATTATACATATTCATGTGTTTTGCTGCATAATACATACACCTAATATGCTACATAGAAAAACTACACACTACCAAGAGCAGTCTCTCCAACCACCCTGTTCCTTGTTGTCCCCTGTAATACTCTCCTTTCTCCTTAATACTAATTACTCTTAATCTCTCTGGACTCAAGTTCTCTATACTTGATCCAATGTTAACTCTGGTATACTGTAATAGGAGGCAAGAGGTGTACATGGGGGGTAGTCGAGATGGTGGCTAAATAAGTAATATAATTTAAGAATATATACAATAATTCTGAATAACAAGACATAATATATTTATGTTACAGGACAGCAATAGAATTACGTCGTATTACGTTACTGACACTAAGGATACAATTGCGTTATGCCATAAGGGCTTACAGTTACAATACATCTCAACTATGAGTTTACAGTTACGTTACAAATTATACTCAATCAATGATTAACTGGATTCTCAATATCTACAGCTATGCCCTGCCGCAATTACTTTACAAGGGGAATGGGGACATGGCTTGTAACAGAAATGGCTCCCTACCACAAATGTTTTTATGCTCACCCGATATACTATCTGAAGTTCTGGTAGGCCTCAGAGTTCACTGGGCCTAAGTTGTCTGCTTCTTCTTCAGTCTGCAGTCTAACTCACAAGTATAAAGCTTCACGTCGCGATGCCTAGGGGAGGGGGGGATGCAGCGTCATGCTGGGTTGCTTTTATAGCTGGGCCAAGTAGGGCAAGATTGCGACATCACAGTGCCTGGCCACAGCTATGTCCCACACGACCTAAAGTGGTGTAGCGCCGCCATATGACGTGGCACTAACCCCCTCCCTCTCCCCCCCTACCTCCGGTTGAAGAAGCAGCCGTCCCACCTGTGGATGGACCAAGAGTGCAGAAGATGACAAGGGTGTGAGTGAGAGAGGCACAAGTATCAGGTGGGTACATCAGCGTAGGTGGCCTAAGAGCTCAAGGTAGGTGTCAAATGTCGCGCAGGGTGGCATACCTGGAGGACTGAATGTGGTATCGAGGGAGCAATTACAAGTAGGAGCCACCATCAAAAAAAATAGTGTTGTTAACAAAGAAGTTGAAGTGAAACAATATAGAGACGTAAAGATATTAAATCATTATATGGGGCAAAAGGCAAGGTAGAGTAAACGTAAAACATATTACAATGATTCAAGAGAATTGGGTAGCCAGAATAAAATTATAAGTACTGATCATGTTGTAAGTGTTATGTGGGGGGGGGGGGGGAAGTGTCCACGGCCACATTTAATAAGTACGTGAAAAGAATGTTCCCCCAATGGCTAGGCCGTGGACACCGGGAGGCGGGAGATTGAAATAGATGCCTTTTTAGTGCACACTTGACGACATGTCAGAGATACGAAGATATAAAGAAAAGTGAATAGGCACGGCCAGCTGGCTGAAGGTACGGAATTAAAGTATAAACTATGTGCCAGGATCACCTGTAGGAAGGCGTGAATACAGAAATGGTTTGAGAAAGGCAACAAAAAAAAAGGGTAGTAAAGTTAGTAGCACGCATGACGCATAAAAGAAAACACATAATATTCAGGTGACAGCATGTGTGGTGCATGAAAGAAAAACTGACATCACATAGGTGGTAGGGCTCACACCGCATAAAAGAAAACTCACAGTACACAGTTGGTAGCAAGCGGGGCATGTAAAATAAAATTGACACTATACAGTTGGCAGTGTGCAGCGCTTGCTCAACTGTTGAGAAAGGAATGTGATGTTGGCGACAACAAGCGTGCATGAGTGCAGAAATTATTCGTATATGTGAAAACTTATATGACTAATGGCTTAACAACTTCTACTGATGACAGATAAGTTAAACACATACCTTGGGGTGAGTTACACAAATAAAATGACATGGAAAGGTAGATACTCCCTGTAAGTTACTGTACGTAGCGTGTATGCATGTAGCATAGAACTTGGTCAACTAACGTAGATATAACTTAGAAGCTAAGAAACCTGGTAAATTACAATAGAAGTATTTAAAAACACATAACAAAAGAAAACTTTATAGGCACAAATACAGTTGGCAAAAGTTTGTAGTGTGATAGTTGTAGTCCTGCATGAAATGTTTGTTTCTCACCATAGCACTTTTGTACATTCGTAAGGAGAGTATTCACTCAGTAAGGAAAGTTAGTTCATCGCACTGGCTTTCCCTGAAAGTCTGTAGGTACAAGCACTTCGTTATTAGTGTCTTACAGATAATTATGTAGTGTGAGAGCTGAATTGGGCTTACCACTTTTGGATGCATCATTCACAGTGTGAATATAATGCCCGTAGGCTACATGAATAAATAAAAACATATTAAAGAACTGAAAAACAAGTTACATGGAAATGAATAATATAATCTACCATACAGCTATTCACGATATGCTTACATGCTAGTGGATTCTGGGTACAAAAAATTTTTTATTGAACTCTGTACATACAAACAACACAAATCTCTGCAGAGATGGGGAAGAGTAATAAAAGTGGAATACTCCAGTAGGATATCTTATAGACTATAGAACATAGGTCACTTTAGTGTCTGAATAAAAGATAAGTGTAGTTAAAATAACACACTGCTCACAAGGCGGGGCATGATACTATACACACCATGACTGTCGACACAGACCAGCAGTTACAAGCAAAATGCTTGAAAATAATTCGAGCAGTAAAACAGATAAATGTAACATTCCAATGAAAGGAGCAAGAAATATAACCTAACCTAGATTAAGAATGAAGAGCAAATAAGCAATAGCATAAAAACCATACAGTACTAAGAAGTACTGGATCTAACAAGCAAAACATTATTATGAAAAGATTTTGTTTGTTTTTCTGCTTTGGAACTTTATCATTTTCAATTTTTTTTCCCCCCCCTTCTTCTTCTTCTGTGTATGAAACTGCTATACTTTGAAAGAAAAGGCTAACTCTCACTTGTAATTACTGCAAATAGCAATGGTAATACTTATAATACTCTTTGTAATGATGAAAATAAAAGGTAAATAATATATACTAGAGAAATGTATACAGGTTTGTTTCTGTGTGAGCCTCTGGCTTATTCACTTTATTTTGTTTCATTTTAGTTTAAAATGGCTGCTCGTTCTTTCTTATAGTCTAGTGATGCCATGAGGCAGGTAATCGAAGCGAATCACTTTATATATTGACTCCTAACCCTAAGTGATAATTACTTCAAAGAACATGGTACTACAGTGTGAGAGGGAGTAAAATAATTAATCTTAATGTCAAGTAGGAGTAGATATTATTGACTTGTCAAATATTAATCCCTTCATGAAAAGTATTGTATAACATTGTCACTGCTCCTAGAGCAGGATAAAAGTGCAAAGTCTGAAACGTCTCTACAAAACTGCTAAAACCTTGTCAATTATTCATAAACACCACACGCCAGGAGGCATGCTATCTCAGTTCTGAATAATATGTACATCTCTAGTGTCCCTTGGCCACTGATAATAAGTTAACATGAGCTCTATTGAATTACTATACTTCACTATTTACCTAAGTGAGTAAATAATGCATGGTCCAATGTCATTTCGAATCATAAAACATATTGCACATACTTACGTCCGTGAGTTTAGGCCTAAGCATTGTCGTAATGATATTAGTTAAAATGCCCGGCGGTGTAATGCTCTAACTTGAAAATGCCCTTCCCTGTATAGCAAAGTCTGCTGGGCAAAATAATGCTTATATAAAGGCACTTATATATAATCAGCTATGACTGAGATACACACGACGATGTATAGAGGGGATTGAAAGTTCTGAACAGGTCTTGCTAAAGCAGGTATAACTGGGGAACTGAGCTTGTTTATCATGGACAAACTTAGGCAGAGTGGAATCTCTCTATAATTTTATATTATATATATTTCTTCGTCAATGTCATGGAGGTCTGTTTGGCCTTGCAGAATTCCACCTGAAAGTCGGTGAATAAATAGAAAATAGTACACACACAAGTAGAATGTAATTAACGTAGGCATAGGGAACAGAATATATCAGGCATTTAATTGATGTTACAAATAAACACATGGGTACGTAAGTGAGCTCTGATTAAGGCTTAGCAATAATATCAAAATTCATTTTTAAACATTGACCTTGAGATCTAGTGTGGGGCACTGTAAGATATGAACAAAATAAAAATGTCTTAATGTAGCCTAGGCATTATGAAAAATAAAAGAATCTAATTGTGTGCATTAAAAATAAATAAATCAAATACTACCAAAACACTGTGTGATAGATTTGTATTGCTAATACGTGAGGGCAATGATATACATAATAAAATTGTAGAATGTATTTTCCATAATAAACAGAATAAACAGGCATAATATACAGGCAAAACAAATAATTAAAGAAAATGCTCTGCTCGGGCTTGTGCCCTGAAAAGAATATTACCAATAGCATGAGTAAAACAATCTCTGATGAAAAATGTTAACTTCACTGGTAAGCTGAGGCTGGCCCTATAATATAACTGAACACACGACTAATAGTCTGTGTCCTATGCTGAAATTGCCAGGTGGAATTAAATGTATTTAAAACTGCATGGACCACATTGCCGAGATTGCAACACGTTAAATACAATATAAAAATACTCCTGCGAAGTTGGAGGGGGGGGGGGGGGAGAAATTGAAATATTGGTGTGACAATAATTGGCCTAACAACTTGTGTGGTGACATAAAACAACATGGATATAAATACTTAAATAAGGCCGATAGCAAATGTGAAACTTCATGCTCGTGGCTTTAATGGTAGACTGGATAGGGAGAGAGCAATGGTTCTCCTTCAGCTCAGTGGTAACAGAAGATGCTTGTGTAGCGGTCATCACCCAGCGGTGTGACGCAACACGCCAGCTGCTGAAACAAGGAGAAGGCAACAACACAAGGCCGCTACGGCCATGTGGGCAGAAATAGCACTCCTCCCACTGCAAGCGGCGTGACCGATGCTGAGCATTCCCATGGCAACGCATGAGACATGGTGAGCGTGGCTCCGTCCACAGGAAGTGCTGCCAACTTTGGCCGGCGGCGAGAAGAGCATTCTGACTACAGCTTGGAGCGGCGAGAAGAGAGCAGTGAAGTTGGCGCGACTGGGATTCTCTTCTCCGAGCACTAGTAGCAGAACAGTAGGCTGTGATCGGGCAGGAAGGCGGCATAGAATGTACGTCGGGACTGCTGCTCGCTGCGGCAGGCGGCTGGAGCCCGGGCGTAGTCAGCACTTCCTAGGTAGCGTGCGCTGCATGACGCTTGGCGCAATGGCAGGACACAGATAGCAGAGCACTCACAGGTTATCATGGGGCGTACAACGGACTTAGAGAAACTGTAACACATTTTATACAAAACTGAGACACTGACACAGAAAAATAAAAAATTCAGAGGGACATTAGAACAGAACACTAGCGGGCATGCGCTAACTTACAATGGCTCATACAGACTGTATCAAATTTAGGGACACCGGACTTATTTGTCTGTACACGAATAGTGGATTCGCCCAACACATCTGCAGCATGATATGGCCCAGGAAAGCGATGTGTTAGGGCCTTGCGTTACCTCGGTTACGCACCCGAACATAATAGTTAACTTGTAATGTGTTTTTGCGGTGCGTTTTATCGAAGTTAGTTTTCTGAAAGCTTTGGGCCAGAAGTAAGTTGTTGCGGGCAGTGTTATGAGTGGCTAAAAGTTTCTCTCCCCAATCATGCCCCCGCTTGGAAAACTTAGTAGTGACAATCTGGGCGAGGAGGACAGCTTCAACCCCATGAAGCAAGTAAAAAGGCGTAAATTTGGTGGAGCTGTTAACACTAGTATTATGATTGAGTTGAATGAAGAGTACGAACAAATCCCAGTTAGACTGGTCGGCATTCGCACAGGCTGTGAGTTTCTCACCAATGGCGCAATTATTATTTGCGGCCAAACTATTGCAGCGGGGGTTGTAGGTGGTAGTAATGAGTTTCTTGACACCAAGTGACTTCAGGAGGTTGGATATCAGATCGTTCTGAAAACTAGTCCCGCAATCTGCGAGTATCTGCTCAGGGCATGCGAACTGTAATACTACTTCCTTAATAAATTCTGTGCATGTGGTTGCATCAATAGACAGGATGGGCTTAGCACAGATGTAATGGGTAGCGTATTCAATCATAACGAGGATGTACTTATTGTTACGTGTAGTGGCGGCTAAAGGCCCTTTGACATCCAGAGCCCAAGTTTTAAGAAGCAGCTAGGGCGGTATCAGGATGAGCTGGCCCATGGGTTGAGAGGTGATGGCTTTAATTTTTTGGCATTCGGGGCAGGATTGAACATACTTTTTGATGTCAGTGGCCATAGTATCCCAAAAGTAAGACAGTTTGATTTTACGCAAAGTTTTAAGCATGCGAAAATGCCCTCCCCCAAAAATAGCGTCGTGGTGGGCCTGGATTACTTCGGGGGTGTACAGTCGGGAACAAGTGTCAATTTAGATGACCCATGGGGTGAATGAACCTTAAAAAATATTTTGCCATTATTGGCAATAGCATAGCGCGACTTACTCGGCGATATTTCGTGTTAGCTTATTCAGGGTGCAATAAGGCCTGTTTCAGTTTCCAAATGTGGGGCTCATTATCGTATTTGCCGATGAAGGGAGAAATAGGAACAGTGACTGGACACAAATGAAATGAAACACAGGCTCGTCATCTATCTGAATATACTCTTATGTATGCGTGTAAACAGGGAGAAAATGAATGTCATTAAAAAGGACAATTAGAATAGTGCACTTGAAACCAGGGTCAATGCAAGTTGTGGCAAGGGTAGCATCATGGCATTGTCGAATGACTTTAACATTCACTTGGTAAAGGGTATTTGGATTATTAAATGAATGGGAAAATGTCCTCATTGGCTACGGCAATGAGGATTCTATCTCTCTCGCTCGGGTCACGTGCTGAAATAAAATGGTGTTTGACCTCATCCCAGTGTTGCCGAATATACTTAACCACAGTCGCACTAATCTCAGATACCTTTGCAGGGTTTTGAAAAATTTCTTCGGCCAACGCCTTAAATAGTAAAGTACACCTCATCATGTCGTCCTTGATGCTGTAGTAGGGGGTGTTTTGAACAGTAACTGTCTTGAGTAGGGACGTGTGGGGCTGTGGGGATGCGGCTGAGAGTGTTGGGAAGTGTGTTTAATTTTCCCTTAACAATATTAATTTGGAAATCAAACTCGCTTAAGGTGATTGCCATCTTTTGTATGCGGATGTTATGGTCCGCCATGGAACGGAGGTATCTGAGGCTGGCATAGTCAGTCTCAATAGTAAATTTAAGTCCACATAAATATTGGCGGAAGTGGGTACACAAACACTTAATGGCCGAGAGCTCTCTCTCGGTCATGTACCAACATCCTTCTTGAACAGAAAATTTCTTGGACGCGAATGCTACAATGTTTCGCTGTTTGGAGTGTGGGTCAACTTGGATAAGCGCTCCCCTCCCCTCTACTGCAGTGTTGGTGGCGTCACATGCAAGAATGATGTGGCCCTCGTTAAACTTCTGTAGTAAAGGCGCCTGACGAATGGCTCATTTTAGCTCTAAAAATGAATGTTGGTGATATTTGTCCCATTTAAAAGGGGTGTTGTGTGTGGTCAACTCAGTCAACAGTTGTGCAAATGATGCATAGTGTAAAATATATCGCCGAAGATAAGAAGTCATACCAAGGAAGGTGCGGAGTTGTTTAAGATTTGTAGGGGGTTCCATGATTTCAATTGCAGCATCTTTCTCAGGGTTGGTTTACATACCTTGGGACGTGATAATATGGCCGAGGACCTTAATAGTTTGTTGGGTGAATGAACACTTTTGGGAATTAACTTTAACATTGTACTGGTGCAGTCTTTGGAAGACTATGAATGTTAGTGATATGGTCATCGAAGGTAGTACCCAGAATAAAAATATCTTCAATGTAGGCGATCACTGCAGTCTATCGCAGGGGGCCTTAAAGTTTGTTAATGAACATTTGGAAGTACTGGGGGCTGGTACTTAAGCCCATTGGCATTCTACAATATTCAAATAAGCCAACCCCATTGATTCTAAAAGCCAATTTATGCCTATCCTGCGGCCGAACGGGAATGTTATAAAAGCCAGAAAATAAATCAAGGCTTGTAATGAAATGGGAATACTGCAGCGCATTTAGAATATCCTCAGTGCAGGGAAATGGATATTGCACCCTAGTGAGATGTTGATAGAGTTTTCTGAAATCAGTTAAAAATCGAAGGCCACCACGTTTTTTCGAAACGGCAAGACTAGAGGCAGAGTAGGGAGAGTCAGTATCTTGTATAATGCTAGCATTAATCATGTCTCTTATCAGAATCAAAAGGTCTTCCCGCACCTTGGGGCTGATTCTGTAGGGGCAAGTAGCAACGGGCTTGTCCGTGTCTAGATCCAGTTCGATTTCAATGTCCCATGCCTCTGTAAGTTCCAGTATGGAATTGGCTAAACTGTCTTTATATTGGGTGATAATATCCTAAATAGCTTGTTGTTGGGCAAGAGAGAGCTGAGGGGTTGACTTTCAAAAGCCTCGAGCGCATTACAACACTGGGTAATGGAAGAGTACTCGAGGGTGTGTGTGCTATCTAACACAAGCTGAACTTTGGTGCATTAATTTTGATAGTGGGCGTGAATAAAGTGTATATCATACTTTAAAATGGGGATTACGTCGCACTTCTTAAGAAAATCAACACCCAAAATAATATCTTAATGGAGGTTATCAAGAACTAAAAACTTTTATGGATAAATGCGACCCTGGACATGTAAGTTCAAAGTTGTTTCAAATTTAGGGAATGGTAAGACGGATGTGGCCGCAATGAGTGTGATATTAGACTTGATGGGTGAAAGGGACTGATCAGATAATAGTATTGGCTACACAGCTACAAAAACACCCTGTGTCTACTAATGCATAGTATTGTGTTCCTTTGACGGTAAAAGTATGCAAGGTGTAGCAGTGCTAATTACATTGGGCTGACAGAATGAAATGGAAGTAGCGCGCACTAGCTTCCGTGTCCGCATTATAGGCGCGGTACCGCTCAGCACATTTCCCAATGGACACTCATCATCGCGGCCGCTGGCATCCCCATTTCGGAAACAGTCAGCACGTGTCAGAGTGGGAGGAGTAGAGTGAGGGAGAAAGACAGTACACGTCAGCTGGAATGTTTGCGTGAACCGGCAGAAGTGGTCACTGATGTCTGTCGCAAAAGCTAAATTCTGGTTGGGAAATAGAGGACAGTGAATATTCTTGTGTCCGACAAAGGCATAATGCGCAGGTATCGCTAGCGAGATTACACGAGCCCTGGATTGTGCGCTGCGCAGTGGGAAATTGCTGTGACATGGCAATGTTGGAATCTGGCACGCTGCGCTCCAACGGCGTGGCAGCCGGGGCCTGATTCGCATGGGAGGGGGATCGCTGTGCCGGCAAATGTCACTGCGAGCAGGCTTGTGACGCGCTGGATGATGTGTCGGCGCTTTGTGTGACTGCTTTACCGGTGGCGACGTGGATAAGTGATTACTGTGTAGTTGCGGAATGTGCACTGTAGTTGATTTTGCAAAAAAAAAAAAAAAAAAAAAATGACCACGCGGTTGCGCAAAATGGATCTGAGACTGACGGTGCGGTGTTGGGCTACTATCACCAATATGCCTGATGGGAGTGTTAGGTGGAAAAAGGGACTTGAAGGAAAATTAATTGCCCAGGAATTGAACTGTGTAGTTTCCGTGTACGAACTACCTGGCACCACTTTACTGAAAATAGCATTACACGCAGCCCGAACATGGGTGCATTCGTCATAGGGGGTGGTGTCTTACCTCCTCGTGGGGAAGTTTTTTGACTGATAACGGGGGTTTTGAGGTCTGTGGAATGGACATTACTGTGGCGTGGGAGCAGGTGGCCTGTTTAAAATGTGGTGTGTTGACAGCATTGTGGGGAAATCTGATGGTGTTGGCGTTATACTGTGGAAAACGGGGTGCGTAAGTAGCACCTCGCAATAATTACTAAAAGTGTGTGTATTTTGATGAAACTGACTGTATCCCGGGTAGAGGGGGGGGTTGGGGAGGATTTGGGGTGAGTTCGTAGTGGTAGTACTGTTGGTGAACAGGGTAGGCGGGATTGTAACCCGTGCGAGGTTGTGGAACACTATAGCATGGGTGGTTTTGGCACTGCGTGAACTGACGTGGGGAGGGAGAATCACGTTAATGGAGTGAAAGTTGCACTATCTACTGCTTCAGTTTAGAAATCTTGGCTTTAAGACGCGCAGAGTCAGGGTGAATGGGGGTTTAGGTGACGTTTTGCTGATACTTAAAAATTCGTAACTTGACTGTGAATATTTTTGCACAACTGCTCTAGCATGTGATTCGGGAGGCCGACAAGTTTATCTGCAATAGAAGAGAGACTACTTTTCCAGATGACATTGATATAGTCAGTGTCTGTCATGTGGGGGTTGTACTACTTGCGGTAGTATTCAAGTATTTGAATGTGGTGGAACATGTCCTCGCCGACTGCTTGTTTCTTCTTGTAGATTAAGTTCTTTACACGCTCTGTTTCAGCGGCACTGGTAAAAATTCAACTAACCCTGCTTTAAGTTCTGGCCACATGATAGGCTGTGCGCGGTGATGTGTGAGGTTTTCTAAGGTGTGCTTAGCCGTGTCATGGAGGGAAAAAACGAATTTCTTTGCACTTGTCGGCGTCCGCCCATCCATTAATGTCTACCACCTTCCCAAAAACGTGTAAATATTTTTGAATACTTTCGCCCTGCTTCTCGGAAAAGGATGGGGGTTTCTCAGGTTGAGCGAGAATGACGTTAACGAGAGGGGGATTGATGGCCATGATGGGTGGTGGTTGATCGGGAATGGTATTAACGTATGTAGGGGTGGCAGATGAGGGTGGAAATGAACGTGAGGGAAGAGGAGCAATGCCAGTTTCCTCGTACAGGAGAAATCCAAAGAATTGAGTGAGGGGAGCAGGCGATTGTGATGGTGTTGGAGGAATGGATCGGGAAGGAGGTGGTGTGTCAAGAGGGTAGGTGTACTCGAAGCTAGAAAATGGTGTGTCTTATCGCGTCATTTTGTAGTTGACTAGTATTATCTGTTTCAGTAGGGTTTTGAAGAGCACGCTGCCTGTCACTCTAGTCTAATGTGGTCTCAAAATCTTTAGTGTCTAGCAAAATGGTTTTAAGGTATTGTGATACTTTAGACACCTTTTTCTGACTTCTTGTTTCCATGAAATGTGTAACGTGGGTGGTGATAGTGTAATGCTAGTGTATTTGGTACCGTGCACTTTTGTGTACTTAAATGTAAACAAACTACTGGAAGGAAGAAAGGAACACCCCAACAGCATACCACACTGGAGAGGTTCAAGCAATCAATTGAACCGTATTTTCTGCATGCATGAAAAGCGTTACAATTAAAATACACTAACTACATTAAAAGAAGCATTCTAAGGGGGGAATGGGTGAGAAGGAATGGCAGCTTGGCAAGACTGCTGCGCACGCACTGTTTTCTGGCCATGTGTACCCACATGGGCCGCCGAAGCTTAACAGCGTGCTCCCCTAGCGGAGGACACATCAGCCACCAGTCATGAGGTTATCGTGCTGGGTGACGGACATGCTGTTGGTTTACGGATGACACTTTGTTGAAACAAAGACACATTGCAGAATGTCCAGGGCTCACAGGAATAACAGGTTAGTGTTTAATTATAGGTACGTGTAAAATAAAAGTGCATATTGTCCATTTTTGCATAGAATTTCACAGCTCAATGATAGGGGATTTTTCATGTAATGCCGTACATGGGGTCGTGTCGCGTCACGCGAGGTAGGTGAGCCGTGCCGGTGAATGAAAAAGTGATTATGAGATCTCCTGTCTCATTTTTTTTTCTGCATAACTCAGCAATGAGCTTGACTGATTCCAGTAGCAATGACTAAATCCAGTAACAATGGTTTACGGCTTATCCTCTCAGCAGCATGATTTTTGACTGTCTGGTAAATGACTTGTTAATATAGCATTTTTGAATGACCACAACAATTTAAATGCAAGGAATTGCTATGTGTAAGAGGTCGATTACTTCAAGATCTTGGATTCAGGGTTTAGTGCAGCTCACACATTTTATGGGTTTACCAAGGCAGTTCACGCTACTGTTGCTGAATATTTACAACACTTTAATTTTTTATGATTTTTGGTAAGCCATTATCTCATGTACTGCTTGAGATGCATTACTCAATTTATTGAATAATTATCTTGTCTATACCCTGAGGAGTGATGATTGTATCTCCTCCATTAAACTTCATTGCCTTTGTTCACTTGAAATTTTGCTCTTATCATGCCTTACCTGTGGTCACTGTAGTCAGTTTTTATTCTAGGACTGGAAAGTCCATTAGTGCAGTGCAGATTACCATTTCATTAGTCCATGATTCTAGTGGTAAAATTGTAGTAATGTGAAGTAAAATTTATTCCCTTAGTGTTAATTACAAATATTTATAATTATATTTTTGAACTTAATGTTATGGTTTCTTATGTTTATTCATGTATCTGTAACTAAATGATCACATCTTATGAAAGTTGTGCAGTTTTTTACAACACACTTTGCTCTTGCAATTATGTAATTTTGCCTTATTTGGTAATATGTTCTTTTCCCATGGCTGTTGAAGTGAATTACAGGTACATAATTTTTGTTTCATATAATGCTGAAGGTGGATCATGTGCAAATTATTATGCTCACACTATATTTTGTATGTTGTTGCAGCCAATAAGGACAATCTGATGGTGGACTTTTTCCTGGATGAAGCCCTTACAACAGCAAAACCAATGTCTGGAGGATCTCAGTCAGACGATCATATTGCCAAGATGTTTGGCGTCATCTCGAACAATTTGAGCAAGGAACTGGTGTCCAACACAAATGCTGTTTACCTTTTTGTGGTCAAAGGTTATTTGTTTTGGTCAATTACTTATATTAAATACTATATATTACATATATATCTGGAGGTTAAATATACCAATCGGTGTTCTTTGGCTCGGCTCTAGAAACTTGGTTATATTCTGTAATTTTTTTGGCCGCAGTCAGCAAGGAAATATGTTTCTGCAACTTAGAGGAAATAGATACCTACTATCGAAACCTGAAGTCCAGGTGCTACACCTACAACTTTTAAATAAATAATTGTTGCATACATAAACAAAATACATATTATCTGCATATTATGTAAATATTCAACATAAAATAACTCTTTTTAAATATTGTGGAAACATGTAGCATGGCTCTGGCGACCTCTGGCAGTGTTGACTATGCTGTAATGTAGCAGGAGGTGGGGTGGCGCAACAAGGGACGCTGCCTCAGCCTATGGTAGGGAATAGCTAGTTCCTTACCTCGTGTGACATCTTGGGTGGTGACTGATGGTGTCGATAACGCATGGCGTCTGCAACTGCAGGGGACCCTGTCATAGGGCCTGCGGAAGGGCGCATGCCGGCTGTGTGAGTACACACACCTGAGCCCTAGGTTGGTGTGTTGCTGGTGCCTGAAGTGATGTGGTCGCTCGCTGTGTTGATAGCATGAGTGCATCAGGCGGTGGTACACCAATGAACAGGTCAATCTGGCTGAAGAACTGCTCCTGACTGTCTGCTGTGGCTGTTGTTGCTCATTGCTGGATGCGAGGTGCCACCTTCCCCCACATGACCTCGATGAGCTCCGGTACTGCCCACTGATACTCAGTAGTGGCAGCTGGCTGCGAGGTGGCTGGAAAGCCGTAAAAGGTGTGGGGTTACTCTTCTCCTCTCCACAGATCACTTATCACCCCTTCCACTGTTCACTGCATTCTTTTTGTGGCGGGGGCGACAGCAGGAGGTGCCACAGCTGGAAAGCCACAAAACTTGAGGGGCGTTGTTTCCCCTCCCCATACGTCACTGATCTCTTCTGTTGCTGACCTAAATATAGTTCTTATGACGGACACTGTAACATGCGGTGTGGTAACTTGAAAACCATGAAAATCGAGGGGTGACTTCCCTCCTACCGGTATTGTACTTCTGCTCAAATTGAGGCCTTGGCCTGGGTTAGAGGGCAGGATGTCACTCACTTCTGTCTCAGGGACACTACCTAAGTTTCTGTCGTCTTGTTCTCTCCCACGTATTCTCAGATGGCAGGTGGGCGTGGTTCATTATTGTCATCCGGAACGGATGGTGCACGAATATCATCCCTATGGACTGACACACACTCTATACTCTCTCTCTTTCGCTCTAGGTTTTGCTCGGGATTCGATCACACTTCTGATCGGTAGTTGGAAGAGAGTGTGAGGGACTCCTCGCTGGTTTGGGGGGGAAAGTTTTTGCACTCTACACCAAAATGGTAGGTATTCTTGTTCCACTTCTCGGATGGTAATAACCAAAAGGAAATGTGCTGATTCCTCCCTCTTATACTTAGGTGGCGGGACCTTAACCAGAGAAGGGGACTCAAACCCCAGGGTGAGCTTGACCACATAAATCTCCCTTCTCTCCCAGGGAGTTTGGTCCAGCTCACTGATAAGGTTGTCAAAAGTCGTGATGCCAGCTGTCACTGTTTAATGGACATTAGAAAGAAGAGAAGAAGTGAGCTGATAATTAAATGAACTGTTCATTAATTATTTTATTTAGTTACCTGAGAGCTTACTCGGCGCTTGTAAGGGGCTGGCCTAGTGTGCCTCCTTACGGGAACAAATCAGGGGTAACAGTTACCACTCGCCATACAATAATAGATCTTGGGGGTATTGAAACTAATAACTACTTTCTTGGCGGCTATGTGAACTTCGCATGTAGCTGCGGGCTCCTTTGTGACAGTACGCGGACAAGATGGTGGGCTAGGCTCAGATTCACTTTTGAGTGGTCTTAGAGTGTCGTAATAATCTAGATTGTACCAAGGCCAATATATCCCTAGCAGATGGTCTAAATAAGAACTGCAATCCTCGTTTATAGGGGGTGGTTCTTTACATGACTCGCTCGTAGGTTCAATATCAGATGAGGCCTGGTGGATTTCAGTGACAGTACCTGGGTTAGCTTCACTAGGTTGTGTCTCTAGATTTCTTTGTAGTGCCCGTCGGGCTAATCGACGAAGTTGGCTATTTAGTCCTCTACTCTGATGTGGCAATACTAAAAGTGTCAAAATATGATAGATTAATGGCTCGTTGAGATAATGGCAAGAAAAGAAAACAAAAGAGCGCACTTCCAATTTACCCAGGGTGACTCGAGCACTCCTGGGTCCAGTCTTATGCAGACGAACTGAGGTAATGAGTGTTGGCAATACTTGATAATTTACAATGGTTTCCCACTTGAGAGGCAAATGCCCCAGACAATACTCCGGTAATCCCACATCTTATATAGATTATAGCTTTATGCAGGCGCCAGGAAACTCAAGCAAGTTCGGTTCACCCGCGCCTACAAATGAGCGGTTGCTTTAATAAAGAGCCAAGTCTGAACAACAATAGTTAACTTTAAAAGAAATCATATAAGAAGCATTACGTTCTGGGGAAATTAACCATATGAGACTACAGTTTCAAACAACCACGTATTTATTGAATACACTGGGAAAATACAAGGGGATACGTAGCTCTGTACACAAAATAATAAATTTAAATTTTTTATTTACGGCAAGTGAAGGCACACCTACGCAAGTGGAGAAAAGTAAATTCAAATTTCTAATTTGCAATTTGATTTTCAAATGAGGAAGTGGCAGTCCAGAAGGGACAATGGCACAACCTGCTACCGTGGAGTTTGAAGGATTGACTTATGGGTAAGCGGAACAGGTGAAGGCGTCGGTATACCTCGGACTGGCAAAGGCGTTCTCGGATGCGGGCGGCATCGTGGGAGACCTTCAGCTTCTCCAGGGTTTTCTCCACGTGCTCCGACATGGGAGGCTTAATGAACGCACGACCTTGTTTGAGAGAGGGAAATCTTGTTCAGACTACTGGACAGGGTGACAGTCACTTCGCTGTTGATGTTCTTAGCTTTGTCCAAACTGGCTGGTCTTCTTCTGACTGGCGCCCTCAGCCTTACCCAGGCTTGATGGCCAACGAATTGTCTCGAGCTGTGGTATCACACCTCCTTAGATGCAAAAAAATTTCCGTTTGTAGGCCGCCAGAGGGGTGCGGGAAGGGCTAGCCTCACCTCACAGGGGTGGTTTAAATTAGGGTTGTGGGTTGCACCACCATTTCTATTTCCCTGGGAAAAGACTGTTGACATATCTATCGTCTCCCCACGAGGCTCGGGCTGCTGTGACGACATTGTGTGATGGGTACTGCATTCCTGCAGCATCCCTTCCAACTAGCTTCTCTGGTTCCAGCATGTCAGGGGCTCGGAGGATAAATACAATTTCTCACGTGTGAATGGGCAACCGCATGTTGGCTTTTGAGTGGACAGTACAAATTGTAATAATATTCAGCGTGTCTGTAATTGTCCGCTGAACTGGGAGCAACACTGTAGGCAAGGAAATTAATTGTCTGCCGGTGTGTGACTTGCCCATATGAGATTAATGGCTCAATGATGGGGCGAAGTCGATGAGTAGAGTGCGCATGCCCAACGTGCAGGAGAGTGCCTTGCGTCAGGACCTTGCAACTTTTCCTAGGTCCGGTTTGTATTTGGTACAATGTCTAGCAGTCGATAGGTGATACACTCGCACCTAGATGCAATCACCTGGTAACAAAGGTTTAGGTGATGGATTTGTTTCTGGCAGCCATTTCTGGACGTAGCACTTCTGGGTTCGAGTTCTGTGCACAGCAGGCAAACTCCCCCAGACATGCTAGGCTGCGCCATTCAGCAACATATTATAGATGAACACTGTATCGTTTTATGGCCCAGATGATTGCTAAACACTCACTTTCATTTACGTCATAGCGTTTTTCAGTCTTGCCAAGCTTGGTACTGGAATAGTCAATAACACAATGCTCTTAACTATCACTGTATTGAAACAGCACTGCACCGATGCTTTCCTGGCTGGCGTCTGTTTGTAAATACAGGTGATGGCTCGTGTCGATGCGTGCAAGGGCGTGACACTGGGAGCAAAGTACTTTATTTCCTCGAACTCACTTTGCATGTTAATAGTGCACTTGTACTTTTTAGCGGGCAATAACATTTCAGTGAGCAGGACAGTGATTATGACAAAATTTTGGATATTCTTCCTAAGCCAGTTGATTAGGCCAAAAAATTTGCCTAACTTCTTACGCATGGTTGGCGCTGGATACTTGTTGATGAGGGCTTACTGTTCTGGCGTGGGGCGGTTCCCTTCCCTGTTGACCAGGTAACCGAGGTACTTGATGCTGGTTTAGCCTTTGCTACATTTCTGGTTGGCACAGGTTAGACCATTGATGGCAAGTCTCTCCAGAACAATTCCTAAGTGGCATATGTTGTCCTCCCACGTCTCTGACCACACAACTGCGTCGTCTAAGTAAGCCATTGCTAAATCTCCTATTATCTCATCTAGGACTTCTACTATCATGCTCTGAAAAGTAGACGGAGCACACTTTTGCCACAAACGTAATTTTATGCATGTCTTCCTGCTTAACAGGAATCTGCCAGAATCCACTTTTCAGGTCAAAAGACGACAAAATTTTCACTTTGCTGAGTATGTTAAGTGCAGTGTTTATACTAATGAATGGGCGTGGAGCTTTCTCTATGATTTGATTTATAGGCCTGAAATCAATGCCAAACCGCCACCCTCCATCTTTCTTTGGCGCTAATGTTATGGCCGAGTTGTACCTACTTTCCGACGGTTTGATCACTCAGTCATGTATAATTTCTGCTATTTGGCAATTAATTACGTTGAAGTGGTGTACACCGTTATCTGTAGGTGATATCCAGAGCGGATCGTGAATTGTTTTGATGTCATGCTCAGCAACTGTTGTATGTTCATGAGGATGTGCCGGTGTGAAAACTTCTTTTCTTTCGTTTAAGATGTCTTCGAAAGCTGTGATACTCTACCGGAGCACCGTGGTCAAGTCATCTAGGTTTACAGGATGTAAGTTGACCTCCACATGTCTGCCTAGATTGTCAACAGTGTGTCTGATATGCTTGCTGAAATGAATTCTATCCCTTGAAATATCTACAATTACGTCCTGATTGATAAGCCAAGGTACTCCAAAGATAACATCTTCGCAGATCTCTCCTGAAACTAAGGCGGGAACACATTTCAGCATCCCTGATTCTTACTCCCAGCTGAGCGACACCAATGATATTACTCTTGCCATGTAGTGTAGCGAGCTTTACTGTTAAGTTGGTACCTTGGATGTCTGAAAACCTGACAAACTCTTTGCAGACAGAGTTATACGAAGCCGCAGTGTCGATCAAGGCAACAGTTGATATATGAGAAACATACACAGGCACTCTCAGAAATTTGTCAATGGTTGTGCTCACTTGTCCTAAGTAGGCATCTGGCTGGTTGTGTACCACTGTATTTTTTATATAGCTTGGGGGCACATATAAACAAAACACGTGGATCTAGTTGCAGTCATGGTGCATGTACTAGGGTTAGTTCAAGCATAAAAAGGTTCTAAACCAACATTCAGCACAGCATTACAAATTTCTAACATAATATTATATTCAATTACCAAACTTATAATACATCACTCATATAATTTACTTTGTAGTGAAATACCTTTTTCTACGGAGTTTATGGACTCTGGTTATGAATTACCGTTATTTAAAAAAAAATGGATCGAAGGACATTATTTATTCTCTTATCTTTTGAGTTGTTAATAAGGATTACCAGATATCTAACTTTCATATAGTCTCATACGAATAATATCAATGTTGAAATAGTATCAAAAACATATGATTGAACACTTCTATAGTATATTAATTGAGTTTCATCTTAAATTCTCTTTATGATCAGGATCCCTAGAAAATATTGCAAAAAAAATATATTTTATTATTTAAGAAGACAAGTTACATTACGGCCATGTTGCCGAGCAATGTTGTGTGGACACAAATGGGTATACAAAAAAATAGTATTCTTTTTATTACATCTGTAAGCTTTCTTGGCCTGACCAAAAAAATTGAACAAATTATATAAATATAACAAAGTCCGAAAAGGGCTGCAAAGGAAGCAGTCCAAAATGATGTTTCAAGGTCAGATTCAGGTTGCTAGTATAAAATTTTCCATGCTAAGAAATAAAATTAATGGCATGTTTCAAAGTATTCAGGCTTCGCCCGCAGCCAGGATGATGCTTGGATGGCCGAAAATTACCTGGGAAGGAGGATGCCACGCCTCATTGTGAAAGTGGTAGACTGAAGCACTCAAAGCTCCATCGTGTCTAGGGTGGTAGTCTGTGACTGCTTTCATGGTCAAAAGGTAATAACTACCCCATAATAGTGGAAAACAAGCTTGAAGGTAGAAAATACAAGATGTCCTTACATGATTATCAAGTCATGAAGAAAGGAAGTGGGACGTTAGGAAGTTGTCATGGCCAAGAATCGATTCAGGAAGTAACACAATCAATGTATAACATTAAAATTATTTACTAACATGTGACATTTTATCACACTTAAAATTTGTAAAATGGATAACTTAGTTAAAACGGCTTATTACACACAATGTCAATAGATAATTATTTCTGTGTTAATTACACAGCATTTGTAGAATTTATACTTTTACAAAATTAACTTTCAAAGATAGTGACAAAATGATTGGTGACAAAATTATTATGCAGAAAAGGAAAGTGTTCATTGCTTAACAGTTTGTTTATCAAAACGAGAAGAATTTAACAGAGCGCCAACAGACATACAAATTAATTATACCCTTTTATAATTATCTTACTAAACATCATCATAGATAACAAAAATTGCAACTTTGTTGGACTCGTTTTTTTTGACAGCTTCAAAATTGAATTTTTCTCAAACAGATTCTTTACAACTTACAGGAAATTAATAAACGTTAAATCTTGCCGAATTGCATAGATATCTATAAATAGTACAGCATCTCCAGCTGAATACAAGTACAAAAAATTAACGAGAGAAGTACTCAATAAGGTTAAGTACACATACATGACAAAATTACAAATAAAAAAACTAGTTGCTGAAACTGAATACCGAAGTTTTGTCACATGGGATAAACTAATATTATTCCAGAAAGAGATACACAATCAAACAACAGAACATAAACAAAAAGGCCATGGGATTCAGGGGCTCCACTGAAAAGCACACACACACACACACTAAAATCAAATGTTCACTTACCTCTCCATAGATGGCACCGAAGGCAAAAATAGTGGCGAAACTGAATCACAACACAAACAAATGACCAAAACTTAAACTAAGTTTAACAAAATGAATAAAAGAAGTTAATAATCAAGGATAATAATAGCAAAATTAAATATTTAAAAAAGGCAAAGACTGAAACCTATTTAAAATGTAAATTGTAAAATTGCTCAAATCAGTGGCTACAAAAGCAAAATTTAATCTTAGTATGCTTTAAGATTCTTGGTAAATATTTTATGTTTTCAAAAATACAAAAAAAAAAAAATAGAGGTGTCACATTTAAGGTGGCACAGTGCAGTGGGGGGTACTGTAACGAATGTGCTGGCGGAGTAGGCGGACCCCTGGTGTTGTCCTACCCCGTCGGTGCATTTCTCTTAGCCGAAGTTGCTCTGTTGGGGCACTGTCTGTGCCCGTGATACTGTTCGTCACAGCATATACAACACAGTGGTGCCTGGCACTGAACCTCGGCATTGGCAGCACTTGGCATGCGCGGCACTTGTACCGTTGTTCCCCGGCGCGCTCTGCCGGTCACATGGGAGGACGAATTGCCCAGGCCTTTTAACCCTTGGCATGGCATGTGTGCACAGCTTGTTGAACTGTCACTTGATTTCTTACCACTTTTTGAATCCCGAGAGGCCAAAAAGTAACTGTGCTTGGGTTCTGAGTCTCACGCGATACTCATGGCAGTCCTTGTAAAATGCTGGTACCCTCTGTATACCATTGGTCGAAGAGCCGGTCAATAATCTGGTAGCACTGTTTCGACAATTGATTCAAGCACATCTTCAGATCTTCAGTGGACAGATGGTGGTTGGCCAAACTAATTTTCTGACCCACAAATGCTTCCAGACTCGCTTGCGGTTTTTGTTCTTCGGTAAACAGGTACAGCTGTTGCCTTAGCGTCTTGTACGTACTTGCATACCGTGCGGTGAACTTCATCGCGAACTATGTCCAGGTCATGTTGTATTGTCACTGAACACCACCAAATCTTAGCATCACCTGCCAGTTAAACCCCAATGTCATTCTGCCATTCTTCGACACTAACACCGTATCTCTGCAGACAGCAGGTACACACTGCTAAGAACGCCCTTGAATCTTTAACTCCCTGTCCGGAAAACGTCGGAAGTGTCTGAAAACGGGCTGGTGTTCTAACTGGAGGTTGAACTTGCCTTTGCACTGGCACTCTAACTCACTCTTATGACTCTCTCTGAATTGGGATGGGTGGCACACATGGTTGAGAAGTGCGCCATGCCCCCCTTTGCAGCATCTGCATTACGTCGTAGGTGTTGTTTACGTTCATGTATACATTATTATTGATAAAGACTGGCACACACTGCTCCAGTCACTGTCCATTACACACTTTGGATGGTACTTATTGTCACACAGGTTGTATGCGACAATAAGGCAGTGTTAACACGTGCGGATATAGACCACGGCGGCGCCACCGCTACGTGTGTACTGATACATATAAACCAACCCCCCATGAACGCATTTGCGGCACCGCCATGTTTTTGGCACGCTCAGTGGACGTGCAGTACCACAGCAGCACCGCAGCTACATGTACACTGATTCATATAAGCCAAGCCCTTGTGGAACGCAATTGCTGCGCTGCGCTGACATCCGCACGTGTGCACACACGGCCTAACATCCTCCACAGCACAGTCTAGCATTGCGCTTACTTGAATGGTGTTCCTCTGTTGTATTTCTCGTACGTGTCCAATGAGACAGGCTTTCCACGCGATGCACATGTTTCTTCGACGTCCCATATGTTGGTTGGAAATTCCATGTGTCTAATGTTCGCAGATGTACGAAAACCCCTGTGCACGAAGGGTTCCTTCGGATAGCCACCCGGTAGACCTAGCCTGGTGGGGTGAGTTGTCAGTGTACAGCCCGTACCACGTACATACGCATGCCAGGCACCAGGAACCTGCGCGGTGATGTCATACGAAACTCTGCGATGCGCTGTGGCATCATGAATATCTCCGCCTTCCGAACATGAGGGGGTTCAATATGCGCACAAGATTGCGGCCCACTCACTGTTGCATGTGGTTTCCTGAACAATAACAGACTTCCGGAACACAAATTTTTCCACTGCTTGCTCATTTTTTCACGACGTGAGTCTTCAGGCCACACTAGTTGCAGTGCCAGATGACTTGGCTTAGTTGCTTGCAAGGGGCGAGAGATGCCGGATTCAAGAGAACCCCAAGTGCACGGCTAAATATTACTGAACAGTTGGAAAATCGGGTAGGACGCCAGCTCATCTATTCCAAGGGTGAGCACATAGACTGGTTTTCAGGGCAGCAGTAGATCAACACCCATGTGGCATATCCCTCTCGCAGCACACATTTGCGGATGAAGTACAACAAAAGTCCATAGTACCTTTACAGTTCATAAATGAGCACGTGGACTTACACTCTGGAGTGGGCCAGAAACCGAGGTTAAGTTAATATTTAAATGAAATTAGATGAGGAACGATGCAGTTATGTATATTGACTGAATGAGATCACACGTACAATCACTGATACGAATCCCTCAAATACTGCGGGCATAGCGTATTAGGCTCGCCATCAGTCAGCATGGATAAAAACACTGGTTGTCCAGGGAAATTAAGAGCGGTAAAATCTCCGGCGTTGCGAGTTTACGGAGATGAGAATGTGAGCACGGGGAATAAAGAAAAGATTTAAAAGTTCTGGATTAAAATACACTTACAATGACTGCTACTTGATCAGGCAAGATGGTGAAGTTCCCCGTGACGTGAACGTGTGCATTCTCCTTGGCCCACCGAACTAGACCGAGGAGGATGGCGTGGAGATGCTGTAACCTAACGGAGATATCCTGCCAGCTCCGTGAAGGAAAACAAAATTTATACATATACACTCAAATAATGTACAAAACAGAAACAAGCACAGCAAGACACACTGAGGAATTAAGGCATTAATTCCGACACATTTTTATTTATATTAAAAGTTCCGTCTCTCTTTCTATGCGTGTTGGGGAAATTGAGTTCTCTGGAAAAAGCCTGAATGGGCTTGCAAAATAAATAAGAAATCATAAACAAAATTACACAAGACACTAGACATCAAAATAACCCTTCACTTCATTAAATTAAGTTAGTAGTTTAGTGTATCATGTAGGAATTCAAGTTTGGGCACTTGGCATGGCGGCTGCCGGAACTACCAATGCCAATCACGTTTTACTTTACATAAAACTGAAAATAAGAATACGCCCTTTTATGTAGTGATTTTAGTACGTCACCAATTGTAGGTTCGTTTCGCTATTTAAGCCATGTGGTCGGGCACTCTTTAATTAATAACACTTCACACAGGGAAAGCAAACTGAAGATAATATTTGCAGTGTTTACTTTAGACTCTACTTTTGGGGGATCAGAGCACTTTACCACAATGTACATTCATACACTTTTTTTTACTCTTTTTAAGGCACGTTGTTTGGGTTACGCGATGGATCATTGACCCGTCCTGCATGAACGAGGTCAGGATTCGTGCACTTCATGCACGGCTGTGAGGGGCTGGTGCACAAGTGAGCAATATTGGTCTGCCTCCCGAGCAGGGCATTGAGGGCCACATCACTTGTTTTTCTTTAACATATTGGATTTCTGCTGTTAGTAGCACAGCCTTCATTGCTAATGTGACAAGTCACATTTGTTAGTAGTTGCCATGTGAATGTTGATGAATATTCACTTGGAATTATTTACAAGTCATATGCCAAGTTTATTAAAATGAATTTTCTGTTAAATATAAAGATGGTAAATAGCCAGTTTGAATAATGGAGCTAAGCAGAACTTTGAAAACTTAGCATTAAGCTGAGCAAAGCTTGAACTTTTACCAAAGTTTTAGTCAAGTTGAACATAAACCACTGAACTTTCATGCAAAACCTTAGTTTAGACATAAATTGATGTATGTTTGTATTTTTGTGTGTTTGTGAGAGAAAATTCTATTTGAATTTATTCTCAATATGTAGGTTGTTCAAAAAATATGGTCATAGCTTAGCAAGGGAGCTAGAGGGAGAGGTAGGACCGATCCGTGGGCTAAAAGTGGAGGGGAGAGTGGTCGGTCCGCGTGACATCACAGGGGGTACTGTGCAGCACCTGCTCCATGCAGAAAGCCTTCGCCGGGTGCCGCAACTCCCTGCAGTATAGTCTATTACAGGCTGTTCACTGTAAAGTGAGCTCAATTTAAGTTCTTATTTAAGCCAATTTGTATCCTTGTATTACTATGTTTTATGTAAAAAATTTCCCTGCAACTAAAACCCAATGTATACATTCTACAGTTCTCAAAAGTTACCATCTGCTGTGGCACAAATAAAAATTTTTTTTTTCACTTTACCGTGAATGGCCTTTATGCAAAACGTGTTTGGTGTTGAATCTACTGACTATTAACTCTATTAGATGCGTTTCTACAGAATGAATTATATACACGCACAAAGTACCAAAACAATTTTTATGTCACATTTAGAATACGTCACTTTACCATACTTTACAAAACTATGGCTAACTTGAAAATACTTTTAAAAAAAATTAAGATGTACAGTTTGTGGCGACAAGAACTATTGAAAATACACTTCATTAGAGAATTTCTAAAAAAATTTAGTTCCCTTAGTAAAAAAAAGCTTAGCTGAATGGATAGTCTTGTCAAAGGATTATACCGTAAAAATATAGAATTTACATTGTACAATTTTAAAGCAGGTAGGCACATACCTGACAGCTATTCTTGAGGCTGCTTGCAAAATTGTTTTCGTTTTCCTCATTAGAGCAAAGCGTCAGCGTGAGCTTTGCGATTCTGAAAGCGTAGTCTTATGAAAGTCCGGGTCCTGGCATGTTTTTTTAATGTCTGTTGACTTGCGTTCGGAAATTTCGCAGTAAGCCGCGTAAAGAAAATCTGTAGTACACCAGGTTTGCTGTTCAGCCCACTCTCATGGTATGAATTAAATATTTTCGCTGTTGACTATGGTGAGTATCGCTTGAGACGGTATAGCAAGTCCTCCGCGACTTGCATTTTCCATTTTGTCTCAAGAGACTTACCTTCGTTTAAAATAGGCTTCTTATTCATTAAATTTTTATTCTTGCTGTAATGAGCCAAATAGCCTGCTATGTAACGAAGTGCTTTTTCTTCATCTGAATCACTTAAAGATTCTGCTAACTGTGTTTTTTCCTCCTCTGGTTCATCTTCAATGTCCTCTACGACCTCACTGTTTTCACGGTTTATACTGTCTGATATGGCATTCTCTTCCTCAGTATTATTTTCCATGTACTTTATAAGCAGCTGAGAAGTGAAATATGGTTTCTTAGCACTGATGTCTTGTACACATGTTCCCGATGGGAGAGGGTGTTCGTTTCCGTTGGTGTAGGGTTGTCATTATTTCCTATACTAGGTACCCAAGAAAAAAGGGTTTCAAGCACATCCTGAATGAAACGGCCAGTTACAACATATTTCAAGTTTTCAGTTGAAACTAAATAATTGTACGGTCCGGTAAGAGATTTAATAGACATTACTGTGCCTTTCTGAAAAGGCATTAATGAAGTTTTTCCTATTACACTCGTGTTTTACACAACTCCCTTCATGGCTTTTAGGATTTGTGCTTGTTCTGTGAATGCCAAAAGCACTGTGCCATAGTTTTCTAAAATCTTTTACTCACAATTCTTGAGTTCATCACCTCAAACCACTCCTCAACCAAGTCAAAAAACTTCGAAATTTGTTGTTTTTGGTGGAATTTTCGTTTAAGTAAAGTTGCTTTGATCTTTGGTTCCACATGGGAGCCGAATACTGTAGTTCAGAAAATTAAAATTATTCCTCAATAGTTTTATTAAATGGGGTATGACAGCAAACACCCACACTTTCTGCGTCTCGTTCACCGGATTCGTAAAAGAAACTTTGTAGAAATTTGTAAGTTTTGCCACAAACTTAGATTTCCGCCCCCCATATCACTCACAATGGCTACAACTTTAAAACCAGAATCTTCAACTTCCTTTATTACTTCGAGCTGTTTGTCTTTAGTAAAATGATTGTCAAAAGTCATAGGAAATAGGTTATTTCCATTTAGACGTCAGACCTCTCACTATTATAACCTGGGAGTTGGAATGGAGGCCCATTATTTTACCTTCCCTTTGGTCGTAACACATTCTAAAATCAACTCTCATTGCTTCAAATGAAAGAACTGTCAAACGCTATCTGGAAGACTATAATTATCTACCTTTCAACACTGAAAGTAATTCTTTTTGGATGCCAGGTAAACACTCAGGTTGCGAGTTAATTTTCGAATAGTTGATAATCCAGGTAATGGTAGACCAACATTCTTCCGCAAATATAAATACGTCTTCCTTGAAATTGAACGAAGAGTTACAGCTACAGCTATGTCATTATCTTCTCACCATATTCGCTTTTTGTTTTTGAAAATCAGTCTTTCTATGTTTTAAAAATTTTCCTTGGTTTTGTTTTTGCATATTTTGGGCACTGCCTATGCTGGAATTTATTATTTATCAATTCCTGTCTCAGAGACGCATCTCTAACTGGCAGATTTTTTTCACATGAATTCTAATGCTTTATTTCTTCCTCCAAAGATGATGCTCGCATTTGGAATAATTTCATTTTATTTTCTAAAAACTGTAAAACTGTATTCTCTGAATGACGCTCATCTTGACTTGGACCTGGTTGACACATTGTTCATTCAGTTCCTGTGTTACGACATGAGTCCCCCCCCCCCCCCCCCCCCCCCCCCCCTTCCTCTTGCATTTAGAATTTTCTGGGTGTCTTTTTCTTTTCCGCATTTCTGTTATGTCAGAAACTAAATTTCCTTTTCACAGTTCAATTCTTTAGTCGTTCCTTGCTCTCTGGAAATTCGTTGGACGTTACATTTTGTATCAACAAATGAGGCACCGCATCTGTTTTCAAGGTTCGTTTTCTTTTTATCCCCGTGAGTTCACTTTAAAGATCTCTCTCGTAATCGTTTTCAGAGAAATTAATGGATCTCTTGATGGATCTGCTTTGAAGACCTTTCTTTTACATGCAAACATCCAGTTTATCCGTGTAAGTAAGTCATTTGAGAACCTATGGTATGGTACCGCTGAGCCAGTTTTCCTACTATAATTTCTACAGTTTTGCACTGCACAACAAAATGGCATTTTATATTCCACGTGTATAAAGCAGTTTCCTTTACACTGAAATATAAATATAAATTAACTGTTGCAGGCACCTAGCAATTTTAATAATATTCTGACTAGCAACTCTAGAATAAATTAAAACTTTTTTTTCGAGTGTTTCGGGTGTAGTTATTAACATTTCATTTCACTATTTAATAAGTTTTTAACACTTAAAAATTAACCCACCTGAAAGTCACTAGTTATTTTATAAATTATTGAGCAGTAGAAACCGTCTCATATTCATTTCAAAAGTGTTCAAATTTTCAGAATAATCTGTTTATATTTAGTAAATACTATATGTCCAACAGAAATATTGAAGTATTTAATTTCACAACTTTTGCACTTCGCGCGAAATAAAAATTTTTGGAAACCTAAAGAAATAGGCAGAAGATACACAATGAAACTACCCGCCCGTGCGTAACTTGTAGCTTACTGCAGGCAAGTCGGAGGGCTGGCCTGTACCCCCTGTGGCGTCACAGCAGGCAGGTACCTATTCCGTTGCTCGGCAGGGTGAGTTATGGCGCTACCTCTCCTAGCTCCCTTGATAGCTTAGAGGTTGTATTGTATGCAATGTTTAAAGGAAATAAATTAACAAACACATGATTGGATCAGTTTTCACTGGTAGTGATTGCCTTTCAATTCTAGAAAACCTTCCTACTGCAGATGGAATATACTTCCCAGAAGTAGTGATGTTGAAATACGTCCAAGTAGTGGGCCAGCAAGTAAAATTATGGTTTGCCTTAACTTTGATATAGGTGGATGTTGTGTGTCACAGTTGGTGTGTGTGCATTGAAATTAAATACACATGTGCAGAAGAGATATATGTGATCCTAATCTATTGGCTCACTAACTGTAATAGTATGGTGGTGAGACACATGTATGCAGAAAAATTTCAGAATAGATGACACCAAAATGAAATGACATTTTAAAGTATTTATCAGTGTCCATGGGAAACTGGCTATTTTGACCAGTGTGCTGGAAACAGCGGAAAACCTCAAAATATCAGGACTGTCAATGAGGAGGAATGTGCACTACATGTTATTAAAAACCAAACATGTTGCAGCAACTAGAGGTATAGTGAGAGCTGAGAGTGTACCCTATGCTAGTGTGTTGAAGTTAGAACATGTGCCGTGGACAGTTTAGGTTAACTTCGCTAGGAACTGCATCATTAATATTCACAATGCCCACGAGTGGACAAATGAGAATTGTCATGCAATAATGCAGTCACAAAACCATCATCAGTTCAACTGTAGGTCTGAAGTATTGGAAAAGGCTCAACGCAGTGAGCGGCGTACAGCTCCAGTACTGGCCTGGACATTCAGTAGAGGTGGGATAGTGCCTTGGCCGGACCATGGGTGCCTCTGAGTGTGAGGGTCTCGGAGGATGTGGGATGGGAGGGGACAGTGTACCACAGTACCAGGTTAGGGCTCAGAACTGGTCACCTGGGGTAATAGCTGATTGTTATTACATGGTGATTGAGGGTATCTCAATCCTTGTTCATGGGAGCTCAGTGGCACTATCATGTTACACTCCTATGGAGGTCGGATACGACAGGTCATTGTGTATTAATTAGAACACATTCACACCAACCATAACATATTTGTAAGGGTGAAATCATACTATGAAAGATCTTCTACAAGGGTGGCTTGATACCTATATTTTGTGTCTGCTGTAGGAAGGTTCCCTAGCTTTAGAAAACAATTACTCTCTGAGGAAGCTAAATGAACAATATGCTTGTTAGTGTTCCCTCGTATTGTCAAGTTCAGGTTAGAATTTATCTAGGGACGTACTCCGATTATTCATTCTCACATTAAGTACCACACTTACAGTATTGCTACCTGTTTGGATCCCCTCTTCAGGGGCCCCCACTTTGATGTAAGAGACTCAGTCCTCTATAGGTCTTTATCAGGAGCATTACTCATGTGGTCACATTAAAATATACCAGGGGGAAGTGTGTCTAATCACCTAGGAAAACTTATAAATCAACAAACTTTATAATAAGTATAAAATAAATAATTTACTGATAAATCAAGAAAAACCTTTCTTTTTAATTTAAAAAATAATAAGTAACCAGTTAGTGAAGTGAAACCAACTAAACGGTGCTCGGTAAAGTGAGCACTTTTGAAAGTCCCGTCAAAGGTCTACTTTCGGCATGTTGGTTGCATTGTGGCAAAATCAAGTGTAGCCCTGGGTGGAGATGGTAAGAGCGCTGGTGTTGCAAGGTCGCCTTGTGAAGTACGGGAGGAGTATCGGTAGACGGACAGGAAGGCCCTTCCCGTACACTTCATTCAAAATACAAGAGACCGTCAGTAGCAGTAGTGTAAGACGTGTGGTTTACTTTAAGACAAAAGCACACTATTTATATGATTGTCAAATATAACATATAGGAACCATTTCATTTCTTGATTAATAACCGTTATTGTGCAACATTACTAGAAACGTAACATTTGTTCCTCTACTCCAGAAATGTTGCTGTGATGGGTGCGTTTGGCTTTTATGTCACTTGTGCTATCACTGTCGCTATCGCTCCTACTGCTGCTACTACTTTGTGGGTTCAACATAACTTGAGGAATTTCCGCCTCCATCAGTCCGTCATTTACCCAATAATCGTTTTCTAGTTTTTCCACATGATCACATTGTGTTTTCCAGTCTGCTGGTTAAATATTGTCTATGGCTGAATGAGTTAATTGCAGAGTGTCCGAGTTCGCAACATGAACATTTTTGTTAGCAGCACAGGATTTTATCATGCTCCAGATGTAATTTTTTGTGCTGAGATCACAATGATAGGGTGGTAATTATATATTATGGGATGTAAACAGTTTAGCGATGTTAAAGGTACATCAAATTCGCAATTGCAATAAATGCAAAATAGATACTAAATTTTCTGTTTTTAGCTAAATATTTGCAAAATTTTATGAAAGTTCATGAACGGGAAACTATATCTGAAATAACTCTCTTTTTGAGTAACTACTTCTAAACAGAAGTAGTTACTCAAAAAGAGAGTTTCTTTGCAGTTTTATCACTACTGATATTGTTTTTCAAATAAAATTCAAATAAGAAATTAGGTAAGTAAACTGTCTATTTTAGCAGCAAAATACAGATCCGTGTATGTATTTTGCTCGTGCATTTGTTAATAAATTCCAGCGGCAGCAGTCGCCAGGCCGCCCTCCGGCCCGCCAAACTCGCAAAACCTCTGCTGCCATTCACGTTCCATACTTAGCCCGCCTCTTCCCGCCCCTCGACAGCCCACATTCTGTTCCCTCCCTACCTCCAGGTCACACCCATACCCCTCTCCTGCCATCCAATATCCACCCTTGTAGCCATGTCCATACACTCCTCCCATACACTCCTCATGGCCCTTCTTGAGACAATCTTCCCACGCCCACACTATTCAGCTCCCATCCTCTCCCTCTCATTCTTTCATCACTCTGTCTTTCTTTCTTCCCCTCCATCTTCATTCTCTCTTCATTCTCGCCCTCTTGTTCCTAACACCTCACACCCTGTGGCCATGTCCTTCACAACAAGCAGCCCCTTTTTCTTTGTCCTACTCTCTTTCCCTCCACCCTCTCTTTAGAGGCTATGGGCACTAGCTGTCACATATTTTCACTACTTCTTCCTCATTCCTCCCCCTTCAAAACCCATACACAGGCTGTGAAAACTGTTAAATATGTGGTGCACATTCAAGACAACTTGTGAAAAGTGAAAAGTTATTCATTTGTTCTTATTATATTTTACTTCACTTCCCTAGAAATTAAATTAAAACATTTAAATATACTGTATTTTGACAAATTTCTAAACGTGTTTTTTTTTTTTTTTTGGGAGTAATATTTTTTTTAATGCCAATGTCTCATAACTAAGCAGTACTCCACTTTTTTATTATTATTATATATATATATATATATAATATATATCACACGATAAGTGCTATAAAAATGCTAAAAACCACAAAATAAATGCTATAAAATGTGTCCATAAATGCTCTTTTAACGTACCTCTATCGATGGTATACATGGGAGGTCGCTGATGTAACCAAACATTTACAAGAAGCTCTGATTTTCTCTTGTCAGCAGAAAAAATAATGTTATTTACCAGCCAATTTCTCATGTTGGTAATATGTAGTAGGAGATATAGTTGGGGGTTTGTTCTCACGCATGCTTTGGTATGGAGCAGTATGGAGCATTATCAAGAACAATAATGCTTGGAGATAGAATGTTGGGAAGTAGTTGTGTTTCACACCATTTCATGAAAGTGTTGCTATTCATTTCCTCATTGTATTCTTTGTTTTTAGTTTTCGCTGTAAAAATTAACTTGGTTCCCTTAATGAACCCATTTTCACGATCTGTGTGAACAGTAATTCATCGCTGGCCTGCATGGTAGTTTTAAGGGTGGGTATAGCTTTTTTCATCATGTAAAACTCTTGCACCTTTCTTTGCACCACTCCAGCATCAAATGAATCAAACTGACTTTTGATTTAGCAAAGACAAATATAGATATTTATTCATTCACTCACTCATTCATTCATTTGTTTATTTATTTATTGCAAGTCACATTACAACATACAATGGCGGTAAAACTTATAACTTGCAGGTAAATGAGCGTAACACGAAACTGAATCTAAAACAACACAACTTGCCACAACAGTTAACACCACTTTACAACTGATGTGACTGTATGCACAGGCCACTTTCTCGCTATTGGCTGGCAGGAGACAATGCAAACTGCAGTGCAGGTAGGGTTGGTGTGTGCATGAGAGAAGACATTACCCTCCTTGGTCTGGGAGAGATTTTGAAGAAACCTTTCCCAAATCGAAACCTATCCTGTAGATTACTGCGACTCTGTTCACAAACTATTCAACTTTATAACTCAATAAACAAACTCATAGGGCATAAAAAATATTCAACGTTACATGTTACAGAAGAACACTCAAGATATCTACTGGAATGCTGCAAGAAATTGACATTACAAGTACAATTAAATGTTACTTTTTAAGGTTAAGGGTGTCTATACCAAACAAGTTTTGTGTCTCTCTTCAATAATTACCAATTTACATTCATCATGTCAACATTGGTTAAAGTTCCTACTAAGTCAAGGAAATAAACAATACAGATTTGCAAAAACATCATCAGATTGTTACGTAACTTCCAAATACCTTTAAATTTCTGTGGTACAGTTGTTACAAATATTACTGTGGAAATATGCTGTAAACATATGATGCAGGTCGACACGGCACATGGAGGTGTTTTTGAGTTCCAGCCAGGTTCTCTTTTAAAATACGGAACTAATTATCATAGTTGGCTGACAACTTAACTGTGATTATTGCTCTAATTGTTCTTATTCAAAATGTGCAGTTATGGACAGGTGCAACAAACTTACTTTGGCACATTCCTTTCAAACTTTAAAAACTTTTTTAACTCAACATTTTTAGTTTTAATACAATTAAGGTGCCTCTATCGGTTATTACCAAATGCAGTAAGAGGTGACAGAATGGCTTGTATGGCTGCCAGTGATCACTATCATAATAAAAAGGGTTGCTAAGTGAGGTTAAACTGTATAGATGGTTCACAATAAAATGGGCACTCTTGAAACCAACCTATGAGAAAATTCTGCTTTCAGTTCCTTTTTGTTGTATGCAAATAAGAATAAGATTTGGTGCAATTGTAACACATTTTTGTTTCTAACTCTTTCATATCATCACAGTTTGTTTCTAATTCTTTCATATCCTCACCTGGCTAATGCAACTTTCAAGTTTGCTGGTTAATTTTTTTTTATTTTTTTTTTTATTTTCTTCTTCTTCTTCTGATCCATGCTTGTGTGTCAACAAAACAGCAGTTTGCTACCAATGTGATTTTTAATGATTGTTTGTAATCTTTTAAATAAATTATTTACTAACATAAATGAAACATTTTATACATATTCTGAGTGAAGTGGCCTTGTTCGTTATTGCTTTCTGCTGTATTTTCACATAGTTTCTTGTCCCAGAAATTCTTGTCAGGTTCCAAAAAGATGGCAAGAAGATAAATACAACCACATATGTATAGTTTATTATAAGATATTTACGTTTGCTACTCAATATATCTAGAGGAGAGGCGTATGAGATCAAGGTACGTGTCAGCGTAAATGCTTATTATAATTACCATTTTAAACAACATTCTTTCCATGTCAAGAGAGATTCAATCTTGACTAGCAAGCAAAGTATACACTCATGGACATGTAAACAAATAGATATCAGAAGTCTGTTGACAGAAGTTAGTATCTCCAAGCAAGTGAGATCACAATGGTACTAATGGTAGTCGGTAGTTGCGCGGTGCAGAAAAACTCAGTCATCTGAAAGGAATGGGGAGGGCAGAGTCATTGGGTGTTGGCTAGCACTGACAGCATAGCAAGTGTGGTATCTAGTTTTAGATATGCCTTGCAGTACAAGGCTCATCACATAAAACACAACATGTGGAAAGCAAAGTTCGATAAGAAGTAAGAGTGGGGTTAGACACATGCCTTGGAGGAGAAGTAATGATCAGCAATAGCTGGCCAAGGGAAGGGGAGTCTAAGCACGTGAGAAAGTTATTTGTTTCGAGGAGAGGAAGCGAGTGAATGCAGAGTGTAGGTAAGCCGGGCTGTGACATGAGACACACAACATTAATACTAGTGATGGAACTACAAGAACACACTTTTTAGCCAGTGTACTTCTGTAACACAGCTGGGAAACACTGGCAATGGCCACTGGGGCATAGATAAGGATAAAATAGCAGTCAATGGCAGGAAGTGTTGGAGGGGCGACTAAAACATAACTCTCTTTTTTATGTAATGAAAGGAGCTTGAGCTTGATCTCAAACTAAAAATACCGGGCCTTCAGATCCTTACCCCTTGTTATAGCCTGCCTTACAGCTGCATTTTGTTATTTCAAAGCAGAAATCTCTTCACTGCACTAAAATTTTCATATTTTCCACTTGCACTTACAATGGGTTATGTACACTCTGGCTCAATGTTTACAAATCAGTTGGTTACAAAGTGGTGTCATACATGCCCTTCCATGTTATTAGTTTATTCAAAGAATGTGTGTCTATTGATATATTAATGTTTTAGTAATAGATCCTTTGATTTTTCAGCAAGGAGATGCTGACAATGGACTTCATTTTCAGGAAAACTTGGGCACTCAAAGTTTCAACATTTTTGGTGACAAAGGGGGGTCAGGTATTCGCTTCTGTGGTTTTTTTTTTTTTATGTAGACGTCTGCCTGTTGAATTAAACTCAGTATTTGTATACTCAGCTATTTTCGAGTCTGAAGGACTACAAAATTGAGCAACATATGAATAGAGCTTTTTTAAATGTCCACTTAAATTTTTTTTCCAGTTGGTGTCACTTTGATTGGAAACCATTATCATAAAGTTTACAGTTAGTTAAAAATCATTTTAATGAAATTCTGCACTGTTTATAACTTTGTTACATTTTTCAATTTTTGTTAGTATGTTTCTAAAATAATTCTTTGAAAATGAAGATTTAATACAGAACACATTAGTCATATTTGATAGCCAAGCTGAAAAATTCAATATATTGGTTTCCGTATCAAGTTTTTACATTTTGAGTCTTCATTTTATCGTACAGGCATTTGCTTTCATATGTCATTTGTACATGTGATTTCACTTGTTTATGTGTGAATGTCGTCCTTTGTAAATAAATTAACACGTTCACTATAGGTTGTCAAGGGTTTGTCTGGTTGGAGATAGGTGTTAAATAATATTTAACAAGTCCGAGGTCTCAGTGCATTGTAGATTAAGCAAGTCTGTATCTAAGATAAAAATGTGCTAAGACTGTGGTATTGATCTTCTAATATTTGTTTTTGTGGGTGTTGATTCTTATAGGAGAAAACGACGCCACATGGTTTATTGACTTGAAGTCTGGTACTGGTACTGCTGGAAGAGGCAAGCCAACTTCAAGTCCAGATGCCACTCTTACTATGAATGCCAAAGACTTGTTTGAGATGTTCTCTGGTAAGTCCTGATTACTGAATTCTACAGAATCACAGTTATGGTCCTAACCACATGCAGCCTGTCACATTTGTCAGACTGGCCTGCTGACATAATATTTTTATCAACAATTCTTTTTCAGTATATACTTTTGAATACAATTACGTAATGTAAATGTCGACTGTAATTATCACTTGCATACAACTTGTAATAAAAGTGTATATTATTTGATTTATTATAGCCTTATGTAAATAATCTGACTATGTACACATGAGGCATGACTTTGCAATAAGTAAGTATGGTATTTCAAGCTTTATAATTATGTATGTATATGTAAATGGTCCAGTGGGAAAACTAATTGAATAGCCTTGTTATACATTATATTAAGTAGGATTGTGTGATTGTTACATTTAAAATTTAAGTTTCTTGTAAAGTGAGTATTTTATAAGAAGGTGGTTTTCAATTCCCTTCTGGCAAAATTTCTTGGTGGAATAGATTCATACAAACTGAGCAGTGCCTCATTTGCTTCTTTGAATGATCAGCCCCAGTAACACCACCACCACAAATATATGTGCATGTGTGCGCATGTGCACTTGCTCATGCATGTACCTATAGGGGGGTAGAGTGGCAGAAGGGTGAAATACACAGCATGGCTGCCTAAAATGAGTTTTATATTTGGTGCACTATGTCATTACCAGGTGACTCACTTTAATGTATGTTTCCCATCATCAGCAGGAGTTCCAGCCATCGGTTATTCATGGTGGCCTGGTTAATTAGTTATACTATTAAGACCAAGAGTATCAAATTTCTAATTTAGTCATTTTGGAGACCCAGTGACTGACTGGGTCTACAGCTGTGGAGAGTGGACATTGTTTGTGGACATTCACAGTCAGTCACACTAATGTTATACTAACTGAACTTGAGTTGCTCACACAGAAAGGGATGCACGAGAGCTAGACAACCTAAAGAGTGAAGTGTGGAACTGCTACCTCTCGCTATCAGCAGTGTAGATCATTGAGACAGTAACCTACATGTCACACCACAGAGCTACTTGATGGGTAGATCAGAACAAGATAGAACACTGATGGGTGATGCATTTCCACATCTCTGATGCACACTCTACAAAACTACTTTGCCCCATCTTGAGTGCAATGTTCAAACTGGAGCAGGTTAATTAACCCCAACAATACTCAAGAGGCAGGACACGTGCCTATAAGGTGCTATGGCGCAATGCCATAAGCGACAAGACACATGATCCTAGCTTGTACTGTTCACCCAGAATCTCCATGAAGCCATCATGCCAACACCCCCTGTCCAAGATTGTACAGCCTGGTTGAGCCACCGCTCCCTCCAACGAAGGTCACACTAGTGTCAGAGCATGCCACTGGAGGGCAGCACGTATATTACCAGCGCCTGCGGCTGAGGCTATCACTCCCTGCACCCCTTAACTTCGAGCGCCTATATGAAATAAGTATAAAAGGTCTGGCATGACCAGAAAACTTCCGTATCTCCTCCTCCACCACCTTAGTACAGGGCCGGAGGTAGCCATCGGGGTGTGTGACCGCTGGTACGTCTGCAGATTCACTGCTCGCAAGGGCCGGAGTCTCCACCAGCAGATGACATCGCCGACCAGAAGCCAACCACTGCAGATCCTTTGCTTCTAGGAGACTGGACACCCCCTCCAGAGGCTCCTGAAGATGTTGCTCTCTCCTTTCCACCCCCTGGTGTAGAATCCAGAACCTCGGTTACAGGTCACATCGACGTCCCTTCAGGACCTTCCCTTGCCCACCGAATGATGTTGGCATCGTTGACACTACCCTTATGTGGTAGCTGTCCCCCTATTGTTCCTTCAGAACAACCCATGTTAGTTAGGTTAAAAGTTGTTGAATACTTTATCTAACTAGTACTTTGTCTAGCCAGAGTAATCGCCTTCAACCCGATTAGGTTTTTCTCCAGGTCGCCTTCACCTGGCTGTTGACGTTAGGTTATACTTCTGTCGCAAGGTACATTAGCTTAGGAGGTAGTACGGAGTTATCATGTTACTATTACTTACATAATATAACACGTGAATTCAATCTATTCTCTGTATTCCAATTTTCCTGAAAGTAATGAATTACTCCTACGTAAACACAACCACTGGAAGTGAAGCCAGCAGACCATAAAGCAAAAAGCTAAATACACACATATTAATAGACCACACAAGATCTGCCAACCTGGTAGAATTCGCTAGAGCCCAAAGCACTAGAAACTCCTCCACCAGGTAAAACGAGCAGACTAGGTTGTTCCATGCTCCGCCACCACTTCTGCTGGGGCCGGAAAGAAGCTGGAATTACCTTAGGCTGATTGACCCCCATGTGGATACCACACCTGGGTATTCCTGTCAGGAAGTAAGTTGAAAAAGGCATTATACTCCTCAGAAGGTAATTCATTTTGCCCACCCCTTTCTAATACTGCCCTCAGCAGTACTTCACTCCGCAGGGCAGAGTTCAGACTGCCTTCAATACTGAGAGACCTCACCCCTCAGCCCTCCCACAGCCTTTATTCCTGCCATTGATTAAGCTTCCTGGAAAGCTTCACCCTGAAGTCGAGACCATTCTATGAGGAGAAGAGTCACCCCTGGGCCATACCTGCCCTTGGTTAGGCGCCAACCTGCAGGCAACCCAGATCCCAGCGAACTTGGACATCCGGGACACCTGCAGTACTTCACGTCTCCAGGAGCCCGCAGCCGACATGCAGCCCACCAGTCATCTGAGCCATATACCGAGGAGAAACGTCACTCTCCCAGGTAAACCAGTATTACAGGCAAGATCAGTCAGTGCGAAGGGTCGTGACAGTGGCTGTAGATTTTATGCCGACAAGACAGGCCACCAGACCCATCCTCTACACCTGTCGGGCACCCCAGAAACATTAAGGCTCCCATCTCCCATATGTTTCTCGCGGTACTGGCATCGTATAAAACTATTTAAGTGACAATGACTAAATTAATTTCCTTCATTAAAACGTACTTCACCAAGTTTGAAGTAGTACTTAACCTCCCAAGTAGTCTGTACAAGTTTGATGCCAATTGCTCCAACAAATAGAGCCCTATTCTAGTCAGGCATGTGTCAAGCATCAGCGGTTTTCGTGGCACCCAACGTGGGGGTCTAAGCTGTTATAGCTCAGACTAGGCAGTTAGGATAATCCAGCAATGCCTCTAGTTAGTGCCTCAGCTGGATGACTAAGCAACTAACTCCCTTATATCACACTTAGCACGTGATATACCCGTTATGTTAGAGCTTGAAGCGTCCTACTTAACCTTATCCTCGTAGAACCCGTTGACTAGTGGAGTCTAGCCGGGTGTCGAACCCCAAGGACTTCAGGGAATCCACAGCTAAACTCCCTGTGGCGCTCAATATGCTTACTTGTTATTTCTTACTCTTGACAGACTCCACCTGACGCTCCCAAAATCATAATGATAGATAAAATCCTTCTCGATATATCTAGTCGAGAAGTGCTCAATGGACGCATACCCTGGTACAGGGGTACATGTGATCCATTATGCACACTGCGCCTAGTGCTACCACTACCGATGTTTTGGGTGGGTAGATGAACCTAGGTACACAGATGGTCTGGAATACCTCTGTGTAGCCTGCCGCCAATACCAAGCAGCTCACTGCAATTGGTGTGAGTGCACCGGACCAGGCACTTATATTGTATGATGCATTGTCTGTGCATTAGAAATCCACCATGTGTGCATTGGTTGGCCTGACAAGTGAGTCACTCAACCCGGCTTGTTGTATCACTGTGAAGTGTGTAGATGTAACCAAGACCACCATGCATCGAACCCAGGTACTAGCCAGAGCCTTATCACAGCCCTCATCTCTACCGAATTTCAGCTACTTGAATTCAGAGGGTGACTCAACGAAGATCTGTTAACTTTCATACAAGAGTGTGAAATGGAACTTCGTGAACACAACGTACTGACCAAACGTGGCTTAGTCGGACCAAAAAACAACTCCAAGATAAACCCGGGAATGGTGGGTGAAGTATGAGGAGTTTTTTGACAGGATGGGAATATAACTGCGCACTCACATCGCTTCGCAATTCACCAGCAAGGAAGTGATCAAAAAGCTAATTTCCAAATTCCACACACGCGTCCAAAATCCTGAGGATGAAGCAGAAATATATATGTTGGGAAACCCAGATGTACCGGCGCATATACCCGAATGAAAGCGAAGAAAGCTAGGTACGAAATATTACGCATATGCTGCTTCCCTCAGTAAAGAATCTACTTTTGATTCCAAAACCCCAAACTGTGGATGAGCTCATAGAGCGAGTGAGGGAAATAGAGAGAAACAAGGCACAAGCCTTGTTAGGCAAGCATGTGCCTCCAAGTTCGCTACCCTATCCCCTCCTCCTGAGCGGAAGGTCATTTACAGCCAATCCCCTCCTCTTGTCACCCCGCTTCCCCGGAGCTGGTATTGCGTGGGTCGGTTTCTCAATAGAGATATCCCCACCCAGCAAGGCCGAGGAAGGGAAGAGATACACATGCGGGTCCCAGACGTGTCGTTGCACCAGGTAATCATTAAGAGACCCAGGCGGAAAACACTGTGGCTGGAGTGGGCACAGGGCAGCCACCCCAGGCGAACAAAGGCCCCTCAACATCACGAAATTGAACCATGCTTATAAGGAGAACATGCCACCTGAGGCTCTGCATATACAGGAGGATATTAACGGACTCCCTTGTTTAGCTTTGCTCGATTCAGCTGCAACAGGAAACTTCATAGGAAGGAACCTCATTACAGCGGATCAGAAGACATAACTTACAACCCCACACTCACCTCACCTTGTACGGATGGCTAAGCCCAGTCATACAGTGAAGGTCCACGGGAAGACTAACCTTACCATCAGAATCCATCACCTCACACACACAACCAAAAATTCACAGTATCGCCAGATATTGCTTAGGAGGTTATCTTAGGCCAACCTTGGCTTATCAGCTGACAGTGTGTGATGGACCATGGTAAGAAGCACATATATCTAGGGGTTAACAGTGACGATCAGCTGGGAGCACAGCCCAGAGGCAATTGTTGCACCACCTATTGACCCCAGAAATATAAAACTCAATTTAGACCCTGCTAGGATTTCCGAGTTCCTGAAAGACCTAGCCGAACACACTCGTGTTCCTACCCCAATGAATCTAGGAGAACCGTGGACATACTTGGAAAGTGACTCGGGCAAATGAGACCCTTGTTCTAATGGAGTCAGAGATGAAACTGATCTTCCCACCGAAACTCGAGAGTCAGACGAGGAGGAAGAAACAACCCCACTGAATGTTCACAATTTTGAACCCCTGACACCCAGGAAATTTGAACCTCCGACAGCTGCTAGAGGGGAGTCTCCACCCTCTATCTACACAAGGACTGCCGTCCTACCTCCATTTAGAGGCAGAATGTCTGCACGGAACCTCCCCTGTACCCCTAGTTCCTACTTGTCATACTAGTTGGCCCGACAGGGCAAGAGGACTACCCGAGAATCGGAAGTCTCCTGGCGGAGCCTTCTGGACAGAGCCCCCCGCCAGAGACCTCCTCAACCCAGTATAATCGCAGAGGTCGGCAAGCCTGAGCACGCCATCAAGATGGAGGGCCCACAAGAACCTTTGCCTTTGGCCACCACGACATTGGGTGTTATGATCTGGCAGGATCGGGCTGATGACTGGACGGCAATGCTGTATGGCACCTCCAGCCCAGGAGCACTGTATGGCACCTCCAGCCCAGCCATGCTTCTCCTCCAGCCCAGGAGGAAGAACACCCAGAGGAACCAGAGTTGGACATGTTGCAGTTCCTGCTGACACCCAGCTCTGTTCCATCCGTTTCCACAGTGTACAATATTACTGCTTAAATTGGGAATTCTATTTTAAATAATTAGTTTTTGCTCATTTATAACCGGTTGAAGGCTGTTCAGAATACAGTGCCAGTAGTTGTAATCAGTGTTTGTGCAGAACCTCTGTGTTCATACTACTCGTTCAGATTCTGATATCTAGTGTCTTGGGCGTTGGCCAGTTTAATCGCAGAGCTGCTCTGCACACTGCCCTTGTAGTGTGTAAGTGGTTGCATCAGCCCGAGCTCGCTGCAGTTTGACCGCTGACATTTCGCGCTGCAGTTTTCCTTAGTGACGCCCAATTGCATCATGGACGTTTGTGGTGCACACGAGCGCGTTCCCAATCCTCCAGAGGCAGTTCTCCCTCCTCCCCCTCCATCAGAGAAAGAGGAGGGTGGTCATATTCGCAAAAACCCACTCAGTTGGTGGAACCTTGCCACGTGCACCTTTCACAAAGGACAGACTACTTGACTTGCTAATGCTGTTATTGCCTGTTACTACTGCATTGCCTTGGAGAGACATGTTTATGGTTTCCTCCACCTGCACTTTTGGGTAGCGCTCACCTCGCGAGTGAGTATAAAAGAGTATTAACAGCACTCCAGCATTACATTGATCAAATGGGAATTCCAAATGGCAGGCCGAAAATGAATTTAGAATAAACACAACCTACTGCTAGCCCAGCCTATGCCATGACTCACCATTTATTTGCTCGTACGATGAATCAAGTTTCTTCCATATACTTAAAAAAGAGCATTAAGTACCCAAGTGAAATTTCTTTGTCACAATAGCATGATAATTATCATTGAACAAAGACAACGAACAATCCAGCTAGCAGGCATTGTAATGAATGACAATAGGCGATTGCATGAGGAGCAATGGTAAAGACAGACAGGAAGGTAAAACAGCTGTGTATAAGCTTAAAAGATTTTCAGTTCTTTTTGCTGCATCTCATAACTTCACCATAATATAAATTTTGGCTAGGAGAAGCTACGACTCATTTATGTTTCAATCGACAGCTCTCATCAAGATCAATTGATTGCGTGTATAAAATCATTTGTGTGGCGTGGTTATGGTGAAATTGTATGAGTTTAATGTAAAAAATTAAGAAACCTTAACACAATGTCGGCCTACACTCGTCAAAAAGCCAAGCCGAAATACAGAAATTGTATACGGTTGGAAAGAGCATCTCCAAAGCAATCAAGTGATACCCATAAAACCCCATATGATCAATTGAAATGGTGCCAGGAACGTAAAAAAGAACACCAAGTAATCCAAGCACGTCAATGTAGACGTATTCACGCAAAACAAATGACCATGTCCCCAACACAGTCACACTCCATTTCTTTGTAATGCCACAGATAATACAAAACTGCATGATTTACTGAAAAATGCCTACTTTAATTTTAATAGCAACTTCTATTGTTCCATGTGTGTGCTTTTTAATTGTAATGACATCTTCCATTATTCATGTGCATGTACTGATATAATTGTGTATCTTGTAGGTTTGTGTTGTGCGTGTCTTTTTGCCTGTGCATGTGCTGTTTTCTCTGTTAAATAAATTGTAGCGCGGCCTTACGATTGACTTTGGTGGGTATGACGCCACACAGGCCCCATCACAATGAGCAAACACTTAGGAGTGGAAGAAGCTTCCTCTGTATCTTATATTGACCTATAATGACCTCAACCAAGCCAACCAGAGGACGGTCCATCTTACAACTTGAGAAATGTCTTGTCCCCAGAAAGGCAGGAGCTCTGACATCTCCCAGTACAGCAGGCACCACCTTGAAAACAGGCCCCAAGCCAGATTCCTCCTAATAAGGGGACATTATTAACACAATAGCAGCATATCCACTCCTGAACCCTTCTATTATCTGCATGTGCAGATCTTTTGAAATCTGCCAGACTAGCAAGTCCCTCAGCTACAGATATTTTGTAAAAGAATTTAATTGAATGGTTGTTGAAGCTTTAGAAGATAAACTAAAAATCTGAAATTTTTTTTACTAAATGCTGACCACAGAGAATAAAATGTATTAGGAAGACCTCGTGTTCATAATTTTTAAAATATAGCTTTTAAATTGTAACTTGGTTGAAAAATTTGTGAATTTTAATGTCTTGTTGCGTGCCCTCACATTTAAAATGGTACAGTAAACTCTCGATTCTAAGACCTTTCATGGTTCTCGGGGAAAGGGTTGTTAGTTCAAAGGGGTTGTTATTAAAATAACTTTTTTGTTAAATTTGTTTCATGGCTCTCCAAAAAAGGGTTGTTATTTCAGGGGTCGTAGAAAATAGATTTGACTGTATTTCATATTCATTATAGTGTTGTGTTATGCTTGCATTCTAAGTAAATGTAGTAAGAATGTTTTATACCCTGTTTCATAACGTAAATAAATTTTGACAGTTCTCGAAAAGAAGTGTGGCCACAATGTATCCCTCGGCCACAGCTGTTCTGTCGGTGAAGAAACAAATCTTTGTAAACAATCTACGAATCTGATGGCAAGCTTCGAAAGCAACGTCTGTCCAGTAATTAGGCTACTATAGCTGGTTGCCATTCCCAACTGTTTTATTTTTGTTATGATCACATAATATACTAGTTAGGGTTCTGTTTTATTTTATTGTTGGGGTGGGGAACTATAGTTTTATGTCTTTCGGGAGACGTGCTTTTTTTGTGGTTCTTCTTATAAGAGTGACGCTTGGAACTTGCATTGTTTTGATGATGCTTTGGAAAACTTTGCATGTATGGAAATAGCAATCTATTTACTAGCTTGACGCGGAAATAGCAATCTATTTACTAACTTGACGCATGCCAGGATGCTGTGTAGCGTGACTGCGCGCTCTATGGACGACTCCGCCCCATCAACGAGCAATGTGCGCTCCGGGGTGGAATATTTAAGCGGCAATCCAAATGAAATGTATCGCACCAATTACCGTCGTTCGTGAGACGCAATTATTTTGATCTCACAATGCCGGAATCGCATAGCCCCAATGCATACGACACGACGGCCAACAGCCAATGAAATACAAGATAAATTGTCGTAAGTCCAACTGATTCTGTCATCATCCGACCAGCAATGTTGGATTAAAATGATTTCTATTCTTCCTCATGTCGTGCGGCACGATGCACAGAATATACAACATTGCAAAATTAAATTGTATTGCAAGTTTTCCCTACAATGGTAAATATGCAGCTTAAAAGAAAAATAAATTGAAAACTTCTGTATCTAACACTTATGTGTGCATTAGCGACACCAATTTGTCACCATTATATATTACCAATTTCCCTCTTGTTCACTGCCTTTGAGACTAACGTAGCCTATCAGCGCTTTCTAAATAGTTTGGTTATATGCCGAGAGCGTGATGTCTGTCATGCTGTAAATTCAATTAGTCACATTGAAATGTGTCGTGGTTGTGTTTTTGGTCATGAGTGTGTGGCATTTTGAGTTGCATATTGTTTTGATGGAGCTCAGTGGAAAATTTGGTCGTATGGAAATACATTTAAATTATTTAACTTCAAAAATTATAACATTAATGAAAATACAAAACGTAATACATACGTCGGTGTTCGTATTTGTATAGATGCTGCAATTTACACATGCACACACTTTGACTGAAGTTAACCTTACACTCGAATTTACGATGTAGACAAGCAAATATTATTCACTCACTACAAAAGTGTGGAAAGTGCGGCATTTTTCAGGCCACATGCATTTCAATAATTATATTACCGGTTTACAAATACATTTACAAAACATGCAAACTTACTGTTGTAACCTCTTGAACACATGTTTTTCTATAGCAATCCTTGCGAGTTTACTTCACTAAAATCACATTTGTTCATCACTAGCATTAAATAATTTATTTGCAAAATCATTCAGTAAAATCAACACTGCGCACGTTTCCTGATACAAACAAACTTAAACTTATGTACGGAAATTATATTTGTGTCACTTCATTGTGGAAGGCGGTTAGGAAAATGGTGGAACGAGTAGTCTTAAAGACGTGCTTATTAATATTACATTTCACTCAACAAAACGCACTACAACGGTACCTACAACCAACTATGTTTGGAAAAAGCAAATAAAAAATTATTAACTACCGATTAAATACTCCGACAACACCAATAAGATATCCAGATAATAAACTCAATGAGAAAAAAAAATGCATGCACAACTGCCTTCACCGGGCTGTGAAACATAAACATGGCTAGCCATTGACTGGAAATGTTTACTGTTTGTGTGTGTCGACATACTCTGTCATAAATGCTGAACATGTTTTTAAAGTCCCGTTACTAATAGCCAAGAAAATTTAATATTGCGTTAGAAACATAATTTAAACCATAAAGGTTGTAAGTATAACTAAGATTTAAACTACAACATTTAGTTCCGAGTACTATTTTCTTCCAAAGACATCATCAAAATAGCCAACTAACAAAACGAATCCTGCAGCAGTTAATCAGCTGATACAATACTGTATGAGCGAAAGCATTTTCTGTTTACATAGTGTGTAGGTTGGTCACATTGTCTGTCAAATTTGAGACCACATATGAAATGGACAATATCTAGCTTTTACACCTTAAATATTCTTCTATAATTCTATATAAATGTGGACAACTTGTCCATTAACTTAATTGCATGGAAGTAAATAAAAAATAATTTTTATTATAAATATGTACCATTCCAAAGTTATGTAGATTACAGGTAATATAAATTGGAAGGATTTGTCTTTTTGATTGGGACAACATTAAGAATATTTAAATCTAATTAAATTATCATTATCTTGCAGTTATTTGGAATGCTTTCAAATTTGTAATTTTTGTCCTGCTGTGCTAGTAATCTTAATGGAAGCTCTGCCAAAACTGAAGCAGTTATTTTCTTAGACCAAATTTAAGAGAAACTGTGAATGTTTTTGTTGATATACTTCTAACAATATTTTATATATTGTGACACATGACGTTGGGTGACTGACAACGTCACAATTGGGCAACGTTTTTGTGTGTGTCCGACACATGGGCCATATGACTGGGCTGACCTTATTGGCTGCTAACCGGACCCCCGCCAGTATATACTGACATACTACTGGTTTGTACACAGTCACTGGTTTACCTGTATTGGGCGTGGCTAGGGGTAGTTCCCGACGCAGCTGCTGTTGCTGTTGGAGCCGGCTGGAACTCGTTCCCATTCCTTGGGTGGAAGTGGTGCTGCGGCTGACGGTTCTAATAGGAGCCTGCAGAGGGCTGCTGGTACTTTTTTTCCTTTAACCATGGGTTTGCTATACCCAGTGGGATGTGGAGCCCCTGACAGAAGTCGATGGCAACTTGATGCTTGTAGGGTGGCTGAAATAGGGAGTTGGGAGTGACTGCGAGATAAGGCCTAGCCAGTTGTCTGTCGGCTTGAGCTCGTTTCCAGGGGTTTAGACAGCAGAGGGTGGTCGAGGCTGGGTTACAGCTCACATTGCATTCTAAGGCAGTAGCTGCCTTCCAAGCTTGCCATTTTGAACCACTCCTATAGGGGTATGGCATAGACATAGGTACTAATGTGTGCCACGCTAAGGAAGGGCAGGCGATGAAGATCCTTAACTAGGTGTAAAGCCAGCCATGACCAAGCCAATCGGTCGTACCCGATTGCTCCAACTGGCGACAGTTCGGCGCGGTGGTTAAAGCGGTGGATTTGCCCTGGATGTCCGACAGTGATGTGGGTGTGGTACAAAGATGGGCAGATTTTCAATACCTGTCTATCACTTCTTGGGATGACAGTTCAGCGTGGTGGAGGGAGAGAATTGGCCGGGCTGGTTGTCTAGCCACTTGTGGATTGAGTTCCTAGTGATTGTGGCTCTACCGTACGTGTGCACCAGGTACCTTGCCATGCCTGATCCACAGTATGGGTGTCTGTCTAATGGCTGTGTTAGAGATGTACGTGTACCGTGTGCCTGGTTAAGGGAGCCCACAGTCTTACTCTATGTTCAGCAGTTGGGTGGTAATGACGTGGTCTGCTTTTCCCTGGTGGGCTGATGTCTATGAGGGATGAAAGTCACAATCACCCTAGAATCAATACTCAGAGGTTCAGTAGAAAAAGTGTTCATTCCCGTGAGGAAATAGACATGGTGGCCTGTACTAAAACATAGCTAGCAAGGTGTGAACATAGTTGCCTTCACTCAGTAATAAACTCGCGGTATTTATTCCACCATTCGAGGACGTTTCCCCTTAACAGCTTCTGGGTCCTCCCAACCCAATGATTAATTGGAACCCCATTAAGGCGCAGTTCCTTTTCTTAGTCTAGGGTAAATGTTGGCGGGTCTTCGTGTGTAGTTCCCGCAAACTCCTGCAGTTGAGGCCCGTCATTACCCCAGGTGGTTGTTATACTATGGTGAATGTCATAATTATGAGGTCAGTATTCCTCCGCACATCGGCAAATCTCACACCTATACACGAGGCCCGTCTTGTGATTCGGTAATTTGGCCTGCCTATGCATACGTGATAAGTCTGCGCACAGACAATGCATTGTACCATATTAATTCCTTGCCCAGCGCAAGTAAGCCAGCTGCAATATGCAGTCTGGCAGGTTCAGCAGTCATTACATCTGAACTCTAGCCCATCTCTGTACCTCGGCTCGTATGTCAATCTCAAACAGAGGTAATGGAAGCTGTGTTGGCAGTGTGCACATATGATATTATATACCCCCGTGCCAGGGCAAGTGGCTATATGGCACTTTTCTGTTTCGGTAGTGGTCTCTGTCATTATTTTTGTTGTCTCTCCTTGGTTGGCTAAGCTAGCTTCTGTATCTGACATTTTCGCTAGTTACGATTGAGCGCCATTGGGTGTTTTCAGACTCCCCCAAAGTCTGGCTGGCTTTCAGTTTGACTCCCAGCTAGTTTAACTCTATCTTGAGTTGTGCTGGTCTGGTTGTGCTTTATTAGTGAGTTAACAAGCGCTGTGGCTCCACGTTGGGCACCTCGAAACTCTTGACACGTGACGTTGGGTGACTGATGACATCACAGTCGGGCAAGGTTTCTGTGTGTCGGCCAGAGACATGGGCAATATGACTGGGCTGATCTTATTGGCTGCTAACCGGACTCCGGCCGGTACATAAGATAGGACACGTGGCTTGATGGCATGGTACAAAGTCTGCTGTGGGTTAAACTGTCTTTCATACTACTGGTTTACACACAATCACTGCTCACTGGTATACCTGTATTGGGCATAGCCTGGGGTAGCCCCTTATGTGGCTGCTGTTGCTGTTGGAGACTGCCAGAACTCGTGCCCAGTCTGTGGGTGGAAGTGGTGTGGTGCTGCGGCTGGCGGTGCTGATGGGAGCCCGCAGAGGGTTGCTGGTCCTGCTGTGTGGGAATCATAGGTTCACTATTCGTAGTGGGACGTAGAGCGCCTGACAAAAGTCTATGACAACTTGATGCGGCTCACCGGCAGTCATGTAGGGTGGCTGAAATAGGGAGTGTGGAGAGACTGGGAGTGATGCCTAGCCATTTGTCTGGTGACTTGAGCTCATTTCCAGGGGTTTAGACTGCAGAGGGCAGTCGAGCTCATGTTGGATTCGGAGGCAGTAGCTGCCTTCCTAGCTTGCCACTTTGCACCACTCCAATGTGTGTATGGCATAGAGGTAGGAACTAAGGTCTGCCACGCTAAGGAAGAACAGGTGATGAATATCCCTAGCTACGTGTAAAGCCAGCTGTGGCCAAGCCAACCAGAGTCGTACATGATTGCTCCAACTGGCGACAGTTCAGTACGGCAGTTAGAGAGGTGGCTTAACCCCAAATGTCCAACAGCAACGTGGGTGTGGTCCAGAGGTTGGCAGACTTCCAGAACCAGTCTATCGCGTCTTCCAGTGACAGTTAAGCACAGTGGATGGAGAGAATTGGTTGGGCTGGTTGACTAGCCGCCTTGTGGATTGAGTTTCTAGTTGTTGTGTCTCTACCGTATGTGTGCACCAGGTACCTTGCAATGCCTGATCCACAGTACGGGTGGCCATCTAATGGGTGTGTTCGAGACATACGTGCTCCCGGTTAAGGGAGCTTACAGTCCTACTCTAGGTTCGGCAATTGGGTTTAATGATACTGTCTCCTGCTTTTTCCTGGTGGGCTGATGTTGCGGGGGCTAAAAGTCACAGTCACCTCAGAATCAGTACTCATAGGTTCAATAGAAAATGTGTTTATTCCCGTGAGGAAATAGACATGATGGCCTCTACTGACTCCTAACTAACAAGTACTGTAATTGAAGTAGGCTAACTATAAACCAGGCGAAGGGGACCTGGATCTAAACTAGACAAGAGCAGATACGGTTAGGTAGCTATGATACTAACTGACCATAACTAATCTGAAGCTGTTGTCCAGAAGGGACTTGGGTGACACTGCCAGAAGGGTAGTGGGTCGTTTAAGGGGTGAAAACTTCTTCGGGGGTTGCTGATGAAGTTCTTGAAGATGTCTGGTAGGTAGCGGTGGTCCTACTGGAGGACATCAATGTCTGCAGAGAACTTCAGAACATGAGGTGGTGTAGGGAACTGCTGTTCTGTGGCTGTGCACAGACTTATATTCCTCCTGCCCATGTGTACTCTCTGAGGTGTGAAGTTGGCGGGGTGAGCTCCTCCCATGGGCAGAGCTGCGCTCTCTGTTGCCATCTCTTGGTCTGTAGCGAAAGCAGGCATCTCTGTCATGCAGGGTTACATCTGTGGCATGAGCTTAGGCGCTTAGCTGGGCCACTTGGCTGGCGTCAATGACACATAGGAGGTTGGTGTGATGTCTAGCATAAAGACAAAGCGATCTTAGCTGATGTGTTCGTGGTTGTTACTGCATTTAGGGGTATACTGTTAGGCTCTGGTAGCAAGTCGTTCAGGGTTCAAACCCCGCCTTGGGGTGACGTAATGACACGTGAAGTTGAGGCAAAGTCGTGTTTCTATGTACACTATCTACCAAAAAGTAATTGGGCACCTGTCCACAATGGTTGCTCAGTGGTTGTCACCCTGTTAAAATATAGGGCCACCTCTTGTGGCTATTACAGTAGCCACTATGACTGGCATGCTCTCTAAGTGTGTTTGCAAGACATCCACTGGGATTCGTCGCCATTCCTCTTGCAACCATTCCATGAGTTGAGCAATGGATTTTGGCCGCGCCCGACCAGCCCTCACCCGGCGATCCAATTTGTCCCAAAGATGTTCTATAGGGTTGAGGTCGGGGCTCTGGGCGGGCCAGTCCAATCGGCGAACAGTGTTGTCGGCGTACCACTGCATAGTAGCCCTTGAAACATGGCACCTGGCATTGTCATCCTGGAAGTAACATGGGTCAATTCTGTAAAAACGCCACAGTGTTGGGAGCGTTTCATTATCCAGACTGTTACAATAGGCCTCTGTGTTCATGCTACCGCAGACAAACACCAGCGATCCTATGCCCAAGGCCGTGAAACACGTCAACTTACGTACTAAATTACCTATCTTCACGGGTGCCCAATTACTTTTTGGTGTAGATTGTGTTTGTTTGTGTGTGTGTCTGTGTGTGTGTGTATATATATATATATATAATCAGTACGCATCACGCGTCAGTTGTGAGCAGTCTAAAAATAGTGGTCTGGGCTGTATTCAGTTGAAGCCAATAAAATATTCTGTAGTATCACCTAGAATCTGTCAGTACAGGTTGTTTACCGATACTCAGTTTGTTATAACTGTACAAAACTTAATCTGGGTAATTTATACATTTTGATGTTCATTTACTTACGATTGTTGGGTATATCAATCATTCAATCATGAATATAATATACATATTGCTGTTCAGAATTATGTGTATGTCTTATGTTTGATTTATCTGTACAATGATTGCATCACATGACTAAAGTGTGCCAGAGGACTGACAGTTGTGTTGTTATGTACAGGTAAGCTGAAGCCAGCAGCTGCATTCATGACTGGCAAACTAAAGATCAGTGGGGACATGCAGAAAGCAATGAAGCTGGAGAGGTTGATGGGTATGCTGAAGTCTAAGTTGTGACCTCCACAATCGCGTGCTGGTGTGAAGTGTAGTGTTACACTACAAACATGAGAATTTCCATACAGTTATAGTGACTAAGAAACCCCAAACAATTTAACATGTTAAAGGATGACCAAAGTTTTTATGTGGGACAAGCATTATAAAAGAATTGAGAGTTCCAGTTGAAAAGTTAACATCCTGAATCTTAATAGGTGTCATTCTTTTATGAAACTGACAGAAGCACAACTTTGAATTGCTGTCAACTTTCCTATTAACATGAAGTATGTACTGCCACTACAGTACATGTTTTGCTGCAGTTAGAGTGTGTGTGCCTTTAATTCAAATTTGTGCAGTAACAGTAACTCTTGGGCTGTGTTGTCAAAATGGTTAGTGCACAGTGTCCTAGCTTCCTCTGGAGACTATCTGAATTTAATTCCTCATGAATTCATGCCTGATTATTGCTTTGGGAAATGTGTTAAGCATTATCATTAGCCAGCGGATTTCCTCTCCAGTTTATGTACACTTCATCCTCATGAGTGCTAAAGACTTGGCTGTTAAGTGTCTTCAAATTTGTCAACTCAATGTATGCTAATTCCATGTCTTCAGTGCACTTCATATCAACATTGTTAGTCATTTGTAACCAAGGTTGTCTTAGTCACCTAAGTCTCACTCTAAATGGGTTTTTTTCTGTGTTTTAAACAAGTAATGGCATCTGTTACCGGTGTTTTAGTACGTATGTACATTACTTTTTCTACACACAATGTAGCCATGTTGAAGTATTTTTCATTTGATTTAAGATAACTGTGTATGTTAATGTTACTTTATCATTTGCAGAGACTTTGCCCACAACATCTTTTATATGATGCACCGTTTAAGAAATTCTGTATTTGGAATTTTGCCACTGAGTTTAATTTTGTTCTCAAAGGGAAAGTTTAACCTCTATGATGTCATCTATAATATTGCATATTCCATAAGCAAATTTCTGCATTATCACAGTACCTACTTATTGTACACTATTATAATAGTTAGCATGTAATTTAAAATGACAGCACTCAAAATTGTAGAATTTAACTATTTACGAATGTGCTATGAAAGCTAATGGTACCATGTGGCTAACCAAACTAACTTGTCCAAACTTATTCCAAAAAATTACACATCACATGTGCACATGGTTTGCTTAGCACTGTTTTTTAATCAAAATTTGGCCTCAAGGCTCCGTGAACCAAAATTGAAATTATGTATTCACACAATATGCTTGTATGTATGCTGTACACAATCACATGCATGTGTGCACACACAAACACACACAACAAAAAATCAATAGTGTAGATTAATATATGGTTTGCTTGTAAGACAGAGAACAGCTTTTACCGAGAAGCTCGGAGTTTCTTTCATGTATAGCAGCTATAGCTGCAAGTTTTATTTAAAGTATATTTTGGATATAGTGTTGATAAATTGTAAACTGTTACATGCACCCATTATGAGCAATATGATCTTCATTTGCATATGATTAGTGTTGCCTGTCCTTAATAGTTCATTTCTTATCATGTGCAAGTACAGTAGAGTCCCATTATAGCGAGATGTCACGGTTTCAGGTTCGATCCTCGCTATAAGTGTGTCCTCGCTGTTTCCAAATTAAACCGATTTTGATCCCCAGTAGGGCCCATCATTTAAAAATCACCCTAAAATTGCTTTTAAATTGTTTTCAAACCACTATAACATAAAAATATCCTGTTATATGAAAACTGATTGCGTGAAAATGAGCGGAAAATCTGACCGCGCCATGTAAGTATAGTCGCTAAGCCTGCAATCAGTTGCTTGGCCTATGCAGCATTGTCCCACAATTAGTTGCTCGGCCTATGCAGCATTTCCTGTTATCACTTACTCGCCCGCCGAAGTACTGCCCTGCAAGCGATAACTCGCCTGTCACAGCTCTGCACTAGCACCTCAAACCAAATACTCATATTTACTGGCATAATTCTCACACCTATTTTACAGAATTTTAGTGCAAAAAATTTGGGTCTGTGAATTATGCATGGAAACATTAAAATGGAGTCTACTGTAAGTAATCCCTTGCCAACCGCAGAGGATACGTTTTAAAAAAAAAACAGCACTTTATTTATTGATAATAGATATGAAGGTACATATTCAAAATTAAATCACTCGTGTGCTGGGGCTAGCAGCGAGAACATTGCAGTGTGCACGTAGCTGGGCAAGCACCTAGCTCCTCTGTAGCGGGGCTTACCGCTGTCACTCACTCTGCCCTAGATCCTCGGGTGCGGAAGCTGTCAGTCGGTCGCTACAAGATTACTCTAGCGGCCGACCGCCTCCCGCCAGGTTACAGGTCCGGTTCACTTCATAACAGCGGCCCGGTATGCATTCGTACTAAACAAAAATTAACATACATCTAAACTATTTCCTTTGCATTAAGAAAACTACCCACATACAAATAAACTCTGTGACTGATTTTGTGTACATGTTTGCAGCGCAGGCACGGCAGCCAAAAACCGATAATGGGACCAGTGACCTTGAAGTGTCAGCGACCTGGCACGGTTGACAAAGTGCACACTGCACGGGGCCGTTAGCATTACATGCCTCGTTGAGAGAAACATGTTGAGTGAAATACAAAAAGAAAAGGTTTTTTCCCCTCATTCGGCACCATAAAATTCGGGTTCGTGAAATGTCTCAGTGCGAGAATTATGCCAGTATATACACTGAAAAATTATAAATTTTCAACTAACAAAACCTGCATGGTGCAAGACTTACTCAAAACCAGAAAAAATTCAAGAAAACTACCAAAATTGATTAAAATTACGTTTGTTACAGCACAGCGATTAAATGTAGTATAGGCTGTTCACGGTAAAGTGAGCACTTTTTAAGGCCTTCTAATTTTTTCCTTTCATCCAGTTTCCATCTTCCTGCTGCTTTTTAATATAAATATTGCAATGTGACCAATAAACACAGTGTATACATTTCTCCGCCCTTAAAATTTATTGTCTGAAGCTGTAGTAAGATTTATTTTTTATTGGTTAATGTCTGTTGGGAGGGCCTTAAAAAGTGCTCACTTTACTGTGAACAGCCTATAGTAGTTGTCCCTATCTTCAATTGGTATGTCACAGTATGGAAAAAACCAGGCGAAAATCTGTTAATATGTAGCTGTATTTGATGCCAACTATCACTTGGACTGTTATGTTTAAATGAAATTTGTTTTCATTTAACAGTAACGTTCAACCTACATATGCCAAGTTGTTTGAAACCAAACACAGTTGACAGCACAATGACCATGAACGATTACGAAAAGCAGAACTGGTTCATGAAAACGGGGTTAAGGTAGGAAGGGTGGGATTTTGTTTATAGAACAATGCGCTTGGTTTTGAAAGAGAGGGGGATTAGGTGTCAAAGCGGAAGAATGTGACACATGAGAGTGGCACAAGGTACTTAGAGAAATTATGAGGTGGGGCAAGGGATTGGAGTTACGGCAGACAGATAACAAAAGCGCGCTTCACATGGTCACGAGTCCCGCCGCAAGCCTGATTCATACAATCTTGCCATACATGTTTCAACTCGTAAAATTACAATTTTTCATGGAGTATCTTTGAGTTTTTTTTTTATGGTTCCTCAATAAGACCTTGTTATAACCGTGTTCTTGCAGTTGCCGTGCTCGCTACAACGGGATTCTACTGTATAGGGCATTCATGGTAATGTGAGCACATTTGAAAGCCTTGCTTGATTTCTATTTTTATGCCTACTGTATTTGCCCAATAAGTACATAATTGACAAGTGTGATTAAGAGTATTTTTAATATCTCTAAATTAATGTCTCCATAATATGTATGAGTTTGTGTACATTGTTTTCTTTGTTTTTATATAACACTTTCCTGTGTGTACCGTTTTTCTGAAGCCCCCTAGAATATTTTGTTGATTATGCTATTAACTGAAATAATTAAAGTAATATATTATCAATGTGAGAATTACTGTGTTGTAAGCACATGTCATTCAAAGTCAGAGTTTTGACTGAATTTTCTCTTAGTGCAGGCACAAGACACTTGTTTATAAAATACTGAATTATTTCATTATTTAGCATGTCAGGAAATAGACATCTTGCGATATAACAATGTAAAATCATTTGTAACATCTAGGCAAATATTTTACGTGTAAAATGCTTCCAAAGTGGTGTGAATTTTAGTTTGTGTATAAATAAAGTTCTCCAAATCAGCTTAATTACAATAAATCTCTGAACAAACATTCAGGAAACCATAGTCATGTGTTGCTTATACTTCAGGATATTTCACATTATATGTGGTGCATTTAGCAGTTTCATTCATTTTTCTTCCAAAATTAATGTCAAAAGTTTTGTTGTTTTTGCAAGCTTTTGCCTTCTTGTTTCTGGTTTAAGGTACGTAAATAATCATTTACACTTTAACTCCACAAGATTAACATAATACTACCACTGTAATAAACACACTACCACAGTTTCTTAAAGTTCCATCCAGTTTTATTAATCAGTGTTATTAACCTCAATTTATATGTAGTCATGACAAAAGTATACATGTTGACATATTTAGTAAGATTTGTATTCACTTTTTGGTGGCCAGAAAGTAACTTGGATCACAAAGACAAAATGTTATAGTTCACTGATGAGAAACTGTTTAATGTAAGGTCCTCTCTGGTAATCATCATAAAGAAACTGCTGCAATAGTTGTATGTATGTTAAAATTTGTGCTTACTGAATGGCAAACAAGTGTTTGCTCTGAAGCGTGGAGAGTATGCCATCTGTCATTGGTGAGTTTAACTTCTAGCAAGGCTGCTGCACTTTGTCTAAGCATAAGTCAAGTTATATTGTAAAATTGTTAGAAACCTAAGTATTATAAATATGCTACTGTAGATTGCTTTTAAAAAAAGGTTTTTAACTTATTACTTCCAACTTGACAGTGTGTAAGACAACCAGTGTTAATGTTTAATTAATACACTGTACTGGGAAGTGATTTTTTTTTTCCAAGCTTTATTTTTTTTAATTTGTACTGTACCAGGAACAGCCTGTAATGTAGAACTACTGTAACGTTTTTACTGTTTCCACTCAAAATCAGTGAGGCAGCATTCTTGATAGCAAGTAGTGTGTTCAGCATATAGAATTTGCTGTAACATTTACTTTGCCAAACTAATTATATATTGTTATTGTTAACTATTTATATTGTACTGGTATGCAGGGAAATGGTGTCACGTTGTCATTTTAAGACACATTGTATTTAATAGTGTATGTGGCATTTTCAAAACATGTTGCATAGCTGTAAAATTGCTATGTATTACTGTTGGTTTTTTAATATATTTTTTTACCATATTTGTTTCTTTGATGCAAATCCTACCTAATTGACAGTCACCTGGTGCATCAAAAGGCTAAAATGCTCAATTATCAGGCTGGGTCAGTGATCTTTCCACATCGGAGAAGTTTGATTTAGGTCCTTTTGACTGGGTGGCTCGAGTAGGAGGGGAGTCAAACCCCAGGCCAAGTTTAACCAAATAGGTCTCCCTCCAGGAGACTTTGATCTTACTTACTGTAAAGGTTGCCAAAATCCATGAAGCCAGCTTTCACAATGGAAAAGGGGGAATTACTATGGACCTAGGCAGGGTCCTTAGGGTCATATCTTGGTTTACCCCTATATGGGGCTGGCCTAGTCGGCTGGCAGGTTGGTACAAAATCAGGAGTTACAGACACTATTTTATGGCAATTCGTTACCTTAGATTGGAGGCAAAGTGTGAAAGTCTTCCCCACTGCTGTGCTCACTTGGCCTTTGATTGGAATGGGGAACAAATGTTAAACATAAGTTGAGATTAGGTTGCCATCAGAGATTCTATGACACCAAATGTAACGACAAATTCCCATACCAGTGTCGTTACACAACACTCATCAGATATGAATAAAGCCCAAAATTAAGAATAGGAAATACAAATAAAATGTTTACCAAACTAGCAGTTACTCAAAATGTCCACAGATTCAGAGAAAAGACAACAAAGAGAAGCTGCATCCCATACCATAGCTCTCAAAAAAATGTGCTTGCAACACATGACAAGACATGAAAACAGAAGTACTGAAACGCGAGACCAAATCCCCAAAACCAAGAACACTAGAATAACCAGCTGAAAAGTAAAAATAAAAGAGATTTATTAAAAAGTAGGCTTGAAAATTGCTGTAAAGTAAAGTCACAACAAACCAGTATATAAAGGACAAAAAAAATTTTTAACAGTATCTTAAATCTGCAATGTGGAACCCACCAAAAGCAGCTGAAAACAGTATACCATCATCTGTGGCCAACATTGGAAAACAGCCATGGTGTACCAAAATTATAACAACATCTAAACCAAATAAGTATTGATAGTACAAGAAAATCGTGAAAAAAAAACTCCTTATATGCATGGAACACAGGGCTGGTGCAGGAGTAGTGGTGTGGCAGAGAGGAGAGTGAATTGAGGTGCGGCGGAGATGGCCAAAGTGGGCAGCTCACTTCCCCTTCGCTGCCACGGACAAATTTGATGACCCTACTAAAATTAAAGCAAACATATACTATTACATATGTTACGACTCTTAGGGACTTATACTCTGTGCAGTGTTTCGCAGGTGACTGAGCCTACAGTAGCTCACAAAGGGGGTAAGCTAAACCTGGACACTGACACAGTCAGCATCCCAAAAAAGCTACAACATATAAACAAACAATAAAAATAAATATTAGGGCAATTTAGATTATGCTAAACTAATGCAGTACTTATTATAACAGACAATATATAAAACTGAAAACTGAAATTTGAACAATAATTACTTAATAAGTAAAATCCAAATAAAATCAACACTGTAAACATATTTGAGGCAGCAGAAGAAATGCTACACTGGAATATAGACCAGAAAATGAAATAGTTATATGTGCTGATAATTCTTAAAAATCCAACAATCCAAAATAAATATTCACACATTATGAAAAACCAAAATTTCAAAACTTATAATTAATTCGCAAAGTTACAAGGGCCAAGATGTAAGCGGATAAATAAAATTGAGAACAAATACGAAATTGGGACAAAAGTGCAGCACAATCTGACATGGTCCTGAGAGGTTCAGCTTAGCCCTGCTTGAACTTTCAGGTGGTGGCAAACTGGTTGAAAATGCCCAGTGCTAGCTCAGTAGAGCAGAGAATGGTTGTGTCGCCGATGACCCGTATGAGTCCTGGAGCCTCCGTCACTTGATGTTATGTGGTTACCTACACACATACTGGCGTGTTATACGTAGAGACCTGAAAAATTAGCAAATGCAATAAAGCAAATAATAACGTGAATTTTGACATAACGAAAAATTGTGATTTTTGAGAATTTCAGCTGTAATTCACGAATTGTTCAGAATTCTGTAGTATTTTCGCGAATTATTATTGTTTTATGTCACATAGCGAAGACGTATTTGATGTGTTTTTGGATATTCGAATACGAATGCATGCATAAATTGGTCAGTAGATTTCTTTGATTTATCACCTTAAACGAAAACATATTTACTTCCCATCACGTCTATTTACGACCATAGATAATATGAGCGCAAGTAATGATGCATCACTTTGAGTGAACATTCTACTTGCAGCCTTGCAAAAGTTTATTCATTAGGAAAACATGCCGTTGTAGTGTTCATATCCACCAAGCACCATGTTATCCACGGAATTCACGCGTTGTATCATCCTCATGTTTTAACCAACAATTCTTTATTTTTTACAAAGCGAGTGGTGCAGCATTGAAAAATGTGTTTATAAGCATTCACTTACATAGAATATATTTGCAAATAAATTTATCACGTATTGTAAACTGTATTTTTATCAAACACATTCTCTGTATATACACACGGTAAAAAATGAGACTTTTGAAGAAACAAACATTTTGTCAGCGGGTCTAATGAAAAAATCTGTTGTTGAAAGTTTCGATAGTTAAAAAATGTATAGGCAGATTTGTCTTTATTTTTTTTTGCTGTTCGTACAAGGCACTTTTAATAAAAAAAAAATTTAACAGTAATTTTATAGATGTGTATAAATTGTTTTCCTGAAATAGTATGCCCTTGCCAGTTCATTGCGACCGTTTGTTGTTCCAGGTGATAAGCAGAATACAAAATCTTAAGTAAAATCTGAACTTGTTTTCAGTGTTGTCTGTTGATAAACCATTGTCTGTATTAAAACCGTAATTGTATATTTCTCTGGGAGTTAAGAATTTTTGCACGGAAATATCGATAGAAAACACCGCTTATCAAAAGGAATAACATTGCCAATTTCAGGTTTTATGAATATAGTGACATATCTCAAATTATGTATGTCTTTATAAAGTGCATTAAAAATTGGAGCAATTGTCATGTAGAAACCTGCGTTTTTGTAGCAAGAAATAACAGCTATTTTTGACAAAAATAACACCAACTTTTTCAGGTGTCTAGTTATATGTGTTACACTCCACACCTTCCATGAGACTGTTTATGGCCGTCCCATACGCCGTGTTACACTGCTCCAACACTTACAGAATTGTCGCAGCCACTCTGCATGCTGAAAAGAATTAATTTGGAACACTGGGTTGCTATAAGAAAAGTGTAGTGCCTTAACATCCTTTCGAACAAGAAAAACATATGCTGTGATTGGTTAACGAAAAGTAATTACTGAACGTTCAAACCTACACTTTTATGTATGAAGTGAATGGTGTTCTAAATCGACTCGGGCCCAGCGCTTGTGGTCCGCTGGTGTCCGATACTGTAAAGACTCTGCTTACGCCATTAATATCTTAAAGTGAAAATGCTGTTGCGTGAAGTCTCCCTACTTGGAGATGCAGTGGGTCACCCTCAGTACTAGTGTTGAAAATATTCCGGTATAGGCTACTTCAGTCTATTGCAAGTTAAAGTGATAAAAGGCACTACATTCTGTACCGAGGTGGGTTTGCACGAGCAAACGCGCGACGTGGATGGTTCATTCACTGGACCAAGACAAGTCCAAAATATAGCGGTGGCGGTCATTCCAAGAGCTCGCACTGACATCAAGATTGCACTGGGTGAAATGAAATGATGTGTGTGGTGATGGTTGACATTTTACATACACTGACATTAATTAATAAAACATGTTGGTGAAACCCCAGCGAATAAACAAGTATCTGTTTAGTTGTGAAACATTACGTTAGTGAGGAGTGTCATCACACTAGAATGCTTGATAAAAGAAATGCAGTCCTTAAAGGCAGTCCACTAAAAAGTAAAGACAGAAAACACTTACACATAATTTACATATTATGCCCTTTATAATATTATGAATTTTTGTTGAGTGCATTGCACATCTGCCTGCATGTTTTCGGGGCCTTCATTTCCTTTACCAGTCAACAAAAATCTTGCATGATTTGTGATGTCACACGCTATGAGGTGCTCTTCTCAATGGAATAGTGCATCAAGTTTGCCATCTACTCCACACTATTACCGAAGAAAACTTTTTAACTTTGCACTTCCATATGAACTGAATATTAATATACCGTATTTAGTGACATAATTTTTTCCCTGGCAGAATTCATGCACCTGAATTTTATGGTGCCGAATTTGGAAAAAACTTTTCTTTTTATATTTCACACAACATGTTTCTCTCAATAAGACATGTTATGCTAACAGGTGCGTGCTTTGTTCAACCGTGCCAGGTCGCTGACATTTCAAGGTCACTGGTCCCATTATCAATTTCTGGCTGCCGCGCACACGCTGCAAACATGTAAACAAAATCAGTCCCTTATTTATTTGTATGCAGGTGGTTTTTTTAATGTTTAGGGAATAGTTTACATTTATATTTTTTTTGTTTATAACAAATGCATAATGGGTAAATATGCAAGTCAAACTGCTGCTTTTAAACTTCATGTAATTGTGTATGCAAAGCAACCGGGCCAAAAATCCACTGTTTCTAAGTTTAACGTCCATGTCATGTTTTCCCAATGCCGGTCCACTGTTACAAAGTGAACCGGACCTGTAACAATGGCAGTGGCTGCCCGCCAGAGTAATCTATTAGCGACAGCTGCCCCGCCTGGAGATCTAGGGCCAAGCGACAGTGGTAAGCCGCCACACTGAAGAGTTTCTAGGCGCTCTCCCAGCTATATACACACTGCAATGTTTTTGCTGCTAGCCCCAGCACACAAGTGAATTAATTTTGAATATGTATCTTCACATCTACTATCAATAAATAAACTGCTGTGTTTTTATAAAAAAACTTGTGCCCAGGGGTTGGCGAGAGATTACTTACAGTAGCTCCCATTTTAATGTTTTCATGCACGTGTATTGGCAATTCCTTGCATAATTCACACGCTCTAATTTTTTTACACTAAAATCCTGTAACAAAGGTTCGAAAATTATGCTAGTAAATATGGTAAGCAGGGCATTGCTATTCCCCGTTCACACAGAAAAGCTGTGGGGCATGGAGCACTTTACTTTGGCCAAAAGGCCAGCCAATGTCTGGCAGATTGGAGGGATATTGAACATTGCTGCACAGTCAGATCCAGCATTCCCACCAATTGATTGTGCACCTTGGCTGTGGCGACACCATACCAGACCATTTGCTAATTTTTCTTCACTGTTACTTCTTAGCAAAAATTAGGTTAAGGCGGCCATTTGGAGATACGCAACTTAGGTTGGCAAGAAAGTGACTTGCAGTTCTTGTCGACCTGCACCAGCGTACTCTGGGCTGTTCTAGTCACCCCAGCATTCACTAAATGTGATATATGACAGCGGTGGTACAGTCAGAAGAACGCTTCTGAGCACCTGTGTTCATGTCATTCTAAAATATGCACTGTTCTTAGTAAAACAAATCATTTGATATGTTATTTTATCCTAACAAGTAACTTTAAACACATTTTAAAACACTGCAATGAAAAATAAGCACGTGACAATGTATTCAGAACAGACAGTACATAGCCTTATAGGGCCACAAAGTAACATAGATTGACAGTACGGCACAGCACTACTGTGGCAACTTATTGTAACAACACATTATCTATACAAACGTCGTTATGATTACATGTCTGTAAAATACTAATATTAAAATATAGAATGAAAGATTTTTTATTTTGGAATGAATAGAATTGCGACACATACAGATAAATGTTTAAAAAAAAAACGCATTATAATTGTGTACTAAGCACAATTTTTTTAAACCAAAACAACATGAAAAGTCACGATTCAAATCAAATTTAAAAATTACTTGTTACAAACCTTGTAGCAAAGAATTACATAGTAAAAGGATACATTACGGTGAGCAAAACACAAGGAATAAACACAAACCACTGGCATAACACCACCACACTGAGATTAAATACAGTATTAAAATGTACAATACATTACACCACTTAATGACATAAAATAGAAACTTTGTTTGAAGACTTTGAGAGATGAAAAGATAAACGCATGCAGTCTTTATACCTTTGTGACAAAAGTTGGGTTAGGAAAACTATGTGGTAATGGTTTAAGTTTGCATTGGGTAGTTTGTAACAACCTAACTTCACAATACTGGTATGTGACTGACATGGTACTGCCGAATACTGAAATTCTTAAAACAGATATTTAAATAACTAGAAGCTTGCACTCGTAATTACCTTGGTGGAAAATTACGTGATAATTCTCTATATATTGGGCCACTATTACAAGTGCAAAATGCAAGGTTTATTTACATGAAAATTCAGGTGTGCTCTGCGCACGCCAAACACATCACTTTCTGATTCACATGAAAACCCTCTTCAAACTATACATACTTCCCTGGATAATGTTGAAAAAGATGTGCCATATATTTTATGCTTAGCAGCGACTTACTGGTTTCTACTGCATGGAATGCACAATAATGCACTGATGTGTCATTTAGAATAAGGGAATTTAATCATATACATTATTAAATTCTTTATATCAATTAAAACAAAGATCACATACATAAACACTTTAAGTAAAAATCACGTGTCTGTGTTTGGGACACTTTCTACGTCAAAAAACCCCTTTGTTTACATCTGTACACCCACATTTCAACATACATATAACCCTGAAATTGCTCGCCAGTTGTACTGAATACATTCTGCCCAATTACCTTGTGTATTTACAAGACTACATATTATAAACAAACAATTTAACTACACTTGTATACTATCGTGCACTATCACAGCAATGATGCTACTGATGTGCACCTGTTGATCAGTACGTTTGGCATAGCAGCTCTCACATTGACATCTCTTAGTGGCTGATGTGTGTCGAGTGCTGAGACGTGGGTAACGGGCTTGGGCCGATGGTCCACGTCAAACACATCCTCCCTCTGTTGACTCTGTGTTGGCTCGTCGAAGCTCTAACTTCGCACGTGGAGCAACATCTTGCTGGTGGTCATGGCAGATTGCGAGGGTGCAAGCTGTATCTGTAAGCCGATGGCTGTTGTCGTGTTGACTGCTGTTTTTGTTTACTTTTCGGCTGCACGGTGAGAGGGACGGTGGACACTGTTGTGTGTCTGCAATCTGTGATGTAGTGTGCTGGGCTTGGCGAACTTGCTTCGAATGGAATTTTCATGTGACCGACTATTTTTCTGCTGAATACTGATTTCCAACCTATTGCCACCTACTGGTGTCCCTGTAGATGTGTTGACTCAGGCATTCCGGTAGTGGGCGTAGCAGATTCAGTGTTGTTTTCATTTCTCCGGCTAACTGGAAAACTTTGGTGAGTTGGTGAGGTGCTTGCTCTTTCTCCCTCCTCGCCTCCAGATGTTATCACTTCGTAGGTCGTAGTTAACCTTTATGCATCTCTGTGATACGTGACGGTTCTGCGTTGGCTTAGTGGCAACGTGTAACACATCTCCCATTAGTTGTGCAATGTTGTGTGGCCTGCCCCATTTTACTGCAAATCCCACACAAAAAATTTTCTGGCCTGCTGACTGAGGATGAGAGCAGACATATACCTGTTGGCCTACCTGTAGGGGCGGTGGTGGACGTGCTGTTCCTCTTCACTAGTGTTGTTATTCTCCCGTACTCTGCTCACAAACTCTTCTGGCAGGGCAAGAGAACGCACCTGTAGGATTTCCGCCTGAGTTTTACCTATAGCTTGATTGGTATGTATGCATAATGTAAATAACGCAGCTAGAACTTGCTCTTCCCAGGAAGAATGCTAGTCACCCTCACTTAAAACATAAATGAGTTTTCATCTCCTGATTTTTTATCAGTTGGGTTTCCACGGGGATGTAAATTAGTGGTCGTATGGACGCGTACCACCCACTTGGTACAGAACTCACACCACACCTGAGCTGTAAATTGTGTGCCTTTGTCAGTCAGTAATATACGGAAGTAGCCCCAACGTGAGAAAAATTCACTTTCAATGTCTTTCCATGCAGTCCTGGCTCATACACTTGATACGGTGTATGCTTCTGTGCAACAGTAGAAGAGATCTGTAATTACCACAATAAAACGTTTGCCTGTTGACGTCCACGGATACAGGCACATTAAGTCCAATGCTACAGTACCAAACGGTTCACATAGTGAACGAGGTTGTTGTTGATTTCCATTGGTACACCAACTTTTATACCTGTTGCATGTTATGCATTTTATTACAATCAGACGCACGTGTGCTGATATTCCAGGCCAATGAATGCACATTCTGTAGAACTTTCTCACTTGCTGCAGCGGGTACAAATAACCTTCAATTCTCGCATTCTCTCGTAGGGTATATCTCAACACCACAGCCGTTCACCCTCCAAGTTTCCATTGTGCACTGACCACGTTCATTCCACCATTTTGTAGTCATGGAATACATGTACACTTCATCTAGTGGTTGTGGGGGTTCATAAGGTGTTCAAGGTTATACACAGTCTGGCGTACCTTCTGTCCGAAATGTAGACCTCTCGCAACAGGTTCAATCAGTGTTCTGCTCAGACAGCCACGGGTTGCCGAGCATGGCGTCCTCGCGGATGTCGTCTGACACAAATGCTGTAGTAATGGTTTACACAATGCGAATTTTCATGGTAATTGTGACCTCACCAGTACCCTCGCCGGAATGTTGTTGTGTTGCTAGCTGATAATCTTTTATGGTCAGCGTTATTGTAGTTACATTTATGAAATTTGCTTTTACAAAATTATGTGAAGCTGCTGTGTCTATCAAAGCTCGATAAGGAATCCTGTACATAAGCACTGCAATACTAATGAAATGGCTATCATGGCCAACTATCTGCGACAAATGTACTTCTTGTGTCAAATCTGGTTTGTTTACCTTTTCTCTGGGGTGTGTGAAATTAGTTTGCTCAACACCAACTTGCCATTTCCCAAAGGACACCTCGCAGGTGTCCATTTCCGCCCAGGTCGGGCAATCGTTATCCCAGTGTGCAGCTTCAAACCATCGGCAAGGATAACACAGCTGTCCGGATCCTCATGAATAATGTGTTATCACTGTACTATTAGTTGTTGCGAATGTGGTGTCTGTTTTTGAGGTTACATTGTTTGTTGCTACACGTGGCTGTCTCTTGATGGTTGCAGTCTCACCTTGGCCAGCTGTTCTTGGTGTTAATGTCATCTGCTCGCAGCACAGTTACATGTTCACGTGGTCGGAGCACGGCAGAGCAGATATGTCACCATCTAACAACATAACTGTCTGAATAAAATCACTCTCGATTGCGTGTATCGCAGGGACTAGCGTGGCGTGGTATTCTGTCCTTGCAGAACCATTTACTACATTCAAGATATCTTTCAGCTCAAGTTATGGATGGTGTTTCCTGATAAGTATGTACATCTGCATCGCAAAATTGTATAGGAATTCCTCCCCCTGTTCTTCTAACACTACCTTGCTTCTGGCCCTGAGAGATGTGAAGGTGTTTGCGAATCTGCTTTTCATACTATGTCGGAAATCGTCCCACATAATTCCGTAGTGCATAATGCCTTTCCATCAGGCCTTTGCATCTCTGTAGAAGCAATCGCCTACACAGTTCGGCCAATCCGTTTGATCAACACCATAAAGGCACAGACTGTTATATCAGTCTTTCATAAATGCATTGGGGTCCTTGCTTGCAGTTCAAGAATAGCTTGGCAGCAATTGAAATTTTGTTGAAGTGTGAAATGGTCGTTCTGAGTCGCAATATGTCCGATTCCATTTTGCAGGTTGCGTAGAAGGCATGCATTGCAAAAGTGGAGTGAAGTGTCCCATTGGTGTTGTTACCTCTATTAGGAGTGGAGATGGGGTGGCAGTGTCAGATGTAGCATGATCTGTTTCTCCCATGCAATCTGTTCTAATATATGTCGTGGGTTGCCAGCTCTCCTTGCCGATGTGTCTCCGATTTTTGTGGTTATCCCAGGAATCCAGTTGTTGTGCCATGATTCCTCATCTGTTCACTCTGTATTTTTCTCATTATGGTGTCTGTTGGTAGCATCCAAAACACCTGATGAAGAGTTTGTTCTGCAATGTTTCCCTTTTCCACGAAGATCTACACCATATGTGGTAAATACGGTTACACTGTACACATACCAGTGTCGCTGTACCATGTCCGTCATACTGTGTGATTTACGTGTTGGTTGTTGTAGCCATGTTACTGTTGACAGGTGTACATTTGCATATTTTTGTGGGCACATGGGTATTAATTAACCCTTTTGCCTCTGCAGGATGCAGACATCTTATTGTCCTCTGGAAATTGTGAGGGTGAATAATCCGCCACTGAATTGTAAATTAGCACAGTCCCATTACTGGTGCATTCGATTGATAGCATCCAGTTCACGACAAGCACATTAGTCATCCTGAAAAATATCTATAAGCGGTGGATTCGTATTAAGTGTGCGATGTAAACATTTTGTGCACAACTATGTTGGTTCACCATTAGTCATTCGCCAGATCTAGTATCCAAGATTGCGAACACGGCGCAATTGTAGTTAAGATGACATCTCTCCTCTTGTTGATATTCTTCACCAGGCCACATGGCCTCATGGTCCGCGGCTGTCATCTATGCACTCTCTTGGTAGGGGTGGTCGTGCCAACTCGACGTGGCACGAATGGAAATGGGGGTAGCAGGTGTCTCACTCCCTTCAGCCAAGAGGATGTGCACAAAGGTGGTGTCATTGGCTGACGCCACAAAGCACGTGCTATTCTAAGATGTAGTTCCTTAGGCATGCTTGGAAACAATGGCGAACTTTTGGTGCAGACTGTTGTTCTTGTATCCTGGGTATTTTCTTGCATTGAATTTGCCTCCCACTTTCTTCCATGTGATAACTGTCCATGAGGATAAGGTTTTACCAGTAGCAAAGCATGCGAACCCGAGGGAACAATTGGAATTTAGTTCGTAAAACACTTTGTCATGCATGTTCCCATGGACGAGGAACAATTTGAAACATAGGAACAGGAACATAAGAATTTGGATAAATGCATGGATACTCAATTCCGCCACTTGACATACGCAAAGTTAGAATGTTCGTAAAAAGTCACAGGCTAGGGCAAGCCTCTTGACCTACTAAGCAGTGGTTTGCCTAATGAATGTTCGTAAAAAGCCTTGTGCTTGGGCTTGCCACTTGATGCTCTCTCTGGGTTACAGCATCCGGGAATTGAAGAGGGGGCGAGTAAGTTATGTGCCAGTACTCCCCTCAGTGTAGAGCACAATGTAATATGTTGGGTTGTGGGCCATTCACCCAAAATGTAGCTACGATGTGCTGTCGTCTCTGTAGATGTCTTGAAGTGTTGCGAAATTATATCCATGTTGCCTAGTCTAGTAGACGATATTCAAGCTCCCTCTGTATGCTGACACTAATATTGCAGTGGGATTGTTCCGGCCTACCAACGCAGTCACTGGTTACAAATATTCAGGTTAAGTGGTCGTGAAGCGACCATATTAAATAAATTAGATGCTGATTTCAAACAATCATGATTTATTCAGTTTATTCTATCACACGGGGCACATACAAACCCTGTTTCTCCTATAAAGTCTGAGCACATTTACATCGTGGAAAATGGCGCATAACCAATATGTTTATAGGTTAAAATAAAAGTCAGACGTGTACAATACGTGCTGGGTTGCTTTGTGGCACGCTCCCCTGATAGCAAATGAGTTAATGGTTCCAGAAATAAAGACTTTACTTATTGATACGCTACATTATTAAACAAATTGCGGAGGTCCGGGGAGGACGTGGCGACATATGTCGACACAGCTCCGAGGCGACCATGCTATTCTCTATGGTGTGGTTAATGGCCAACTCGTCCCTTGCGACTTATGAAAAAAACATTTTATTTTATTTTTCTTCACATATTAAAATTAATTATATTTTAAGATGATTGCGAATGCTAAAATACAATGTACACACTTTCACTAAGATCTACAATTGCTTGCTAGGAAAATAATATTAATAACAATTTGCTATGCTGCAATGTGCTCACAGCATCCAAAATACAACTTTTGTACATTTAATCACATACAAAATACATTGTCCTGTTTTGAATATTTCCAGATTACCGAGTATTGAAATTTGCCCTAGACGGGGGTATTCTACAATCCTCCTAACTGACAACATATGGCAGTTTACAATGATGTGATATTAAGCTGGGCCATCGAGCAAAATAGGTTATTTGGATAGGATTCAAAAACTTCTGTAATTACTCCGGGGGATGCGAAGTCTCCTCTGTGGAGAGAACGAGATGATGTGTCGTATGGCCAATGGCCCTAAAGTGGCGTCCTCTGTGTCCCCATGTCTCTGCAGTTGTAGTACATGTTGGCAGAAAATTCTTACTCTATCCAGATATGCCTAGCCTATTGAGGGCTGTCTGTGCTTCTCCCAAACACTCATTCTCGCTCCCGGCAGGTCGTTTAGCCCACCTGATTCCTTAAATGTTACATTGTCATACTTAGGTGAACAATGCTGTAGAAATGCGACCGAAGTAAAGAAAATAGCGAACTTGTTTGCAACATATTTTGTTCATTTTGTGGCCTCGCTAGGAGGCACTGAAAAATACTCTCACTGTTGTAGTGGGCAACCACTTACACAGAAAAAACGGCACTAGTCCTACATGGTTTAGGTGAAGACTTAAGTCCCGGTCATGTAAAATATGAGTCGGGCACGGAATAGATTACTCCCCGGATATAACAAACACAAGATTATAGAGATTTACTTTAAAAACTATTGATATGCTACATGGTTTGTACTAAATATGAAGATCCGGGGAGGACGACATGCACAATGCCACTCTGCGAGATGACAAATAGGCTATTACTGCCTTACTGTCACGTCGCATAGCTCGCTGGTTGGCTGAGACGTCTGCTGCAAATCATGCGACTATGATATTAACATATGACAATGATTATATATCCAATTAAATGGCTAGTAATGATACAGATGAGTGAGACACCAAACCCATTTTTTACTATGCTACAAATAAATATATATATGTACATATATAATATATGAGAAAAATTCACTTGGAACATGCAGTGTTGCAGTACTAATCTAACCTCAACTTCTGCATAACTTCTGTAGCTCTGTGGAATTCTTCCCGTGTAATACCAAAATGTGCATTTTAATAAAAACAAACAAATTACTATAAGAATATAAAACTGACATAAAATCCCTGATTATATTAAAATACAACAATTTTGCGGGGTTTTTTTTTTTTTTTTTTTTTTTTTTGTATTAGCATGTTATTGTGAACACCATTAGGTTCGAATGTGGTCTCATGACAATACTGTAAATATCCAGTATTTCGGTACCGAGTTAAAACCAAATATTTTGTGTTTTCAAAACAATATGATAGTTACTAAATTCTGAAATAATATTGTGTGTATTGTATCACAAGATGTGGCAAATTGCGTCACTGTCGTGGTAAATGACAATTGCACATTAGCACACATACACAATTACCATCTATTAAAAAAAAAAAAAAAACATTAAATATAAATAACTTCAAACATATTGTACAGTAAGGCGAGCACCTTCACATACTTACATGAGTAGGACAAGGCATAAATTGCATAAATAAAACATGTGACAAATACTCTTCAATACACAACTTAACCTAAATTGCTCCAATTACAAGAGCACTGGCAAATGAACAATTAATCATAGAGCACATCTTAATTAAGAATTATTATGACATGTGTGAACTTCGAACACACGAACATTATAATTAAATAAATTACGAAGTACTGTAAGGAATCATAAATATTGAGAACACAAATTAATCAATACACATTATAATTAAAAAGGCCCTTGCAGATAAAATAAAAAACTGAACTTAATAATAACACACTGCTAACGCAATCTGCTCTCCCCAAGTCTGTTTGCCTGCCATTATCGATGTACACTGCAGCGAGCAGCACTCTACCAAATGCTCGTGCGCGCAGGTCCAGTAGTGCCCCGCATCGCTTACACCGAACAAAGGTAGTTCCCGAATGCAGCCAGGTGTGCCGATTAACAGCACTCATGTCGAGAACAAGTGCAACGCAAAAGTGAAGGAAAGTGCAGTGCAAGTACGTGCACCCCTGCACACACATTTTGAAAGAAGACTCAGTGAAACAGGTGGCAAGGCAAATAAGCATGAATTACTAAACGCTCATTCATGCAATGACATTGCATTAAGCCCTATAATGTTTACTTGCCCCAGCTAGCCTCTGTTTACTTGTTTAAGCTTTTCTGTTTTAATTCTCCATGTGTTGCAATCACACGTCATTTCATTCAGTTTTGCCATGTACTAAAGTATTATTATGTTCAGTGTGTTTGTGGGTTTGTTTATGCTGCTATTGCAGCCAAGTAGACAATGTGTGCAAGTGTAATGTGATTCTAGTGTGTAAGGTTAAAGTGCACACTACTTGCTTTGCCCGCCATCCCGGCCAGCACGTCGCGCCGGAACAATTAGTCATTCTACAGTGTCTGGAGGAGGTGGACATGCGGACCGACAGGGTCGTGTTTTCGCACACTCGGGCAGCACTTCAACTTTTGAACTTATTGTTTCATCGCAATACACAGTAGTATAACGGAACCTTTGTTTACTTTGCAGCCCGAGAATTTCCACTCCTCTCCTTCCCATGGTTTAGCATCCCCTGGGAAGGCATAACTGTACCTTAAACCTTTTGTGGCCATGTGCCGTTATGTACAGTGTAATTCTGCTGGCGGTTCAAGCCCGGCAATTGATTGTAAGGTGGTTTCCTAGAGGAAAGTTTAATAAAAACCGAATGAATTTACGTGAGTATGCATCTACATTCGGGTTGCCTAAAGGGTATAAGGTCACAGGCCCCACCTTTCCCAAAAATTCATAAGTGTCCTATGTCAAGTGTTTTTACATGTATTTCAGTGTTTTTTAAAATCTTTATGTACCTACTTGATCGGCGCAGGAGTCGCCCTAAGACTTCACTGTGCAGTGCTCGTTATATTGGTAATGTATTTCATTAAATACGACAGATGGAGCTCCATCAGAAGGATACCGCGTTGGCTGATGCATACAACCTGGAGAAAGGAGTCATCTTTACCTACAACAACTTGATGTTGCACTATTGCAATGTTGGGTGCCCAATATTTGAGCAGAGGTTTGGTGAGAAATGCAGGTAAACATCCTATCACTGCATTAATGCATACAACCCCACACTGTGTTTTGCTGCTGCCCTCTTGTGTCGAAGTCATGACTAGCTGTGCTGCAGGAAGTGCTGCAGGCTGGCGGTGCGCTGCACATTTCAGACATGAAATAGTGCAGGGAAATGTGCACCATGTGGGGAGCGACAAACATTAATACAGTGATTTACCATGAAAGGGCAAATCCCGCAGAGTATTGTAACCGAGAACTTAAAGTGTAGCTATGTCACAGTGTGGGCGATCAGCACACCTCGTGGCTAGACGACCTTTCAGCCCCACTGTACGCCCTACACCTGCATGTCACCGCCACCACCGGCAAAACACGAGCCGATGTACTATTGGGCATAACCTTCGTCTGCTGGATCAGACCAACTGCCCCCAGGTGGGGGAAAGCAACAAGCCGGCCAGTAGTGACACTTGATGGAGACAACATAGTCAATAACTGTACGAAACACAGAAACATCAGGCACAGTATGCGGAAAATGGCTGCGTAACATAGTGAGACCACCACACCACCAGCTTTGCAAGCAGGACATATTGTCTACATGCAAGCTCACCAACAATCCACTGTGTGCAAGGATTTTTGTGCATAATTTGAGGCAAAATGGTACAGGTTTCACCAGATCATCCAGAGTCATATGCCCACCACGAACTAAATTTGACTTGGGTAGAGAAGGGTCAGGTTGCATTGGGACGACATCGGCTCATGCTGGGTGACTTTGCTGACGAAGTTGCGTCCCACACCCTCCAGCCCCACAATAGCGATGGCCATGCCAAGCTTTCCCAAGTGGCAAAGCGAGAATAATGTGCCGCATCATCTCAAGTGTAGGTGTCTCCATCAGGCCTGCAACAGCATAAGAAAGAGTAGATACCACCCCTGGTGACATTCTGTAGCGATGCTGCTGTCGAGCAACCCCAGGTGGTTATCGAATAGTATGTTGCATCAGTACCTCAAGCCAGCATGCCACCAGCAGGCGCAGAAAGGCCTTCACCGCCTGGCGCACCAGCATCCCTACAGGAAAAGTCCGATGGCTAGCCCAGGTGATGCTAGTGGAGATGCATCCAAAAGCACTGCGGTTCAACCACCAGCACCCACATAGGAACTAGTACTTCAAGTAGTGGATTCAGCTGCTGATGTCACAATGTCTTTCATCGTGGTGCCACAACCACTAGAGATGTCCACATCCCAGATGTATCCTGTAACAGGTGACATCCCAGGATCCCCTGCTGCAATGTTGAAGGTATCTGGTCAATCTTCGGGAATGTCCTCTTTGGCGAAGGGGTGGCCATCCAAAACAGGAACAAGCAGGACTGCTGTCACTGGCCGGGGGACAACAGCACATTATCACCACCACTCAGTCGCTGTCAACCCAGGAAAGCTCACGGCGACAGGGAGCTCGACTTGACACAAACAGTGATGTACGGATTAGGTGGAACTGTTGAATTTTTGATTGGATTTTGCCAGGGAGGCGCCAGTTTGCTCAGCATCGAACATGATGTACTCTTAACCACGGGTCATACGGCCAATCGCCCAAAGTGGGGTCTCCTCCGGTCCTCGGTCTCCTGTGTGATTGTAAGTAGTCATGATGATAAGGTTGCACTATAAATCCTTTAAGCCTGGTCTAGTAAGGGCTGCTGGCTTCCCTTAAACTCAGCTAAGAACCGTGTGGATTCTTCCGTGCACCCAACTGTGTAAAAACATTCGTTACACATTTTAAAGGTATATAAATAATGTGTCAAGTGGTCAGAGTGACCAACAAATAAAACCATATGTCGTCTGCTTTAACATAGACGATTTATTTATGAAACCCTTGTCTGAGACAAAATCATTTCACTTCTACTATAGCTCTGAAAGCACTGATGTTGTACAAAATTGGTGCGAGGCCTGAATAAAGGTTTGGTTGAAACTTATAGTTCAGCTGTGAAGAAAATGGACCAAATGGTGGGGTGGAGCACACTCCGGGCTCATAAAAGACTGGTATAGTTTCCGGTCCATTAAATGAAAATATAGCAGCTACATGAGTGATTAAAGAGTTGAAGTCCCCGTAGTTGGTCTCACACACAACCTACCCCACTGGTTACAAAGACAACACAGCAGAAGCTGGTGCCTGAACACTTGCTTCCTGAGTAATAGCCCAAAATCCCATTATTAAAATATATATTAATATATGAGATGTGGATGCACATTGCGATAATACATAGATGAAAAATAAATTAAGAAAACACTTGCAAACATGGTAAATTAATATTTACTAGCAAAATAAAAAACTAATTGTGAACGGCATTGGCTTGTTTAAAATTTTCTTTCCGATTGTCTGTATTCTAACCTAAATTATGTGTTTTACACACGGGTTGTGTGTCTCTTGCATGATGCCTCTCACGTTGCATTCATGTGTGTGTGTCCACCTATGATAATGGGCTTTATGATGACATAAGTACAAATGAATTAAAACACTAAAAAGAAATATATTATATTCGGTGGTGTCGTCTGCGTACATTTCCCGAAGATATGCTCTCAGTACATGGCCTTCGCCATTTGACCCTGTTGGCCAGTCTCTCAGTTATGTTAACTGTCTTCTTTCAAAACAATAACATGTGGCCACACTTTATTAAGTAAATAATTATAATGCTCTACAACAGTCGAACACAACACTGAAAATTACACTCTAATGATACTGCTAGTGTACACGACTTGTGAACATGACTTACCTAAATAATATGGAAAACTTTCTTGTACTTTGGCAACCAAAACATTACATGACATATACTGCATAACCTAAATAACACTGCACTAACTCTGTGACTACGAATATTACTTGTTAATTTTATAACTGAGTGTTGTGAAACCACATGGCCTTGAAATATGTAAATAATTAATATAGTAAATAAACCTGGATGTCATGTGACCCATAAAGCTGGCATGTAGTATGTAACACACACTGACGCTTTCCAAATCTAAACAAACATAACACGTGGCACTATCAATCAAAGCAAACACATTTGCTGCACTTCCTACCATAGCAATACATAAACAAACCCAGGCAATGAAAACCAACTTAACCTAACACATATTACGTACTGGTGTGACACATAGATGCACTATGTACACGCATGCCGTACCATGGCTTGGGCACTTGCATTGATCACATGGTGGTGCAGGGTTGTGGAAGCTGATGCGATGGATTTTGCCAACAACTTAGGGCGAGAACATGTGAGACACGCCAATTGCAATGGAAGGAGTTTTAAGAGTGTTCTATGCTTTCCTTGCAAGTTTTTCAGAAAATAATTCTGCCAAGGTGTGCTTAATACGCCAGCGGAGGTTCTGAAAGTCACATGGGGGCAAGGCTGTGTTACATCACACCTCGGTGGCCGCACAATTTTCGCGGCAGCCATTACAGAGAAACAGTGCATTTAATTTGCTGGAAACTTTTAATATTTTCTAACCATCGGAGAAGCTTGCCCTCCTCTGCTATGGTTTGCATGACCTAGGGGAGCTTAATATTTACATGTTATACATTTTCGGCCTTCGCACATTTTTCCAGTAATGCCGTTCCGGTGGGCTTACATGGACTAAGAGTTTGTAAAGTGTCTCCTATCAGATAAGTGTTCATGTAATTCACTAGATATACATGCGAACAGAGTTCCATGTATTATTTAAGTGTCATGCCCTGCTGCATTTCAGGGCACCAAACATTACAATACCTGCTGTAGTGTTATATATTTTCAGAGTTTTCTTGTAACTTTCACCAATCTCGCTGTGTGTGTGTGTGGTCTATTTAATTATGCATATACCAGAGGTGTCTGATTTACCAAAATAGTTCACCGGTTCATAACCAACCAGATGCAGTGTATCAGTGCTGCTGTGCATGCAATGAAATCAACTCCATTTAGCAAGGAAGTGTGACCAGCTACAATATGTTACTGTGTGGTACACACACCGAATCAGCGCACAACTCATGTTAATATTAGGGTCAACGTATGTCACTGAAGGAAAATTACGTCCAGGTGTATCGGCCTGCAACCCATGGATCAACAGATTCCCAGCTCCAGAGATTTGGCAATGCCTGGTGTCTACCGGGTAAATGTATTCCAGTATTGTTTACTTCAACCGACTCTGCCCCTGAAATCACAGTTCTTCGTCCATGGCTTCACTACACAACGTTAGTGGACCGGACACTATTTTGCATGGGTTTGCTGTGGAGCACGGCAACTCCTTCTTGAGTCTTCTTCGTGGCTTAAGTTATATTCGGCATAGGGGAGTGGAATTTCCCAAAATGGGATATGTTCCAGCATCATTCTACCACAGGCCATACATTGTTTTATCTTTAAGCATGTGCTTTGGCTTTTTATTTGGCTTGCAATCGCCATGGTGGAAATTTTTAATTTTTTTTTATAAATCACTGTAATAAAAAAAAAATGCTAGAGCTATAAAAAGGAACTTTAATTAATACTATCTGAAAGAGTTCCGCTTGATCACGTAAGTCACAATACATTCCATAACTTAAGAAAATGAAAAATTATCATCTTAAATTTTCTATTCTCAAAGTTCAAATCTATTACTAAGGCAACTATAGAAGAGAAAGTCACTGCCAACATTGGGAATTTACATCAATACATCTGAAAAGGTAAATAAAAGAATGCCTATCAGGACACTATCTCGAAATTGAATTTATTATTTGCTTACGATTTCACAATACGATATCACCTAAATCCAAGAGGTAAATCACTTTCCCGCAATCAACAAATGTCAACGAGTTCTGAATTGCTACTTTGTTTTGACATATACTTAATTTATAAAAAGTAACGATATCTTAAGTCTCGCCAAGAATTACACTCTACGGACATGTGAAGCGTCCTCCAGGTCGCATGTGCACGACTTTGTACAGCACAATACAAGCAGGTAGCATGCTGTTAAGCAGAAGGTATATGTTTGTAGTAGAAAGTAGTTCCGTTATGGCGCATGGGTCAGCCGAGGCCCGCCTGCACGTCAGGCGGGAGCGGCAGTCATCATGTAGCATCGTACGAGGGTGATGTGTGTGTCGCGAGATCTGGTGGTTCCCACGTGCCTAGTGGCCTTCATCATCTAGCATGGACATTTAACAATAGACTTCATCTTCTCGAATCTTACTTGTTTTAGCCGCCTGATACACCACCCTCACTTCCTGTGGGAATAGTATCTTCTCGGGAAGCATTTAATACGGTAAGTCCATTATTGTCGAAAGACTATTTTCCGCTTAACCTCAGTGGCCGGTTTTGTGCAGCCACGCTTCTTCGCATGTAAAGTGTTTTCCTGAGAGGGATGTGTAGTGATGTCGAATAAATGCTACTGAACATAACAGTGCATAAGTTATTTCGACCTCCTTGTGCATTTAAGGGGACGAGCCCTAACAATACTCACTCCCATCATGTCAGTATTTAATCTTTCTATCCAGTTTTCTCAAGTGCATATGTATTAACAAGTTGTTCCGTATTTTATGGGCATGTTGTTGGCCCTAACAATCGACGTACGCGAGTGTTAACGCTTTTTGTAGGTTTACCGGCAACGACTGGTCTGTATTATACGTAGTTAGTTGACCCACCGGCTATCGTTTAGCAAACAACAATCATGCAACCTGAATAGAAATAGAATCATTGGTGACAGAGGTCAACAGCATCGTGGACTAAGAGATTGGGTTTGGGCATGCGGCACGCAAGGCTGAGGTCATTGAGAGTCGTGCTACTACAACCATATACCATCTTAGTTTCACCTTGACGACGCCTGGCGCATAGTCGGTTAAACAACATCCTAGACCTCACCTACACAGCGCCCAAAACCATTTTAACCCATTTCCGCAGACCACACGGCGTCAAAACTAATACCCTTGAAAACATTGATTCATATCTTAAGCACACGGCAAACTTATTCTGTTAAGTGAATGGTAAACCCCCTGTTGCAATAAAACTAAGGAACATACAAACTCGTAGAGTAGGGTTTAGGAACGCTATCCTGTTCCTGCTCTCAAGGGCATGGCAGGAGTATTATTTTATTTTAGGAAACAAGTCTGTATTTACAAAAAAAATGTGTTTATGTTTAGAAAATGAAACACAAATAGTTTCATTCGTTATATGAAATTAAAGTCATTTGGTTATATGCATAAATATGGAGAAGTCATCAAAGAAAAGTATTGTAGAAATTGTTGATACCGCCAAAGATTATGCTGCCAAACTGGAAGAGCTAATTGTTTCTGTAAGACGTGCTGAGATGCAGGTAAGCCAACTACTACTTTGTATTTAAGCAAATACTTTGTGTATTAGTAACATTTGGAATACTTTAAATTCGAGGAGGTTTTTATATCACGTGTTCAAGCGCGCACTGGTCTTGCTGGTAACGAGTCTTGGTACACCCATAGACTACGGCCTGCCCCAATTCGCTAATTCGCTCACACTAACGTCAGCGAGAGTCCACTATTTCTCAAGATTAGGGGCTTTTATGGAGAAAAAAAAAAAAAAAATGGAAAGTGGTATAATTGCACCCTATTAATTACCCACAACACGAATTTACTAGGGGCATCAACATTTCACCAATAGAAACCTAAAAAACTATAATGGGGTGGGCTATGTAGATCAGGGAAATTGTGGTGTAATAGGGGTGAAAAATATGTAAATAATTAAATATTTATTCATGAAAAAAAAAAAAAAAAAAAAAAAACTGAACCTATTATTAATTAACTAGACAATATTACCAATACAAGCCTCAAATATTGAAAAAAAAAAAAAAAAAGGGGGGGGGGGGTGGTCTATGAAGATCAGGGAAATTGTGAGGGAAAAATATACAAAATATGTACATTTTCATTAGGCCTAAAACTTTTACCCCTCAATTTTCCTCTGGTTCATAGCCCTCCCCACTATCATATTCCTAAATTGTATTGGTAACATTGTCAATTTAGGTAATGTTCAGTTCAATCTTTTTCAATTAATATGTTTTCATGAGAGAATATTACTGTAATATTTCAAATAGTACAAAAATATGTTAAATTGTAAAACACATACACATTATTTCTCAGTGCAAATAGGCTACACATGACAATCATTTATGGGGAAACTCCAAGCTTTGCTGATACATGACACTTTGTGTCACCACAAAAAAAAATTGCTGGTGCGCCTTGAATCACTGTTTTGGGGAATTACTTGCCTGCTGGTGCTGGGACTCTGGCTTGATTCATTACCTATGGCTACGCTTGTACAGCATTTTTACAATTGAACATATATATTTTTTCAATAAATATTAAAGTATTAACAGACATTTCACTTGTTTTCCCCCTCAATTTCCCTGATCTTCATAACCCTCCCCACTATTGTTTGTGTGGTTTCTATTGGTCAAATGTTGATGTACCTAGTAAATTTGTGTTTTGTGTAATTGTGTGAAGTGGAATTATACCACTTTCCGTGATTTTTTTTACCAAAAATTAATTTAATTTAGTTAATACTCACCAATTCACTTGCTATTCATACTGCATTTACGAATACGCACTCCACGTCTGTCCATTTGACCACACTACACAGACACACTAATCACTGCACATATATTATAATTTACCTTTTCCCTTGCTATAATAGCATAGAAACACTCATAATGTCACACAATTATTAGCTTTAACACTTCAAACAACATGAATTGCAATAAAACACATGTTTAAACACTCGTAAATCCGAAACCTCCAACAGGACCGGTGCAAATCAACGCCAGCAATTTCCCACAATTCATCTGATGTCAACCCACATGGACGGGGTGTGTCATGTACAGTGTATTGAAAATGAAGTGTATACCGCCATGTTATTAAAAATAACATGGTAATATACATTGCCTCCAAAGATTAACACCATCTCTGAACGGGGCTCGGTATCATATACGATATCTATATTTATTCTACTAACAATACATTTTATCCTCTCGTCAATATAGACCAGGTAAGCCTTGAGTGATTTTCCAGAATTTCATAATATCCTGATGCTGCTCCATACCTGTGTTTACCTGTATAACCTCAGTGCCGTGCTATACATATACCATGTAAATTACGTTTTACACATTAAATATTCGTTGCAAACTGTATTCTTACATGTAAAACAATTCAGCGACCCTATATAAGTATATTCTACGTCAATTATACATATTTTGTAGCATAAATTCAGCAATTTTGATCATCCTCCTCCCTATCACATTTTATTTTATTTACAAAAAACTACTTGAAGTCCCTCCAAAATTCCTAGTAATTATGATTACTAATAATCGTATCTAGCATATCCAGTTATTTTTTCCAATTTTCGAAAAAACCCATATTATAGAAATTACAGAGAGTCCTCTCTGCTGTCCCGACTCCGAGGAGAAAGCACGAGAGGAAGAGTGAGTGACGATGTACACTCGGTGCTCACTCTAGTACCCTCTCTGGCAGCCATGTTGTTTTCAAGTACAACCTCAAATATCCAGGTTTATTTTGTTGTTCCTAAAGCAGTGTTAGAAATATTTTATTGACTTAACTTAATCATTGTGACTGTGAAATGTGTAATAACAGCAATATTTATTCCGTTTTATATGGAACTAATATTGATGTTTTAATGTTCACGTTTAATTTAGGTTAATTGTGTGTATATTGTTAAATACTGCAATTTGCACATAACAATTATGTTTTTAATCATACAAAAATGTAACAAATTAAAATAAGTTTTTTTTCATTAAATACTGAACATTTATTTGAGGCAAGTGAAAGGCCAGCAATATTTTATTTTTCATTATTTATTACTTTCTGCCAGCATAATAATGCAGAAGGCTTACGGAAGGCATAAGTCTCAATTAGCTAAAGTGAGCCAGAGTATGCCAGAGTAAGAGTGACGAGTGAGCACACTTTTGAGTTGAGACACTGCCTACGGAGGAGGACGAGGTAGACCGCTTATTCGTCCTCTGCACGTGTACCCAACATTGATCTACCCCAATCATACACAACTGTCAGTCAACAGTGATGAAAGTGTTTGTTTATAGCATAATTTTTAAATTATAAGCACTATTGTATGAAAAGAATCAGTATTATCAATTTTAATCTAATCCAACTGCATTTCAAATTTGTTAAGGCTTGACTGCAATTGTGTTGATGCTATAATAATGTGTTACAATAACTCATGAATCAATGGAGAGTAATGGCACTGGCTACAATCAACGTAAGACGTTTCAGCAACTCTATACTTAAACGCAATGCTCTAAAGTTGGCCAACATTCAAGTCTTTGCATTTAATGTTTAATTCCAGATGTCGCAAACAAGTGGAAAATGGTACAGGTGATTGGCAACAGATTGCAACACTATCGCTGTATGCTTTTATTCTGTTAATGTTATACGAAATCAATTTACAAATAGCACAAAACACATTTACAAATAATTGAGTGTAACTATTAAGTATACGGAGTCTTCTTTTTTTTTTTTTTTTACAAAATTTTTTTAAAATTACAAACTCAAACAAATATATTTGTATATGTACACCTACATTCATTTTATTTTTATTCGTATTAACGTTGATTGTAGACATGACAGTTTTATTATGGCAACGTTTAGCATTTACCATTTTGTGTCAAGTGTATTGTAGACAAACCTTTAGAAGAAGTATAGAAACATCACAAAGCATTTGTTTACAAATCAGTTTTATAACCTAAAATCAAAACCTTGCAGTTTTCGTTAGTTGTGTTGGCAGAAAAGCAGTTCAATGTTGGGACACGGAGATAGGTTCTGCGCAGCCAGTGAGGTCGGTCTACTTAATTTTTAGTCTGTGGGTACACTAGGGATGTGAACTATACTGTAGTATTTATACTTTAATTTACAGCTGTGTACAAGATACTATAGCACGTTCATTACAGTATGTACACAAAAATACTATACTTTAAAATGATCCCTAGTTACTTATTATTCACAATGGTACATACTCCGTATGTCAACGTAGCGAGTGTACGGCCGAGATACTGACATGAAGGTGTAATAAATTAATTTTAATACGGGTAATAAAAACAATATATTAACTATTAAAGTAGCCTTTGTATTATCATCTTTAGTTTAATATAATATATTTATAAGTTGTGGAACATTTTAAAAAGACAAAGCCGAAGCTATTTATAAAAAATACAGCACATAGTAAATCTGATGTGGCTGCCAAAAGAATTTTTGTTAACATATATAATTTTGTACTAAATACTATAATTTTCACGTACATGTTCTACTTTTTTAACTTTTGGGTTCACATCCCTGAGGTACACCAGGATGGTGGTGTTTGGTGGTTCAGGCTGTATAATAATTTCACGCCATGTGCCATTAAAATATTACCTGCTACAGGCTATCTTCAGAAAGTGGTTTTGAATATTAGGGTGGTGCAGTGTAGGGTATCGCGGCTTTTCCACAAAAAAAAAAACACTCGGAAACTGGTATGAATCTACATTACTAATCAGACTGAACTTGAATTTAATGGGGGCATGACAATATTTGCAGTACATATGATGCCGGCTAACAGCCAGCAGTTCTAGAGCCCATGATGGCGCTCACCATGCATTTGTCACATGTGCAAAGAGGCCAATAATTTTGAACTTTTGTATAAATGTTATTTTTAGTGTGAAATGTGTTCTATTGTATTGTATTTGCAGTGTTTAATATATCTTAAAATGTTTTAAAGTGTTTGTACTAATTTAAAATTGTTTGGTTATAAACTTCAAAGTGCCTGCGGCACCAGGATTAAGAACACTTAATATTTCGGCTTGAACGTCGTCATAAAGAGACACTAAAATAATATTTAAATTCATAAGAAAGTTATAGAAATGTAAAACATTACTTAATTTAATTTGTGCCATTTTATTTCCAATAATTAAATATTTTACTTGGCGTGCATAGCAATTCCGCTTATGTGAACCCCGTAGGTGGCCATGGTAGCTCTGTGTGATGTTTGTATCTGGACAGTCTGTCGCGGAGAGCTGGCGAGGTAAGACACTGTCACGTACGTACTACAACTTTTGTTCACCAATTTAGGTTTCCATATTCCATTTAGTTTACTGGTTAACTGTTGCTTTCATACGTTTTGCCAAACATTTTCCCTAGTATTATGCCTCCGCTTTATTAATTTCTTGTGCCCTTTCTGCATTTTTAACTTAATCGAGGAGAAGGAGGAGAAATATATCAGAGAAGTTACGAGACCCGTGCAACTTGAATCAAGCGCCATCTACCTACGTTTATGGCATTTCATAGTAACTTCTGCATTATTGCTACACACAATTTTAAGAGCTTTATTTCTATGTATGTATTTGAGGGTAATTTTTGTGTTTGAATATTTTACTGTGACATCACGTATAACCACGTCACGTCACTGACCGACTCCAAGTCTTTGTATACGCCATCATTGCGTTTGAGAGCTTATTTATGTAATATCGTATGTGCAATATTTATCTCAGGGTTCTATGTCAATTTTATTCAGAGTTCAATGTATTTTTCACGTAAATTTATGCTTGTGTACTTAACCACGCAGTCACATTAATGTTTGATTTTACAGTCATCAGGCACGTTACATGCCTGTAACCACTGCAATCGTAAAGAGAATAATTTTCTCAGCAAGAATAATCTTTTCCACGCAGAAATATTGCAATTCCACCTGCACCACGTGGTCTGCTACGAACTTCATCCAGCGGCATCCGCGCTATCTAAGCTTGTTTTCACACGTGTGTGTGTTTATTGTGAATATTCATCTCATGTCCCATCTTGTTTCATGTATCATTTAAGGGTTTATGTAATTTTGTAATTAATCTACGGTGAAATTATTCCTGTCCTAGCTGGCTCTGTGTATAGCCGTCACCACACTACCCACGTGCTGGAGGGCGAGCCCCGACAAGTTTGCATTAGTGATGCCTAGTTATCTCATGTGTTAATATGTATTAAGGGTTTCATTTGTAATTCACCATGTCCTGTCTTCAGGGAAAAACCGTCAGTCCACTCTAGCGGCTGTCGGCCCTCTTCCCTTGTAAAAGCTGTGCTTTCACGCATCTCAGTGAGATCACCATCTAGGCATGCGCTAGAGTAATTGCGGGGTGTGGAGCACCCAAGCGGAATTGGCTACTCATGACCCAGTTAATCATTTCATTGGCACGTTGATGTGTATGAATAATATAGATAAAACAAGTTTACAGTGAACTTATGTCTTTTATTCAGTAGTGACAGTATCCTAGCCACATATATTTTATTAATTGTTTATTTCTAGTGATGTTAAGTTAAAAGTTTAGTATTGCCTATGGACACATAGAACCCACAGCATCCCTGAGAACCCTGAGTCCTAATAGTGCGGTAATTGGGAAGCACCACTGGGGTCCAAATTGCCAGTAAGTATTTGTGTCATTGTTCGTCTCGTGTCTCACCCAACGGCATCAATTGGCGTTCCCAAGTGGGGCCACGTGTGTTCATCCGCGTTGTGTCAACCGCGAAAAGATGGCGGACACCACGCCTGAACAACTGCGAGAAGTCCTCAAGACATCCGTGTCGACAACCACTACACCTGCGAATGCGAGCATGAGTTACTTAGACATGCCGATCGATCAATGCGTGCATTGTGGGAGATTGAGTGAAATTAACTTGGTTGAGGGTTGTATGTGGGAGCAACCCTTGTGTCAATGCATGTCCGACGTCTCTATGCCATCAGAGCAACGCCTGTGCACACACACCAGATGTGATGGGGTGGGAACCAAGTGGGTGCAGTGCCAACAGTGTAGGAAAGACTTGCATTTATGATGCATAGGGCCTGCGGAGTTTACCACCTACCACAATGGTGTTATAAACTGTGACGAGTGCCGTAAGACAAACTGTTCTGAGATCCCGCCAACACCAGAGGTAAAACCCACGCCGCCAGTAGGTGTTATGTACAGACCACAGGGCTTAACCGTGCCAGATCGCAATGTATTACTGCCAACTTTTGTGGGACACGACTCAGAAGACCCGGGTACATTCCTAGCTGTTTGTGAAGAAAAATTGCATAGGCATTGTGTGCATAGAGACTATTGGACTGAGTTAACTGCCAACAGGTTAAGGGGAACCGCTGCCACATGGTGGAACTTGGTCAGGGACTATCTAGTCACGTGGGAAGAGTTTTGTGAGAGGTTGCTAGGTCGGTTCGACACTGACGGAGATGCTATACAGGCACAAATGCGCCTGTATTACGAACAACAGAGAGAGTGTGAGGGAATTGAAGAGTTCATACAATGCAAATCAGGCTTGTATAAGCATTTACACCAGGGACAGGCAACCTGCAGGGTATTAGAGATGATTGTGGTGTTATCAAAACTGGACATTAGGCTGTTGTTGTGCAAAGCCAGCTGGGAGAGCGTAGAACTGTTTACATGGGAGGCACGTGCCTACGAACAAGATAAGCAGGCTCAACGCAGAGAACAAGTGCCGGACCGACAAAGTGAATCCCCGCCGCCTGTAACCCCCGCGCTAGCTATTGATGTCACGCAATCACCGCCACCCGTCAGGCAGATCACACAGTCGCCGCCGCTGCAGGAAAACCCGCAAGCTACGCGTGCAAGAGTGTTGCAAGTGACTGACAATACCGTGAAAGCACTGAGAGTATGTGTAGAGCTTGAGGGGGAAAATGTCACAGCTGTTATTGACACTGCTGCTATTCACAGTTTTGTGCGTGAGGGTTTGATACAAGCGATAACAACTAGAGTGCCACCGAGATGCCTGCAATTCGCTACCACACACCAACAGGGAGATGCAAAAAGTGTTATCCACATAACGGTAGGAATCAGAGAGCTGCGGACCAAGTGTGATGTCTACATTGTGCCGGACTTGTGCGAGGAAGTGATTCTGGGACTGCCACGGCTTATTGACAATCAAGCCGTGATAGAACCGCACCTGAATCGTCTGCACATGGGACACGTGGCCAATGGACCATTTACGTCATGGGAACGACACCACCAACAACAACAACTGCTGTGCTGCTTGCTGACTTCGATCAGGAGGTGCTCGCCACACATCAGCAACGTCTGCAACATCTGCTGGACCAGTATGCCAGTGTGTTCCACAATGAGGGGAAGCTGCAGCGTACTGACATCATGGAGCATGCGATCGTCACCACACACGAGGACCAGGTATACTCCAAGCCACGAGACCCAGGTATTTTCTTTAGTGGTGTCATCAACCAGCAGGTATGTGAGGTGCTCAATGATAACGAAATACATAAATTTATATGGTTGAAACAGCATCTCAAAAACAATCCAGTGATACCCATAAAACTCCATATGATCAAGTGAAGTGGTGCCGGGAACGTAAAAAAAAACATTAAGGCGTCTGAACGTGTCAACGTAGATGTATGAGCGCAAAACAAATGACAGTGTCCTCAACACTGCCAAAAACATTTTTTTTTTTTCATTCTGCAACAGCATCTTTGGCAGTCGTAACAGTTGCCTTCAAGTTCAAGGATTCTTTCTGGAATTGCCTACATAGGGGCAGCCCATATCCAAACACTTCATTAATTACAAATAATGATACAAAAAATTCGTAGTCCATTGCATTGATTAAAATTTTTGCATCTGTTGATGATGTCATTCCATCTGCAAATCTCTTCTAATGCTTCGAGCATTAATATTTTAACAACTCAATGAAATCATGTACTGCTTCGTACTTGGCTATCCATCTCGTAGCACTAAGTCTCTTCAGAGATTGTGCACTTGGGGAGGCATTACTGTTTTCAATTACTTTTGATAATACTGCAGTTTGCTAGGAGTGTTAAAAAATTCGTGGATTTTTTTCTACAGTTCGAAGACAGTTCCTCATTGCTTGAATTTCACTTGGTTTTGTGATTGTCAAATTAAGAGTATGTAGAGCACATTGAACATAAATAGCCTTAAGGTATGTTTTCTTGATGATAGATTGTACACCATTATATTTACCTGACATGTTACCTGCACCTATGTATCCCTGGCTAATTAGGTGTTCACAATCTATACCACACTGAATTAGTCCATTAAGAATGATTATTGCCAAGCCCGGTCCCTTCAAGGAGTTGGTTTCTAAATACTGCAGGAAGTCCTCTTTATCACACAACTACTGTTCACATATCTCACACAAATAGCAATGTGCTCTACATTTGATATGTCTGTTGTTTCGTCTGACAAACAAGAGTAACACTTAGTGTCATTGATTTTAGAAACCACTTTATTCAAAATAATCTGATTGCAGCACTCTATAATCTCATTTTGTATACTAAGGCCTAGGTATTTACTCCTCTCTCTTACACCATGTACTACAGCCTCTCAACATTGAGTTTAAAGTCATGGCCCCTAGTAGCTGTATATTTTATGATGACACAAAAGTTTCCTTCTTATGTGTTACTGTCACTTCTGTCTTCAATGTCACGATGACTACGTAGTGATATTTATTGTCTGCCACACAAAATTATGCACCCAATAATAGGTTCCAATTACTTTTTTTCTTAATTTGTTCTTCTCTGTCTTTATCAGTTTTATTTATAATAGATTGGGCTCTGTCATTAACAAAGTTCAAAAAGCCCAGTTTTTTTTTAAACATTTTCCATGTGGTACTACGTTCAGGATGCTGCCTGAAAATTTCCTTGTTCCTTTTTCCAGTTCTTGAATTTTGACTACCAACTGGCCTAAAGCTTGGCAGCCAATCCCTCCCATCTCAGCAACTAAAACACAATATTTACAAATAATCTCTTGATCATTTTCAGTATAGGATAGCCACTCAAACTCCTCTAGCCACTGATATTGAATTCTCACCTTGACTTTTTTGTCTTTGTATCTGTCAATTAAGGGGAATGTATAATTTTTTCGTGGCATCCACAAATTTTGAAGTACTTGCTCTTTTTCATCCTCATTTAATCTTCTATTCACAAACCAGGAAATGTCGTTTACATGAGCTGCCACTGTAGGTTCATGCGCAGCAGACAGAAAATAGCAACATTTTCCAGACATGGGAAAAATGAACAATGAGTATTTTTCTGACAGATGTAGGAAAACAGAACAAAGTGATGGCAGAAGACAGGGAATTTTTTTAACATAAAAGGGAGAGCTATATCCCCTTGAACTACCCTCCTCCTCTCCCCCATTTCCTATACCACTGATTTTACTAGATTATATAAATTAATTTTCAATCACTTCCCAATCTGGAGCTCTAAGCAGTTATTTTGTCATTCTAATTTTATTTTATCAGACATCATCAACTAAGTGTTGCCATTTTTCTTATAGAATTGGTTATAGTATTGTTACAATTTCTCTTTAAGTCAGTGGGCTTAGCCAGGTTTGTTAAGGGATTAATTAAATAAAAGAGTTAATTATAATTTCTTAATTTATTAAAAATAATTATAAGGAAACTTCTCAACATATCACAATAAGTTGATATCTTTCTATTTTCAATTAATAAGTTCAGTTAGTACAATTTACAATTACCTCAAAGAAATTAGGCCTACTTTATAAATTAACTGTCTATTCCAATATTTACAGTAAAATCCATATCACCGGTTCATTTCAGTCCCACCGCAGTTTAGTTTAGTCCTGGTCCCACCAGTCCGCTGTGTTCTAGAGTTCTCAGAGCGCCCTCATGCACATTAGCCTTCACTCTTCGGGTTTCACACTCTCTTATCCATTGGCACCACCAACACATTGTCCACCATCGTCTCACAATCTCCCGTTGGCGTTCATCCTCTACTGATGTCCCTTGCTGCACCAGGTGTTGCTCAAATACCGCACTCAGCCAACTGGCTTGCACCAAAAGACTGCCGACTCTGTGGCCGCTGCTATATTTACAGGGTTGTAGGCCATCACCCAGAAACTTCTCCAAATGCCACATTGTGCAGAGGGTCCTAGTTCCCAGAATATTCTTACACATCCCCTAAAGTCGTTAACTTCTCCAGCAGGGGTATAGGAGGGGCTGTGATGCCAAGGAGGTCAGCTTTCAATTATTCCCGGCTGCCTGGCGACGGCACCATGAGTTGGTCTGTCTGGGGACATGGTGGAAGTAGGTAAGGTGGTCTTGTCCCGTGCTCCAAACTCATCCGGTGATGCACAGCTGAGACTATGATGTCAGCTGGGGAGTCGAGACCCCGAGATACCGGGCTGGTCCGCAAAGTGGATCATTGGTCCTTCGGAACTTCGTGCATATCCGAACTCAGTGCAACATGTAATAAGAAAATTTTCAATTACTTGTTTACCCTAGGCAAGAAGTTTTATTTGTGGGGTATAAAAATACAAGATGTTGTAAATTTCACCTATTTATAAAATGCACAGTTTTTTACGGTAACAGTTTCGGTAAACATGTCATTTGGTTCCCTAATTATTTCAGTTTTCTTTAGATAACAGATAATGTAATTGATGTGACCGTTTTCTCAGAAATCTAATGGTGCCACTTACATAGGCTGCCAAATTTTGTACAAAGGTTAGGAGAAAAGTTCACCAAAATTGTAATCCAGGAATATCAGGAAGGAAATGACATATAAAGCAGCTTTTGGGGGGGGGGGGGCAAATACCAGGGATTTGGAGGAAAGGGTTAGTGGTATGAAAGGTAGCAGGGTGGAAAAGGTCGTTCTCATTCATGTAGGGCGAAATGACCTGGCTCATAGGGAGGTGGGGCAGGAGGTAGAGCAGGACCTCAGGGGATTGCTGAGGAAAGTGCGGGAGAAGTTTCCGGGAGCTAGGGCAGTAGTCAGTGGCGTGCTGGTTAGGAAAGGAGTATCCTATAGGAAGGCAGTGGCTGCGAGTGAGGTATATGAGAGGGTATGTAGGGATTTGGGGGCTACATTTATAGATAGTAGGAAATGGGTAGGCTGGGAAAGTGTAGGGAGGGACCAGGTTCACCTGACCGAACAGGGAAAGAGGATTCCAGGTGACCTGCTAGGTAGAGAAGTAGCTGGCTGCATGGAGAGGGTCAGGGCAGAGCAGCAGTTGTTGAAATAGCAATCAGAAGCAAGGAAACGGAAGGGGAGAGAAATGGAGAGGATAGCATTGATGAGGCCGCAGGGGTGGAGATAGGAGGTAAGCAATGTAGGATGGTAAAGCAGAGTACTAGTATAAAGATAATGGTGGTGAACTGTAGGAGTGTGTACAACAAGCTGGAGAGCTTCTCGGGAAAGGTTGAAGGATATGGGGCAGATATAGTGGTAGCTGTGGAGACTTGGTTGACTGAGGAAGTACTGGACATAGAGTGTAGGCAGGATGAGTTCACCATCGTCAGAAGAGACAGGGACGGGAGAGGAGGGGGAATAATGGTGTGTGTAAGGAAAGGGCTAAAAGGGGTGGTAGAATGGGTTAGTGAGGATGTCGAGCTAATGGAAATTAAATTGAGTGGTAGTAGTAATAGGAGTATTACTTTGCTGGCAGCGTATAGACCACCAGGACAGGGATGGCAGGCAATTGAGATGATCAAGGAGAGGGTCGATAGACTAAAGGACAGGCAGTGGGTTGTTGTAGCAGGGGATTTTAATATGCCAGGGGTGAAATGGGTACAGGGTGCAGAAGGAATGGGTAGCATAATGCAGAGAATGGCAGCACAGTTAGTCAACAGAGGATTAGTCCAGATAGTAGAAACACCTACGAGATGGAATGAGGAGGGTGTTGGGTCAGTGCTGGATGTGGTGTTGGTCAGACCTAGGAATGCTGTAGTTGGTGCAATAGTATTGGATGGTATAAGCGACCATCATATTCCGGTTGTAGAAATTGGGATTGGCAGGATGAGAGAAGTGCAAATGGCAGAAAGGTTGGTGTGGCAGTATAGGAGAGGAGACAAGATGGGGGCGGAAATCTTCCTGAGAGACAGGTTTAAAAAATGGTCTATGGCGGAGGGTGTAGAGGGGTGGTGGAGGGAGTTTAGAAGATTAATGGAGGTTATGTTGGAGAAATTTGTGCCAGTAAAAAGGTTACGGACTGGGGGAGATCCCCTATATTATGGACAGGAGATTTTGAAAATGAATAAGAAGTGCAGAAAATTACATGCCAAGTGTAGAAATGAAGGGATGATAAGATCTAAAGAAATGATGAACAAATGGGTAGGGAGCTTGAAAGGTAAATCAAACAGGCAAAGAATGAATTTCTGGGGAACATGGTGGAAGAAGGAAAAGGCAAGGAATGGGGGAAATTGTTTAGGTATGTTAGGCGGTTAAGGGGAGGAGAGGAAGGGATCCCTCTGCTAACAGGAAGGGATGGTAGGCATGCGACAAATAACCAAAAAAAATCGGAGATGCTGCAAGGACAGTGCTTGTCAGTGTTTGAGGCAAAGGAGGGTTGGAATAGGGGGACAAACAGGATTCGGGGGGTGTATAATGAGTTTAAGATGAGGGAGTGGGGGATAGAAAAGGTAATTAGGGGTTTGGAGAGCAGTAAGGCAGGGGGACCAGATGGGATAGGAAATGCAACACTAAAGTTTGGTGGCAAGGAGTTGGCGAAATAGTTAGAAGTGCTGTTTAAAAAGTCCTTAGGAGAGGGTAAGTTACCACAAGATTGGAAGGATGCTATGGTGGTACCTACACACAAGCAGGGAGAGGATAGGGGGAAGCCTGGCAGCTACAGACCAGTGAGTCTCACATCAAGTACAGGAAAAGTAATGGAGAGGCTGGTGGTGCAGTATGTGGAGAGGGTAATGAACAATAGGAATTGGTTGGAGGAGTCCCAGCATGGTTTCAGGAGGGGTTACTCATGTGAGACTCAGCTGGCTGAGTTATTAGAGGATCTGGTGCAGGTAGTTGTATAGGGGAAGCAGGTGGATGCCTGCTTCATAGACTTTGAGAAGGCATTCGATAAGGTGCCCCATGGAACATTGATGAGGAAAGTGGAGGTGCTGATACCAGACAGGAGGGTAGTGGAATGTATAGGGGACTTTCTCAGGGGGCGAAGGCAGAGGGTGAAAGTGGGGGAGGCAATATCGGAGGAAGAGGAGGTTACGTCAGGGGTACCACAGGGAAGCATGCTGGGTCCTTTGTTATTTACCATAATGGTAAATGACATGGGTTTGGGGATTAGAGGAAAAATCAGATTGTTTGCAGATGATTGTGTTGTATATGCTGAGGAGGGAGAGGGGGGCGGAAATTTGCAGGCGGACATTGATAAGATATGGTTGTGGACCAGAAAAAATAAAATGAAGATAAATGTAAGAAAAACTAATGTAGTGAGGTTCACAAGGAAGAAGATGATAATCAGGGACATGTACAGATGGGAGGGACAAGAGATAGAAGAAGAAGCAGAATATAATTATCTAGGGATTGTATTGCAGGGAAACCTCAGGTGGAAAAAACAGGTAGAGAGGGTGGTATCAAAGGGAAGAAGGGCTCTGGGTATGCTGGGAAGGGTGCTGAATGGAGTCAGCTGTGAGGTGAAGGAGAAGGCGTATGGCACAATGGTACGGCCAATGTTAGAATATGCTGCAGCAGTATGGGACCCGTATGTGGAGGTGCGAGAACTGGAAAAGGTGCAGAGAAAGGCAGCAAGATGGGTGAAGGGTAGGTGGAGAAGGCAAGGGCAGGATGATGAGGAAGAAGGGAACTATAGGCCATCAGTGATGATGAAAGAAATGGGGTGGAGCTCATTGAAGGACAGGAGGAAAGTTGAACGGTTAGTCAGGATGTACAGGGTGGTGAATGAAGAAAGAGGGAGGATGGGGAGGGCTACAATGCAAGCTAAGTAAGGGGGTATTTAGGGGAAGAGGAAACAACAGTGAGAAGCTTCAGAGGGTGTGGAGGAGACCGGAGCCGGGTAGGCAGTCCATGCTTGTGAGGTCTGTGAGGGAGTGGAATATGTTGAGGGAGGAATTGGTATCTGTGAGAGGGGTTGGAAAATTCAGGAAGGGAGTGGAAAAGGAGTTGGTTGGGTGAAGGAGAGTTGAGAGAGCTCGCCACCAGGCGGTAGCCTAATTGTGAGTGTATGTATGTATGTATGTATGTACAATAAACATTGTATGAGCAATCGCCGAAACACATACCACTTACATAGGCTGCCAAATTTTGTACAAAGGTTAGGAGAAAAGTTCACCAAAATTGTAATCCACGTGTGTGCGTGATGCCTGCCCATGAATAACATTTAAGAAATGTTTAACGTCCGAGGAAAGGTTTCGGTGTGTGGTTTCGTTTTTCTGTTTAAATTTTTCAAAAGTGAATAAGGCTCAAACAAGCGTTTTCACAGTCACTTTATGCAGGAAAATTGTGGTGAAATATATTAAAAATAGGTAAGGGGCCAGTCGCGTTTATCATCTGTGTTATTAGGTACGCCATATAACGATAGTGTCACCTATGAAAGTGTTAGGCAAGCTAAGGTTGCAAAGACTGACTGTAACTCAGCACTCAGCATCTTGCGCATAGATGTTATATATAATGAGGCAACTTGATAATGATGCGTGTGATGTGCGTGCCTGTGTTTCACTTATTATTTCCATGTAGCTAGGCTGCGGACACTCAAAATACGTCAAGAAAAGTGGCATCTTTATTGAACATAAATCACATATTCTGTGCCAAATGTCATGCAAATGTTCTTATTTCAGTTAATTTTTACGAAATAATTAAAAAAATATAACATTTTTATATTTCGTACAACATAGCCAATATTATAAATTAAATTATTCACACTGTTTACCTATGTTTTGTATGCCTACGAAATCATCACACCAAGGGTACTTTTATGTGCTAATTATTCACATTTACGGTACATGTTTCATATGCACACTGCCTAGAAAAATGCCAATAAGTGTTCTTGCAAGACTCATTCAGGTATTTCTACAATACAAACTTGTTGGAGCGGGAATTTCATATGCAGGCGTATTTGTAATGCAAATACCTTCTGAAAAAGGTACTGAATTAACTGGCATACTGGGTAAAATTGCTTCATCAGATATGTGCATTTCTTCGTCAGTCTGTTGTTGAGAAGCATTCAGAAGAATTTATCTTACAAGATTTTTCTTTGTTCGCTTAGTTTGTCTAATGTGTCGTTCATTCTTCTTAAATTAAGTTGCCATTATTGTGTAGCTGGCAACTTCAATGTAGAAAGTGCATCTATTTTCATTTTCTTGCATTTCTGGGGGAATATTGTAGCAGTGTTCTTTGCAATAATTCCGTGTAATCTTTGGCAGCAGAATGCTCTGAACAAATTCTTGCTGAAAAAAAAAAAATTATTTTCAGTGAATGTGAATTTTACTTTAACATCACTGAAAAGAATTGGACACTTTACACAATCAAAGAGATAGATCAAACGAATGGAAATATAGATAATATATAATTTTCGCTATATTGGTCTAATTATTTGATTTTATTCATAACTAGAATATTCACTAAAAAATGTGATCTTTCTTGCTAACTGCTTAAAGATGCCGCCGCCTGCCCGTTACAAGCTACATGGTCACATGCATCGGAAGCCTCAATTTTATTTTCATTTGTAATTGTAGTTTCAGACCTTCACTTTGCAGCATAACTAGTTGATTTTACATGGGGAATTTACTAATAGCGCCCATTGCATTCGGGCATACGCATTATTTATGCATTAATGTAAGACTTTTTAGGTAAAATAGAATGGTAATGGCATTTTTTTATACTTTTGAAGAGCTGAAAATTATTTCTTTCTTAGAAAAATATCATAATGCATGAAGTATTACATTTTATGAAAGATCAGATTATAAATACATTTATGTTTATATTCAAAACACGCAGAGATACAGTTCACATATGAGGCAGGTGGGCACCTAACGTACCCGGCTTTGTATCCTGAAACGTTACTGAATAACTGTTCGTACTCTTTATTTGTCCACATTTTTACACTAATAGAAACTCTTACAATATTCGAATTGTGTTATGTAAGTTACAAGATCGTAATGATCTAAATTGATTATAAAATTGTTCAAAGTTTAAAGCTGTTAACTGCAGCAAAAAACTAAATAAAACGTGTTTGACAATAGTTAGTAACAGAGACAGTATTTTTTTAAGAGTGTTTGTTTGTTTACCTGCATGGCTACATGTTTTACTTCTGATAATATGCAAAAACCACAAAATGCATTTTTAATATTTTCACTCTAAAGTAGGCCATAAACTAATTGAATAACGGTGATTTTCATTCTCATTAAAATATTAAATGTTATCTTTTCTTTGAAATTTTCTTTATACCAGACTAATGTCATCCACATTTCTTTAGTTGTTTACTGTTATATTGTTATCACATTTCAAAATTACATTGCCCAGGGTTCGTACAGTCCTGGAATTCTAACCATGTCGTTATAAGCCCTTGAAAATTTCTTAATTTAATCCAGGTCTAAAAAGTCCTTGAATTTTTGAGTCACATTACTGTATACAACCAGGTACTTGTACATTTTTTCCAAAATTAGCACTGCTAAAAGTGGGGTGCGCGTCATACATGGGTACGCGGAATTACCAGGCCGTTGATACAATGTGAACCGGCTTTGTAAGGAGGGTAGTGACGGCAGCTGGCTGGCCGCTTGCCGTCAGAGTAGAGTCACAGTGACCGGCCCCCAGCGGGGGAAGGGGCATGCCTAAGAGATGTGGCCTCTCACTCTGCGATTCCCTCCTCTGGACTGGCCAACCAACCAGAGCATGTTGTAGCCCATTGGCCCCGGTATGAGCATTGAGCAACTGGGCGGCACTCAGTATAATGGCAGATGCCACTGCCAGACACTCTTCTTGGAAGAGAAACGTCTAAATCTTTCTGTCTTATACATAATGAAAAGTGCTATGGGTGTGCACGTTATTTCTCTAATATATTTAATTGATGCCAACATACGTATCGCAGTGTCGCTGAAATTGATTCATACACTTTCTGGCATGCCAAAGCGTAATATTTTACCCCAAGTGCTTTTTTCTAGCACGTCAAAGTGCTTTTTTTCTTTTGTAATATCTTTTTTCCTTTTGTGCCCAACAATCTTTAGTCGCAGCAGAATATTATCGCACAAATGTTCTGAAAGAATTTTTTTTTAGTGTGAATCATGTATTCTTAGTTTTTTTTTTTTTTTGTGTGGATCACGCAGCCAGTAAAAGTATTATTTCAAGAAATGTGTAAACTTCGATTATGGCTTCGTTTTTAGTTTTCACTCTGCGAGTTGCTACACAATTGTTTTTGCGTGCTTTGTAAGTTGCGAACAATTGATTTCATTTTTGCAGCCATTGTGCAAGTGCTCATCAATGCCCAGATTTTGGTATTTATTTGTTGATATTTTAAATTTTGTGTGTGTGAAAACACAGTTCTTTTGCACTTTCCTTTATGTCTTTGAAAGTGTTTCGGCAGTTTTCACTTACTACTCAAGATTATTTTTTTTTTTTTTTTTTTTTTTTTTTTTTTTTTTTTTTTTTTTTTTTTTTTTTTTTTTTAATAAATTGAAAGCCATCAATACTATATATATTTATTTATGTATGTAGTGCAATGTGAGAACAGCTATTATTGTTTTTTATAATGCTGAGGAATTATGTGTTTAATGTTTTGTGGCTGCAGGATCCAAAATTCAGTAAGTGGCTACAAAAAACGGCTGACAGAAATAAAGCGAAGTGCAGTTTATGTAGTACTGTGTTTGATATCAGTAACATGGGTGTGTCAGCCAATCTTGCCAGTGAGAAGTTAAAACTAGGAATACAATTCTATCTCCGTGGTAAACAGATACAAGATGCCTCATCTACAAGTTCAGTAGTGATAGAACCAAACATCCAGTCTTTCCAGCAAGAACAACAGTTAATTAGCTCTCTCATGACTTGCCAGGTCACCTTAAAAGCGGAAATTCTGTGGGCCCTTAAAGTGTGCACCAGCCATTTTTCGTACAAGTCATGTCAAGATATTGGTAGTAACTGAAGTATTCATCTGAGATGTTTGCTTATACTAAATTTGCTAATAGTATGAAAATGTACAAAGTTGAACTAATGAGATGCACATTAAAGTACTCTTTTAATGTCACATGTACACATGTGTGCATAGTTTTTGTCATGCATGGTTTGATTCTCAAAAGATATGGGAAACTGGTGTACTGGAAATCATAATGAAGAGCTAGAAATACTTACTAGATTAACATGAAAAGTTGCAGAGGGGTGAAAGAATGTTCTGATTGTGGAGGTACATGTGCACAAATTATGTTTGTGATCAATGTGTTAACATTAGTCACAAAAATGCACAAGTGAAACGTGCATCTCTTGTTTGCTGACATTAAGTATGTATTCACAACTATAACAAAATGCAGTAAAGAATGCCACATCAATTTTGTACCAGGTAACTTTAAATTCAATTTTTTTTTTCATAGTGGTGACATATCAAACACTGCTTTGATTTGACAACGTTGGTCAGTGAAGCTTCATAACAATTTGGGACAGACTGCCATGCGTTTTGACTGTTAGTGTGTGAAGTACTATATTTTCAGTGTGTTTACAACTCAATGGTCTGTGTGCTTCAGATACGGACGAGTGCAGAAGCAACTCTAGGAGAGATAGATGCAGCATTCGACCAGCTGGTACAAACTTTAACTTTTGAGCTAAACAAACGCAGGGTACAACTGAAGAAGGAAACACTGCAGATGAGGGATGACAGCCTTGTTCCACTGGAGGCGTGTCGTGAAGTGATCAGTGGCAAGTTGACTGCCACGCACCAGTACATTGGGCAGGGTCACCACATTTTGGACAGTGCAACAGAGAGCAGTGTGGTTGATACTCTCAAGTTCACAGACCAAGCCTCCCTGCTGGGCAGGTATGGAGACAGTCATGGTTTTTTATTTTCATTTGCAAATTCCTTTGTAGTATTGCTTTTGGCTCACTTGTTCATCTGATTAAACCTGATAGAACTGAATAACTCTATTCCTTGTATTCAATTTGAAATGGGCAAGCTTCCTGTAACTTTGCATGTAAATTTACAGCCAACGTGGTTAAAACAGTGTGGCTGCAGATGTTTAAAACTTGGGAAAATACTAAATGTCTGAGAATTCCTACTGTTAGAAAGAATCAGTGAAAGTCAAGAGACAACATAAAGGTTTTTAATATACTTATTTTTTCCATATGCTTATTATTGGTATATTGTGATGCAGGTATACAAGTTTATTTTTATTTCTCATTGAATTGTGCCTGTAGCACGCCACACGTCACCATCACTGTCAATTTGTAAAATAATGTGAAGCATAAAAAAACTGTTGGTTAATAAGTGTATAGTGACAAATGAGTGCTAGCTGCATTGAGCATGTATGGTATGGTCAGCATTTCTACAAATGCATAGCTAACAATGGAATGAACCAAAGAAATTCATTCAGCAGTTGGATTTTTAACATAACTAACCAGACTTTATCCAAAACCATTGCCTGTAGTTAATATGAAGAGAAGCCCTTTTTGATTGTTTTTTTTTTCTCAATGTGGCAGATATAATATGACCTATAAACAATCACAGTGCAATTGTCTGCTATCAAAAGTGACAAACCGTATCTGTGTAGTCAGCAAAAAAGGTTTGAGGGCAAAGAATTGTGCTGGAAGTGAAAAGTTGTTGGGATATTAAAAAATTATGAGTCAGTTGAATTTATTAGTAACGGAAGTTAAAGCAAGATTGATATTAGTGATGTTTTGCTATGAACATTAAGCAATAATGTAATGTGGCTGACTATGTTGGGTAGGTTAGATCATTTGTTTCAGGTTAGTGTATTATCTTTATGTCAATGTTGAGGTATTATAGCATTGTGACCAATAAGAGTCACTCAAAATTCTCTTTTATCATTGATAATAAATATGACTTAATAATATTAACAAATTATTCAAACATTTCATTCTCCACAGAAAATAGTTTGAAAATACAGTTAGCTAATAGTGAGAACATTAGTGAAAATGTATTATGCCAAAGAAAGAATAAATACTGTATAGCCTAATTTGTTAGAATTAGCTTTAATAATAGTTTTAGAGCATTGATGATGTTATCATGCCAGGTTAACAGTGACTGTGTTGATCTTGGCCGACATTAAACAATTTTTGGCAGAAGAAATTATTATGCAAAACTACACTGTGGAACATGGAAATTGGTATACCCTGTTTCCTTACGTGAAACGAATAAACCAATACAGGCTGATAGACGATAGTACAAATGAACAGTGATTAGCATTTCACGCATGGAAGGCATGTTGTTTAGCATTTGCAAAGCACACATTCAATATGGGGTAGAGCCACCTCTTATGGCTGCACAGGCAGTGATGCTACGAGGCATTCCGACATTAAGGTAGCAGATAGTGTCCTGAGGCAAATACCACAGTTTTTTCCAGCAACTGCACACAGTGTTTGGGCAGGTGGTTGATGGTGGTGCAAACATCGCCCCATCATATTCATTACATCTTCGATAAAGGACCTACTCCGGAGACCTGGTAGGCCAAGGAATGGTGTCCACATCTTGTACAGCTTCTTGGATGATCCAAGCAGTATGGGAACGAACATTATCTTGCTGCATGATAGCATTGGGTATGTTGTGCAAAAATTGTATAAAATTAGGCCACAGAACCTTACTGGCATTTGTATATCACTTTGCTGTCTCTGGGCCTCCAACAACCACAACGTGTGACAGGGAGTCATAACTGATGACACCTCATACCGTAACACCTGGTATTCAGGATGTATGGCATTCACAATTCAGCACAGGATCTTTGTGTTGCCCACTGTGGCAGCAAACCCTGTTGCAGCCATAATTTGCATTGAGATTGAAGCGGGGCTCCTCGGAGGACACATTGCATCACCATTCTTCTGTCTAATGTTGATGTTCCTGGAACCATTGGCAGCTTGCCAAGAAGTCTGGCAAACAGTGCAGTTGATGCTGTTCCTATTGTCCAGTCTCATTCGAACAGCAATTAATTGTTATGAATGAAGGAAAATTTGTTTTGGAAAAATGTGACATAAATCATTAAAATGAAAGACTATTGCAATTTCATATTATTAATAATTCCCAGATGTTACACATTTAAATTAGAAATGAAAGGAAGTTAAATGAAAGAGATGAACTAGGTGGATTTATGACCTTGTATTTTTAAATCAAATGTATAAGCTCAAATTTTTTTTTTCAATACTTATGACAGATACAGAAAATTAATCATTTAATGTAGGTAAAATTATCAAAATTGCAAAAAATTAAACTCAGTAGTGTGACCATTGTCCCTGCACATCGGACTAAGTTAATACTACGGAACCCTAAAATGGATTTTCTACACAGATTGGGCCATAGGGACGGCTTACCTTTGGTTTGTTTGGGACTGTTCGACTGATCACCTTGCCTCACGGTCAGCTGGCATGATGTCTGTGCTGCAAATGTCCGTTGTGCGCTGCGTGGCCACCTGCGAAGCCTTGATGTCCACCAACCCTCCACCTGACAGTTTCCTTGATGATGTGGCATTGACCTGCCATTGATGCCACCACCAGGGAACTTTCGGATGAAGAACATTTCTTAACATTCTTAAATCTTTTGAAAATTGTATAAATACTTTGGTTTCGTCCAGGATCAGGGAGACAGCGTAGGGTTCTAATGAAGGGAGGAACTGCTGTTCCCGAGATATCTTATAAGGGGGAGGAGGCGCTTGCCACCATTTTAATCAAAGTTATGTAATCAATTTAAATACTTGGTTAATGTAATTTGTGGGGAAGAAAAAATTTTTTTAGAATATATATTTTTATAAACCTTTTACTGTATAGCTTGGGGAAAAGTTTTTGTAACATGAATTTTCTATAATATATGGAGTAAACCATTGTAAGAACCTTTCATTGAAGTAAACCCAATCACTTTTTGAACATATTGGGGAGGTCTCGGGGTCTTTTCTATGTTACCATCTTCATTGCGGAGATACTGAAACACAAGACACTTGCCCTGTGTGTGTTTGCTCAAACCGTCATACACAGGATAGAGACAACTGCGCCACTCTGCTTCATCAATGCAGAATAGCCAAAAGGGGAAGTCAAAATAGGAATTTTGTAAAGTTGAAAGTAAATTTTTACAGTGCTCGTAAGGGTGACATTAATAGTGGTGCATCAAACTCATCCACAAAATGACTTCTACAGATATAGTCCGCACCGCCTGGGTTCAGAGTGAAACCAAGGAAACCTTGCAGAAAACGCTCACGGACACTGGGGTGTCATTCAAGCCGGACAACGGGATTGAATCTTTACGTCAGCTGATGAGGGAGCTGGTGAGGAAAGGAGGTGTAGCTGCTCAACAAGAGTGTGAGTCCGGTGCAATTCGCGTCTTCAAGAATACAAAATACTTACCGCAGAATTTTGACGAAAATTTTGAAACAGTTAGGAGCTTGAGCCCATGTCCCACGTGGAAATGAGCTTGGGGTGACTGCATGGTCAGCAGACACCTCAAGATTTCTGGACGCATGTTCAACACTGTGGGTCGTTTTCATGGGAGGAGGGATGTGACTGTTGTCCCTGCACATTGAACTAAGTATGGATACATAAAATACAGCTTCTACACAGAGTGGGCTGTAGGGACAGTCTACCTTTGGTGCATCTAGGACCGTTCAACTGACCACCTTGCCTAACGGTCAGCTGGCATGTCTTCTGCGCTGCAAATGTACGTCAGGCGCTGCGAGGCCACCTGCGAAGCCTTGCTGTCCACCACCCCTCCCCCTGACAGTCTCCTTGATAATGTGACTTCGACCCGCCATTGATGCCACCACCAGGGAACTTCCGGATGAAGAACATTTCTTAATGTTCTTGAATCTTTTGAAAATTGTATAAATACTTTGGTCTCTCCCAGGATCAGGGAGACAGCATAGGGTTCTAATTTAAGAAGGAAATGTTATTCCAGAGATATCTTAAAAAAAGGGAGGGGGGCTTGCTGCCATTTTATTCAAAGTTATGTAATCAATTTAAATACTCATTTAATGTAACTTGTGAGGAAGAAAATATTTTTGAGTCATGTTTTTATAAACCTTTTATTGTATAGTTTGGGAAAAGTTTTTGTAACATGAATTTTCTATAATATGTGCATTAAACCTTTGTAAGAACCTTTCACAGAAGTAAACCCAATCTGTTTTTGAACATATTGGGGAGGTCTCGGGTATCTTTTCTATGTCACCATCTTCATTGAGGAAACACTGAGACACTAACACTGGTCCTGTGTGTGTTGGCACAAACAGTCACAGTAGAAAAATCAACTTGTATAAATGAAACTGTGAAAACAATGAAACTGTTAACATGCATGTTTGTTACATTACATTTACACTTTATATTAATTTTACATTAGTCCCTTGATCATAATTAGTTTAAAATTGAAATAATCTTTCAATTACAAAAAAATTTTTGTTTTAAAAAATTCTTTCATTTTATGAATTTAATAGTTCAAGAAATTTATTGACTTCCAACTGATCTAAATGTGCTGTTGTGTGACACATGATTATGAAGAGAAGAAATTTAAGTAAACTAGTTATGGTTGAGATCAATTACAATCGTTTAGCCAACTATGCCGGACATCGCAGTAAATGGAACTGATGCCAAGTTCATCTCACTGACGTTGAAGTTAAGACCATTTTCACAGAGTTCAAAAACCAGGAAAGAGTAAAAATGTAGAATGAAAACCCTCTGATAACAGAGAAAAATAACTACTTAATTAATGACTTAGCATAAATGTGTTACATGAACACAAAACTGCTGGTGAACAAACTTACGACTACATCCTTCTACACAAAGATTCACTGGATCAGGGGCAGAGTGCGTCCTACCATAGCTACAGGATACGTTATAGTGACTCAAAGTACAGCATTGCCGGCAGGATACACTAAAAGTTTAGTTCCAAAGTTTGCTACTAGATGGCACTGAGATGCAGAAAACTTGCCAAATCCAGTACATAGGGCACTTTTTTTTGGGGGCTCATGCCAACAAAGACCCATGGGAATGAAATTTTCAGTGACGGGAGCATGCAAAACAGTCACGCGTGGTAGAGAAAGCAAAGCAATGCATATCCGGTGTATGATAGCAAGTGTGCTAGCAAACTGGTCTCATGGCTGTGGGTTGTTTGAAGACCTTATTGCCTGCCTTTGGGACTAGGAGCATCAGAAAGTAAACTATAGAACCATGGATAAAAATAAAGTTGTTAAAATATACCTAATTATTACCTTCAAACATAGTAACTCTTATTAGCCAAGAGTTTCTCAAAATGGCTGAAAATAATTAACACTGAATCCAAAAAAACTTGCAATAAACAAAATATTGTTAAAAATTTGCAAAATTTTGTGAAAATTCACAGGACCAGTATATTCTCTACCTGCTGTACGACCTGTATATATCCACACGTACACACGTGTCACATTAGTGACTGAGCTGCCAAGATGAATGGCTATACAGCAAGCCGACTATCTAGCTTCGTGCAGACCGACCATACGACCCTGTTCAAATGGATTTTGGGTGGTGTTATTCTTCGCAGGCATGATGCAGTGGCATACTGATCTGCCTCAAAATGCAGAATTTTGCCTTTCCTGCTTGTTATATGGCCCTTTTAAACACTGAATATCGGCCACCTATTTCACATGTTGCAATTATGTTTCTGCGATGCCACTTTAACCATTTGCATTGTGCAATTGGATCTTTGTATGGTCTTGATTTTATTGAAGATGGATAACATCTTACAGGTGTAGTGATTTCCATGTCCAGAAGAGTACATCACTATGGTAAGATATTTGCTCACAATGTTAGTAAAACAATTATATGGGATTGACCTCTCTTTGTTTTTCTGTATTGGCTTCCATAAATTTGTAAAATATAATAAACCTCTGAAGTGTTAATGTATGTCTTATGCAAACTTAAGAGCAAGTGTGTGGAAGCAGCAGTAGTATAACCAGCACAGTGCGAGTGCACACATGTTTACAGGAGTTTACTTGTAGCCTGCCTGCAGTGCCAAACCTAGAGGAGGTTCCAGAGCTGTCATTCCAGTGTGCATTGGACTGTCTGCTGAAGGATCTGGCGTGGGAGGTAGAGAACATTGGCCAGGTGTCCCGAATAGGGCCAGTGCAACTGACTGAGTTGTGTGAGAAGCCTGGAGCAATACTCATACACTGGGAGGAAGTAAGTGTTTCCAGTTTCCAAAGTGTTGGTACACTGCTTTTCTTGTTTCTGATGAAAATGTCATGTGTCAAGGAGTATTCAGGGGTGGGGTAACTCATACTGAAGTTGCAGCCTGTAGGAGGAGAGTCCCCCTAAAGTATATCAGTAGTATATGGGTAAGTTGAGGACAAGACATTTGAGGCCATAAAATCCATGAATTTCATCTTTTTTCCCCTCAAATTTCAAATGTTTTGTCCTGAAATTCAATCCCAAAAATAGCCTCAAAGAAACCTAAACAAATACCCCAAAAACATCAAAAACAAATGTTTTTTCAAGTCTAGCTGCACGAATCGACACAAAATTTAGACCCAAAATCAAGCATATTCACCTCAATTTTAAGCAAATCTTCCGTGTTTTCTAGAAATGTAAAAAATTAATTATATTCTTAAAAGTAAACCAATTTAAGCTAAAAACAAGTGAAATAAGCTAAAAATCAAATGATAAAATATACAAATTAATAGAATTTATAAATTTATTCAACAAAAGTAAAACACCAACAAGACTTTTTAAAGTCTAAAAATAAAGTAAAATCTGAAGCATAGCCATTACTGATTCCATAATCCCAACCATCACAACATTCCAAATCGTAAACATTTTCTTTAAAATTAGAAAATTTATCGATCTTGAATCATTTTTATTTATTTTTAAAACAATTTTGAAATGAACAATGTCCAATTCTTTATCAATAGAAGTTGCTGTTTTTATAATTTCATATCCAATATCCCAAAGTTCTAAAATATCTATAATTTGATCCATTTATAATATTTAAAAATTTAAATATAGTTTATAAAAAAGTGATACTATAAGAAAATTTAAATTAGAATTACGATTTTTTATTCAGCCAAATAATTCATCTATATTTCTAAAAATTCGTAAACGTTTTAAATTTAACCACTCAACTATAAGTCTAAAATATCAAACCAATTTTTTTGGTTCTTCCATTTAATAAAGTAAAAAATTTATATATTTTCATTAATCCTCTCTTTCAAATAATTATAAGTTAAGTTCCGGTGGCTAACTATAACAACATTACAAATTCTATGTGCTTCAACAGCTTTATTAAAATCAACACAAATTGTAATGTTTGTTTTATCTTTAACTATAGTTCGCCCCCAAAATGAATAAAAATTGGTTTTACCATCATAGTTCACAGTAGGTTTATAATAAAGTTCATTATTTCTATAGTTTGAATCTAGTTTGGTTTTTGAATTTCTAAAAACAAGAAACTGTTTACTGCAAAGATCCTTTTCAATATCTAGATTCCAATTTTCCTCTGGAAAAATCTCATTTCGTTCATTTTTAACATAAATATTTTGTACATTACAATGATTAAACATAGAAGCATGCACTTCCTGATCAGCACAATTTTTTCCATTAGTTTGAAACCCTACAAATACAAAATCAGTCATGTCAAATTGTAAATTATTAAACTGATCTTTTATATGAAAGTTAAAAACAGTTGTTCCAGCAGGAACTTCTTTTTATAAAAATTGCCAATAATTAAAACTAATAGGAATTTTAGGCTCTTTGTATATTTTTTTATTTAATTGCAATGACTGTGTTAGATTCGTATTCAACAATAGGCCACGTAATTTCTAATTTTGGATATCAATTCTACCTGGATCAGCATAACTTGTCAGAGGTGTGACAACTGTGTCCTCATATACATATAAACAATTTTTATCAGATGAATTACGGAAAAAAGTGATTTTATAACCACCTTTCCAGTAAATTTCAGCATTATCTCTGATAAAGCCAAACAGATATCTCAATGGGTAAATTATTTCATTTAGTCTATCACTACATACAGATTTTACTCGGTATTTATTATCAAAACCAGTAGCCTCTAAATAATTTAGCTCACCTGGGGATCTTAACAAAACATTCATCATTGTTAAAGTTAGTCCATGATTATCAACAGCTTCAATAATATTACCATGTTTTGAGATTTCTACTCTAGAAAACTGAAATGGAAAAAAGTTAGAACAAACATCAACATTGTCTTCTTTGTTGTATTTTGCATTTTGCATCATCTCCAACCTTGTCTCTCTTTAGTAACCGAAATTGCTCGAAAACATAAGCATCATTTGGGAAAGAAAACCCATCTCCTATTGGAATATCAAATTCGAGTCTGTTATTGTAAACATTTAAATTCCCCCTAGTTTCATCTGTTAGAGGACCGGTCTGCCTCTCGAAGCTCTCAATACTTTTTAAACTCATTTATAAATAAAAAAATTTATATGTAAAGGGGAGAATCAAAGGGAGTTTCTAGAGTTAAATTACTCATCGCAAACTATAAAAAATATAAAGAGTATCATGAAAAAGAATATAAAAAAATAAGAAAGAACAACCATTAACTGACGAATTACGAAATATTGGTAAAAAAGTGGAAGAAGTAAGTGATGAAAATAAAAATTTAATAACAACACTAGTTCCTGTTACAGTAAAAAATTTAGATTATCCGCCAACACCAGAAGAAACATTGTTTGAGAGAGATTTATTTGCAGAACAAGAATCTCCCAATTTGGAAGAGCAAATGGGAATTGTACCATTGAAAAATTTACCACCTATAGCAGGTGTTTCTACTACAAATCTCGGAGCAGAAATTGCAAAAAGAATTAATTTATTGTTGAAAAATTTGGTTTACGTGGAGTTTGAGAAAATTTTTACATTGGTGATACAAAAGTAACAATCAATAATGATACACTATTTTTTAAGGATTTGTCACCAGGACTTTGTAATTTGTTTACAGAAAGTTCGCGAGGAGCTCTTGAGGGTAAATACACTGCTAATGACTATGAAAATTACACAGAAATTGTTTTATTAACCAATACTGTATTTCAAAGATATAAACCTAATGATTAACTATATAAATTTTTTTTACTATTAAATGGAGATGACTACGTCTTGGCAGCTTCAGTTGCCTAACACTTGGTGTTTGAAGTGCAAGAAAGTCACTAAAAATTATAATACAAAAACTGTAAAAAATTTATAATAACTATATAAAAAAACCAGATCCAAACACAACTGAAAGATAAATTTTTACATTTGATGATTTTAAATTTGGAGTTGGCATAAAAAAATACAATAGTTTGCCAAAAGAATATATTTGGATGGATGATGTTAGAAAATTAATTGATATATTGTTAGTTATTCATGGTGAAGAAACTGCTGGAAATAAAAAATTATCATAATGAAAAAGTAAACATTATGAATATGTTGAACAATAAGTTGTCTGGATTTGTTGTTAATAATTCAAAAGGAATTCCATATCTAATAAGAGTTTTAAATGAAATTCCACATTCATTTTGGAATTCTGAACACTGTGGCAAAGGTGTGCTAAATTGGGCATTAAATAATTTAAATTTGCCCGGAACGCATTTGCCTGGCTATAATTATTGCGATCCATTTACAAAATTAAACGAAAGATTAGAAAGAGGAGACTCAGAAATAAGTAAATTAGACGAAGCTTACAAATATCACAATGTTGCTTACAGAGATCATAAAGATTTAGAAATCTTTAAATGAAGACATTGACAACATTACTGAAGATTTAAAAACATATGTCGATTCAAAATGCAATTTGAGTGTTTCTACTTTACAAAGCAAACCATCCAATTGTTGTTTTGATTACCCAAAATAGTGTGTGTTTTATATATATATATATATATATATATATATATAAACACACACACACATTAATATTAATATTGTTTCTGATTATGCTTTATTTAAAAGAAGATATAAATTTACAATTCACTAATACTGTTGCTGATTACATAAAACAAATAAATAATGCAAAACAGGCACTAAAAAAGGAAGTAGATTCATAATACAATACTATTTCTTCTGCTTTACAAGATCATATAAGTAAGTTTTTACTTATGCAAACAGTTATATTTATTTTCAGCATTGTAGAATTATTAGTCTGTCTGATCCTATAGATGAAGATGATGTACTCACTAAAAGATATTTCGATAAAGAAATAGCTGATTATGCATTGAAAACTGATGTTGAATCAAAATACAACACTAGTGTTTATGATGTAAAAACTTATGTAAATTCAAAATATAATACCATTTTTTTTTTGCTTTACGAGATCAACTTAGTAAAGTTTTTGTTTATACAACAGGCTATGTTTCTATTCAAAATCGTAGAATTATTAATATGGCTGATCCTGTGGATGGCAAAGATGCTGTCAATAAAAGATACTATATTTCTATAAAGAAATGGCTGATAAATTGCAAAATTTAAACAAATCAGTTTTGAACTATTTTGATACACTTGTTAACTCCAAAGTTTAAAAAAAGCAAAGAAGCTGTTGATAAAGAATTAGATGTTAAATTACAAAATTTAAGCCGAACAGTTTCGACTTATTGTGATAAACTTGTTGATTGAAAGTTAAAAAAATCAAAGAATATTCTGATAAAGAATTAGATTTTAAATTGCAAAATTTAAACCAATCTCATGTATGTTATTTACATATGGAATAAAATTACTAATATTTTTCACTTAGATAATGATAAATTTTCTTTACTTTTTTGATGGATTGTACTGTTTATAAAATAGTTATGGATATTCTCGTGTTTGAAAATAGTTTGGCCATTTTTAAGAGTAATACAAAAATAGATCGCAGCAAGTCCTTTGATGTTAACAAAGGCAATAATTTAAATTTTAAAATAAAAATATCTCTTTATGCTGATAGAGAGGTGGTGGTAATAGGAATATTTGTGAAATATAAAGATTAACTATATAAATTTTTTTTACTATTAAATGGAGATGACTACGTCTTGGCATCTTCAGTTGCCTAACACTTGGTGTTTGAAGTGCAAGAAAGTCACTAAAAATTATAATACAAAAACTGTAAATACAAAAATTGGACGATTAGTTCAGAAAAGTAAATGTTCAGTATGCAATTCTAATAAATCAACATTTAAAAAATAAATTTGGCCTAAGTAAGAGAAGGAATAATTAATGAATTATATAAGCCAGCGAGAAGAAATTTTCCAAGAAGATAAGTTATTTCGTATGGACTTGATGATTTATGCAAATTGATCTTGTAGAGATGAATACTGGTAATTTGAAAGGAATATCTCATGTGAATAATGGATACAAATATTAGGGATGGGTCGAATAACAAAAAATTTCAGTTCCGGTTCCGGTACAGATTCTACATTTAAATATCAGTTCCAGTATTCGGTTCTAGTATTTAGATGACATTTTAATAATTTCAGACTTAAATTACTTAAAAAAAAAAGCCAAACATTATTCACGTATCACGTCCAAAAGCTCTCACAAAATAGATGCACATACTCTACTCCATTTGTTTACGTAATTTTTTCTCTCGTATAATACCCTAGAATGCCGTATTTAGAAGATGTAAACGTGTAACAATTAGAATGATTCAAAGCCATTTTGTTTCACTCAGTGCTTAGTGTAGTATCTTTTCTGTATATATTTATCTATGACATTGCCACTACGAGACTGTTTACATTTTGGCTCGTTTTACTGACAGAATATAAACCAAATACTGTATTTGATAAAATGCCTGCCTTTGAAAACTACTTTTGTGATCATTGGTGCCAAATAAATTAATATTGATATACTTTCAATGGCAATAGTAATTCGCTGTAAGGAAATATTGCTGCTAAGAAAAAAATTCTTGTTACAGGTGAATTAACCTATATTGTTTTGGTGATAACTGCAATTTTTGTTTGTTTGGATAAGTTTCTCGTTACAGTTATTTTTGTAATGACAGAGTTTTGCTGTAACTAGATTAATTCATAATGTTATGTGCTAAGTATATCACCTGAAAATATTACTAAATTTATTGTTGTGTAGAGATGAAAATTGAGTAGTCGTTGTTAACCTAAAACCGGTTCAGAGTCAAACCTAAAGAACCGGTATAAATTAGAATAGAAGAACCGAATCAACCCAGGCCTAATAAATATATTATGACAATTATCAATGTTTTTTCAAAGTTTGCATTTGCAGTACCCATAAAATAAAAAAACAGCCAAGAATGTAGTTAATGCTTTAGAATCTACATTAGTTAAAAGAAAACCACATAATATGCAAAGCGATAACGGCTTAGAATTTGATAAAAAAATATTTAAAGAGCTTATGCAATAATATAACCTCAATCATTGTTTTTCTTTTAGCGAATTGAAAGCAAGTGTTGTAGAAAGATTTAATCGAACAATGCAGAATAAAATGTGGAAGAAATTGGCTTTAAATGGCAATTATAAATGTATAAATATATTAGACCATTTAGTCAAAGAATACAACAATACAAAACATAGAACTATTGGTATGAGACCAATTGAATTTAATAAGACCAATGAAAAAAATTTAATGCAAACAAATTTTGTAGACACGATTACTAAACCGAAATTCAAAGTTGGCAATGTTGTCCATGTCAGTAAACTGAAACGAATGTTTGAAAAAGGATATACAGCTAATTGGTCAACATAATTATTTACTATTGTTAAAGTGTTAAATTATGATATACCAACTTACAAGCTTAAAGACACTAAAGGAGAAGAAATAATGGGCAGTTTTTATGAATATGAAATAATGAAAATCGACTGTCCACATGAATATTTAGGAAAAAGTCTTAAAAACTAAAGGTGATAAAATTTATGTAAAATGGTTGGTTTTTTTTTTTTTTTTAGTTCCCATAACTCGTGGATAAAACATCTGTTTTGTAAATTTAAAAATAAAAATCAACTTCTTACGCAATTTGATAAAGATTATTTATATCATTAATCAGTTGTTGTTCAGTATAGTTTCCGATAATACTAAAATAGTTGTGATAACAATCAATGCAATCATATAATGTTTCCTTCATTCTTTGGTATAAGTTGATAGACTTTCGAACATAATCAAACCTCAATAATATTTCACAATTTTGATATCTATCTGCAATTCTATTTAATTGTCTTTGAACATACTTTCTTTGAGTTCTAATAACATAATAATAATCATATTCAATATCATTTTCAAAATTATTATCAAATAACTTTAAAAGAATGAAAGGTGTATTAAAATTTTGATTTTGTGTTTATGGTACAACATGTGGCATCTGATTTCTTCATTTCTGCGAGCTATTACATCGAAAGCGTTATCAACAGTCCCTCTTAAATGTTCAATATGATCATCTTTAATTGTATTTATATATTTTAAATGCTTTATTTGGCCTTTGTATAAATGCATTATATTTTTTTAAATATTATATTCACCATTTTTTCTAATTGAAGGAATAACATCTTCAAATATTCTTGTTTTAAAAGCTTAAGAAATTTTACATTGCGAGCGAAAAATAAGTTTATATAAACCAAGTTCAGATATAAAAATTGCTTTACCATCTTGGTAGCCAAGTTGGTATGTGTTTTGCATACCAACTATTTTTGGCAAAGTTTACCAATATTTGGAGAAATTTTTTATAAATAGCATCTTTTATATTTTGATATTCTAATATTTCAGCAATATCTTTTCCTCTAAACCAAGTATTATTTTTCTCATCAATAATCATAGAAACTTGTTTACCATTGTAAATGAGTTTGTTATTAATTATGTCTAGAATTGACTCCATTTTTATATGCAAAATTATGCGCAAGTGAAATTGGCGAGTAGTAATAAAGTGTTTTTATTAATATTCTTTTTTATAAAGAAAATCAAAAACTAAAGAATATAAATTTATAAAATATAGACCAAATTCATTGAATTATATAGCTCTTAAGGAGTTAAATTTTCTAAGTCATTAACAATATATTTCATTTTATTTATGATTTCGTTATAAGATTCACACTTTATACCAAACAATGAAATGCTATTTTTACCAACTCTAGTAAATTTCTTTGTAAATTCATTATATTTGCTGACAGTTTCATTAGTAAAAAAATTCAATAAGCCATTTGTATATCTAAAAGCAGACCCTATTATATTTGGTAAATAAAGAAATTTATCTCTAATTTGACCACTCTCTTTTATCTGGAAATTACATTTGTCTATTTCAGCATGATACAACTTTTCATAGAGGATAAAAGTTTTCCCTGAATATGAATTAAAAACAGCATTTATTTTATAATCATCACATATTCCAATTGAAGAAAATCCTTTAGGCTATCCATTATTAAGTTTATAAGTAAGGTAATTAACCACATAAATTTCACCATCTACAAACAGAACTAATTCACCTGATGGTCTTTGATATATAAAAAAATTATTGAAATCGCTTGGTAAAAACTGAAACATTTTTGTTATGAAAATGGGCTTATTGATTATTTTGTTGTCATTCAAACTTTTTGTCCAAACTTTTTTACTGTAAAAAATATACAATTTATCATCAATAATAAAAAATGTTTTTACATGTCCATTTTTACATAAATCAACTGGTTCATTGTCATTAAAATTATTTTGTTGAGGTGGTCCGTAAAAGTTTTGTATGCTCAGAATTTTGTCTGGTTACAAATCAAACAAATCATCGTTAAGAATTGGATACATGATCACATTTTGATCATTTGTATGTTGAAGACCTAATGCATAGCCGATTTCGTGGATCAAAACAGTCAGTCAATTAACTTTATTTTCAGGAGTGTTTTTTTCCATCATTATACCAATATTCCTGCCTATTGATATGAATTTCAACATGACTATTTTGTTGATTTAGAAAAAATGCATGTGCTAGTTTACTACCATGCTGAAATAATGTTTAAGGACAAATTCCATGTAATCTCTAATATCTATGATGACCTTGTTTGTAAGAAATAAGTATATCCGAAAAATTTATATCATAAGTAAATTTCAAATTTGTATACTTTTGCCAAAATTGTAAAAGCCTCTTGTACTAACTTTGTATTTGAATTATTTACAAGTGCATAATGCCATTTTAAAATATTTTTATTTCATTTGTTGGATGATGTATAACTAGAGAATATTTCGTCCTTAACACTGCATCTTGGCTTATTGATTAAATTAAGCATTTCTTCATCGAGTTTATCGTCAGTGGAAGAAGTGTTATAATATTCTTGAAATATTCTTAAAGAACTTTCGAATTTCTGAGTATCAATTTTTGAAAGTGAATTTGCATCATCCTCTAGATATGCATATTTATTTTAAAAATTGATAACACATTCGCTCTTATTCTCTTTTTTGGGTAGCACAAAATTTTAATTTGTGATAGTGAGAATAATTATGTAAGTTTTAATTTATATACAAAACGTTTTAAAATATTATAAAATCTTTAATTTTATTTCTATACTTTCCTTCTTTTATTTTTCTACTCAAATCTATTGTAATAAAACCATAGTCTTCGTCCCAACATTTTGAACAAATTTCTTTAAATTTTTCATAAGGCATGTCTCCACCAAAAAATCATTGTAAATATGTTTTAAATTAGTATCATCTTGTCTAAATATACATTAAAAAAATTAGTATTATCTGTTATCAATTGTTTTGGTACTTTTGAATAAATTTGAGCTACGTAAAATACATCTAAATTTTTATGTCTTCCTCAAGTAAAATAATCGCCAACTATGTCTTGATTGCTTAAAATAACATCATCAAATACAGTTAGAGAATCATTTTCACATCAATCTAAAGGGGTCATTTCCTCAGTATTATTAAAAAAAGTATGCAATTTTTTCTTTAACGTTAAGCTTTTTGGGTAATATATTAAAATAATTTTGTAACTCAATATATTTTGGTTGATTTAAACTTTTTGAACAAACATACAATTTATTAAAATTTATCCATCCTACATTATAAATAAAATTTATCATCAATTTAGATTTTCCACCATTGCTTGGACCTACTATTATAGTCCTCATATTATCAGGCAATAATTCACCATTCTTTTTAATTTCGGAATTATCTTGATTAATTAAAACTCTCACACCCCATTTAAATTTCTTCATTTAATTACATAATTTTTGTAATAAATGGATAATAATGTATTTAAGTTAGCAAATAATACTTCTATACTGAAGAAGAAACTTCACTATGATATAATTCATAAAGATAAATTGATTGAATTAGTTCGTTTTCATACAAAATCTTTATTACCAAATATTAACAACAATACGATAACGAGAATTGAACTCATGAGTCCTAATATTGATAAAAACTAAGTTATAACTATTTCTAGAGGTCAGTACAATATGGACTCTTTGAAAGAAACTATAAATTTGATTGAGTCATTTTCAACTAACAACATTGAATTATAAACAGATAATGTGAAAAATAGAATAACGATTAAATCTAAATTTGATATTAAACTTGATGACAATTTATCTGATATGCTTGGCGTTTTTGAAAAAAAATATGACTATTGAAAAAGACAAAAATTTTGTAGGTACTAAGTTACCTAATTTTAACCCATTGAAAACAATAAATGTTCACTATAATTTGGCATATGGAATGTGTATAAAGTACGACGAATCTAATAATTTAGAAACTGATATAATTGCTAGTTTTCCACCAAAAACTATGTTTGGTTTTGGAGATTCTATTATTTATGAGCCTTCATATCCAATTTTTTATCAAATTAATAATGAACGATTTAACCATAGTGTTTTAGAAATTAGAGATGATAACAGTAAACTAATAGATTTCGATGGTGCATATATCAATATTGTTTTGGAAATTAAAGCTGTTAAAAAATATAATATAGGAATATAATACTATTGAATACAATAATATAAAATTATTTCCTTATTATCCCCATGGTAATGTATCTATAATATCATCTTTTTCTTCAAAATCGAACATTTGTCGTAGTTAAAATTAAATTATTTTGCCATAAATTTAGTCACCAAATTTTGGGTTTCTTATCTCTTGTAATCATATTGTTTTTTTATAATCACATTTTTATTAGTTTTTGGTACTAATTCATACATAGATTTCATATTGTATTATAAAGCATTGTCGTGAATTAGAGTGAATCCTTTAATTTTTGTAACTTGTTTCCCCAAAAAAAGTTTCATAGCCATAGTTTTTTGTACCAGTACTTATCCAATTTATTCCATAATCATTTTTTCCAAATTCATCTGTCCATTCACCAAGCATTCATCCTGTTTTAACAGTATTTTTCCCATCATCAATGTAAACTCTAAACTACACTATCTGTGTCATAATATACTATTTTATCATCTAATCTATCAAGCATTTCATATAATCTTAATCTAGCATTGGAAGTAGTAAAAGTTGCTATAAATATACTGTGTTTGTTGCAGTGCTATCTTCTACATAATTATTGTTGCATTTATACGAAACTTCATTTATTTTGTCATTAATGTAAACAACATTATTTATTTCTATTCTCTTATAACAATTTGTACTAACGAGTTGGATCAGTAATATATTCTGTTTCTGTCAAATTTTGTCTCTGTCCAAATTTACCCCAAAGTGAATTTAACAAATTTTTGCTACAGCCCATTTTCCAGGATTTTGTTCAATTTTTTCAATGTCTAAATCAAAATTTTGTTCTTTTTTAATAACACTAATATATTTTTCTTTAGATTTATAATCATCTTCTCACGGACTAGTTTCTAATTTTATTTTCATAAATATTTTAATATAATTTCTGAACATCTTATTACTTTTTTGTACAAAATGCCAAACTTCGTGAATTTTGAGTAATTTGTAAATTTTTTCAACAGCTTTATTTAATTCTAATATTGTCCAAGTTCCATTTATTGCTCTTTCTTCATCACTATGTTTAAATTCTCCTTTTTTCGCTACAACACATTTTGAACATAAAGTAAACAATAATTTTTCTTGTTTAATAGGTAGTAATGGGTGATATAAATTTCTTGGTGGTAAAACTTTTCATTTAGTCAAGCCAAACCAATTTTCGTTGTAATTTTTGGGATTAAATATTTTAATAGGATGGCCAACTGGGTAATAATCATAAAACATCACTGCAGGATATAAACCTACATATATCTATATATCTTGACTTTTAATTTTGTGGCATTAGTTCTACCTCCAAAAAATGCATCTCTTGGTTGTAATGGTTCTATTACATCTTTTGTTTTCTCTAAATTACTTTTTTAAAATAACGATTTTTTCCATATGCAAGCCCACATTTCCATTACTTTGTATCCATTTTATCTTTAAATTGTTGTTTGAATATTTGTTGTAGTATACAAGTCATCCATGCTTTCATTATTATATTTATTTATTGTATCTGGTGAATAATAATCAGGACATCCATGCCAAAAACAACTGTGATATTGATATATTATTTTAGATTTTTCATCATAACCATCAACTTTGCTCCACAAGTATTCACTTCTTCACCATTTAATGTGTGTCGAACATTTGGAAATGTGTATAACCGCGAAATTGATTCTTTACTAAACATATATTTTTTATCATCTTTTACTACTGCAATAGTATTTTTTGCAAGAAATTTTGATCTATAAACAGATATACAAATACTAGCTATTATTATATTTTGGAAAGGATCTATATTTGCTATTTCTAGAATAGATTCTCTAAATTTAAGACATCCACGTCTTAAAATATCAACATCAGAATCACAATATTCGACAAGTTCTTCTTTGAAATCGAACGATATAATTTTTAGGGATGTGCGGGATCCCGAACCTTCTGGGAAAAAGTTGGGAAAATGGCTTTCCCAAAATGTCAGGCAAGAATTAGCTGACTCCCAAAATTTTCGGGAAAATAGTGTTTAATGCACATTCCTAATGATGATGTTTCCTATGACCAGAAAAAACAATATTTCTCTTCCTGTCAAGCTTAAAATAATTCTTGTGTGTATTCTCCGAAACTTTAATTAGTATTTTCCGTTGCATTACTGTCTTATAAACTCATTATTTACCTAATTGCAGATTTACATTTTTTTTCTGAAAATTCTTTATTCTAAATTGTTTGCACATTTATGTGAACACCATTACCGTACACTATTTGCTTTCCGTCTTTCGGTTGATATATTTTTATAAACTTACTTAACTTTTTATTGTTCACACGCATGTTATGTAAGATCGTGCTAACCAAAAGTCAGTATTATGATTGATAATTTAACATCAATGAATGATCATATCATAAGTGATAAAAAACACGAAGGAATTCTCCACTTTATCAAATCAGTTACACACACATTTATTAAATACAATGCTAAATAAGTTAGTTTTGCTCTTGTCAAAATTGAATTGAACCTTAAAATAAATGCCATTAATGCAATATTTACGTTTTGGTTAGTCAAAGATGTTAGACATACTGAGTGTTGCATCCCGTGACGTATGTTTTCAGCTATGGTTATCCAGAAAAGCCATAGAACAAATTAAAGAGATCCTTATTCTTTGAGGTGCAAACTTTTTTTCACTTGTCTCCAACCAAAGCGTACTTGTTAAACTTATCCATCGCGAGAAATTTATTTACACTTTTTTTTTTCCCATATTGTGTACTTGAACTTACTTTCTTTACGTTGTTATTGTAGTAGTTCAATTGCAAATGGAAAACTCAGATAAGTCGGTAAACAGTAAAAAATTAGGCTTGTGGAAATTCTACGAACGTCTGCCAGAGAGCAAATCATTGGCTAGATGTGTATCTTGCAGGAAGTTGTTAAAATGTGAGCATGGGAGCACATGTAGGCTGCTGAGACACTTCAACGAACATCCTACATAAAAAAATTTTTTTTCATTAATTGTCTGTATACCTAGTTATCAGTTTGACTCACGTGATATTTTTCCCATCCCGTTTCCCGAGGGAAAAAAAATTTTCCTTTTTCCCTCCGGAAAATTCCCGAACACAAAATATCCATTCCCGCACAGCCCTAATAATTTTCTTTTGTTTTTTCAGCATGCAACTTTAAGAAATCATTTTGTTGTTCTTGTTTCATTGTATTGACTCCATTAAATTTTTTAGCTCGTATTTTCCCAATATAATTTTGATTTTCTGGTGTATTAAAAAAGTGTGGAAAATAACCTTTTTTTAGTTCTTTTAAGCCAAATGTTTTTGAAAATGTTGCAAGACTTCCTTGAATAAAGTTTATACTATCAATTATTTTGATATTTAGACTCAATATTTTAAGTTGCATAATTTTTGAACCTTGATATATTGTATAAGCATGTATATCCTATATTTTCTTAGATATTGCCCATTCACAAAACTCATCATTTGTTTTAAAATGTATTTTGTTGCCATTAAAATCATGTTCAGATATAAAGTTTGGTGTGTGAAAACCAGTAGTATTTTTCTGTGTAAGAACAATCCTAATCTTTTTTGTTTTCTTGGCCATTATGAGCACAAGGTGGTGTACAAAAACCACCTTTCTGCCACTTTTTTTGCATATAACATTTATGTTCATTAGTTTTCACAAATTACATACAATTCCAACATTTGGCATAATCACATTCATGTTTTTTATTTCTCAAGCATATTTTGTTGCAAGTTTTACACTTATTAGCTGTATCAGACACTATATCATGTTTAGCAAAACATTCCTGCCCAAAAAATATCTATTACATTTTTGACAATATATTCTAATACAATCTTCATTTTCGTGTTGTGGATTTTTACACAAATAACTTATATTTTTATTATTTTTCTCACACTCGTATTTATCTTTATTATGGTATGGTTTGTCACAATTTTTACAATAACATTACCTAAAAATGTTTTCATATTACTAATTACATCGTAGTGTTCCTCGTGTAAATATAAATAAATAGTTGTTGGTTTTTTTGTTCCAGATTGAATCATTGAATTGAAATGTGCAGCTGAAACAATTTTAATTTGAATACCCAGAAAAATTTCTGTAGCTATAATATCTTCTAAACTGAAGCCAATTTCGCAATTTTTTTTCCCATTTGTTCGCAAAGTTCTCTAGCTAATTCTCCTTGACATTTTTGTCCTTATCTAATGTAAATAAGTACATTATTCTTTAATTCTCTATCTAAAATGATATTAGTTTTGTATGTTAAAGCTGTAATTATCGCTCTGGGTCCACATAAATGATCATCATTGTTAATTTGATTAATACATTGTTTTGCTTTTATATCTTCAGTTAAATTGGCAATTTTTTTGCCTCTTGCACCATTACCACTGGGTACTTTGTAAACATCAATATCGAAAGCAGTTTAATTTATATCTACATTTTCAATCAATGTTATTATTCTTTCAATTAGATTAAGTAAATTTTCAGCATTTAGATTGTTATTTCTTGCAGCCAAAATAGTGTGGTGAAAATTCGGATTATTTGCATATATCCTCATTTGATCTCCTTGTTTATAACCAGTAAATTTTCGTACTGCTTTCAATGTTGTGTGAACAGCATTTCGAGCAGCATTCATTTTTTCTATCGGAGTTTCTTGTAAATTATTTATGCAAATACCATATTTTGTTTGCCAAATGTTGAATCCTTCAATAAAATTATGACTAATTTTGCGGATTTCGAATGGTGTCATCTTTCTACGCGTTCATTAAAAATTTTTTGTTTGAAAGGAAAAATTTGACCTTAACATTTATTTTCTTCTTTAATTTCGGGGATAGGAAAAGTTGAATTTTCATTAGTTTTAATTCTTGGTTTTACAAATATCTGATTGGAAAATGGGAATATTTCTTTCAATTCTTTTTTATTTTTTCTTTTTATTTTATAAACGTTAAAGGGTAATTTTCAATAATTATTCTTTCTTTTTTCATTTATAATAAATTGTATAAGAGTTTTCATTAAATCATCTTTCCTTAAATTAGATATAGGTGATACGTTAAAGCTTTTAGCTTTAGTTCTTAATTGTGCAACTCTTTAAAGTTTTTAGATTATACCTGATAGGCTTTGTAAATTTATATTCTCTTATTTGAATAATACTTGTAATAAGATTGTCTTTACGTAATTTAGATAAATTCCTTGTATTTAATTCTCTACCTATATTTCTCAATTCACTCACGCTCCTTACATGCAGATTTGGTACTGAATAATTCATAGCCATATTTATTTATAGAGGAAATAAATTTATACACGTTTCAAAATATATAAAGAAATAAATTAATAAGAATATAGGAATGAAGTTAGAAAAGTGTTTAATTTAGTGATAATTCTTTAACTTCCACTGTGATTGTATTTTTCATTACAACATTTTTTGCATATTGTTGTATGTTTATCATTATTTTTATGAAGAGAAAATTATTTTATAGCTTTATTCTCATTACATGCTGTACATGTTTTTGTTGGGTAATCATCATGTTGAATTTCGTTTAGAATATGTAATGTATTGTGTGATTTAGTTTTTTTATGCTCTTTGATAGATACACTATTACCATATTTTCCACATTTGCACAATATTTTCTCACTAAAACATTTTTTACATTTTGTTGTATGCTTGTCTATATTTTCTTTATGAGGATAAAATGAATCAATAGATATATTCTCATTACGTACTATACATGTCTTAGTTGAATAATCACAAATTTATTTTGGAATGTGTAATTTACTATCTTTATGCTTTTAGAATTTTGTGTTAGAAATATATTTTCCACATTTGCATAGTGTTCTATTCAACTCATAATGATATTTAGCATATTCATTATAACATTTTTTACAGGTGTTAATATGCGTATCTTTCGTGTGTTTATGTGATGGAAAACATTCTATGTTTAATACTTTGCCACACTTTTTGCATTGCTTGGCTTCCATTTTCAAGAGGGACAATAATTTTTTTATTTATAAGAAAAATTAATTTATTATGCGAGAGAAAATTTTTTTCTTCATTAATTTTTTCCCCCTTATAAATAATACAAAAATGGGTTCTCTGCTCGGCAAGTTAAACAATTCGTATGAATTTACCAAACTAGGAGATCTTGAACAGAATAAATGGTATGGTGCTACAGATTTTCAAATTTGTGAATCTAAATTTGGTAAAAGAATTAATTATATTCTATATAGTATATATAAAATTGCATTACCTCATTGCTATGTAAAGACTTTTGATAAAAATGCTTTAAAACTAATAAATGAGAAAGAAGTTTTTATAATGAATAAAGGCTTATAAGAAATAAAAAATGGTCAATTTATGCACAATATTGAATTCTCTTAAATTCTATCGAATATCTTTTATCATTTGATTTTTAGCTTATTTCACTTGTTTTTTAGCTTAAATTGGGTTACAATAAATTTTTTACATTTCTAGAAAATGGAAAATTTGATTAAAATCGAGGTAAATATGTTTGATTTTGGGTCTAAATTTTGTGTGTCGATTCGTGCGGCTAGACTTGAAAAAAAAAACTTTATTTTTTAGCATTTTTGGGGTATTTTTTTTAGGCTTTTTGAGGCTATTTTTGGGCTCGAATTTTGGGGTAAAAAGTTTGAAATTTGAGGGATGTGGGGGCAGAGGGGAAGCTTGAAAGTCATGGATTTTATGGCCTCGAATGTCTTGTCCTCAACCTCCACCATGAATTATTTCAGGATAAGTACATACAGTGAGCAACATTTAATCAAGTGAACACACTTATCTGGTCTCCATACTGGATTTATTTGTTAATTCATTGAAATTGTACATATTAATGAGAGCTCTTAATTTAACAGGAGTACTAAAATAAGGATGAGATGATACATTCACTAACACACACATTTGTATTAATGGCATTATATCTGACATCCTTCAGCAAATACTGGCCAGGGCAGAAGTGTTTGTCATTAGATATGGGACTAGTTGTTACTAATGGTGCTGTTTTTGTTAGCATTTTTACAAATTTGAAGCTCAGGCAACTGCTCTGTATATAACAATCAATGAATTAATGAAAGTTACATAAATTGATTCAGACTTACTATACTTGTTCGCGATGCTGCTGTTTACTGACTGTGTGTTCTGAATACAGCTTCATGTCTCATTGAAACTGAAGCTGTGTTGTGCACGTCCCTACAGAATTTGAGTGCACTTGAAAAAACTTTGATGAGAGGCAACAAACTTTTGTGACATTTTGCCATTAAAATACATATAGTGTTTCACAGCTGTACTTTATTTAGTATGTGTATAAGGTTTGGAGATTTACATTTTTTACCTAATTAAAGCCTGGTTGAAGAAGAAGGTTACTGGCTGAAGCCAGCAGCATTCTACCTGAATTTGGCGCAATTCTCCCGTATCCAGTCAGTCAGTTTCCTGTAAGAATCTGGCTGAGATAGCAATAGCGGGACTATGACAACAAACAGAAACGTCAAAAGTCAGTTGGCCGGCCCTGACGTCGCAAGAAGAAGGGGGGGGGGGGGGGGGAACATATCTTTGGCGCCAGGCTACATATGTGGTGCACCCTGGCCACTTAAAACATATTAAAAATTCTTTCAAACACAGTAAAACAAAGCTCCTGAATAATATTCGTAGTTTCTAAAATAAACAATTACATTTGAAACAAAACTTTCGTAAAATAAACACAACCTAACTTTACCACGCATTTGCAAGATCAGTAGAAATTGAATAGTTCTTATGTTCAACAATAGCGGTAATAATAACCGTAACATACATCAACTTCGTTTTCCCTCCAAAATGTATGTATATACGAACATTGAATAGAAAAAAAGAAATAAAGTATAGAAAAATGTGGTACATGAAAATGTAAACAAACTCACCTCAGCATAATAAAATTACATTTCAAAACATAAACAAACAAGGTTTAACACACTCTTAACCTAAAATAACCGGCGACTCATAAAATTTACAAATATATCCATATAACCAAAAATACACACACTTTCCAGAAATGTGAAACTTGTAAACAATATGAAAAATATAAAAAATAAATAGACATAAATAAACAATGTGCCTGAGGAGCAAATGTGACTCATCACAAAATTAGCAAAACTTCTTTTTTAATTTAGGAAATTTTTAAGTAGTTGCAATTAAAATTCATTAAAAAAATTGTTTGTTAACACACAGCAATTGGCAAAAATCCATCTAGGCTATCCCTGGTGCACACATGGTCAGTTGGGCCATGTGTGGGACTCGTGACATCGTAATGAGAAGCTTTGTCTCAAGCACTGCTGTCTTCCCTGCTAAACACTTATCAGTGCATAGCACTGCTCAATATTGTGTGCATACCATATCTGATTGATATGTCACCCTACGAAAAACTAGAAAAAACTTGGTGAAATTTGGTTAAAATCTGTGGTGTAGGGTAAGTGATGATTTAGAGTAGGCCCCAACTCGGAAGAGGCCCAGTGAGGTAAGGTGAAAGAAGAGCGAGGGAAACTGTGTGAGTGAGACAGCACAACTTCCTCTTCCTTCTGATGTCCTGTTAAAAGTACAGGTAACTCAAAATATTTGTATACTGTCACTACACACTGACTTGTACTATACATGTATACCTTACAATGGAGTATTCCTTTTCATCCTATAGTAATGGACCTATAATTATACACTATTAATGGGAATGAAACTTTCCAAAAGTGTAACAAATATCAACATTTGATGCACATGCAAACTGGAATAAAATACTTAATACATGTGCACCAGCATTGGAACACAGCTTGCCATCCTCAGACTGGATGGAAAAGGAGGAAGGAGCAATGAAGTTGCACATGCACGCCGTAACTGCTTGCTGACTGACCAAAACATTTTTTTGTTAAATACGACATGTTTGAATGAATAGGGAAGGGGACATGCTGCAACAGCCCAGGTCATCACCCCTAAGATTCTTTTATCCCTACCTGGTTGGTTATGAGAGGGAGGGTGTGAGGATACTATAGGTAAAAGTATATGCTTCTCGGGTGTCATTTTTTAGGAAGACATCTGCCTATTACATTAAATCAATATTTCATTTAAAAACATATTCATTTTATGACAGAGAAAACTTATCATGAGTTTTACATAAAAATTGCACTTTTAAACATATAAAAAAAAAAAATTTGGGGGTCAGAATTGGACAATATGAAATTTGCAACAGTAGAGAATTTGCAGTCGTGTTCTAGGGAGCCATAGACAGTTGAAGTGGGGATCTAATGTATTGCCAGTGCTTCTGTCAGTTTTTTCTTTTACTCTCTCCTTGGTTATACCCTCTTGTGTACTCCCACAGCTCTGGTCTTCCTACCTCAGTGGGGTCTCCCTTGAAATCTCATTCCTGTTTATTTTTCAGCCATCCTTTCTGTCCCCAGTTCTTAGATTTCATTGTGATCTTTCATTCTAGTTTTCTCTGTACAGTGAACACTCATGTTAACAAACTATATTGGGGGATGGTCTGACCGTTATTGCTAATTGTCCGTTATATCTGTGAAAATGCCTACAGTTCATTGATTTGTAGAAGAAAGCTTGAAAAATGAGCATAATGATACAACTACAGGAGTGTAACAAAAAAGTGTAATTTGTGCAGTAAATTTATCATAAATAAAAACCCTCTCATGGCAATACTATATTTGGTGTACCTGTTTTGCTTCATCCCTGAGTATACTATGTTAATTTTTTTTTTTTGTGGTGGATACACTAAACCCAACCCCTCCGGTGGTGATGCTGTGAGACAAACTAAAAGGGTCGCGTACCCTCTCATTTTCCAAGTACACAAGCACACATGTACACGCCTGCATGCACATGCACACATATGGTGCGAACATACAAACACATGCACACACGTTCTCGTACAGAATACCAAAATTAATTGTCAGCTCTGCTGTTTTTTGTTTATTACACAAACTCTTTGCATGTTCAGACCAGTGTGAAATGCAACCTTATTTCCACTCTGCACAGTAATGTTTTACTTAAGAAATTTGGTCAAAACAAAATCACAACCACAAAGGGGAACAACCACATGCCATGACAAGTCTTGCTTCAGGCAAGTGTGGATACTGATGAGACGTTCCATTGTCATGTAGCACCGCAGTGGGAACTGGTAGACCTGTCACATGTTGACTGGTAGCTTTGTGTACAACTGATTATAGTAGTAAATGAGTGCCTGTGCTATGACAGCCACATGTCACTGATTTGTGAGTAATGTAAGAACTAGGTGGGAAGCTACTTTTATTCGAGAGTTCACGTGACGTTGTATGCATTCGGTAGTCAGAGTCTGCATATGAGAATACTTATTTTTTTCCTGTCTTGAGCTCTCCATTAAAACTTATGTACACTAAATGGGGATCCATTAAGTTAATGGCTCACTGTAATCTTATTCACCTCCTGTACTCGTGATATATTTTGTGAACAATCTCATTAATGATCTTTTCTAATAACTGTCATATTCCATAAGTGAAATGTCTTGAGCATTTACAGTGCAGACTGATAAAGAAAGTATAGTTGCTGTTGTTTCAGTGCGTGAAATATGTATGGCCAATGCGTAATGTTATGTTGATAGGTTGACTACGAGCGCATGGTAGACGTGCACAGCTTTCGGCTACAGCTTGCATATGGTGATGTGCGTGGGCAGGACCATCTGGTTGCCTCCAACTTCCATGATGTGTACGTTGGTCCAGAGAGCCAGTACCTGGTGCGTGATCTGCAACCCAATGTACCATACACATTCCGTGTTTGCTGCCGTGCAGAGGGTGCTTCAGGCTGGAGTGCGTGGTCTCTGCCGCGGGTTGCTGTCACTTTGCAGCCCCCTTTCTGTGAGTCTTGTCCCAAGTAGTACTATTTTGTATCAATTTATAACAAAATCCAGGCAACCACCATGCCTCAACATAAGATAATCACAGCTCCAAACCACACTCATCAGCTTTACCTGCAAATTTTCAATTTTCCCACCACACCCTAGTTTGTCATTTCGCCGTTAGGTTGACCAACAGCACCCTTTCACCATATTGCAGTGTCCTGCAAGTCGTTGCCTGATGAAGTTGGCGTAGCCAGCAAAACGTTGTGATTGTGCAACCGCCTGAAAAATGTGTCATTCTTCTATGTGTGTGCCTGTCGACAAGTACTGGACTGTGAGTACTTTAATTCCTGTCCTGTTTTATATCTTGTATTAGTGTTCACCTGTCCTCTTAATACTCATCTTTTCAGTACATTGTTCATGGAATATTAGCAGGAAAGGTTCTATTACTGTAAAAAATCCATTCTCAAGAAAATGTTATTACTTTTAGTAAACTATGAGTGTAATTGTTTTTGTACTGCTTATTTCTGGTGCTGGTAGAGTAGTGTAGAGCATTTGCAACATGAAACATTTGCAAACTAAAGTGAGAGTGGATTTCAAGGAGATGAATAAAGGAACAGAACAAATGAAAGGAATTGAAACAGAAACATAAGAAAGAGAAAAGCAAAGAAGGAATACGCTTGTAGGTGAAGATGAAGAAGAGAAGAGGAGGAAAGTTGGAAGACAGGGAAAGAGTGAAGTTAACATTATCAGAGGCTAATACCCTACTCTTATAAAAGATTTTATGGTGTATTTACTGTTTGTGATTAAAAGTGTATCAAATAGTGTAAGAATCCAGGTAATGGAATATACAGATTGTTTATTTGAAACAGTGATAGGATAAGAAGTGGAAATATTACAATTAAGGGATGAATTTAACATATTAAGAGTAATAGGTAAAATTAAGGAAGACAGAAGAAGAGTGGTTGACGAGGATAAGAAAGGTAGGGAAAGAACAAGGGATTTGGGTTAAAAAGAAAAAAAGAAGATCCATTTCTTATGATAATGGAACCTTCTATTGCAAGAACAAATAACAGTAGTGAAACAACCCAAAATTAAGTAATCTGATTCATAAGACCAAAAGAAAAAATATACAAATAAATAAGGCATGGAAAACAAATAATGGGATAGCATTAGCAATGGACTTCCCAACAGTAGAACAGGCCAAAAAGTTGTAAGAAGAGATTCAAATAATACAGCTGCAGATAAAAATTATAAGAAATAAAAATAGTCCTAAGGTAATAGAGGTACGTTAAGAGAGCATTTATGAACACATTTTATAGCATTTTTTTTGTGGCTTTTAGACTTTTTATAGCATTTATTGTGTGGTTTAGCATTTTGTAGCATATATAAAAAACTAGGAAAATAGCATTTAAAAACAAATTTTTTTGTGTTATCCTTGTTAAGTGTCAACATTTTACTAGTGCGTTTTCACAAGAATTATTTTTATTGTTACATTGACAATTTGAATGTGTTTCGGCATGTATACACCGCACATTTGTACGTGATATTGGCATTAAAAAAAATTTTACCCCCAAAACACATTTAGAAATTTGTCAACATACAGTACATTTTAATGTTGTAATGTAAGTTTCTAAGGAAGAAAAAAAATAAGAACAAGTGAATATCTTTTCACTCGTGCAATAATATAACAAGTTATCTTTTGCCATTCCAACCTGATATTACAAATGCCACAAATTTAAATTCCTGAATCACCTACGTAAAATTTTTCAGCATTGTAGTCCCTTGCATGGTTGCTTGTTGTGATGAAGACAAAGGGTGTCGAGTGCAGAGGCAAGATGGCGAGAATGGTGAATAACAAGCGTTGGTGGGGGAGGAAGAAAGAAAGAGAGATGATAGCGAGAAAGGGAGAGGGCGGTAGCTGAGTAGTGTGGGCGTGGCTAGACGGAAGGTGGCTGGTGTAAGAAGGAGTAAAGGGGTATGGGCATGGTTACAAGGTAGGATAGAGGAAGGGAGCAGAGGGGTATGGGCGTGACCTGGTGATGGGAGGGAACAGAGGGGCAGGAGGAGGCGGGCTAAGTGTGAATGGCAGCCGAGTGGTGTAAGCTTCGCCGGCGGACGGAGGGCGACCTGGCGGCGACTGCTGCCTCCTGCCGCCGGATTTTATACACAAATGCACAAGCAAAATACACACACGGATCTGTATTTTGCCTCTAAAATAGCCAGTTTACTTACCTAATTAATTTTGTTTTATTTGAAAAACAATATCAGTAGTGATAAAACTGCAAGGAAACGTAAACAGAGGTAGTTACTCAAAAAGATAGTTATTGATTTTTTTTTCCCGATCATGAACTTACATAAAATTTTGCAAATATTTAGCTAAAAACAGAAAATTTGGTATCTATTTGGCATTTATCGCAATTGCGAATTTGACATACCTTTAGTAATAGTGTGTGATGTATAAAAAAGGAAGGTAAAAATGAGGTAGAAGGCGAGATATATTTACGGAATTGCTATGTAATATAGAAAGGAAAATTTGAGAAAGCCTGTAAGATAGTATGTACAAAAGATTTGTAATGAGATTAGGAAAAAGTAACCTGTCACAAAAGCAATAAAAAATAACAGACCATCAATGAAGTGGTTACTATAATTATGGTGGAACATTTCTTTGTGTATATCACTACGTCACCAAAGAACAAGATTTGAAATGCTTACATGTAAACATACTTTAAATTGTACTGTATTCATTTGACATCTCTGAAATATTGTTATTGTACCTGCACGAGACCTACAGTATACGATAAAGCTGGAATTTTTTTTTTTTTATTATGAGTGCCTGCCACGCTTTGGGTCTTCACTTGCTTTAATAATAGAATATTGTGTAATAATGTAGGCAGTTGGCAGCGGTGGCCAGATCCAGTAGCTAGCGTTCAGAATTGGCAACCTTGTGTGGCCACTAATGGCAACAGCCATGCCTTCAGCATCCAATTCAAACACATTTCTCTCCCCCCTCGGCATACAGACACATGCCATCCCCCCTCTCAATGCGCACATGCACCATCCCCTTCATCCTTTCTTCCCACCTTCTTCCTCACCCTTCTTTACAATGCCTGGAGCAGCCAGTCCATTTCAAGGGCAATAACTCATTGACAACTGGGCCGTTGGGCAGTTCATGGATTATCCATGCTTTCCATGCATCAGCTCCCATTAATTAACATGGATAATTGAGAGTGTACTATAACTGCATTATGAAGATCGGATTTAGAGCATCAATGTCAGATTTAATCAGTCTAATGTTTCGAATCATAGGGTTTACTAACCTAAAATATTTACATGGCCGTTATTTTGAAAATAAGCTACTGAACCACTTAAAACATGTAAGTTTACATGCCCTACTGCAGCACTACTTGTGTGAAGAATTTGGTGGAAATTGGTTGATTGGTTCCTGAGATATGGCATAAAATATCCATATTTTCATGTGACAATCTTCATAAATGGAGGACAAAAATATATGTATGACCACATTAGATGTTTGTATACTGCCAGTATATAAAGTTAAGTTAAAATTGATTTCAAAGTTTCGTAGACACAGCACATTATGCTGTCATTCTAGAAAAAGGTGTCTGTCACACTTAAAAAATACATTAGTATGACCTACCATGGTAAAACTTTTTGCCAAATTTGGTAAGAATGGGTTGATAGTTTCCTAAGATATGACATAAAACCATTTGTTATTTTTTGTGGAGCTATTTTACAAAATGGCATAGAAATTAGGCTCTGTATAGACAAATGTGACTGTTGTAATAGATAATACTATTATGCAATGCTATCTTACAGAATGGCATACAAAAGATATTTTGTGTATATTTAGTTAATAATTGTAATAAATACTGCCAGTATACAATGTTAAGTTGGAATTTATTACATGGTTTCGACGATATAGCATTCTTAGCTAAAATGTCTATATTAACATCATTTTGAAAGTGTCCGACATACTTTATACGTACAATTTAACATTATCTGTTGCAGTACTACTTGTTTGCCAAATTTGGTAATAGTCTATTTTTTCACTGAGATATAACATAAAAATTTATTTATTCATGTTTTCACCGGCTGCCAAAAGTGGCTGTGTGTAGGCGTATATGATTCTTGTAATACCATATTTTCTCGTGTATAGCATACCCTTTTTTCCCAAAGTAAAGGAAACAATTTCTGGGGTGTGTGCTATACACGAAAAAAAAAGAAGGGGAAGTGCTCGCCATAAATTGTCCGGGGATGTTGAGGGAAGTGGTGGGACTGTCTGTTGTCTTATCTCTCGCTCTTTCATCACTCCTCTCTCTTCCTCGCTCAGCGACCCTTCAATTATGTGTAGGTCGAAACCCAGCTCTCCCCCCCCCCCCCCCAATTAATGGCATCCTGTCACGCCAAAAAACCGGAACTGCCACATGTTTACGGCCCCCCATCCCCGTGTAATAACACCTAGATGTTGCGGTCAATAATTCCGCCATCCCTCGAGACCTTTTTTTTTTTAGATAAGAGTAGTGTGAAATTGTAGCATGGGGAAAAAAAAAGAACTGTTAAAATGAGAAAGGAGAAAAAATAATGAAGTTGGAAATGTTGAATGGTAGGAGAATGAGGTTTCCAGAATTTTTTTTATTTTGACTATTTGCACGAAAGTTATTTAATTAAAGTATTTTTCAAACAGATCACAATCACCACACATTAATATAAAAAAGAATAATTTGTTCCATACTTACTAACAGGGCACCACAAATTTTTGGTGCAATTTTATTTTTAAAAAATTTTCCCTGGAGTTTGTTGCAGAAATTGTGGTGCACGCGTACACGAGTATGTGCTATACACGGGTAAATATGGTAGATACTTTCAGCGTACACAATTTAACAATAATTGTTTTAATGATTTGGTACATACATCAAATAAACCAAACATTTATGTAGCTACCATTTTGAAAATAAGTACATAATTATGTTCAATCACTCATATTTAGCTGGTCTATCATAGTATTACTTACATGCCAAATTAGGTGAGAATTAATTGATTAGTTTTTAGATATAATGTAAAATCTGTATGAATGGTTCCTAAGATATAACATAGCCTACTAAATATTACATTGGTGGCCATTTTGGAAGTAAGTACCAGGCACTATTGAAAACTGTAAGTCAGGTGTCCTTAATAAATACTACATGTGTACCAATCTTCGTGAAATTTGGTTGATGCGTTCAAAAATTGAAGGACGACATACACTCACATGCACACACACACACATACACAGATAGGATAGTAGTAGATGGTGTCCTAGTCTTTTTGGCTAGAAGTTAAGCTAGTCACTTCTTTAATGTATGGGGATTCAGTTTTGATGGGGCACAGGTTCCTTCCCGTTACAAAGAACTAGCCGGGTTGCTTTGCGGCAGGGCACAAAATCATGTGTGAGCAAAACAATTTGATGCTTATGTGCCACTGGTCGCTGGGTGATACCTGGGCGATGGGTTGCTGGAGTAGTGTTAGTGCAGGCAGGGGCAGGTGTAGGTACAGTGCAGCAGGTTGGCGTGAACTGAGGCTTTGGTCGTGGAGCGGGGCTCAGTATGACAGGTACCAAGTATGCAATGATTGGTGTAGATGGCTGATCGGGTTGGCACTCATGTTCAGCTACCCACCAAGGGTACACCGTTGGGCCATTTTTCACTGGAGGGTTAAACAGTTTTCTTGGTATGGCGACTTCCACTGGGTCTTGAAGATGTCTGAGAGCTTGCTTTTGAGCTCGTGGTTCTAAGCTAGCTATTTGAGATACCAGGGGGAGCTGATATCCGTGCGATCGGCTAGAAGCCAAGAGAATCTGCCGAACCTTTTCCTTCAGCCCCCTCTGCTTGGAATAGGGCATCGGGAAGGGGATTTAACCTGCTGCTACTGTACCTAGACGGCAGGCTCCTTGTGCAACTTATGTTTGGCACCACTTGTGGGCCGGGGACTGGCGGACATCTTATTACAATGCCTGGCAGAGACTTCAGTATACAATGGAAATCGGGCTTCACCTGCCCGAGGTCGCACACGAGTGTGTGACCCTGTCCCCAGTCTTCCCAACTCAGGGGATGTCAGATTCTCTTGGCAGAAACTGCTGTGGAGAGGCTAACGAACACCAAGCTGACAAGCTGTTTCTAGGACAGTGTACCTGTGTGGCTTCTCCTTTCCTATAATCCCAGGGGGTTGACCAGAAAGGCTAGTGCGTGTGGGTAAAAGTTAGTGTTTTGCTCATCTGAGTAAGTTTCCCGGGATCACCTGCAGTATTGTTACATGAGGGTAACTACAGAAAAGTGCTATGTCTATAGGAAAGAACTGAAGGTAAAAAGCTGGCTCACGTTTTCTTCCAGTGAAAGAAGAAAACACGTGGTGAATGCACCTTAGCTCCTGGTCGACGGCACGAATCTCAGCCGGGAAGCTAGAACACACTATAAGCTGACCGGTAATAAAACTGGGGAATGCTGGGTATGATGCTGAACATCTAAGTAATCTACCCTGGCATTGCATGTATATATTGTGTGCAACGACGTAACGTAGGGAAACTAACACGTAGCTGAGTATATTAAGCAAGGATGTGACAAGATGAGTATTGAAAAGGACTTCAGGGAAAGGTCCACTACAGATACGTCCGTATACTACAGGTACGTAGCTGGGAGAGAGCCTAACCAACGTAACCTAATCCTATCGTAAGCAAAGATTAATCAATGAAACGGGTGTAGAGTTAGTGTCTGAGCACACATGCTGGAGACTAAGGCAATCTGGTCTGTTCTGAACGACTGGCACTAAAAGCAAAGACTGGCTAAAGCAAAGGCTTAAAGGACTGGTTAGATCCGAGCAATGCATGCTGGAAATGAATGTGTGGTTTGCTTATGTGACATCACCGGCTTGCTGAAATGTAAGAAAAGCAAAGACAAACTATATTCCTACTACTAGAGTCACCTAGTGGGGAGTAAAGGAACGTGTTGCATCTAAGCATGGTAATGGTGGGCCGGTGATTAAAACAATTTGCAAGGCAGGCAGTACAATCTTACTTTATGTCGGGACAAGTGAAAATGCAAACTTACATCTCCTGGCTAAACTTAACTAAGGCTGGAGCGGAAGTAGTCTAATCTCCATTGTTGAAAAAGGCGTCATGCGTCAATTCGCCCCCTCTCCACTGCGACTGAAGCTCATTCTTGAAGTCGTGGAACAACATATTCGCTCGGGAACAATATGGCTCTTTCTGTATGGCCTCCATCTGAACAAGATGAGATTAGAGCTTATCTCTGAGGAGAGATGGAAGATGATCTGGCTAGGATAACCCCGCTTCTCGTTCAGTAGTCAAACTTCATAGGGATGTAAGAGATTGGTCCTAAGCAGGGGAAGTGTTCTGGCACTTGCAGTCATGGCCATGCTTCCATTTTCCTCCAGCACTCCTCTCGACTAGCTTTCTGCAAGAAGGAAGGGTCGTAACCAATCCCTTGGAGAGGAAGAGAGTGCTCCCTCTACTAGTCACCATTGCAGGCAATCAAGCTGACATCCTTGAGCGAAGATAGAACATATCCCATGCATATAGATATCAGAATATCTGTGCAGAAGAATAATGTTCCACTTGATTTATGCTGCATAGCATCCTGAAATAAAAGCGTATTTTCCCTGGTCACAATCATCCTTCCTCTGGGCCACCACACTCAGAGGGATGGGTGGAACGTAAAGAAAATTCCTTTGCGGGAATGCTGAGCTGTCCCCTCAACAACAATTTTCTCTCCTTCCGCACTTCTGTAAAGAACGCCTCTTTATACGCGACATCATGTGCCGTTCCCCTCATAATGAACTTAACGTCCTTCTTAACAGCTGGGAGAGGATGAAGGTCATTCACACATAGGTGGCATCTAAATGCACTCTTATCTACCCATTAAAAACAAGAATAAAAAAAGTAGCACTCACTTTCTTGCTCGGACACGCATATGGGCTATCTTACTCTTTCTTACTCCAAAGAATAATAAAGAGATGGAAAGCCGAGCATCCAACTAGTATCAGGTGGCGTTTCATCACTTTCTTATTGTTTACTCCTCAAGTTACAGTGCGTGTTTTCATGTCTACTTCGTTTTCTGGGATAACCCGGCGGTGTGTCTCGCAGGCCTCAATTTACTAGATAGTTCATTCACAAACTTATCTTTACTAGGTGACTCACTGCACACACTTAATCTGCACACGAAAAATTAAACTGGGAAGAAAACGTAATTTTACAGATTATCCTATAATAAGTTGCATCACCATTTTTACACTTCCGTCTCTTTGCTAATCCTGCAACAATTTCCTCATGACAATGGGCATCACCTAAGGTAAATGTAAATAATTATCATTTTGTTTAGTGTGAATATCTTTTGTCCTTAAATTGCAGCAAAGCACGGAGGAAATAAAGTAGAGTCGATCCCATAACAAGCCAGAAAGTTCATGCTTGATTTGACCCTTACCCCTCACGTGCTCACATTAAGGATAAAAACAAATTAACTATAAGAGTATTGCTATTTGTGATGTTGTAAATACAAGTTTAACATAGAGTCACGCAAAAAGTGGGCATGGTTAGGAAGTGAGATGCACAATACCGAAGCCTATCAGCAGGTCCGTATACACAAAAAGACATTACCTCAATCTTCCTAACAATCTGTCACTGGGCAAGTTTGTGTTAGTCCCAAAAATGTAATAGAAGTAAGAGCATGTGTGAGCGTTCCGTAACCGCTGCCCAGAAAATTCCCGGCCTTTAATCTATGCCTTTAATCTGAAGTTGTAGGGGATGACGATGACAAATCTTAAGAGTTAAGTTAGTTAAAATGTAAAGAACTCGCTTTGCATAAATTCACACGTAAATTGTTTTACATTGTGACAGTGCTGGTATAGGGAAATGTCAGTTAAAATCATTCCCAGTAGAGTCACGGAAAACATCCTTTTTGCTTGTCCTTGCGATTGGGACTTTACTAGACACACTTTTTATCTCGAGGCCAGAGGTAAAAATTCAATGAACAAATCAGTAAGAAATGTTTCATTAACCATGCATTTGTTATGCAAACTACACAGCTTTCTTAATAAATGTGAACTGGCCCTCGAACTAGGAAGGCTAGAGTTCATAAAAAGACGTGACCTGCTCCTGTATTTCCCTGCCTTGTTCTTTCCTTCCCGCTGTGAAGCAAAGAAAGAGCCGACCCTCTGAGATGAGACAATGTGCCGCCACCCCAGGCATGCAGCGGAAGGGAAGAGGGAGAAGGCCATTAACCCGCAGACACTAAACAGACGCCGCGCTTGACCCGATAGGCGGTCCCAATACAGAACTGGCCACGTGAGCAAAGAAGAGGCATGAGTCCGGAGCAGCAACCGAGGATAAAGACTGAAGCATGACTGAGGGTAAGTCCCCCTTACCTGAAGCAGAAGTGTTCCTTGCTTGAAGATGAGTACGTCGCTTCAGGGGTTGGGTGATTGACGCTTGCCAGACGTGTGCGCATCGTGCATGCACTCCCTACTCTACGACTTTGCCCTATCATCACATGCTGATAGTAATTCGGGGCAAGTCACATGCCGGCAGGCAATGAACGTCGTGCCTACAGGGTTGATACAATCATTACGGACAAGTACAGACATGTTGATAATTAATGGAAATTGTACTGCCCACTCATAAGGAGACATGCAGTTGCCACCCTCGAAGAAAAAATTATACTACTCACCAAGCTACCAATATGGCAAGGAGAAGAAGCTAGTTGGCAGGGAAGCTGAAAGAGAGCAGCACTCTGGGGCCAGTGTTGTTACTGCTGCCCGAGCCTCGTGGAGAGGCGGTAAATATGTTAACAGCCTCCAGACAGAGAGATAATAAATGGTGGTGCGGCCCACTACTATAAACTAAACAACACCTGCGAAACGAGGCTGGCAACCCCTGCACCCCTGGGACAGCCACGGCTGATGGCTGTGGCTACTATGCAGAGGTCTATAGGTTGTCCTGATAAGCGATAGTGACGTTCATACAATTTTAACATTGGAGGAAGTAGAGTGATTACTAACCCATACTCACGTGGGTGTGTAATGCTTTTGCTGCTACCAGTGCTGGCGCTGAATGCATATTAAAAACAGCTTTGTTCTTGAGGTTGCTATGGTTTCTTTTGTCTCAGTTTCTAGCTACATACCATATGCTACATGAGCTACACTAATTTATAGGATGTTGCAAAATTGCATGTCAATACTTGGGGGAAACATTCCTCACATCTGGATGATGAAGAAATTGTTATATGAACATAGGTCAACAAACGCTTTGTTTTTTGAATACATAATCTACAGTGTATGGCCCACAGACTGGATCATGTTACTGTGGAATGCCATTGCAGCTGTAATTGGCTGTCCCATACCACCCCATAGGAGCCGTGATTTGAACCCACTAGACTTTTATTTGTGGGTACATTTAAATGCATGTGTGTATGCAACCCCAGTGGATGAAGTGAGCACTCTCCATAACCGTATTGTGGTGGGTTGCAAAACAATTGGGAATTTTCCAGGGATTCATCAACGCATCCAGGTGTCCATGCAGTGACGGGTTGATGCATGTGTTCATGCTGAAGGAGGGCATTTTGAACATTTCCTTAAGTGTTGACAATAAGCTTTCACACATGTGTAACTAATTCCTGTGCAGTTTCTACTGTTCTAGGTGTAGAATCATAGTGTGGGGTGTCTGTATCGTGGAAACAAACACTGCGACGGCATTCCACAGTATCATGTTCCAGCCTGCGGGTCATACACTGTACGTTATGTATTACAAACTGTAGTGAAGAAATGAAGCATTTGCGGACCTATGTTCGTATAACATTTTTTTATCTTCCAGATGTGAGGAATGTTTCCCCGAAGTATTTATATGCAATTTTGCAACATTCTGTATATACAGTGAAATCCTGTACCTATGAGAGTTCATAAAAGTGTGAAAACTAACTTAATTACGAGTACTCATAACATCAGATTCATCACAAGAAAATTGAGTAGGTATTAATTTTATGGAAAACGTAGGTTGACTTGGCTGATATAAACATGACGGGAATTACAATTATAGCTAGATTATGTGTGCTATCACTTATATAGTACAATAAATAACCATGTCTGAATTCGTGATCCATAATTAAAACATAATTTTAATTTTAAAATACGTCCATATGCAATTTATATTCAGATGTGATAGCGGGGAACGTCATTACAGCAGCAAAAATTATTCGCAAAAAGTTACTACTCTGTACTGTATTTACTAGCATTATTTTCGCACCTGTTTTTACAGAATTTTTTAGTCCAATAACTTAGGGTGCGTGAATCATACAAGGAATCGCCAAGACTCTCCAAAACACGTGCATGTAAACATTAAAATGAAGTCTACTGTACTTGCATGCTGTGGCCGATTGCTAGCTGCTTCCTCTGCATCGTCAGTTGAAATAATTATAGGAACAAAATAAGGAAATGAACGGCAATCATTAGTATTACTGCACATTGTTTTTATTTTACTGTGCAGCTAAATGTAGAAAAAGGCACTTGTAAACATCTGTAATGGCAATGCAACTGTTGTCAACATGGTGGCTTAGTAGGAAAAACAAAAACAAAAAAATATTTAAGCTATGTACATTTTAAAACATCCCGCTAGACCAAAAGATGATAGAAATGTCGGTTTTTATGTAAACATTATTAGCAAATTTAACTCCACACGTAAACCAGCAATTTATAAACTTTTATTGATAACGAAACCTGAGCCGCACGCCGCAGTATGTTCCACGAATGTTCAACCAATCATTTGCTTGTGGTCGTATTAATCCAGTGCCTCTGTTTTAACTAAATGCCAGTGCCCCTATTATATCAGCCATCTTGCAAAATCTAAACTGCACGCTGCAGATTCTTCCACATATTTTCAACCAATCATCTGCTCGCGCTTGTATTGATTCTGTGTCGCTGTTTTAACTGAATGCCTTGACAAAGTACGTGAGCGCAGGTCAGACAAAGTGTGCGGCATTGCAATATCTACTGCACTGCAGCATTGCCACTTCTCATGGAGTGTGGGGCTTATACACGTTTTACGAGATTAATTATACTAAATACACAATTTAAGCAATTTCAATTCACCACAGTTGTTAGAAAAGGCAAATACAATATTTATTTAAATGCATTTGAATTGCTCGTAAAAATGGAAATACAAAATAAACTCTCACTCGCTGTAACCAGATAATTTAACTTTTGTAGTATAGTACTATGTAATGGTGTATTAAAAAACTGCTGTAAGTACGGAATTCTCGTAATAGGCCGTACTCGTAGGTACGGGATTTCACTGTATATCTTACCTACTAACAATAATTGCATATGATGGGCCACCTACAATCTGTCCTAACTAATGTCTGTCCACAGCATGGCACTTGTGGCCCACTTTCCTTACTTATTTATGATGTCTCTATTATCGCAGCCTTAACCGGTATCCTATGCTAGCTTACTATACTATTTATATTTTCACATTTTTCTTTTTGCCGTCTCATCTTTCCTAGTGTTTATATTCTCTTAGTTCCTGGTTAACACAGAGGTAAGTCACTTGGTTTGGGGTTGGCTCTGTGGCTACACAAAGCTGCATGCTGGGGGTACAGCCACATGAATTGTTTTGTGAGATGCCATGTAGGCTCTCTATATTTGCTGACTTGGCCTTGGAAGGCCACATGGCAGGCTCGTGGGGGCAGCTCCGGCTTCCAGTCTGGTTCGCCGCTCACTGCGTCTCCTTTGGGCTCATATTTCTCAGCTGGGCTGGTCAGGGCCTCCCCGGCTTTCTCTATGGGTCCGGACTCATCCGTCCTGGGCCCAGGTTTGGTTGGCAGTGTCACGATGCCGTCTGGCACTGCGTAACTGCTGGGCACATTCTTCTTGGCCATGGCAAGGTCTCGGAGAGAGTTAGAGGGTGTTCTGACTCCTTTATCCTCTTCTAGGAGCTCTTCGAACAACAGTCATGTTCTGGTTGGTGTCTTTGGTATTTTCCTGTGTAGTGGGAATCACCAGGATAGCTTGGACCCGCTGGCCATGGAGCTACCACATCGAGATGCTTTGCCTCGCTGGGCGGACATTGAAGTGGTTGAGGGGATGGAGTGCAAGGCTGCAGACCTTAATGGAAGTTGGTGCATCCCCAAGGTCTTCTCACCATCTTAGTTGACGCTTCCATATCTCTGGGTTCTTGGTCTGCGTTTGTTCGCTATGGTCTGGGTTTGGACTCTTGAAAGTGGGCTGGTTCGAGTTCAGGCTGGGGCTCTTGATCATGTTGGGTTCTTGGGGTTCCGCGGTTGGTCCCAGTGTTCCGCTGTTGATCTTGATGCAGCTGATTTTTATTCACTTGCAGCTGTTGGAGGTGTATCTGCTCTTCAGGACCACGTGGTGGGGTAGGCTGAGGGATTGTGTCATCTTGGCTACCCTCCTAGTTGATGGTCTTGCGATCTTTGTCTCCAATATAGATACCATGTTCCCCACAATCTAATATGCACGGCTGCTGTTGCAGCCAGGGTTGCCCCAAGATCATCTCTTCCTTGATGTGTGGGGCCACTAGGAACTCTGCCTGGGTCGTGGCTTTGTTGTTGATCCAAACCATCAGCCTTAGTTTTCCTTCCACCTGGAGGAGATGGTTGGGTTGCGCCATCTGAACTCTTTTGTCGGTGGTTGTTGGACAGACTTGCTGGCTTGGTGTAAGAAGGTTGCTTCGGATGAAGTTGCCTGTGGCTGCTGTGTCTAGCATTGCAGCGACAGTTTGCTGGTTTACCTCAAAATCAATACAGAGGGCTTCAGGAGGATAGGGATCCTTGGACAGTGTCTGGATGGTGATGCTGGGCTCATGGAACTGCTCCTCAGTGAGTTCGTCTCTCTCCTAGGGATAACGGGGCTGGGAATTTGTAGGAACTGGCAGAAATTAGGAAGTAGCATATGCATTATAGTTCACACGCAGATTTCTTCACTTCCTTTTGGAATTATCTGCTTGTTCATTTGTACCTTCCAGCTGATAAATATTTCCACTTCATTATCTGTGGCTTGACAGTGGCTGCAAAGTCCTTTGTTATGCGAGCTAAAATTTCCTCACCAGAAAACTGTGTTGCTAACCTGTCACACAGCTGTGACCATTCTGTAATAAATTTGCAGTATCTGACCCACAATTCTTGTGCCTTCCCAGTCATTTCCTTACATGTCCTGGTGACTCATTGCTTGGGTGGTACATCGTTCGCCCTCAGCTCGCATTCACACTCCTGTGTGAATGAAATGGCGTCTTCCTGCTGTCTCCCAGGTTAATGGAAAATGTGTGTTTGCAGAAATATTGGCTTTTAGGTATCGGATTGCTAGAATAGTTATAAAAACCTGCATCAGTATCAAATTTTTTTAGTATCAGGCCATTACTGGTTTTAAATATTATTGTTCCAAAGCTGTTAACCAGGAATATGTTAAGAAACAATTAATTTTCTGTTGGCTTGAGAGTCTTGTACATCACTATGTTTTGCCTCTTTGAAGGCAGCACTTTTGTAGATGATGTATTTTCCTTGTGTCACATCCAGTAAATGCTATGGACAGCTGGTAGGATGTTGGTACGTAGTCACAAATGAGTTTGGTATCAAGTGATGCCTTGGTATATTTGATTGTTTAGATTTTATGTTAAGCCAAAGACTGAAACATTCGGAATTATTAAATTTTGGCCAAAAATATACAGTCAGTTAAACAGCTTCTGTGTAGGCTGTATGAATAATTATTTTGAAGCCAAATTGGTTTGTCATAACTCCTGTTCACTGATATGAGATAATTGTTCTTTACAAACTTGGACAAATTCAGGCAAAGTGTGAATAATACTGCTTCGAAATACTTTTTTATTTTAAAAAGAACTTTTGAGTTTTTGCTTAGTACTGATATTAGATGACAAACAAATTGTTAATGACATATTTTAAATAACTTTTTATTAATTTTTAGATAAAAATAGATGTATCAAAATTTGAATGGCAGGCCAAACAAGCTTCACCACAAAAGTTGATGGCAACCTGTGCTTTACACCACCTGAAGTTGCATGAATAAGAATCAAAACAGAAACTGCATCCATAGTTTTTTGCATACCCGTGCGTCATTATGACCTCATCAAGAACTATAAAGATCTCAACATGAAAAAACACACACACAAAAAATATATATATATATATATATATATATATATATATATATATATATATATATATATATATATATATATATATATATATATATATATATATATATATATATATATCTTAATAAAATTAATAAATAAGAAATAACGTCACAACCAATAAAATATCTTATATTACAAAAATAATAAGATCTAGTAAAATTAAAATAAAATAAAAATATTAAAATAAATAAACCAAAATGTACCAATCACCAGCAACTAAAATAAGAAAGAGGTATTAAAAATAAAGTAAATAAAATAAATTTTAACATTGAAGTAAATTAAATGATAAAAAATAATCATTACCATAACCACGAATTAAACTAACCAACAATGATAAACCCAAAACCGCCTCACAAACTCACATAGTTAGAATTAATATTATAAAAAATATATCAAATATACTAATAAGTATATATAAAAAAATAAATCAAAATAAAGACAAAACAATATATTCTAAACTAAGTAAAGTAATTAAAAAATGATCATAATTAAAAGAAAATACTAATAAACCACAAACAAATATAATTAAAGGTAATATAAAATAAATTAACACTAGTTTTAATAATTTAAATAAAATATTGGTCTTGTAAATCAAAAATGAATAATTTTTCTTAAAACTTCAAAGGAAGAAACAAAATTCTATCAATAATTCCCAAAACTAATATTTTAATTTAAACTACCCTTTGTATTAAAATTATCATAATAATAAATATAATAATAAATATAACCTTCTTAATAATAAAACATCCTTTATCAATAGGCATAACAATTATTATACAAACAATTTTAATTTCAATAATAACAGGAATAATTTATAAATCATTCTGATTTTCATATATCCTATTTTTAATATATGTAGGGGGTATAATAGTACTATTTATTTATATAACAAGATTAATACCAAACATAATATTCTCTATGCCACTAAAAAAAATCTTTATTATTATTATAATAATAATAGTATTATCAATATTTTTTAACAAAAATAACATAATTATAAATAATGATATATTAAGTAAAATAACAACAAATATAATATTAATAAAAATATATAATATACCAAATAACATAACAGTAATATTAATAGTAATATATTTATTATTTACTATAATTGTAGTATTCAACATTACAGAATCTAATAAAAGACCCTTACGAATAACATTTAACTAATGAATATACCACTACGAAAAAATCACCCATTAATTAAAATCTTTAATAATTCATTAATTGATTTACCAACACCAATTAATATCTCAACATGATGAAATTTCGGTTCACTATTAGGAATTTGTTTATTAATCCAAATTTTAACTGGATTATTTCTAGCTATACACTACACACCAAACATTGAAATAGCCTTTAATAGAGTAAGTCACATTTGCCGAGATGTAAATAATGGATGATTAATGCGAACAATCCATGCAAATGGTGCATCAATATTTTTTGTGTGTATTTACTTACACGTTGGCCGAGGTTTATATTACGGATCATATAAATATCTTGAAACATGATCAACAGGAGTAGTTATCTTATTACTAGTAATAATAACAGCATTTATAGGGTATGTTCTACCTTGAGGACAAATATCCTTTTGAGGTGCAACTGTAATCACCAACTTATTATCAGCAGTACCATATTTAGGTACAGATTTAGTACAATGAGTATGAGGGGGATTTGCTGTAGACAACGCAACTTTAACACGATTTTTCACTATCCACTTTCTAATACCATTTGTAATTTTAGGTATAGTTATAGTACATTTACTATTTCTACACCAAACAGGATCAAATAACCCACTAGGTTTAAAAAGAAATGTAGATAAAATTCCATTCCACCCCTATTTTTCATTAAAAGATATTGTAGGATTTATTATAATAATTATAATATTAACATATTTAACATTAATAGACCCATATTTATTAGGTGATCCTGATAATTTTACACCAGCAAACCCTTTGGTAACACCAACACATATTCAACCAGAATGATATTTCCTATTTGCTTACGCAATCTTACGATCAATCCCTAATAAACTTGGAGGAGTTATTGCACTAATACTATCAATTATTATTTTAATAATTATACCATTACATAAAAGCAATTTTCAAGGATTAACATTTTATCCTATTAATCAAATAACATTTTGATTAATAGTAGCAACAACAATAATATTAACAGTAATAGGGGCTAAACCAGTAGAAGAACCTTATATTATCTTAAGACAAATATTAACCTGAGTATATTTTTCATATTTTCTATTCGATAATATTATTAAAATATATTGAGACAAAATAATAAATTAGTTAATAAGTTTTATAGAAACATATATTTTGAAAATATAAAAAAGAAGTTAATACTTCTATTAACTTAATAAACTAAAATTAATTCAATAAATAAATATAGAAAATAATAAATAATTTAAAGCCAAT